>OX244005.1:15922500-16531454 GCA_945859715.1 Apamea sordens | reverse complement strand
GAACAAGAAGTGGCGCAACAAACTTTCCAGCAGCACAGCTGTCTGTTCAGTAACATTTAGGTTGAGCAGCCTTTTGAGCTTATATCTTCATCTTGTAGCGCAGTATATAGTTACGACACTGACCCATATTAAACAAATAAGGTACGCTGGACTAAATATACTATACGAAATGACAGTTATTTTTTGTGCCGATTCAAAGCGCCCCGCTCCAGCGTCTCTGGAACTAAAAGTCACACATTGTTGCAAATTTAGTACAGACGCCAGCAGGTCAAGCTACCCGAAACTGTCAAATTTTCCCAATCAACCTTGAACCTAATGCTTTAGCGATAAAGTTGAAAATCTATTAAAGAAATTTGACAGCTTGGTGTGCTGGCGTCTGTACGTCTCTGATGATTTAGGTCTAAATTGTGCAATAAAACTTTTTTGTGTATTTTGTGTTTACTACGAAATATTCAGAACATTTCTATCATGAAAGTATGCGCATTTTGTAAAACTCGCTAAAAAAGATTAGTTCCACGACGCTCACGTTGCTACCAAAATGGCGAAAATCAAATATGTTCATTTTGTCATCGATAGTATGAAGCGAATCGATAATATCCAGCGTAGTTTGGTTTAAAAACCAAACAACTGAACCGTTTTTGATGAAATTCCTATGGGACCATTTGGGAAGTATACCCTTTCCAACAAAAAAAGAATTTTTCAAATCGGTTCGCAAGCGACAGAGCTATTCGCGAACAAACATAAAAAAAAAATTACAAACATCCGAATTAAGAACCTCCTCTTTTTTTAGAAGTCGGTTAAAAAAATCGAAGAACCGAACCCCCCACCACCCCCACATCCACCCACCGTATGAAAAGGTAACGCACCGTTCTTGAGAAAAACAAATTATTGTAACCTAACCTCAAAACAATTTAAAGTTGCTTGGAAGGAGTAGTCGGTAGTTTAAAAAAAAAATAACCACGAAAGGAATGGCGGGGTCTGAGTTCACTAGACCCCGCCATCCCCATTGAACCT
Source organism: Apamea sordens (assembly GCA_945859715.1). Taxonomy (NCBI): domain Eukaryota; kingdom Metazoa; phylum Arthropoda; class Insecta; order Lepidoptera; family Noctuidae; genus Apamea; species Apamea sordens. Next base: position 16,530,440 of record OX244005.1, on the reverse strand, counting down.
AACCTGTCCGAGTCGGGGTGCCCCAAGTCCCGAGCTCCTCGAGCATCCTAATGTTCTACTAGTAACAGTAGTAACATTGACTTTTGTACACACATACCACCATAATTTCATAATTGTAAATTGTGTAAATGCTTATTCTAGGTATTTTTTTTTTGTCTTATTATTAATTATTTTCAATGTTATAGAAATATTTGTACGCCGATACTTACGGCTAAACATGACTGGACTCAAACGACGTAATATCTTGCATGCTTTTGTATGTACACAATGTTTAAACAAATAAAGAAATCTTATCTTATCTTATCTTACCAGTGGGGGTACACTAACTTTCTTCTGAGCAGAACTTCTAGGTTTTTATAAAAACAAATAAAACAGTAAAACATTCTTATTTTTTTTACATTTTGTTTTATCGATTTTGTACCACATTTTACACCACCGACAATATACTAGGAATATACACACATTTGGTGGTCAATCGCCCATTTTAACGTTTCCTTTTCGCTTTTTAACTCATTTGAGGATAGTAAGTTTTTTAAAAATTAATTTCTCGAAAAATATGCATTACCTTATAGTGAGTGGTAGCGTTATAATCGGGAACCCAACTCAGTTTTAACCCATCTTACCCCCCAACTCCTGCCAAAAGATACTACGAGTAGATCGAACCCGAGAAAAATACCTTATAAAATTATCACAGCATGGATGTTGATAAATATCAATTATCTTACCTCTTATCGTTTCACGGCCATATTTTACTTACTCATCATTATGAGTTAATAATATGTATGTTTAATATTCAAAATGCCAGTAAGCATTAGTGCACTTTACCAGACATTATTTTGTGATTCGTATTTAAAGCAGCCCAAACAATCAATGTATATCGTTTCTCAACTATGTTGGGGTCGGCTTCCAGTCTAACCGAATGCAGCTGAATACCAGTACTTTACATGGAGCGACTGCCTATCTGACCTCCACAACCCAGTTCCTGGGTAATACGATACCCCTTGATAAGACTTTCGGGCTTCTGACTACCCGTAACGACAGTCAAAGATCCGTGAATGACAGCCGGGACCAACTGCTTAACGTGCTTTCCGAGGCACGGAAGGGGTCTCGTACGTTGGTCACCCATTGACAGAGCAACCGCGGCAAGCGTAGCTTAACCTGATCGATCGACCTGTGCGGCTGTTATTATTTAGCCACGGGCCTCTCTGATAATGATAAAGATAGGTACATATAAGTAAAATCCAAATCAGTCAAATCAAATAGTACAAGATTGGCTTCATACGTCTTATCAGGTCATTAGTACCTGATAAGACGTATGAAGCTAATCTTGTACATATAATATAATTCATTAGACGATAACTTTACAAGATAAAACGATATTTTTGAACGACTTTGGGTTAGTAAGCCAACATATTTCGTGTCAGATAGTTCATCATGTTTGCCAACAAAGTGGTCCTAGTGACGGGCGGCAGCTCCGGCATCGGAGCGGCTACTGTGGAGTTGTTTGCCAAGGAAGGAGCTTCTGTTGCCTTCGTCGGAAGAAACGGAGACAAACTAAAGGAAGTCGCCAAACGCTGTGAGCAGCATGGAGCCAACACCCTCGTCATCAAAGCAGACGTCTCCAAAGACGAGGAAGCAAAGACCATCGTTCAACAAACTGTTGACAAGTTCGGAAAACTTGATGTACTCGTCAACAATGCAGGGATATTACGGTTTGCGAGTATACTCCAACCCAATCTATTACAGAACTACGATGAGGTCATGAACACGAACCTGCGCCCCGTCGTGCACATCACCAACTTAGCGGTCCCACACCTCATAGAAACAAAAGGGAACATCATAAATATATCTAGTGTTGCATCTACAGGAACCAAGATGCCAGGAATGATGTCTTACAGCGTTTCCAAAGCTGGCATGGATCATTTTACAAGGTTTGCTGCAATGGAACTGGCTGCTTCTGGCGTGCGAGTGAACTCTGTTAATCCTGGACCAGTTATAACTGACATAATATCATCTTCTGGCATAGCACCAGAATTAATGCAAGTTGGAAATGTTCCGAGTATGACAGCACTGGGAAGATCTTCAGATGCTGATGAGATTGGTGATATAATCCTGTACCTAGCCAGTGACAAGGCTAGGAGTGTAACCGGGTCGTGTTATGTTATTGATAATGGTTATATGCTGAAGTAGGCTCTTTTATTTTATCGGTGATTCCCAATTTTGTGATTATTGTCATTCAATTGTGATAGTAAATAAATGCATGTATGTTTTTTTTTGTGTTATTGGATGGCAAACTACGAAAGAGTTGTTCTACCTGATGATAGGTCGTTAAGGCCGCATCGTTGCGTTGTTGATCCAGAGACAAAGTTTGTCTAATGGTGCGTCACTGGGTTGGACTTCATACGTCTACTAGTAGCATAAGCATAATCATGCCATAATATTCAAACTGCCGGGACACAGGCCTCCTCTCGGTGAGAGGGAGTGGGCCGTAATCTACCACGCGGGCCCAGTGCAGGTTGGTAGATGTTGTATGTCTTCGAATTTCTAGGACAAGCCGGTTTTCCCACGATGTTTTCCTTCACCGTTTTGGAGAGCAGTGATATTATTTACACAGAGTAAAACGCCAACCTACGACTCACAACTCATAAGTCAGGGCCGTTACCAATGAGCGACCACTGCTCTCGTTTACGAGAACGTACTGCATACTACGTGGATAGTGTGAAATTATCAAATAAAAAATCTTATGCTAGGTAATTTGATTAGGGGCCTGGTGACCTGACATACAGGTTTTGTAAAAAACTTAGTTTAGGCACCAGTCTTCCACAAATTAATTGAAATTGTGTCTGTTGACTATTAATTACTATCTGTATAATTTGTGGTAAGAAATAAATAATTACATTACCCCACCCACACATTAGGCAGTCGCTCCATGTAAAATACTGGTATTCAGCTGCATCCGGTTAGACTGGAAGCCGACCCCAATATAGTTGGGAAAAGGCTAGGCAGATGATGTGACCCCACCCACACATTACCTAGCATAAGATTTTTTTTTTTTAAACGTTGGTCCACACTAGGAATCTCCTGTGTCGTGGGTGCGTTTACAAACATTTAAACTCACATACACAAACAGCCAGACCCGGAACAACTACTTGTAGTGTTAAGTTTTCTTTACTTGCATTAGTGTTAAGTTTTCTTTACTTGCATTACTTTATGGATTTAATGTGGTCTAGTAATAAAGGTGTATTATTATTAAAAAGTCAGTAGATACACTAACACTCATTCCTTTTAAACCAGGATACAGCCAAGCAGCACAGACAGGCTAGGAGACATGTCCTGGCCAGTCCTATTTAGTCCTATTTGGGGAACCTTTTGAGCTGCTATCTTTGTTTTGTAACAGAGTATATTATTATTATTGTAACGAACACGAACCATTGTATTTGTACTCAGATTAAAATTAGTTACAAATTATGTTTTACTGGCAGCGTCCCGCAGTTTCACCCGTATAAGTTTCGATCCCGAGGAAATATCAGTATAAAAAGTATCCTATGTGTTAATCCTGGTTATAAAATATCTGTGTGTTAAACATTCAAATCCGTTAATATAATTTTTGCGTGAAAGAGTAACAAACATCCATCCATCCATCCATATAGCAGTCCACGCTGGACATAAGCCTCTCCTATTGCACGCCATTTACTCGATTTTCGGCAAAAATCATCAAGGGCTACTTAGTTTTTATTAAAATCTACTTTTTGCGCCTAGAACATTCTAAATTTGGTTTTTGCGCGTGTGTATATTGATATTATTTTTAGTAAGGCACCAAAAGACATTGTTTTCTTTACTTTTTCATAAACATTAGACCACTCGTGCGTCATCAATGTTAACTTTTCTTCTCCTGTGTTTATTTTGTGTTGAACTAAGCCAGTCCTCCCGATGTCAGCATCGTTTGACGAGAAAACATAGGTACTTGAGAAATTTTTTTTTCGCTTTGACTACAATTTTTTTTTTTAATTTTTCCTGTATTTTAACCATTAATCTTTACAACTTTATCAACCAACGCAGTTGGGTAATAGTGTCATTGGTAAGAGGTACTAAACTTGACCGCTCGTCAAGGTTGTCTTGTTTAGCGAAATCACATGTTAAACAAGTAAAGAAAAAAAGTAAATACGTCTATTTGCGGTCAACATGACGCAGACAAAGAACACAAACACAAAAAAGAACAAGTTGGGAGAAAATATGCGTCACATCCACGCCAAACGGCAATGCAATGTTGGTGTTATAAACGAGACAACAAAAAATAAACATAGTAACTAGAATATTAATACATATTATAGAGATTATTAGAGTTTATTATTTATCTTTAGTAAAATCATCATACATTTTTATTCAATTATGTAACCATTAATAACTGGTTTGTACATACAACATATAGGTGCAAATAACGATAAATACATTTAGTTCCTGACAATATTTGCTGTTATCACTATCACCCAAGCATAAATGTGTTGACTACTAATATTACATCAACAGTGTGCCGTTATCAATTACGTAATTAGAGCCAGTAATGCCCTTGGCCTTATCACTAGCTACGTACACTATCATATCAGCGATCTCAGTAGTCTCCGATATTCTTTGCAGTGCCGTGTTCTTCTTCAGGCTTTCTTCATTGACTTCCATTCCTTCGAAGATATCAGTACGGACTGGACCAGGACTGATCGAATTGACTCTTATTCCATGAGGGGCAAGTTCCAAAGCAAGGCTCCTAGTAAAATGGTTCATTGCAGCCTTTGATGTCCTGTATGCTATGTTTTTCGGTCTTGTGGTGCAGGTTCCAGCAATACTCGACACGTTGATTATGTTTCCTTTAGATTTGATAATGTGGGGAGCAGCGAAGTAGGAAATACGGACAGCACCTCGGATGTTAATGTTCATAACCTCATCGTAAGTATTGAGAAAATCGTCAGACAGAATACCAGCTTCTCTCAATATACCTGCATTATTGACAAGCACATCCAGTTTTCCGAATTTATCGATAGTCTTCTTGACAACTACGTCTGCTTCTTCGTCTTTGGACACATCTGCTTTAATGGCGAGTGTTTCTGCTCCTAATTTCTTACACCGGTCAGCGACTGCTTTTAGCTTAGCTTCGTTTCTTCCAACAATGGCTACAGAAGCACCTTCTTTAGCGAACAACTCTGCTGTGGTAGCACCGATACCGGCACTACCTCCTGTGACCAGAACCACTTTTTTCGCAAAACTCATTTTAATCAACTTTATTTCTGTCTAACGTCTGATCTGTGATGCTGACATAAAATAGACTGATGTGTTAAAATTATCACTCAATGTATACATACAAAGATAAGTGTGTTATAACATAAAGTATTCCGTTCATGATAATGTGCATTGAAATAACCTGATGCTATCTGTTCGTAGAATTTAATTTTGGTTCAAAACCTTTTATTTGGTGACAATTATTTTTCACCTTACTCTATCTGGTTAACCTTGTCCCAACAGTGTTAGGGTCGGCTTCCAGTCTAACCGTATGTATCTGAATACTAATATTTTACATGGAGCGACTGCCTATCTGACCTTCACTATCCACTTATTCTTTACCTTACTATGGGGCATTTTACTGGCATCAAATTACTTCTAATTTCAGTCCCTTAAACCCGATGCGAGGCGAGGATATAACTGCTATCTACATATGTTACTTAGTCTCGCAAAAACTCGAAAACGGCTCGACCGATTGTGATGAAACATTGGTAAGTTGTTATGTTCGCGCCGGAGAAAGTTCCTAACAAAAAAAAGGAATAGGCATTGAAATATATTAGATAGTCCATATATAAATAAAATGCTGTTCATTGGTAAGGTTTGAGAATGGCTGGACCGATTTGGCAATTTTTTTAATGTAAAATGTTCGTTATAGTTCGAATTCGTTTTTACAAAAAGAAAAAATGGAAAATTTTCAAATTCTGAAAAAACTGAACGTCCTTTTTTCTATGGAATATTTGTAAATCTAAATTACTGTTTGGACAGAACAACGTCTGTCGGGCCAGCTAGTTATTAATACAAAACGAGTAAAGTCACGGTTATCGCAATATTTTTAAGAACAATGATGAGAGACTTTAAGTGGCAATTAGTGATAAGTGCCTAAGTACTTACGTAATGTAACTGGTATTATTTAAGTAGGAAATAAACAATCATCTTTAAACGATGTGTTTGAAGTTAATTAAGGACAAATGTGATGTTCTTGTATATTGAAATGCGATAGCTTGATAAGGCCCACTTTACTTATACAGGATACATTTTTAACCAGTACCACAGAGTAACTAATAGTACAAACGTACCAATGCGAATACTGTAACCACGAATTCAGCACATGTCAATTATCAACAAAAAAATCTACTGTTTCATAGAAAAACGCAATACCGACGCGGTCAAAATGTGTAGCAGAGCAAATTTTTTTTTTTAAATTTTATATCGAAAAATTTCAACGCAAGTGGGTTCAGAATCATGTACTGAATTCATGGTTTCAGTTTGCGCACTGGCTAAAAATTTATGCTGTATATAATTAATTCCCTGGTGACCTGTAATACAGGTTTTTTCTAAAACCTACTTCAGGCAACAGCTCCCACAATGTGAATTTATATATAGTTCAAAACTGTTAAGTGCTAAAAACTCATTGTGAGAGAAAATAAATGAACTTATTATTATGATTGCTAAAACCTTCAGTAGAAAAGTTTTAACCATCACAGAATTGGAAAAATCTTCCTTTGGTGGTGATGATATTGGTGTTACAATAAAGTCTTCTGGGCACGATTCCGGATGATAGCGATGCGGACGAGTACTTCGACGTTTAGGTGTACTTTTGTTTTTGTAGGTATAGTTAGTGATCCTAGTGTAAAAATAAGTTGTGTTATTCAGATAGCGACGCGCAAACTGCACATGATTCTAAACATTCTAGCGTAGAAAAGGTTCATTAGTTATAAAAAAAAAAATCAGCTATTTCATAGAAAAATACAATACATACCCGGTCAAAATGTATGGAACAGCGATTTTTTTTAAACAGTTATTTAAAAAAATCGCTGTTCCATACATTCCACCGCACATCAAACATCACATGTCCATTACATTTCTGTTCATTACATGTCCGCCTGCGTTGCAGTTGCAACGCAGGCGGATTCTGAATCATGTACTGAATCCACTGTAACAGATTGTGCGTAGATGTCCTTGCCACCTCGTACATTGTACTTATGCATTAAACAAAACTGTTAATTAAACAACTCTGACGACACGATTGGCGCAGTGGCTGAGCGATCGACTGCTGCGTTGCGTGTCGCGGGTTCGATTCCCAAACGGAACAAATATTTGTATTGCCTACAGGTAGTTGTTCCGGGTCTGGCTGTTTGTGTATGTGAGCTTAAATGTTTGTAAACGCACCTACGATACAGGAGTAATTCTTAGTGTGGGGCAACGTTTAAAAAAAAGCAGTTATTAAGGTAGTAATTCCCATAAAGCAACAAAAAATATTTTAAAATATAAACCAGTATATTTACATGACATACCTACCTACCTAAAGAATAATTTTATTTAGAATATACAATATCATAATTTCAGAGAGCCCACCCTCTATTTGTTAGTGACATATACATTGACATGACATTGTCATAAAACTATGCTTCCATAACTATTTAATATAACTCCACAACCAGCAATGGAGGTCAGCCAATAGACGGGTGTGGTCAGATTATAGCTAATGTGTGATATAAGTGTACAGCTCCGGATCGAGCGATACTACAAAAGCTATATAACTATTTTAACTTTACCTTTTATGCATTGTTAGAGGGGCTTGTGTTAGCCACATAACACCCGTACGGGTCCATCGATCAGGTTAAGCTACGCTTGCCACGGTTGGTTCGTGGATGGGTGACCATTTTCACAAACCAAGACCCCTCCGTGCCTCGGAAAGCACGTTAAGCCGTTGGTCCCGGCTGTCATTCGTGGATCTTTGACAGTCGTTACGGGTCGTCAGTAGCCCGAAAGTCTGACAACCAGTCTTACCAAGGGGTATCGTATTACCCAGTCACTGGGTTGATGGCCTTTTATGCATTGTTGATCCAGTGAGCAGTGGTAGTCTAGTGGTAACGGACGCAACTTATGACCTGCACCCTAATTGCGTAACACACGATCAATCGGAATCTGAATCATTTTGAAGCTAATCGCTAATCCATTGCTTCATAAGTTCGAAAAATTTGTCTGCTCAACACGTAAATAACGCAATGAATGTTGTTGGACTGTCAAAATGAAACCGATTCCGATTGATCGTGTGTTACGCAATTAGGGTGCTGTACGTCGTAGATTCGAACCCAGACTTACGCTTTACTTTGTGTAAATTATTTCATCAGTACTGCTCTCAAAACGGTGAAGGAAAACATCGTGAGGAAACCGCCATGTACTAGAACCAAAAATTTGATGACACCCCCAACACACACCCAACCCGCACTGAGCCCTTCGGGCCCTGAGGGTCTTAGGAAGGGTAGCGGGATCGTCCGAAAGGGTTACCGCTGCCCTGGAACATAAAGGGCTAAGGAAGGAACACGGGTGGGTTTTAGTCAGTAAGAGTCTGACACTCCCTCCTGCTCCACCCAGAGCGGGAGGAGTCATTTGATGATTTCCCATCCTCAAAAAAAAAAGGGTCTTAGGAAATACAAGTCCCGACCGCCGTGCTTCCATCCTCGCTGCCGAGGCCCGCCGTGATGTCCCAGTGAGTGTCCAGTCTAGGCCCGCCCCGACCCTCAGTCGAGCCAGCCCACGCCGCTGAGCCTGTAGTTTTAAATTTGTCTCTTAATAATTCCGATCAAGTATATCTCTTCCAGCCCTTTCAGAACGACGCCCTAAGTCGAGGTCCGTATCCCACAGGGGGTGCTCTTAGCGTGTAGTCGCATAGTTTTTCAGTTTTTTAAGCCCTGGCTGGAGGCCTTAATTTATTGAGGCACCCACAAGTAAGTTCAGATAATGACCTCCTAGGTTGACCTGCGAAATGCCATTATCAAAAAAAAAAAAAATCAGGCCCAGTCGTGTGTATTTTTCATTTTATCATGTTTGGATGTGGATACTCATCACGTCTGCGGAGTTTTGCTAGTTATTTTCATGTAACCCTGTATTATTATTATACATGTCGGACTCATTCGTTTGACTATTCGGAACGTTAGCGCCATCTCGTGGCGCTAGACAGAGTCTAGCCTGAGTTCATGGAAATGGTCGAGAACGGTGTGAGCAGAGCTCTCGGGATCATCGAAACATGGGTCATCGTACGAACAACATGTGCTGAGAAACTGTCGCGTTCCGTATCGTTAAATGTGTACCTACAGTGTGTGATTCGCTAGTGTGACTAACTTGTTTGTGAATTGTAATCTGATTTGAAATGCAAACCGTTTTTCTATGGTGCTAAAACCAACACTACCCATAGTACGCCCACAGTAATTAAAATATGCCTGATGCTAACGAGAGACAGATATACCATCTCCGACATATATAAGTGTGTAAATATTAAACTTACATAAAATAAATAATTAATAATCTCCACGTTTTATCAAGTCGTTAAAACCAGCAAGAGCAGGGGCCGGCCGCTTATAAAAAAGTCAGGCGTCATCTGCTAGGGACGCATTTAAACCAGTCAACTTACACGAACCATACCTATATCAGAACACACGTTTAAATCTATTAGGAAAATTAAAAAATCGCCCTTTCTACTCGCTTGATAAGAATCTATTATTACAATAAAATCCTAGTTTGGACCGCTCCCATGCAAACTGTATGATTTCATACAATTATTTGTAATGGTGACAAACGCTTTGTGTATCATTAGTTTCTATTTATAATTCCGTTTGCGTTATTAAAAAGGGCTATTCTGTAAGTCATTGTTGTTTGCAGATTGTTTTTTTTTTTATTAATTGTTAATGATTTTGTGTACCTATGAATCATACTTTTATGTGATATGGAGATGTGTGTGTGTGTGTCCTATAGTGAAAAATTATTAAGGGGCCGATTAGGTTAACCGTATAGTTGTTTTAATTGGATCGCTTAGTAATTGGAGCTCCTTAAGTTATGAGGTGAGCTAAACGATTTCTGACAAATGCGTGCACTGACTGGACAGGTCCTCTCAATCTGCGTGGTTCTTTTCTCAAAAGACCATCTCAGACATCGATCTACATGGTCTTCGTCATCTGACCATGATTATGTTTGGACTTTAAAAGAGCCTTTGACCTCTGAGTTTGTTTCGGCCTTTGTTTTCAGACTAGTCAGATAGGAAACGCCGACCTCATCTTGCCCATAATACAAGTTCAATCTTAGCTTGGGTGTCAGATAGTATTAAGTACAATTCTTAAAACTAAAACTTGTATAAATATTGTTGTCATGCGGCGACATTGTGAATTGTAAGTTGTAAATAAAGATTTTTATTATATTATATTATTGTTATATTATATCTAGTTTTTAAAATATGATTGACGTGTAAAAGTGTTTGTGCAAAACTACTTACCGAAATAAAATCATTTATCATTTATTGCTGCTCTCAAAACGGTGAAGTCGAGTACGAGGCTTTTGGCTACTTTGTATGTACAGACGCCAGTAGGTCAACCTACCCGAAACTGTCTAATTTTCCCAATCAAACTTGAACCTTAATGCTTTAGCGATAAAGTTGAAAATCTAATAAAGAAATTTGACAGATTGTAGTAGCTTGATGTGCTGGCGTCTGTATAATGTATTATGTTTTTTTATTTTTTATTATGTGCCTTTTGTTTGTGCAGAATAAACATTTTTCTTTCTTTGAAGGAAAACATCTTAATGAAACCGGCATGTCCTAGGACTAAAAGTTCTAAATCAAGTGCCATCTACCAACCCGCACTGGGCCCGCGTGAGAGATTACAGCCCACTTGCACCTCTCAGAGACCTGAGTCCCAGCAGTGGGAACATTACAGGCTGATTATGCTTAGTTATTCGGCTTAGATTAAAAACGACCACATAATTTATTACATCGCTAACAGCAATATCTACCTAACATTTGGAAGAACCTTAAAAAAATCAAAAATCTTAATTAATTATTAAGCACACAAATGTAGGTACACACGGCTACACATCAAGCTATGCAAAACCAGTATTAGCTGACCGTTCATTGTGACAAAATATCATACAAAGTGAGGCCAAGACAAACTGGTTTTGTATAGCTTGACGTGTAGCCGTGTGTACAGAGGCGGACTCAACACCAAAGGCATTTTCAACGAGCCAACCTTTCCCAAGCTACATCGCAGCAGGCCCAGTCAGAGATGGCGGAATAAGCTGGACTCCTTGAATAAAGATTGGCAGCTCTGGGTAGAGAGAGGAGGAAGGAGAGTATGGAGGCCCAGCAACGCGACATTAATAGCTAAAAAAAAAATATAAATTTAGACAACACGGTTAGCGCAGTGGCTGAGCGATCGGACTGCTGCGCTGCGTGTCGCGGGTTCGATTCCCGCACAGAACAAATATTTGTAAGTCCTACATGTATTTGTTCCGAGTCTGGGTGTTTTCCTATCTACAATATGTATGTACAGACGCCAGCACATCAAGCTATCCGAAACTGTCAAATTTTCCCAATCAACTTTGAACCTAATGTTTTAGCGATAAAGTTGAAAATCTATCAAAGAAATTTGACAGATTGTAGTAGCTTGATTTGCTGGCGTCTGTACTTACAAAAAAAAATAAAAAAAATTATATAAGTAGTTTATCAGCCATCTTGTTACCATAACACAAGCATTAGGTTGCTTAGCTTTGGACTAGATGGCGCTGTGTGAAATGTCAAAAAAAATATATATATATATATAAAACATTTGGGTGATGTAGAGACAAACAGTGGCAGGTGCATGAAAATTGATTAATAAATATTTTTAAATATAAAGACACGCATCCAAATCCATGGCGCTCAATCCATCTTATAAAGAGACCCCAATCCAAAGGACCCGTAAAAATTAACATATCGACACGCGGTTATGAAAAACCTTACGTATACGTCTCCTAGGCCACCAGGATGGTCTAATATTTATGGGGGGGTGCCCCCATAAATATTAAACCACCCTATTATGACTCAAAGCGACATACGAAGAAAGAAATCAGTCGACGTCAGGCGAGTCTGAATATTTCATGTTTCATTTCAGACTTTGCAAACTTGTTTTTGCTATTTATAAATAGGATTTAAGACTCTATTCTGAGGTCGTAAGGTTGCTGGATTGAGCAAGATGTGTTGGTTAATTTTTGTGTGATTTCGGGTTGTACTCAACTCTCAATACGGGATGGCTTATTAGCGTTTTTTAAGAATGTGTGTTTAGGCTTTAGTTATTAATAATACATTCAACTTGCCTACTAATTGCACCCGGTTTTCTAAAATCTATATTTACAGCCTACTGAGGGGCCCATGGCTAAATAATAACAGCCGCACATGTCGTTCGATCAGGCTAAGCTAAGCAGGCTAAGTCAGTGGATGGGTGACCATCTTAACATACCAAGGCCCCTTGGAAAGCCCGTTAAGCCGTTGGTCCCGGCTGTCATTCGTGAATCTTTGACAGTCGTTACTGGTAGTCAGAAGCCTGAAAGTTTGACAACCAGTCTTACCAAGGGGTATCGTATTACCTAGTAGCTGGGTTGTAAAGGTTAGATAGACTGCTGCATCCGGTTAGACTGGAAGCTGACACCAACATAGTTGGAAAAAGCCTAGGCATAAACATAAATATCGAGTAAACTCCAAAATAAATCAGCATAAAATAAAACTGTTAATTACTTTGCTGTTTTTTTTTTAACTTCTTTACCGAAATAGTTGGTCCAGTAATCCAACATTATGTTGAACACACAGCGTCTGCTCATTGACGTTCAGAAATGATGCCGAGTGCTGATAATGCAGATCACACACTGCTCAAAAGGATTGCCAGTAACGATTAATATTTTGTAGGTTTCACTCCTACCTCATACTTAGTTCAGAAATACGCTACTAGTGGTGCTTCTGAGTTGTCACCTTTCTGTCATAGCTGACTACTGTTAATCTGTCTGCTAATTTATTTCAGTAATTTCCAGTAATATTATTATTTTGCATTTGTGATCTCGTCCTATCTATTGTGTTTCTTCTGTCTTAGGTACTCTTTCTATGTCTATATTTATATATATATATATCGTGCTGTGTACGGACATTATAATATACTAGCTTTTGCCCGCGACTTCGTTCGCGTGGAATAGTGACTTCACCAATAGATGACACCGACTCTTGACCAATAGATGGCGCTGTATGTCCGGAATAAATTTTATTTTTTATTTTATTCTTTATTTTATTTTTTGTAATAAAAACTATCCTATGTCCATTCTCAAGTTCCAAACTATGTCTGTACCAAATTTCACACAAATCTGTTCAGTAGTTTAGGCGTGAAGCAAAGACAGACAGACAGACAGACAGACAGACAGAGTTACTTTCGCATTTATAATATTAGTTTGGATTTTCATAACTTCTACATTGACTTTTGTTTCTTGTTCGCCCGTACATGTCCTACACGAGCTAAATATTTCTACAGTTCTGCGTCTAAACGAACACTACGCTTGATTGTTTCTTTTGTTTAATCATCATCATCACCCACAGCCCGCCTTCACCCATAGCATTTCTGGGCATAGTTCTCTTTTTTCTTGTGCCAATCCCCACGCTCCTATGCCAGCCTTATTTAGATTTCGCCCGCGATGGCAACAACAATTCTTTTGTTTGGTATTGTTTTTTTTTTACTGTTATCTTCCAAGTAGTAGATAGTCGCTCAGTCAGAAATCCGTTGCTGTGATAGACCTTTTTTTTATTTTGAGGATGGGAAATCATCAAATGACCCCTCCCGCTCTAGGTGGAGCGGAAGGGAGTGTCAGACTCTTACTGACTAAAACCCACCCGTGTTCCTTCCTTAGCCCTTTATGTTCCAGGGCAGCGGTAACCCTTTCGGACGATCCCGCTACCCTGGAATGAAGTTATGTTTAGCTGTACAAGGATCTTTTGACGCGCGGCCGAAACCGAAACTAACGCTGCCATCTTGTTTTTTTCAACATATTTTACAAAACAATTTGACGAATGTACGGGTCAACAAAGGGGATAAGTAAACAGGGTCGTCGGGAAGTTTTGTAAGAAACCGATGGATGTTTTCGAACAAAATTTAATTTAATTAATAGAAAACAAACGGTTCATTTATGAAATACAATTTCATTCGAAACATCCATCAGTTTCTTACTAAACTTCAACTATTTCCGACGACCCTGGTTTCTTATCTCCTTTGGTGACTGTACTAGCAGCGCATTCTTGTCAATGGCATTCGAGTGCCAGAAGATCCTTTTAGCTGCGTTAATAACATTCAAACTACTTGATTTCATCATTGTCACGACGATAAACCGAGAAGGAAGTCACTGCGACGCCGCATCAAAACATGGCTAATTAGGCTAGTTACGTATCGCCTTGTCTCTTTTTCGCTCCCGATAATTACGATATGCCGTCCTGCTTCAACGTGTCATCTAATAGTATGATATTGCGCCGTTTCTGAAGATCGGTCGTTGGTTAGTTAACCTATCATCTACCTCTTTTTACTCATAATATCATTGATGAAAACTATGTAGTTAAAATAATGCTGCTAACAAATATACTCGACGATTTTTGACTCTGTGTGTCACGTAAGCCTGGTTTGCAGCGGTTTGTATTGAAATTTTTGAATATGCCAACACTCGAGCAGCTTGCTTTTGAGTGTATCCGAAAATATTCGGCGTAATTATACACGGTGGGGTATCTCTCGAATTTAGTTTGACGTGTGTAGTGTTTATCATGCGGGTATGCTCGCCTTTTTGGAACGAAGTTCTTTAACGGAGCTTGCGGTAGGAGTAAACTTGAAGAAATCGTCACGCAACGAAAAAGCGTTATGCGACTTTTTATTAAATATAATAAAGAAAGTCAGAAAGAGAGAGAGAGATAGTTTTCATGGTTTTCGAGGGTGCTGAAGCCGATAGTGAGATCAAAATGAAAATCCATGATGGCGGCTGCAAAAATGTTAAAAATTTCAAAAACACAACTTTTAAAATGTTTGTTGTCTATCTGTTTCTTCCAGCCAATCTCCGAAACGGTTGGACCGATTTTGACTGGACTTTCACTTACAGATAACTGATGTTAAAAGGAGGCTATTTAATTTTAGAAAAATAAATAGTGTGCCGCGCGAAATAAAAGCCCATCCGACTTCGTTCAATCGCGGCAATTATAGTTACCTATAGTTAGTGTGTAGTTAGTTTATAGTTTTGTAACTATAATTGCATAATTTTGGAATAAAAGAGAAAATCAATCATCGCTAAAAGTTCGGAACAAATTCAATTTCTTTGATAGACAAACGTACTTTTTTCCGTTTTTTGCATGCTATGAGAGTAATCCGCGAAATCCAAGGGGAGGCAGCCTTGTCTAGCCACTCGCTGCTGTAATGTGCATGGTGTAGATCACGGATTCAACAGTGGATGTGGCATCTGATTTTGGAACGAAGTTCTTTTGCGGAGCTGTGGCAGGAGTAAACTTTTAGAAAAACGAACGAAACGATAAAGCGTTATGCAGATTTTTATTATATATAATAGAAAGAGAAAGAGAGAGATAGATAGTTTTGGCGGTTACGAATATTTTTAAACTTTTCGCAGCCGCCATTTTGGGTTTTCATTTTGAACTTTGTTCCTGCCGCGGGTTTTGTTTTTATTAGCTTACAAGGTCCTTGGCAAAGGGTGAAGGTAGGCCTTCCTACCATCTTTCGCGAGCCCGCTCGTCCTCCTTCCAGTTTTAACGGAACTTACCCAGCTCTTCCCGCCATCTGCTCCGTGGTCTGCCACCACCCCGCCTCACTGTGCCAGGGCACCAGTTCTGTGCAATTTGGGCCCACAGCCCACGCGTTTCGACACCGAGGGACCACAGTCACGGCGCAATTTTATGCCCGCATGCGGTTGCGGGAGAACGCGGCTTGATTGATCGAGCAACACGTCATATTCATACAAACGATCACCACGATCGTGTACTCGCACATGATCACTTTCGGTGAGGACGCGGCCTTACGAAATTTTAACGTTCAAAAAGGGCTGATTCTCAACCAGCCAATCGATTCTGTAAAAATCTCACCGTGAAAAGTTAGGTGAAGTGAGCTATAGTGAGCTGTCAATGGTGTCAATCCATAGTATTAGTCACGCTCACTTCACCTAAGTTTTCACGGCGATATGGTTACAGAATCGCATTGCTGTTTTTTTAATTTTATATTGCTAAGGATTTTTTATTTTTAACCGACGAAAAAAAAACGGAGAAGGTTTTCGAGAGTCGACGCGTATATATATATATTGTCTGACCAAGCATAACTTTTTATGATTTACCATATCCATCACGACAGAGCTCTCTGATCAATGCACATGGTTTTGTTTGCCCAAGTCTCACCCGTCAAGTTATGTAGTATTCGTTTCTTTGCTCCAAACTGACAGTTCTTCGAGTCCCGGTAGCCATGTTGCAGGACCTAATACTGATGGATGCTACTAAAGGGGATTGAAGATTTTTATATGGAGCCTGGCATACCTACTGTCGCGCCATTTTGTTGTTTTTTTTTTTCAAAATGGCGGCTACGCATTAAACTTTTGTAAATCGATAGCTGACATCAATGCATTCGATGTTAGAAATAATCACTCTGAAAGTTAAAAGTAATCAATCATCTATCATTGATTATAATGTATACAAGCTGTTGTTTTGCATCCTCGTCAAAGAACAATGCTCATGGATGTATGTAATCCCGTACCATGCTGCATCAAAGTCAAACTTTGTTTTTTATAGACTATACTTATCATATTAACTCCTACAAAGTGATTTTTGTAAACAAAACCCTAGGTTCGGCGATTTTCCAAAAAAATCGAAATAACCTGAAAACTAGGCACCTTATTTTGTTTGACATGTCATACACGAACGGCCATAATTGCTCTAAAAAAATGATAATAGTTTAAATAAAAAAACTATTCTATTTTATTCTAGTTATTTTATAATTTTTTTTATACATATTTTTTGAAAGACTTGATCATGACACTTTCAAAAATATAGGTTACAGGTCATATCATTTGAAACGGAAATTCGTTTAAAGGGAATAAAACAATATCAACACTTTTACTAAAAATTTAATTCCCTGTTATAATTACTATTGAAAACTCATTTAAAAATACTATAAAAACCCTGTTAAATATTATAAAATAATTACTATAATATTTTGATTTTGATGCTCGAGACTTTTTGGTACGACTTTTGGTCATTGTCCTTTCAGGAGGCTTTTATGAAAGACATAATAATCAAATAAAAGTACGATCCCTAGTAAATAATGAATACATACTGGATTTTTTAGTTATTTAACCTGTTTGTTTTGTGTGTTTATGTCCTTTTTTTTATGCGTCATGTTTGCCGCAAATAAATGCTTTTTCTTTCTTTCTTTCTATGACAGTATTTCAGAATACATCACTTTCAAAGAACAGAATCGCGTTATGGTAAGCGTTATGGTTAAGGTATAAGCGGCCGCCTTTTTATATGTGTGTAAAAGGGCAGTTACAGTGCGGTCTCACACAGGCCGCGTTTTAAAATGCATGTCCCACACATGCCGATTTCCGAAAGTTAGAAAAAAAAACCTACTTATTTTATTATTGATTCATGTCGAGAATCAATAGCATAGTTACCTCCTTGAATTTGACGAGGATGCAAAACGACACCTTGTATAATAGATTATCTATGCAACAAGATGTAAGCAAGTTCAAAATATGGATGTCACGTGATCACGTGAAATCCATATTTATCTTTGAAGGTTCATATCTCGGAAACGTGACACTTTACGGGGCTTGACAGTTAGGTACATTCATACAGGTTCCACGCCATTGTAAAAAAAAAACAAAATGGCCGACTACATACATATACTTTGATCGTATAGTAACGTTGAAAAGTAATGTGATAAGCTGATAAGTTCGGTACATTCGTTTTATTAATTTATGAAGTGAAAACTTCTAAGGTGCGTTGAGCGATTTTTGGTAGAAATTTTCGGGAAATTTTATGGGTTCGCGTCACCGACATGGTGTTAACTCCACCTTTTTTTTTGAGGATGGGAAATCATCAAATGACCCCTCTCGCTCTGGGTGGAGCAGAAGGTATTGTCAGACTCTTACTGACTAAAACCCACCCGTGTTCCTTCCTTATCCGTTTATGTTCCAGGGCAGCGGTAACCCTTTCGGACGATCCCGCTACCCTGGCAGGCTTCGGCCCTATCGGGCCCCGTCACTGTTAACACCACCTGCAGTGCGATTCCTGTAACCATCTCACCGTGAAAACTTAATGCTAAGGGATTGACATTATTGACAGCTCACTCTAAGCTCACTTCACCAACTTTTCACGGTGAGATTTTTACAGAATCGATCGGCTGTATGTTGTTGTTCGGAGTGCCGATAGATGTGAAAACCAGTCTAATGTTAATTAATAATTTATAAATTATGATTATTATATTTTTTTATATCTACTACATTTTTTTTACGACTGTTTTCTTTTAAGTTTTCTCTTCTGTCAGCAGTCCCTCTGACTGCCTGTTTTGTTTTATTCGCGAGACTATTAACTGTTATACAACTTTTGGTGCAGTGGTGTTTGAGGAATGATAACCATAGCTATTTCTATTTTGTTCCAATATGTTCAAGAGCGTCCTTATGATCGATGAGAAACTAACGCTTAGCACCTTTTTGAGAATATTCCTAAGATGTACAAATGTATACCATTATTGTCTTCAATATCAGCTAATTCTTAGACAAGTTTATAAAGACGGCCGTGAGACGCCTTAAAGGCAAAGATACAAATAAGGAACAAACAAATATAATTATTCAATGAATCTACCGAACGACAATAACATCAGACACATTTACTGAGAACCTTATTTGCATATTTTAAAATATTTACAAACATCCTTCGTAAACGAGAGCGCCGCAGTCATACAAACTTAAACATAACCTTAAAACTACAAATACCTACTTTATTTTTTACGCAGTAGAGTTCACATGAACAGAAAATGTTAATATTGTTTAAAATACCAATACCATTCGTCCCCCAAACCGTATCATGCATTGCAAACGTAAAACATCGCTGATAGATACAGTTTTCGCGCCAATATCGTCCTTACTGTCAAACAATAAGAATTTGAGGTTAGAAATTTTGGCGGCAAACGCCAAATGTGTTTTATATTTAAAATTCAAAGAAACAATATCGGGTGTGCATACAGTTCTATTTTCGTCGCATCAGGATATTTTACGAGCGTAGTGGGAAATAGGTACGACAGTTTTCTCTTTCTAAAAAAATGGCTGTCGAGAATTTATTATGCGTCCTCGGGCGCCATGTTTTAATCACGCGTGAGTGTTGCCCATTCATACAGGTAATTTGTTCTGCATTGTTTTTAATCTTTATTACCGTAGATATTTTATTGGAGGAAGGAACGGTGAGCTAATTAATTAGAAGGATACTTACGCATATTGTGATGCATGACTATAACCTTGTTATGTTTATTTGGAATAGGTTGGATAAGCTCAACAGACTGCTCAATAATGGTATCAACCTCACGAAACATGATCATGTGTCGAGCTACAGGTCATCTGCCTAGCCTTTTCATTTCATAGTTGGGAACTATATTGGGGTCAGCTTCCAGTCTAATCGGATGCAGCTGAGTAACAGTATTTTACATGGAGCGACTGCCAATCTGACCTCCACAATCCAGTTACTGGGTAATACGAAACCCCTTGGTAATACTGGTGGTCAGACTTTCGGGCTTCTGACGACACGTAACGACTGTCAAAAATCCACGAATGACAGCAGGGACCAAACTGAGGCACGGAGGGGTCTTGCTATGTAAAGATGGTCACCCATCCACGGACCAACCGTGGCAAGCGTAGCTTAACCGGATTGATGGACCTGCGGTTGTTATTACTTAGCTACAAGCCCCTCTATGTGTCGACCTACAGGTTTTAGCTCAAATGGATGCCTTTTTACCAAAGGAGAAGAAATTAAGGCACCTATTTATTTTAATAAGCAGGTGCATAAATTGGAGAAATATTTTTTCAAAATTTGAATTGTTTGTCCCTCAAAATTAGAGTGGTACTGGTTCCGATAAATAACATTTCATACTACTCCAAAAAGAATTCAGACAACAAATAAAATTAAAAGAATTAAAAAACTTTTTAAAAACAAGTTTTAATTACTTGTTAATAAAAAGACCTAAAAGATTAAAAATAATTTAAACCTGATAAGAAAAATAACATTATATAGGTACCTACCTACTAAATAATAAAAGCGTGTTACATTTTGATGAAACATTAACACCTTCATTATTTTTCTTTTGCAATCACAATCCTAGCTTTTCCTTTTTACAAGCTTTTATTATTTAAAAGCTTGTAAAAAGGAAACTCGTTCAATGTGTGAATCGCCCCAAACGTAACGAAACATCACATGTATCGAAATCAACATAAAAACGGGTCCTAGGGGTGATGAAAACAACCCGATCTTTGTCCAAATCTTTGGAATGTATTCAATAACATGCAATAAAAGCTGAATGGGGGACTGACCCTTGCTTTACTGAGAATACGAAAAACCAATTGAAGTTCCTTATGAATAAATCTTTTGAATCTATTTTCAGTGGAATTATTCTAAATAAGAAATAATAATTATTGTTTCGTTATTGTTATGCGATCATGCGTGATTCAGTGACAAAAATACTTTTATTTTTTTCGCGGTTCTCCCCGCATAAAGGTCTATTCAAACCTAAGCGGTATTCGCTACCGTCTAGGGAAAACCGAGTCGGTATGCGGTAATATTACTGTTCCTACCAAAGCGGATTTGGTCAATACTAAATACCTGAGCGAAGTCCTACCCACAGCGGCAGCGAATACCGCTTAGGTTTGAATAGACCTTAAATTGCGGTCCCGTAGGAATACCGGGAGGGGCTTGTGGCTAAGTAATAACAGCCGCACGGGTCGATCGATCAGGTTAAGCTACGCTGGCTGCGGTTGGTCTGTGGATGGGTGACCATTTTCACAAACCAAAACCCCTCCGTGCCTCGGAAAGCACGTTAAGCCGTTGGTCCCGGCTGTCATTCGTGGATCTTTGACAGTCTACGGGTCATCAGTAGCCCGAAAGTCTGACAACCAGTCTTACCAAGGGGTATCGTATTACCCAGTAACTGGGTTGTGGAGGTCAGATAGGCAGTCGCTCCATGTAAAATACTGGTATTCAGCTGCATCTGGTTAGACTGGAAGCCGACCCCAACATAGTTGGGAAATGGCTAGGCAGATGATGATGGTGAGGAATATCGGGATAAAAACAAAATAATGTACTATGTCCTAATCCATCTTTCTTTCCTTTCTTCTTTCTTTCTTAGCGTGAAAACGTAACAAACAAATATACAAAAAATCTAATCTTTTCTCTAATAAAATATTAATTTGGATAATAATTCTTACAAGTATAGTCGACCACAAATCAGTGGCAATACCTTGAACTGCACCCTAATTGCGTAACACACGATCAATCGTAATCTGAATCATTTTGAAGCAAATTGCTAATCCATTGCTTCTTATGTTCGAAAAATTTATCTGCTCAACACGTAAATAACGCAATGAATGTTGTTGAACTATCAAAATTAAAGAGATTACTACTGATCGTCTGTTATGCAATAACCCCGCTGGTTGGTTGCCACTGATGTGGGTTGTACTGTATCTACCTACAAGAGGCTGCGATTATTCATAATCTAAACACTTTTTTATCCATTCTACATGCTTCTGAAAGCAATCCACTTGACTACAAGCAAAAATAAACGCACATTAACAACACCATCGCAGATAGAGTTTTATTTTCATTTTTCGAATCGCAACATTGGTAGCTTTTCATTTTACACATTTACCAACTTACTGTTACTTCCGCACCCGTCCTTATTGAGAGCAGTTTAAGGTATATTTTTGCCTTTTTTCTGGTAGAATAAATAATGTATTAACTGCGCTAGATGCAGGGAATTGAATGGGTAGTGCCGCCATAGACAGCTGTTACTATTGTTTACTTTAAAGAAACGTGTCGGGCTATGTGAGATCTTTTAATGATTGCAGTAGCTAAAATGTTTGGCTTAAGCGGTCGAATGACAAATTAAAATGATGATGGAGGATGAAATGAGGGGACTCCTTCCAAAACAAGTCTTCTAAGCTATAATGTTCCTATCTGATGAAAGTGTAAAAAACCCAGAGGGATAATGCGTATATGGCACACTAACGGTAGCAATGACTTTAATTCATTTTGACAGTTCAACAACATTCATTGCGTTATTTACGTTGTTGAGCAGACAAATCTTTCGAACTTAAGAAGCAATGGATTAGCAATATCCTTCAAAATTAAATAGATCGTTATTGAAAGTGTGTTACCGAGAGAGATCAAGCAAACTATAATAATGTATAATTTAGAAGCATTTTTAAAATTTTGTAAATTTAAGAACCATGGATCCGTTTTTTATGATATTGACTTGATGTTGACTTGAAAGAGCATGGCAGTTGAGAATATGTCATGCTCACATAAATGTCTCACTGGTGGTGGCGCGTGTGTTGGATCATTCGGTTCCCTACGAAATGGTTGAGCTGGGTGCTGCTGATACACGCGTCATGTTCGTGAACGGGCGCCGTCGGTTGAGACTGGGCTTGTTTTTAATTTTATATTTTAAATTATTTCTTTTTTACATTGTTCGCACATATAGAAGCAATTAGAATAATGTACCCAGGGTTTTGTAATAATATCTTGATTTAAAAGAGTGTCCGTGGAGTTTCTTGTCCGTTCTTCTCCATAGAGATCTGCGTTTTGGAATGGGCAACTAGCTTCAACTTTCTGACTAACTAACCGACTATTTAATTTTGACAATTCATAAGTGGGAATCCAATCCAGGACCCTCCACTCAGTAGTCGCGCTTGCAACCACGTGACCAACGGGGCAGTCACACATGTAAAGTAATGACAACACGACACGCTAAACATTAAATTAACTTATTTGCCATATGGCAGCTAGCACACGCCAATAATTAGCACGATAATGGCTCATTACTTTCTAGATTACAAACGTTACTCTCAATCCAGGCCAGCATCCAAAGAATGAAAGCCACAAGCCATGTCTACAACAAAATAGAACAAATTATCGAGGGGACGACGCAGAATGCAATTTCCTCGCCGGACCAGCCAATATGTCTCCGGCGATCCCGGGGCAGCGGACAAATGAATAAAAATCAACCACACACATTCAACTATTTGTTATCCCACACCAAGGATTTTATGTGAATACAAAACTTTGTATGTGCCCGTGGGCCGTGGCCGAGGGGCCCGTGGCTAAATAATAACAGCCGCACAGGTCGATCGGTCAGGTTAAGCTACGCTTGCCGCGGTTGGTCTGTGGACGGGTGACCATCTTTACATAGGTACCGAGACCCCTCCGTGCCTCGAAAAGCACGTTAACCCGTTAGTCCCGGCTGTCATTCGTGGATCTTTGACAGTCGTTACGGGTAGTCAGAAGCCCGAAAGTCTGACAACCAGTCTTACCAAGGGGTATCGTATTATCCAGTAACTGGGTTGTGGAGGTCAGATAGGCAGTCGCTCCATGTAAAATACTGGTATTCAGCTGCATCCGGTAAGACTGGAAGCCGACCCCAACATAGTTGGGAAAAGGCTAGGCAGATGATGACAAAACTGTGTATGTGCATGTGCCTTGTTTCCGGAATTTCTCTGTAAAAAGACTTTATTTACCTATTTATTATTTACTAGCTTCGGATATTATCCCACAGGAAGGAATTGTCGGGATAAAAAGTATTATAATATGTCTTGACGCGGGAGCAATGGTGGCTAAGTGGTAACGGCCCCGACTTACAAGTTGTAAGTCATGGGTTCAAACCCAGACAGGCGCTTTATATTGTGTCAATTATTTCAACACCACTGCTCTCAAAACGGTGAAGGAAAACATCGTGAGGAAACCGGCATGTCCTAGAACCATCAATCAATCAGTCATGTTTATTGTGTATCATAGGTACAGAAATAGATACAGGTGTTAAGAATTACAGTGATGTTGATCAGCTATGTCCTGCCTTTTGGGCAAACAATACAAATTATTAACATTATTATTTATGAAATTAACATTACTATTTTAATAAATTAACAAAGAAAACAAAGAGAAAAAAAACAACATTACTATTGCAATTTAAGGAAAAATCAAATTAACTAGTTAGGTGAGTAGTTACAATCTAATAATACAACAAAAAACAAACACAAAATATATATATTATGTCAGTTAAAGATCTTAAAATTAATAGTAAGCAGCACTGTCTGCACCATGGTCTTGGTCAAAATATAATTTAAAGGGACTTGTCTGACATAAAATCTTTTAAACAGTAATAGCATTTATCGACTAATAGGTCATGAAGTTACTTTTTAAATAATTTAACCATGTCGAAGACAAACATGTGACATCTACTTGCACTGGGCCCGCGTGGTGGATTACGGCTCCTTTCTCTCTGCTTCGTAAGTTGAAAAAAAATCTGCTCTACTCTATTACGTAAATAACGCAATGAATGTTGTTGAACAGTCAAAATGAAAACCATTGCTACCATTGTTAGTGTTACGCAATTACCTCGGTGAAAGAAAAACCTTTCCAAATCACTTTAAAATTTTGGCCTAAAATTAATTTCGCCGCAGGGTCCACGTTACGTACACAAGATTAACTCTAAAAGATAACGCACAATAATCAAGTTAAGGTCTGCATTGTGCCATCATAAGTAAAGGTCGGCCCAGATTAAATTTATGCCCCCTAAAATAATTAATTCCCTTTAACTTCATTAAGAAACCCGCATAGGTGTAATTACAATGAGCTAAGGAATCTTAATTGTCGAATAGAGTAAGTGACATACGGGTTGAGAGAATGGCGGGACTTTTATCTATCTATTTTTCTCTATGGCAATGGTGCCGATGTCGACAATTCTGCCAATGTGGTCGTAGAACCTAAGTGCTACAAGTATCTCTTGAAATAGTACATACTAATTCCATACTTTCGAATGACATTCTGTCAAAGCATGGAATTAGTATGTACATTTGTGAAATTATGTACAATTGCACAAATGTACATACTAATTCCATGCTTGGTAAATCAAGATGGCGGCGTTAGTTGGAAGTGAACTGTCATTCCATCTCGTGCTAGGGATTGATACTATTGACAGCTCACTTCACCTAAGTTTTCAAGGAACTTTTTTTACAAAAGTAATCGGCACGTGTAATGACAGCTCACTTCACCAAAATTTTCAAAATGAGATTTTTAAAGAATAGAAGATCCGCAGATGCTATGAGTATCTGGGCCCGTATTCCCGTAATTTAAAACGTTCAAAATCTAGTCGCAGTGTCATCTCGGCGACAAACAAATGTCAAAAACTTGTCAAAATGTAGGGAAATTAGACGTTTTTTTGACAGATTGAGATTGAGATCAGACTGTGAACGTTCTTAAAATTACGAGAATTACCCCACTGGAGTCTAGATTTTTAAAATCATACATTACCACAACGCAGACGACAAACATTACTGCCGTTTTGCGTAGATTTGACGCATGTTTTTCCCCAACCTGTTTTTTTTATTTTGTGTTTTTGTTCTTTTTATGCGCCATGTTGACTGCAAATAAACGTATTTTCTATCTTTCTTTCTTTACTCAGCTTCTTTTTAGCCGATTCTCACTCAAATCAGCCGTTGTTGGACCCAACAAACCCAGCCTCAGTCGACCAAACCATTCGTCCGTATGTTAGTCCAAACACAGGGCGCCTTATGCAAGATCACATAATGGGATGAATATATGGGTTACTGTCGGTCAGAGCGTCATGCCACAGACAATACGCGGGAATATGGCCGTTGTACCCCGGTGATCCGGAGACAATAGAGGCTAAGGCTTTCAATAACACAACTAAACTGCTTATGAAATTGGGTGGCGTTGTCTTAAAGGTAATGATGCTAAGATATCTATTATCTAAGATGAAAAGCATGATATCGGATAATCTATATAGGTACTAATAATAAATTAAATTAATTATATTTTTGTTATAAAAAAAAAATATTTTGTACGCCTGGT
Organism: Apamea sordens; assembly: GCA_945859715.1. Classification (NCBI taxonomy): domain Eukaryota; kingdom Metazoa; phylum Arthropoda; class Insecta; order Lepidoptera; family Noctuidae; genus Apamea; species Apamea sordens. The sequence goes on along the minus strand of OX244005.1, from coordinate 16,504,234 downwards.
AGGGCAAAACATGTAAGGACTTTCAAACTATATTTAAGATCTTGCAAGATTGATTTGTATGTAGACACATGTTTAACAAATAAAGTATCTTTATCTTTAAAACTAAAGAGTTTCTTTGGTTGTTTGGACGCGCTAATCTCTGCGGGGTAACTGCGTAACACACTGTCAGTAGTAATGAGTTTCATTTGACAGTATAAAAATGTTCATTGCGTTATTTACATTACTGACCAGACAAATTTTTCGAATAAATGAAGCAATGGGTTAGCAATATCCTTCAAAATGATTCAGATTGTGATTATTAATGTGTTCCGCACAGGCAACTGAAGGAACACGGGTGGGTTTACTCAGTAAAAGTCTGACACGCCCTCCCGCTCCGCCCAGAGCGGGAGAAGTCATAATTATGATGATTTCGCACCCAAAAAGAAAAAAAAAAAGGAGGTGACTTGTACACTCAATAATGGGCCCCTGGAAACTGTCTCTAGCACATAGTGACGTAGCAACAATGGGGCAACATGTCCTGAGGTGCTTATGAGGAGTGGAGAGGTATTCCACGGCTTTCAGAACAATCCCAGAGCCCGGAAGATGGTTAAGATCCCTACGCGCACTTACTGGAATACTTCCTTCCCCCGAACATGTTTGCTCTTGCGAATTCCACTCAGGCCGGCCAGTATAGGCAAGAATGAGGTGGGAGCTCTGTTCCTCGTCATTGTTCACTCTCTCTCTTGGTCTGGCTTCTCACCCTATACCTGTTTCGGCAAAGCAGGCCTAGAGTTCGGACCGCGCAAGCCCCACCACGACGGACACCCTGGGAGTGCCGGCAGAAGTGAAAACTTGAATATTAACGTTGTGCATTTACTTTTTTTTCTACTTTCCCTCCGTCTTACGAATTTTCGATCAGGTCACGTGTCCTGACGCAAGTTTAACTAAAACAAGTTAAACTTCTTTAGCGGCGTTGTGCACAACAAAAGTGCACAACGCCGCTAAAGAAGTTTTCACTTCAAAAATGTTTGCAATTGATAGCCCAATTCTTGAGGAAGGCTAGAGGCGCTATTTAACATCACGCTTAGGAGCCGAGCAAAAAGAAAAAGTCAGAAAGAACGCTTATTAAAAACGATGTAATAGCGCGGGCAGGCGATGCGATGTGATGCGATGGATCGGGGAACAAGAAATTGCACGCGGACCAAGTCGCGGGCAGAAGCGAGTATGTAAATATTCAAATACAGTGCAACCTCGATATAACAAATGTAATTCGCTAAACTGCAGTGCAATTCTGTAACCATCTCACCGTGAAAACTTAGGTGAAGTGAGCGTGGAGTGAGCTGTCATTCCAAATAATGCTAAGGATTGACACTACTGACGACTCACATCAAGCTCACTTCACTTGAGTTTTCACGGTGAGATTTTTACAGAATCGACCGGCTGAGCTTTGTTTGATGAGAGAACAATTCTCTACATTTTATCAACCTTCTATAGGTACCTTATTTATGCAACTAAATGATTTATGATTTGTTATATTGAGGTTAGGTTGGTCTAAAATTTGTTATAAAGAGGTAAAAACCTGTCGGAACCTGTCGCGACTGAATCTCATACTATTGGGAACGTTATAAAATATAAAGGTTTGGGGTTGACAAAATTCGTTATTACGGTTTACACTTTTTTTATTCGTTATAAAGAGGTTGTTCGCAAAAAATCTTCGCAATGTAAAGGTATATGTTACAATGACTCTTATGGATAATTCAAGGGGATTACGAAGAATTCGTTAAATCGAGGAATTCGTTATTATTGAGGTACGTTATAATATATTAAGGTTGCACTGTATTAGAGCTGTATTTTTCATTATTTAACAATTGATACGTTTAGCTACAGACATGTACGGGTCAAATTAAATTAGCTAACGAAACTCCGCAAACGTGACGGATACCGATATCTTACAATAATCAGCCTCTAATGGTCCCACTGCTGGGACACAGGCCTCCTCTCGGTGAGAGGGAGTGGCCATTCACCACGCGGCCCCAGTGCGGGTTGGTTGATGTCACATGTCTTCGAATTTTTTGGATCTAGGACGTGCCGGTTTCCTCACGATGTTTTCCTTCACCGTTTTGTGTGCAGTGGTGTTGAAATAATTTACACAAAGTAAAGCGCCTGTCTGTCGAACCTACGACCTACAACTCGTAAATCACAGCTGTTACCACTGGGCCACCACTGCTCTCTTATATCTTAACATGATAAAACAAAATAAAAAAAATATTATTATTTTTTTGAGGGACTTTTTCTCCACTGCTTTTAGTGTATTTACTAGAAATACCAGTTTACAAAAAAAAAACAGTTTTTTTTTTGTAAACTTCACAGACGTGACTGGTGAAAACTAAAAATGATGAAACACATCTTCTCAACTCTTACTTCAAATAACAACACTACCAGCGGTCGTTGACCCCTAAGAAAAAAAACATCAAACCTTTTTTATTTTTATTTTATCGTGTTTAGATATCACAAGTCTGCAGAGACGCTAGCTAATTTAATTTAACACTGTATAATATAAACCTTTAAGTGATTTACGTTAATTACATTCGAGGAAAGTTAAATTCTAACTGTAATGTAGACCTGCCTGATCTAGGTTTATGAAAAACCTGTGTTTCAGGCCATAAAATCAATTAATCAGGAGCTCATTGGGTATCAAAAAATTCGTCCGTATCACTGTCATTGGGAGTAAAGTTGTTAAGTTGTTACCTTTATGTTATGTTGTAAATAATCTAACTTTTTATCATTGGTGAGTATGAAAGCATTCGTTAAATTCTAAACATCCAAATACACTAATAAATAATTAAAATCAAAACAGATATCGTAGGCAGAATAGCAGCATACCATTGCAACAGTCCTTATTAGAAAAAACTTCATCGGAAAGCTGGGAAACCACCAAATTACTAAAACCACAAAAAAATACCAACAACCTCATCAATGACCCTTATAGTTAAAGATATTAGGTCTACATTTCTGGGATCTCAATACAGCAGACAGAAAAATAAAAAGTGGCAGCTCTCTAGTTAATATTGACTCGTCAACAGTGGATTTCGTTCAAACTTTTCTCATTTGGAATCCAGTCAAACCGTCCTTTAGCAGAATAAATGGTAGGATCCCTATTTTATGTTCTAGACTCTAGATTTAATAAATCGAGACTGTTTAAAAGAAAACTGGCGGAAAAGAAAGGGTAATAGTAATTTCGTATCATTTATAAATAACACTTTTTTGTGAGAGAATAATTATATTTAAATGTAATTAGTTCCATAAGTTGTTATATTATTTAGTCCTTTAGATTAGTATTTTTCGTTTTTTAATCTAGATTAATATTATAAAATTGTACAACTCCTTTATGCATACGGAGTTTACCTATAAGTGATTGTTGCACTGTTGCATTTACATTTCTGCATGTTACTTTTTAGCATACAACCTGTGCAAACAATTGTTGGTGAACCTATAAAATAAATAAACACTTCTGCTGGCCAGTTCATGATTTCCAAGGTGGCCCAGTGGTAACTGTCGCGACTTACGAGTTGTAGGTCGTAGGTTTGAACCCAGACAGGCTCTCTATTTTGTGTAAATTATTTCATCAACACTGCTCCTACAACGGCGAAGGAAACATCGCGAGGAACCCAGCATGTTCTAGAACAGAGCTGTCCAAACCAAGGCCTGCGGACCACATGCGGCCCGCGGCTTAAATTAATGCGGTCCGTCAAATCTTTGTGAAAGTGCATATTTAACAATAAAGTTTATAAAATCGAAATATAGGTCTTCATTAACAGACACAACACTTAAGCATGCACTGCGTCTAGCTACTACCAATATTGATGTTGATGTTGACCGAATTCTTTTTCTTCCTGCCCTTATCCCATGTTACTTGGGGTCGGCGCAACACGTTTTCTTCTTCCATTCTCCTCTGTCAACGGTCACGCTATCATTCACCCCCTTCTCTTGACAAAATTGATATTGTCTGTTGATTGTTGGTCTTGATGTTGACAGAATTGTAAAAGATAAATTAATGAAAAAGCAATAAAAGTAATGATACCTGCATTTTGTTTTTAAAAATATTTCGCGGCCCCCTAATTAGTAATTTTTATTGGCCCTAGATCCTATCTAGTCTGGACACTTACGGTTACTCTTAGCCTGCATCGACCCACAGCTGGGCAAAGGCCTCTCCGCATGACTTCCAGCTCTTTCGATCCAGGGCTAAAGAAGACCACTGGTCGTTTGTTTTCTCTAGCTCGTCCCGCCATTTTCCACGGGGTCTAATAGAGCACATTTTTATACGGAGACCACACATCCGTAGTATAATAAAATGTCCTACCTACACAGTATTATGCTTACCCCAATGGAAACAAGCGTGACGTTTAAATGCATTAAGCTACAATTTATTGATCTTCGTTGAACCCGCTCGGGACAAGGGACTTTTGACTATAAATTTAGTGTTCTTGTCACTTGCTGTAATTAAGAGCTTCTGCATACTATCTCTCATGTAGGTATACCAACTCAAGAAAGACAAGTATAAGTACCCATTATATGTCGTCTACAGTATAAATCAAATTGGGCAGCTCATACAATACAATAAGCGTATATTAAGATCTATTGGACAGAATTTAAAACGAAGAGGACATGGTTATTGCAAAGAATAATATCGACGGTTGAAAGGCTAATTGGTCTAAGCGATTTTTTTTTGCAATAATGAGTTATATACATATTCAGGATCAGCTAATTATATTTCTGATAAAAAGGTAGCCTTTGAGTTATCAAGCTCAGAATAACAAATAGTAGATGACTATAAAATGAATTATACAGTGAAGGAAAACATCGTGAGGAAACCGGCATGTCCTAGAACCAATAATTCGAAGAGATCATGTAACATCTACCAACCCGCACTTGGACCGCGTGATGCCCACTCCCACTCACAAAAAAGAGGCCTGTATCCCAGTAGTGGGAACATTATAGGCCGATTGTGATAAAATGTATACTTCTATTATATTTATACTTATACTTATATACTTATACTTATTACTTATACTTATAATATTATAAAGAGGTAAAATTTGTTTGTTTGTTTGTATGTATGTAGGGGGTAATCTTCGTAGTTAATGATCCAATTCTAAAAATGTTTTCACTGGTAGAAAGCTACATTATGTGTGAGTGCTATAGGCTATAAATTATGTTTACAACATTCATTTTAGCTGAGCTATCACAACTTTTGTCTAGCAAGTCGGAAAGAAATATCTCTTAAAACAGAATTATTTGCATGCGCTGCCTCAACAGTTGTATATAACTAAAAACAATGTATGGCAATCTGGTCCGCCTTAAAACAATTCTAGTGACTAATAAAGATCATATTCGCAAAACACGTATTCGTTTGAACGAACCTGACAGGTGTCAAGAAGGCATTCTCGCGACGGCCGGACTGTAGTATCATAGAATGTGTAGATAATAATTGATATGTTTACAAATAAAGAAGATTAATTGATAAGAATACAAAAAAAAACAAATCAAAACAAAAATTACGCACAATTTAGAAACACACCTTGAACTAGAACCTTAGACATAATTTAAACAAAAAGTTAAAAAACTTACTTTAAAAACATACCATTATCAATAACATAACACGACCCGGTTACACTCCTAGCCTTGTCACTGGCTAGGTACAGGATTATATCACCAATCTCATCAGCATCTGAATATCTTCCCAAAGCAGTCAATTTTTCAACAATATTATCCTGAGAAACAGGCATCCCAGCATTTGTTGCAATATCTGTTATCACTGGTCCAGGATTAACAGAATTCACTCTAACGCCATAAGAAGCCAACTCCGTAGCAGCACCTCTAGTAAAATGATCCATAGCAGCTTTAGACATGCAGTAAGAGATCGTTCCAGGAATCTTGATCCACGATGACAGAACACTAGACACGTTAATGATATTCCCTTTTGTAGCTATAAGGTGTGGTATAGCCAAACTGGTGATAAGGATGACTGCCCGCAGGTTCGTGTTCATGACTTCGTCAAAGTTCTCTATCAAATTGGGCTGTAGTACAGTCGCATGCCGTAATATCCCGGCGTTGTTGATGAGTACGTCGAGTTTTCCGAACTTGTTAACAGTTTTTTGGACGACAGTCTTTGCTTCCTCGTCTTTGGAGACATCTGCTTTGATAACGAGGGTTTTGGCTCCATGGTGCTCACAAAGGCTGGCCACTTCCTTCAGTTTGACTTCATTTCTTCCGACGAAGGCAACAGAAGCTCCCTCCTTGGCAAACAACTCCACAGTAGCCGCTCCGATGCCGGAGCTGCCGCCCGTCACTAGGACCACTTTGTTTGCAAACATTTTGAACTACCTCACGTCACGAAGTTCGTAGACCTACTAAGTCACAGCTGTTTAAATATGTCCTTTTATCATACAAAATCAATCTTAATTATTAATTCGATTTGTGACGACTATGGTGTACCATTATTTGCGATTCACTTGACTCAGCGTTAATTTATCATTACTCAAAATAAAAATAACATCATTTATAAGTTGGCATACAGCGTCAAGTACTCGGTAAGTATGAAAATTGCATTGTTCCATAATGTGCTGATAAACTGTGAAGTGGATTTTATCAAAGTGTTGACTGTTACACCAAGCGTACTTGATATTTTTAGATATATTATTATAGTTATATATATATATATGCAAACAATTTATCTATGCCACTTAAAAATGTCTTGCCACTGTTATTATGAAACCATCAATTTGTAAAACCGTGTGAGATACAACTTCACTCGCTTTCAAGGGACTTTTCCAGATTATTGTCACAAAAAATATCCGTATTAAATACTACTACTTTTTTATACTGTATAGTAGAAAAGTTTTTTGTCACGCTAGTAACCTAGTAACTGTCAAGCATTGTCAAGACGTCATGTCTTGACCATAACAAAACTTGGATGGCCTCTGAAGATGGTCAAACTGGACCATGGCATAATATTTAAATTTAACGTAGTTCGTGACATGACCTGTTCTGTTAACAGCAAATCAACAAATCAAGAGTTACAGTTGACTGATGTTTAAAACATACATACGAGTATATTATAATGAGGCCCTTTGCACATTATCCTCAAAAATAATCATAACCTTAGAAATTCTTCAGTAGGTAATATTTTTATCATTTTCATCGTATTTTGTTGCACATGCATTATATACTTTTACTGCAACACTCTCGTTTCAGTTACTGGGCAGGGTGGTATAATGAGCTTTACGGGAAAAGTGGTTCTGATTACAGGAGGTTGTTCTGACATTGGTGCTAACACAGCAAAGTTGTTCGCTAAAGATTGTGCTACAGTAGTCATAGTCGGTCAGGACGAAGCTAAATTGAACGCTGTTGCTAAATGTTTGGTTCAAATAGGAGCAGAAACACTAGTTATCAAAGCAGATGCATCCAAAGACCGAGAAGCATACACAATTATCAAGACAACTGTCAACAAATTTGGAAGACTGGATGTGCTTGTCAACAATGCTGGAATTTTGAGAAAAGCTGGTATACTGACAGACCACTTCTTGGAAACGTACGATGAAGTGATGAACAACAACATGCGAGGTGCTGTCCTTACCACATACTATGCTGTTCCCTATCTTATCAAAACTAAGGGGAACATAATCAACGTAGCGGGTTTGGCTGGAATCAGTAACACACCTTTAAATATAGCATACAGGACATCAAAGGCTGCGATGAACCATTTTACTAGAAACGCTGCTTTAGAACTTGCCCCGTTTGGAGTAAGAGTGAATACAGTCAGTCCTGGTCCAGTCCGTGCAGCTATTTTTGATGGTATGAATATAAACTTAGAAAAAATACTAAACAATGCAGCGCTGCAACACTTATCAGAGCCTACTGAGATCGCTACTATGATATTGTTTGTAGCCAATGGAAAGGGTAAAGGTATCACAGGCTCAAATTTCTGGCGCAAACTACGGTTGCGTGATAACACAATTAGTAGAAATTAATGTTGTAAGCAATTTATGAGATTTTAAAAATAATGTAAAAATGGAACAGATTTATTTTCATTTTACGGCTGATAAATTAGATAAATGTTACTTATCCAAGTTTGTTATTGATTCAATTCAACAAAAAACGTGCAGTGACTATGAACACCAGTAGTACCTTAGTTATGGCACACGGTTTTAGAGAAAGTTAAGATTTGGAGAGTGTCTTGTCTCCCTACATGTATGTGTGACTGTCTGAGTCAAAAACTCCTTGTGCTTTATCAACATTCACGTACAGTAAGTGCTAATACACACGAGCGACACGCGTCAAAGGCAGAGGCAGCCTTTGAGGCAAATGCAGCGGTCGACACCCGTCGACGCCCGCCGTCGACAACATGCCACTCGTGTGTTCGAGCACCGTACTCAAATACACGAGCGGCACGTTGTCGACGGCGGGCGTCGACGGGTGTCGACCGTTGCAGTTGCCTATGCCGTTGACCCGTGCCGCTCGTGTGTATGCACACTAAGTTCTTGATTAACGTTAAATATCATTATAATTGTTATTTCTATTCTACATAAGTGACTTCAAACTCTTTTGTCATTTTTAATGTTAAACATGGCACAACTTGACCCTCGACCCATGATTGAATTTTGAGAACGCATCATAATAAAAAAGAAAAGGTTTGGCACTCAAAGCAGTACTGGGTACGGCACGCATAGTAAGGAGGTTCTTCTCTCTAGAGCCCTGACCGTTTGTAGCTTGGACTCTGTTCCCGAAGCTAGTTAGCTACTATTTATAAGTGTTTTATATATTTCCTTTTTTCTTCAACAGTGTTTGAAAATGTAACTAATGGGGAGGTACATTTACATCGACATAGTGGAGAAACGAAATTTAATCTAATGAGTAATAAACCTTACTTACTACTTATTATAGTAATAAACTAACACTAACTTACGGTTTTTCGAATACATTTCACGCTTACAACAGCGCCCTCTGTTAACTTCATTCGCGTGCCAAAAGATACTCGTAGCAGTGTAACCATAAAATTAGGCTGCTCTATAACACTGACAATAAATTATTACTGTCAAGTCATGAAATTCATCCTTCATAAATGTCATCATGTTGTCAGCCATATGTTCACGAAAACTTAATTCTTCAATGGCCTTTCAGATTATAAGTGCTTCTATATCTGATTCTCTTCAGCGACCAAATTTATTTCGCTGATAAATTGCTACGTTTGATTGACTATCATAGTACGTGATATGGGCAAAATTGTGTTAGGTAAATGCACTAAATCTAAAAGTGTACATAAAGTTTTCATCCCACAAACAACACATATGTAAACCACCAACCTTTATTAAAATACTTCTGTTGTATCATTGTTCTCATGTCAGTAACTGAGGAGGTGTTGGAACAATGAGTTTCGTGCAAAAAGTGGTTCTGATCATAGGAGGCAGTGACGGCATCGGTGTTCTCATAACGGAGTTATTTGCCAAAGAGGGTGCTTCAGTAGCCATTGTCGGAAAAAACGAAGATGAACTAAATATGGTTGCTCAGCTTTGCCAAAAAATAGGAGCAGAAACACTAGCTATCAAAGCAGATGTGTCCAAAGACGAAGAAACAGACGTAATCGTCAAGAAAACTATCGACAAATTTGAAAAACTGGATGTGCTTGTCAACAATATTGGAATATTGAGAGAAGCTGGTATTCTATCAAACAACTTTTTGAAAACTTATGATGAAGTGATGAACATCAACATGCGAAGTGTTGTCCGCATCACCTACTTCGCTGCTCCCCATCTCATAAAGACTAAAGGAAACATAATCAACGTATCCAATATGGCTGGAATCAATACCACAAGACCTCAACACATAGCATTCGGGACATCAAAGGCTGCGATGAGCGATTTTACCAGAAGCACTGCTTTAGAACTAGCCCCCCATGGAGTCAGAGTGAATACAATCAGTCCTGGTCCATTCCGATTATCTATTTACGATGGTATGAAACAAAAATCGGATAAAATGCAAACCATGTCTTTTCATCGACTATCAGAACCTACTGAGATCGCAAATTTGATATTGTATGTAGCCAGTGACAAAGGTAAAGGCATCACAGGCTCAAATTTGTGGCGCAAACTACGATTTAATCATAACACCACTGCAAGTGGTTGAAGTTCAAGAAGCAACGTTCATTTTTTTGAAAATTGTGAAAAATTGAAAACGATCTCGTTATTTATTTTTATATACTTTATTGTACACCTCAAAAATACATAGCATAAAAAAATACATGAAACACTATAAAATATACAATGGGCGGCCTTATCGCTCGTTTTTTATTTTATTTAACGACTGAAAATAACGTAAGTACTACTTACCAAAATGCGTCGATTAATTATATTATTGAATGTTTTTGAAATATTTAAAATGTTTTTGAAATATTTCATTAAAATATTACATTGCCACTGTTACAATTTAAAATTTCTTGCCTCCTACGGTAAGCTGACAGAAGCCCAAAGGACAGGTGATTAGGTATTGATACATAAGGAAACAACATACTACATCAAACACCGTATATTTATAAAAATAAATCTAAAGCAATAAACGGTGAACCTTAAAGAACTAATTTACATTATAGTTGACAAATGAAGTAGGTGTCTTTAATTATACTCGTATGTTAATATTGCCAGCCAGCTAAAATTTCAGCAGAAAGAGCTAGGGTCGTGGGGATTTTAAATATTTTTAATTTATTTTGTCGTTCATCATTCAATATCATCAGCTTCTTGCTCTTTACCCAATTTATTTGAGTAATGTAGTTTGTCAACGAATAAATGTAAGAAACTAGAGTATTTTTCCATTGCGATGTTGGATTGCTCTTCCTGGCCTCCATCTCGCCTGATGAAAAGCGATGAATGAAGTCTAGTTTTATAATTCTTCCTATACCGATATCTATCTCAACTATGCAAAGTAAATACCTACGCGGAAAAAACTTCTTTACTGTAAGATTTTTGTGACACTGGTAACTAAATCATAATTGTCAAGTTATGACATTCATCTGTCAGCCATAACTTTCCGAAAACTTGGATGGTCTGTCAATTTAATAATTATAGTTTTAATTTTATTTCTCATTTTCTTCACTGGCCAATTTTGTTTTGCACTGAACGATCTTCTGCGTTTGATAACCTATCATCACAGAACACTAATACCCTAAGCCGGGCCCCTATCATTGTACTTACCCGTCAACGGCATAATTGTAATAACTCCGCAAAATCTACAAAGTTTAAAGTTCGTAGTATCATAGTGGTATTTGTTACGAGGTTCATTGCATGTTGCCTTCAAAAGATAGTCATAACCACTAAATAGAAAGATTAGTCATCAGCAGCGTGTACAACAATTCTATCCCACTAATATCATCGTCATAGTATCTATTTTCATGTTGTTGCTCATTGCTATGACAGACATACCTTCATTGGAGTCGATTTCCTATCCGAACAGAGCTCACAGGGCAATAATTGGGCAATGATAAGTAAAAATGAGTTTCGCACAAAAAGTGGTTCTGATCACGGGAGCTAGTGCTGGCATTGGGGCTTCTACGGCAGAACTATTTGCTAAGGAGGGAGCTACAGTAGCCCTAATCGGCAGAAACAGAACTAGATTGAAAGCCGTTGCTCAATGTCTAGCGAAAATTGGAGGAGAAACACTAGCCATTGAAGCAGATGTGTCCAAAGACGACGAAGCAGACGTAATTGTTAAGAAAACTATCGATAAATTTGGAAAACTGGATGTGCTTGTCAACAATGCTGGAATATTGAGAGAAGCTGGTATTTTGGCAGACCACTTCTTGAAAACGTATGACGAAGTTATGAACACTAATATACGAAGTGTTGTCCGCATCAGCTACTTCGCTGCTCCCCATCTCATCAAAACTAAAGGAAACATAATCAACGTATCCAGTATATCTGGAATCAGTACCACGAGAACTTTAAACATAGCATACAGGACATCAAAGGCTGCAATGAACCATTTTACTAGAAGCGCTGCTTTAGAACTAGCGGCTTATGGAGTGAGAGTGAATTCAATCAGTCCTGGTCCAGTGCGTACTACTATTTTCAAAGATATGAAAGTAGATTTAGAAAAAATGCAAAATAACACGGCACTGCGACGTTTATCAGAGCCTACTGAGATTGCTGATATGATATTATATGTGGCCAGTGATAAGGGTAAGAGCATCACTGGCTCGAATTTCATATTAGATAATGGTTCTTTGTTAAATTACAAAATGAGTTAACTAAACTACAGTTGAATGGTAGCATGGTGAATTATAATTCCAGATTTCCTTCCTAGTATATTTTTATGTTTTTAAGAACCATGGAAAATAAACTTACTAATTTATAGCATATTTTTTTTCAAGGATTGATTCCTGTCTATGTTTGGAGACTTTTTTATAGCCTCCATTGTATACCACTACTGAGTCTCCCCATTCTACGTGGGAACCTCTGTCCTTTGCAATTTCTGGCCACAGTGGCCATGCCTGACCTGCGAACATATCCAGATCGTCACACGTCGTCTTCGCCGCGGTCGATTTCAACGACAATATCGGCGTCCAGTTTGTGACAATCTTTGCCCATCTCTCCGGGTGCATTCTCGCGTCGTGGGCAGCCCACTCCCACTTTAGTCTGGCTGTTTTTGCGCCAACATCCGCTACTTGTGATGGAACAACATGGTATTACCGAAGCGATTTTCTCTTTTTTCTTTTTAAGGTGACAAGGACATTGACACGCAAACTGTAACCATGAATTCAGCATATAAATTCTAGATCCCCTTTTATAACCGACGAAAAATTACAACGTCTGTATTGAAATTTTTCGTCGATTCTGAATCATGTATTAAATCCTGATAACAGGTTGTGCGTCGATGTCCCAACCATCGAACATCTGTACCTATGTATATGTGTACATATTATAAATTCAAGTCGCTTTTCGTGCCTGTCTGTGACTGAGTTGTTCTTCTAAGCTTCGCAATGGATTTTGATGTGGTTTTCATCATCATTTAGATATGGTTTGTCTATAATACTACATATACGAGTATATTGAACTGGCGTGTTATAAATATTTTACAATAATTACAATAATTCTGAATGCTGAATTTTGTTAAGTCGTAAAAACCATGTCTAAGGGTCATGTCGCTTGTAGTGGATAAATCAATGAGTATATTATACTCAGTTCGATGTAGCCCGGAGTATTGGCAAACTTAAGTCCTTTGTCCAGCAGTGAACGTCTTTCGGCTGAAATGATGACGAGACTCAGTTCGTTTATTTATTTACTTATTTTACCATTTATGTACACATATATAAACAGACATTGAAAAACAGAACAGAAAAAATAGGTACAGAGGTGATGCTTATTTCATAAGAAATCTCTTCCAGCATACCTGAGATAGGACAATAGATACAGAGATGTAGACAGCGTGTGATAGAGCAAAGGAGACAAAAAATAATACATAGAATCTGTAAATTTAAATTTTATTTGTTTTGTGTTGTTTGTTTTGTTGATGGCTAGAAGACAAGGCAAAGGCCAAAGAAACGATGGATAGACTGTGTGTAAGCTGATATGATTAAAAAGGGGGTTACTACTGATATGACGTCTAATAGTTCGTATGAAAAAACACATGTTGCGCCGACCCCACATAAATTTGGGATAAAGCCAGGAGAATGATAACTGCGTTATTTTGTACCTAATTTTTAAAGTTCCATTAATGGCTGCTGACTAAAAAGGACCCCGTTTCCATCCTTCTTTTGTGTCACTGTCTTTTGGCTTGTTTGCCAAACGACAATGGTCATCACTTGCACCCTAATTGCGTAACACACGATCAATCGCAATCTGAATCATTTTGAAGCAAATTGCTAATCCATTGCTTCATAAGTTCGAAAAATGTGTCTGCTCAACACGTAAATAACGCAATGAATGTTGTTGAATTGTCAAAATGAAACCGATTCCGATTGATCGTGTGCTACGCAATTAGGGTGCAGATTAGGTATCATAAGTGAAGTAATCTGCATTCGCAACTATTTCCCAAAAAAGTAAACAAATATGAGTTTATGGAAAAATAACAACTTTTAACATTTTTATAACTGTTTTAATAGTGCTAGTTACTCTGAAATCAACTTAATTACCATTGAAATAAAGTTGATATTGGTTTAACTTTAAATAACATCAATTTGGAACATTTTGAATAGACTTCAGGTACTCAAGGTAGGATATTTATCCGGGTACATGAAGTAGGATTGACATAGGATCGAGTGAAACCGCAGACAACACCTAGATAAGTGGGCCTTATCTAAAATTTCTTTATCAACATAATTGGGTATTTTCCACTCAAACTATGATGATAATCATTGGTTACTTGCGACTCGGGTTTAGTTGCCAAAAACAGAGAAGGCATTTTTTTCTATGAATAATATTTATTTGTAACTCATGTGATGTATTGTGTTATGTTATACAGAAATGTACAAAATATAATAATAATAATATCCCTGGACATTTCACACAGCGCCATCTAGTCCCAAGCTAAGCAACCTAATGCTTGTGTTATGGTAACAAGATGGCTGATAAAATACTTATATACATTTTTTTTTTTGTAAATACATACATATTATAGATAGAAATAATACTAAATAACTCTTTATAACTACAAGTCATCACTAAAATTGATTGATGTTTGTGCTGGCGCCGCTGCTGCGTCTCCTGAGAGACTCCAAATATAACACAACTACTGCTTTGAGCCGTTTGGGGTCAAAATGCTCCGGTCACATGGCCCGAGTGCGCGTCTCCTTATTTTGGACATTTCTCGTCGACTGGTCGACACTTCACGTGACCAGAGGCCTGGGTCGCTATTTGGCCACAGAATTAGCATTGCCATTTAAGGTTGCCAAGCTGCCAGTCTTCTGGGCACGTCTCCGGATGACAGCGATGCGGACGAGTACTTCGACGCCTAAGTGTCCTTATCCTTGTAGTTAGTTAGTCATTTAATTTAGTACCTATAGTGTAAATAGTTAGTTATTTGACGAGAACGGACGACACGGTAGGCGCAGTGGCTGAGCGATCGCCTGCTGCGCTGCGTGTCGCGGGTTCGATTCCCGCACGGAACCAATATTTGTATTGCCTACAGATAGTTGTTCCGGGTCTGGCTGTTTGTGTAAATGTGAGTTTAAATGTTTGTAAACGCACCCACGATACAGGAGTAATTCCTAGAGTGGGGCAACGCTTAAAAAAAAATTATACACACAATATAAGTTTCATTATTCTTAAACAGATTCAAACTAATACCTAATTAATTAATAAAAAATGATAACAATAAATGATTATTACACTAGTGCCATTCCATTATCTATTAAATAACATGCTCCTGTAATACTGTTCGCCTTATCACTGGCCAAATACAGAATTAAATTAGCAATTTCTTTCGGCTGTGAAGCTTTCTTCAAAGCTGTTATTTTAGCACATTCTTCCCAACTGCCGGAGACTCCTGCATGGACTAGCAGATTTGTGTGGACAGGTCCTGGATTAACGGCATTCACTCTGACACCTGATGGTGCAAGTTCAAATGCAGATGCACGAGTAAAAGCGTCCACACCTGCTTTGGATACACAGTATGCTGGATATACGTAGGCAGTTCTGATTTCCGTACTCGCTACACTTGAAATATTGACAATGAACCTTTGGTCTTCGCCAAATGTGGAGCTGCTAAAGACGTCAGGATCACCACAGCACGTAGATTTGTGTTCATAATCCCATCATAAGTGTCAAGTATTGTACCATCTAAAATTTTTCCTTCTTTTACAGTGCCTGCATTGTTGACTAATATGTCAAGCTTTTCAAAAGTTTCAATTGTTTGTTTGATAATTTTCTCATCGTCCTCTTGTTTGGAGACGTCTGCAATGATTACAAACACTCCGTTGCCGTATTGTTTGCATTGCTCTGCAGTGGTGTAGGCTCTGGTCTCACTGGAGTCTACAATCACAACATGGGCTCCTTCTTCAGCAAAGAGTAATGCTGTCGCAGCTCCCATACCAGACCCTGAGCCTGTCACCACGACCACTTTATTTTTAAAACTCATGTTGTTAGTTATACCACTTCATTTGGCGTTGCAAAGAATACTGTAGCGAATGCCGTGTTAATCGACTCGACCTTGAATGCGTATTTTGATACGTTTATTATTACACTTATTATCTCCACTGCTGCTAGATAGGTTTGTATAAAATGACTAGCCTAAACTGGTGACTTTTTAAAATGAAAATCGTTTTTTTTTTATTAAAGACAATTTCTTTATATATCTATTTTAAAGTATTTAAAAATTCATCATTTGCGTTACTACTTATTTTATTTAGAAAGAAAAAGTATTTATTGGGTGTTGAGTCTTGGGAATATAACAGACTAAACACACATATAAAAACATAAAAAATAAAAACAGAAAGTCCAGTAAGAAGCCAAAAGGCTATCTCAGCATGATATTGCTGGTATTCTGAAAGAGTCCGCTTCGAAGCTGCAACTGCTGGGGCCCTCCCCAGCACACAGCAGTTGCAGCTTCGAAGCAGGTGTTCGAAGTATTTCTCTGTATTTTCTGTTTTATCATATAGCAAAAGTTTATTGCAAGCAATATTTAATTATCGATTACACTAATCGACATAAAAACTATAAACATAAAATAAAATATTGTAACACTAAACCTGACAACAAACCACAGCGTTCTGGCTCTGGCCAAGGCAAAAGCTAGCCCGTGTGTCACGGGATGACAAATAGGTAACTAAATAATTAAAAAAGTAACACTGAACAACACAATGAAAATATACAGAATTGTGGTTTTTTTAATTTTTTTTTACTATGTTCTGTTTTAATTTCTTCATCATCTGCCTAGCCTTTTCCCAACTATGCTAGGGTCGGCTTCGAGTCTAACCGGATGCAGCTGAATACCAGTATTTTACATGGAGCGACTGCAATTTAATTCAACCTTTATTCCCAAGACTATATCGGTTAATAGTAACACATGTTTCAGTGATTGGGCTACCATTGGTATTCATAAAAGTAGAAAGCGGCTTTATGAACTGTACAATGAAAGGACTTACGTAAACACTTATGAATTTAATTTGTATGTAAGAAATTATTCAAAATTATTTAAAAAAGTTTGTTATATGGCCAAGTCACGTTATTTGGGTTCAAAGATTAAAAACAGCAATAATGTAATTAAAACGACTTGGAATATTATTAATAGTGAAACGGGAAGGTCTAGTAATCGAAATACTGACTACAGCCTATCGATTAATGACAACTTAATAAAATCAGACTCACAAGTCGCCGAGGCATTTGAAAATTTCTTTTCAGATATTCCCGTTTCAACTACTAAATCCCTAAACTCATCACCTTCTGTTGCTGAGTCTTTGCTTATGGAAAATGTTAATGGTTGCGATTCGGAATTTCATTTTGAACATGTTACCTGTAGAGATATAATTAAAACCTTTCACACTTTAAATGTAAAAAAGACTGCAGATCTGTGGGGTAATTCTGTAGAAGTTGCTAAGTCTATTATTGACATTGTAGCACCTACTCTAGCTCTTATCTTTAATAGTTGTATTGACAGTGGGGAGTTTCCTGACCTTATGAAAAATAGTAAAATAATACCTTTGTTTAAATCAGGTAGTACATCTGACCCTACAAATTATAGACCTATTTCTGTACTACCTACCTTTAGTAAAATTTTTGAGAAATTAATTTTAGAACAAATGCAAAGATTTTTTAATAAACACAAATTATTACATAGCAAACAGTTCGGTTTTACAAAGGGTCGTTCAACTACTGATGCCGGTGTTGAACTTATAGGACATATTTATAATGCATGGGAAGACAAATGCGATGCCTTGGGCATCTTTTGTGATTTGTCCAAGGCATTCGATTGCGTTCTTCACGAAACTTTAATCAGGAAACTCCGCCACTACGGGATCCGGAACGCTGCTCTGGATCTTCTTACTTCATACTTGAGTAAGAGGATTCAGAGCGTTGATGTTAACGGAAAAAGATCTCTCGGATCTTTAGTAACAATGGGAGTCCCACAGGGCTCAATTCTTGGTCCTTTCTTGTTTCTTATTTATATTAATGACTTGCCGTACCTCATAAAGGATAATCATGATATAGTGTTGTTTGCAGATGACACTTCACTTTTGTTTAAACTTAAACGTCAGCAGCAGGTTACTGACGATGTAAATAGCGCGATCTCTAAAGTAGTCCACTGGTTCAATGTTAATAATTTACTTCTAAACGAGAAAAAAACCAAATGCATTAAGTTTACGTTGCCTCACGTTAGACAAGTGAAAACTAATGTGTTGGTAAAGGGCGAAGAATTGAATCCTGAAGACAGCACAGTATTCTTAGGCATAACTTTGGATGCTAAGCTTCAGTGGGGTCCACATATAGGCAAATTGTCAAAAAAGCTAAGTTCCGCAGAATACGCTGTTAGAAAAATTCGTAATTTAACTGATATAGAGACAGCCCGTTTAGTGTACTTTAGCTATTTTCATAGTGTAATGTCGTACGGTATTCTATTGTGGGGAAATGCCGCTGATATTTAGACTATCTTTGTTTTGCAAAAGCGAGCTGTTCGATCAATTTATAAATTAAGTCCGAGACACTCGCTCAGAGACAAATTTAAAGAAATTAATGTTATGACTGTGCCTTCTCAGTATATTTATGAAAATCTTTTATATGCCCATAAAAATATAAAATTGTTTAAAAAATACAGTGATATCCATGATATAAATACTAGGAACAAACACAAATTTGTTCTACCTACAACAAGGCTCAAGAAAATAGGTGGCTCGTTCAGATGCCAATGTATACGCTTTTACAATAAAGTTCCAAGCCCCGTTCAAGATCTAAGCCTTAATAAATTCAAATCATTCATTAAACGTAAGTTGTGCCAGAAAGCATTTTATACCGTTAAGGCTTACATCGAGGACAAAAAGGCTTGGGATTAAGCTGCTTCCAATTTTTACATATTGAATGTGTTTATTTGTTTTTTATTTTTGTTTTGTTGGCGTTTTTTTGTTTTTCTTTTTTGTTTTTTTTTTTTATATACACTTTGACATTGATGAATTTGATATATACTATGACATTTGCTTACTTTGTAAAGTATTCTATTATTTTAATTATTGTGAATGTGAAGACTATGTGGGTCATTGTATTTATATTATTTTTCTCTCTGTTCTCTTAGTTTTTGTCATGGTCTGGCAGTTTGAGTAATTAATGTGGCCTACCCAAATGTCCTTTCTTTGGTATTGTTCGTCGGATCGTTGAGCTCCTTAAGTTTTGAGTTGAGCTGCACGATTTCTGACAAATGCGTGCACTGACTGGACAGGTCCTCTCAAACTGTTTGGTTCTTTCTTAAAAAAAACCATCTCAGACATAAATCTACATGGTCTTCACATGATCTGACCAAGATTATGTCTGGACTTTAAAAGAGACTGTGACGTCTGAGTTTGTTTCGGCCTTTCTTCTCAGACTAGTCAGATAGGAAACGCCGACCTCATCTAGTTTTCAAATATGATTGACGTGTAAAAGTGTTTGTACAAACCTACTTACAAAAATAAAATCATTTATCATTTATCATTTGCCTATCTGACCTCCACAACCCTATTACCAGGTAACAAGATACCCCTTGGTAAGATTCTTGGGCTTCTGACGACCCGTAACGACTATCAAAGATCCACAAATGACAGCCGGGACCACGAGGCACTGAAGGGTCCAGCCGATCGATTCTGTAAAAATCTCACCGTGAAAAGTTAGGTGAAGTGAGCTTAGAGTGAGCTGCCAATAGTGTCAATCCCTAGCATTAGTTGGAATGACAGCTCACTCCACGTTCACTTCACTTAAGTTTTCACGGTGAGATGGTTACAGAATCGCACTGCAGTGCGCTTTTATTTATTTCTTATCAGGTTTAAATTGTTTTTAACTTTTTAGTTCTTTTTATTAACAAGTAATAAAAGCTTGTTTTTAAAAAGTTTTTTTTCTTTTTGTTTTATTTTAAAGTTTTTAGTATTTTTTATGCGAGATTGACTACGGCGTAGTTCGTAGCGCGTAGCAGTGTTTTTCCGTTATATGCGTTTACTGCACTTAAGCTACCTGTAAGTACATCATCAGACCCTGGTTACCATCTAGCACCAAAGTACTCGTCAAGACGAATCAAACGAGTCCAAACTCGAAGGGGTTATGTCATTTATTTATTTTATTATTTATGTACACACAGTAAAATTCATATAGATATAACATAATCATACTAGGAGTACAAAGGTACTGCTTATTTCTTAAGAAATTTCTTCCAGCAGACCTGCGAAAGGAGAAGTAAAAAAGAAATGTAGACAATAGTGTGTGAGAACAAGAAGAGAAAAATAAGAATGTGTGAAGTCTAAAACTAAAATATTAAATATACCTACACATATAACGCAAAAAATAATAAATACTTAAGTATACTTAAATAAATACATAATACAAAAATATATAAACATATATATATATATATATATATACAAATACTCACGGTATAGAGGAAAGATAGTGCTCTTTTAATCGACGTTTAAATAGAGAAATAGTTTTTAAGTCACGAATGCTAGGCGGAAGTGAGTTCTACAATCTTACAGCATGGACAGAGAAGGAATAAGAATAGTAGCTCGTTTTATGAGGATGAGATTTAAGGAGGGATCTTAGGTGTGATCTACACGGTGCGGCGCTAGAGCGAGCGTAAGAAAAACGCTCACGCAGGTAGGAAGGATAAGACGGGTTGTGTAAGATGTTGAAGAGAAGACATAAAATCCGAGTGTTCCTGCGAAGGCGGATTGGGAGCCACTTGAGTTCCTTGCGAAGGTGTGAAACATGGTCATACTTTCGAAGACCGAAAACAAAGCGAATACACAGGTTTTGCAAGCGCTCAAGCTTGTTTAATAGCTCCTCAGTAGCATCCAGGTAGCAGGCGTCGGCATAATCTATAATTGGCTGAATTACTGAGTTCCTATGGTCATCTTCCAGCTCCATCATCAGACCCTAGTTACCATCTAGCACCAAAGTACTCGTCAAGACGAATCATACGAGGCCAAACTCGATGGGGTTGTGTCGTTTAACTACCGAGTTCCTATGGCCACCTTCCGGTTCCATCGTCAGATCAGCTCCATTTCATAATAATTTTGCATCGTAAATCGGATGACGTACTCGTACCTCCTCCGACATATGTATATATGAACCAAATGATAAATCTTATTAAGTATTAACAATATTAGCTTATTTAATGATACTTTATCATTATTATTATAATTATGTAGTATCTAAAGGTGACATTTGTCTGACATTGTAATTTTATAAAGCACCAGCTGCGCCCCGCGGTTTCACTGGCATAAGTCTTGATCTCGTGGGAATATCGGGATAAAAATATTCTATGTCCTACTCCAGGTCATGGTTTACCTATGTGCCAAATTTCATCCAAATCCGTTCAGCCGTTTTAGCGTGAAGGCGTAACAAATAAACAAACATACAAAAAATCTAATATTTTCTCTTCATTGACAATATTTTTTATTAACATTCCACGATGCCTGCTTTTGTGCACTGTGATCCGAGATTATGTACTGTAACTTAATTAATATGTATGATATTGTTTAATTGTTTTTCTAACTGTTACTCTTAGCCTGCATTATCCCACTACTGGACCTCTCCGCATGACTTCCAGCTGTTTCGATCTAGAGCTAAAGTCACGGTTAAATGATCGTTGTACAGTCACGAACACCAATATGTCAACACTTGGCAACTTTAAATTGCGATTTTTTCGTGAAATAACGAAATAAAGGAGTAAATCGCTTTTGAATAAAGCCGAGTGTATACATACTTTCGCTCGTGACTGTACCTACAGCTAAAGTGGGAATTGTCGTCAAAAGAGGCAATTACGAGGTCAACAGACATACACCATTTAACCAAAAATATAATCAAGTCTGTTTTGTCAAACATTTTATTGAATTACTGTTGTTGGGATCTCAACTGATAAAGTTTATGACTTAAATGTTTTCTAATCATTTGTTTATCGGCGACACCGAACCCATGATGTAAAACAAATGACACCAACACGTTTACTGCATGAGCAAATAATCCAGGCCTTTTGCCACTACCGACGGCCACTCTTCCACTCAATGTGCATACTGTTAAAGCGGTTTTGGTAAAAATTTCCATCATTAAATTTTCTGCTAATGTCATGTCATCCGTCGAAACTTCAAAACATTTTCCAAATCCACGAACGTCGACATAAATACCACTGGGCTACCCTCCTGGCTTGAGTTCAATAAGTCGCTCGTTTTTTCTTCTGTTAAAGAAATCATACTTTAATGTCCATTTTGGGGATTCAGAGTCGTACTCTGGAGGAAGAATGACCATGTTTTTATCACTTTTGTATACTCTTGATCGTTCTGCCTTTGCTGGGTGTGGCAGCTCAGACGGCTCATATAGTTCATCATCTGATGAAATTACCACTACCTCGTCTTCCTCAGAATCTATTACACCACCTGACTGGAATGTATGTATGGTATATTTCATCGGAACTGTAGATGGATTTTCTGAAATGAAATATTTCATTTATTATCTAACTAGCTTCTGCCCGCGGCTTCGCCCGCGTGGATGTCGGAAATTATCCCACGGGAACGTGCTAACAGGATAAAATGTATGTGCTTCCCCAGAATGCCATCTATCTCGCGGGCCCTTTGTGGCTAATTACAATAGAAAACCAATTGTGTCTCATTAGTGGTGATTAAGAGGGTACCTATATGATATCTTTACCTAAGTACCTACCTAAAAACTAATATCTATACGAATGACTAATCCTACCTAACAGTATTATAAAATAACCTACGGAAACATCGTACACTATCAAATATACTACCTATACTTTAAAATTAAAATCTATACCTACGACTTATATAAAAATAAACCTAACTCTAAAAACTAAAAGGAATAAAAATGAACTCCATTGCATGACTTAACCTACGACAAACTTATTATTTGCGGTTGGTACAGTATCGGGTCTAGGGATCAAACCGCAAAATTAAGTTTGTTTTTTATTGTATATACTTTTCCGGGATAAAAAGTACCCAGTGTGGTGCCCAGGATATTAAAGAATAATTATACCAAGTTTCATCGTAATCGAACCCGTAGTTTTTGCGTGATGCCTGAACAAACAGACAGACAGACAGACAGACCGACAGACAGACAAAAATTTTTTTAATCACATTTTTGGGTTCGGTGTCGGTCTAGTAACACCCCCTACTATTTATTTTTTTGATATTTTCAATGTACAGAATTTTCACTTCTACAGATTTATTATAAGTATAGATAATACAGCTGAACCGGTCGAAGGTCGGTCGGTCGAGAACCGGTCGAAGTGGAGGTGTTTGGGGACCTATGTCCAGCAGTGGACGTCTTTCGGCTGAAATGATGATGATTATGAATACTGCTAAAGAGTTTGTTTGTTTCAACGCGCTAATTTCTGAAACTATCAGAAACGGGCTATAAAATGCAAAAATAACTTTTTGTATTTTATAGCCCAATTTGTTGAGGAAGGCGATAGGCTATTTATCATCACGCTATGGTCATATACTTTTTTTCTTTTTTTAAGAGATAACGAAGTGACTACGCGGGCAGGTGGGTCGGGAGAACAAGAAATTTCACGCGGACGAGGTCGCGAGCAGAATCTAGTAAAGCAAGAAAACCAAACGTATTCATAATATGTTCGAAAAAATTGTCCGCTCAACAACGTAAATAATGCAATGAATGCTGTTGAAATGTCACAATTACAGCCATTGCTACTGACAGTGTTACGCAACTACCCCGCCAGACATAATTTGAAAAGTACACAGGAACAGCATGTTAGGCGTGAAGTACCTGCCTTATACGAACTTGGAGACAAACATAAAGGCAAATTCACAATCGACTATTTTGTATATTTTGTGTTTTGGAGGACTATTGTGTGTAAACTATTCTAACATGATACCCAGTCTAAATAGAGTGTACACCTTTATGCAATGTATGACTCGCACTATAACAGACCGGGTTAGGAATACGACTATCCGTTCCATCACAAAGATTACTGACGTCACTTGGAAAGCTGCCACGCTAAAATGGAACTGGGCTGGACACATCTGCCGCATGTCCGACGACCAATTGGCCGTTTGGCCAATATACGACCCAATGGGTCCCTCTTAATGGCAAGCGACATCGCCGCAGGCCCAGAGATAGATGGCGGGATGAATTGGACTCCTTCAACAAGAACTGGTCCTTAGCAGCTTTGAAGAGAGAGAAGCGGAAAGAGAGTAGGGAGGTATTTGCCCTGCAGTAACATATCACAGACTAATAATAATATTATGACTCGCACTGCTGAAAAACTTCCCGATGCGTTAAAAGATGGACGACACGACACGCCGCTCGAATGTGAATTCAACACTTACCACAGCTTCTTTTCTGGTTCAACTTGTCTGTCTTCCCAATTCTCTTGTTTTCCAGATATTTTATAAAGGTTTCTGCTTCGTCGTAGCCATCTGCATTCAAATAAATGACGTTTTGTGTCGATCATCAGTTTTAAATACGTACGATTCCTGTATTCAGGATGTGAAAAGACCCATCAACAAGGTCTACGCATTCTGTACATCTCAGAATCAGCGCAGATAGAGAAGCAAGATGCTCGAGCAGTTTTCATTTATTAATTGATAATGAACTTTAATGTAACAGAAATAGAATAAAAAATAGCGTGCAAGATGTGCATGATCTACGCCTAAGAAAGATTTATATTAAAGAAATTTTCCATTCACAACTAATTATGTTCTCACTGATCTTTTACATTACTGACATCGGTGAAGTAAAGACATTGTCGAACAACGTTAGTTAATGCAAGTCTGAAATCGCCAACCCATCTTGAGCAAGAGGCATTTGCCATGCAGTGGAACAGTTATAGGCTGGTATTATCAGCACACAGGGGAGGGGCCCGTTGCTAAATAATAACAGCCGCACAGGTCGATCAATCAGGTTAAGCTACGCTTGCCGCGGTTGGTCTGTGGATGGATGACCATATTTACATACCATGACCCCTCCGTACCTCGGAAAGCACGTTAAGCCGTTGGTCCCGGCTGTCATTTGTGGATCTTTGACAGTCGTTACGGGTCGTCAGTAGCCCGAAAGTCTGACAACCAGTCTTACCAAGGGGTTATCGTGTTACCCAGTAACTGGGTTGTGGAAGTCAGATAGGCAGTCGGTCCAAGTAAAATACCGGTATTAAGCTGTATCCGGTTAGACTGGAAACCGACCCCAACATAATTGGGAAAAGGATAGGCAGTTTATATTAGCCTTAGGCCCAGCACACATGGTGAAACGCAACTGCAACGAAACCCTTTTGAAATTATAGGTTTGAAACCAGTTTCAAACGTTTTCCACACACGGCGCAACCTAAATATGATGAAATTAGTCACAATCATTCCGATTTTGAGACCAGACAGACGTCTCCAAAATGTCTAGTTTCCTGAGTTTCCTGCACGCTGGTTTCAAAGCAACTGATCTGCAACGCGTTTCAAACCGGTTTCAAACTAGTTGCGACGTGTGTTGTCTCTCAAAGGTATCTATGGCATAAACTCAAATGAAACTCAAAAGTAACTAGTAGTTGCAGTTGCGTTTCACCATGTGTGCTGGGCCTAAGGATAGAATTTCCAATAATCCCCTTGTAAAAATTCAAGATTTTTTTTAGTAGATATATACTAGGTACTCACTTGTGGCGTATTCAACAACGGCCATATAATTTTTCCAATCCCTCGAATAATTTCCATAATTTCTTACTCGCTCCTGTGTGCGTGATGGTTCTTCCACAGGGTACGCCACAATACCTACTCCATTTGATTCATCTCGCCATATTATCCAGGTATTCGGCACGCATATGTATTTATTAATGTGAACATACGGCAATTCCTTGAATACAATTACTTGGTATTGCTGCATTTTTTCCTTAGACATGTGAAATTAAATAACTGATTACAAAGGAAGACAGCAAAAATTGGTTTATTTGTGACAGAAACACGTGCACACAAAAATACAACTAACTTAAGTAGGTGAACAAAACAATTAAACAAAATAGATCTACGAGTACTTAAAATCACGAGCACAAAGCAGAAATCAATCAGGTTCAAATTCCATAGCAAGCAAAAACTTATTATGACATTTATGTCACTCCAAAATTAACTTATTATGGTTAAATAACCATGTTACTCATTTCACTAAAGTAGATTGATATCTGTAGTTTTTTTTTTTGCCACCGACTTCGGAAATTAAACTTATTTCATAATTTTGAGTTAATTCTGTTTTTGGAGACGTTACGCGTAACGGACGTAACGATTTCCTCCAATAAAAAGTGATGACAACACTGTACTACTTTTTAAAAGTTCAACAGCACCCCATTGTCCACACTGTAATTAGAGCCTGTCACTCCTTTAGCCTTATCACTAGCCAGAAACATTATCACATCAGCTATTTCCTCTGGTTCGGAGATCCTCTCTAAAGGAGTTGCATTGGGTTTGGCCTCCCAAATCTTATCAGTCACCAAATTCTGTAGCATGTTAGTGCGGACGGGGCCTGGACTCACTATGTTTACTCTGACACCTGAAGCTGCCAGCTCCAACGCCGCTCCGTGAGTAAAGTGGTCCAGAGCAGCCTTAGAAACACAGTACATCATCCACTGTGACACTTGTGCGTACGTCTTGCCGAGTATGCTCGAGATGTTGATGATGTTGCCCTTTGTCTTCGCCAAGTACGGCGTCGCCAAGCTCGTCAAGTGGACCACAGCCCGCAGATTGACGCCCAGCACTTCGTCGTACGTTTGCATCACATCTGGACTTGTGAGCGACGTGTTTTTCAGTATAGCAGCGTTATTAACGAGGACATCGAGTTTCCCAAACTTCTCAATTGTTTTTTCGACGATGGTTTTCGCTTCTGCATCATTGGCGACGTCAGCTTTGATGATGAGGGTCAGAGCGTTATGTTTCTCGCAGCGTTGGGCTACTTCCTTGAGCCCGGTTTCGTTCCTCCCGACGATGGCAATGTTAGCTCCTGCTTTAGCAAATTGTTCAGCGGTGGCTGCACCGATGCCGGCACTGCCGCCTGTGACGAGGACCACTTTGTTCTTGAAGCTCATGTTGCACGACTGTTAGGTACGAGGACTGGTAGCGTATTGAAGGCTTAGCGTCTTACACAATGATGTAAATACAAAGTTGTATTGAAGACACACCTGTCCGGTACTAGACATGCGTCATGTAATTTAAAATGGAGACGCGGTAGACAAGCCAGTAAACTAGTTTATATTATGCATATCATAAGCCTGCAAGGTTACAAGTGTATTAATAAAAAATTCGCGTATAACCGGTAAATATTTCCGCAGTCGTCAGTTAATTAACTGTCCAGTTTTGTTGATTAGTCAGTTTCACTGATTGGTCATTTAATTTATTACTTAGTGTAAATAGTTATATTTTATATAAGCATTTTAATGTATTTTAAAATTATAAATGTAAATCTACCTCGATTGTGAATATTAAACAAATTATATTTGTATGACCTACATGTATTTGTTCCGAGTCTGGGTGTTTTTCTATCTATAATATGTATGTATTTACAAAAAAAAAATGTATATAAGTAGTTTATCAGCCATCTTGTTACCATAACACAAGCATTAGGTTGTTTAGCTTGGGACTAGATGGCGCTGTGTGAAATGTCCAGGGATATTTATTATTTATTTTATTTATATTTTATACAGGTATAAAAAACGAATCCAAATAAACGCACATATTAGTATCCCTAGATTAGACCTGGTAAAACAATTTCCCTAAAGGTTTCATAGAAATTGTTCAACCGCGAGTGAGTCGCGTTGCACCTATCTACGGAAGTCTTTAATAGGATTTTTTGTCAAAAGTGATAAAACACTAACGAGGCCGAGTATACACCAAAATTATAATAGAACTCAGTAATATGTCACGTTTTTTTTTAAATGTCGCAGCATTATGCTGATATAGGAGCCTTTTGGCCTCGTGTAGGACTTTCTGTTTCATTTTTCTTTGTTATTTTTTTTTAATATAATTTGATTTTTTTTTTAACTGTGTTTAGTTTAGTTTATGATCTTCCTGTACGAGTCCCAATAAATACTTTTTCTTTCTTTCTATAACAAAGTTTAAAAACTACTTGATAAGATGTCACTCATATTTTATTACCTTCATTAGGTAGATAAGCATATCCTTAAATCTGTTATGTAACATACCTACCTTAATGTACGTCTTACGGCGGAATCCAATAACCTATTGACAAGACCGCTACTGATGGTAGCCAGTACAAATTATATCTGGCAGTATCATATTATAATCATACAGCTCGCTTCTGATATAGATTACTAGCAGCACCCTGCGGTTTTACCCACATGTTTCGATCCCGTGGGAATATCGGAATAAAAAGTATGCCATGTGTTAATCTTGGTTATAAACTATCTGTGTGCCAAATTTCATCCAAATCCTTTCAGTGGTTTTTGCTTGAAAGAGTGACAAACATCCATCCATCCATACAAACTTTCGCGTTTATAATATTGGTGGGATAGGATTTGGACGTTAAAACCAGAGATAGATAGGTTTTCTACCTCTAGTATCCAAAAAGTGCTGATAGGTAATTGGGTTCAGCAGCTATTGTGTAACGAAGTATTGTTTATTTTTGAAGATTTTAGCTTCAAGTTGAAATCACAAGACACTGAAGAACTGCTGCTAAACAACTTTAGCGTGGCAGACATGATAGAGGACATAATTGATACTCAATTACTACGTCGATTATAGTTCCATAGAATGCTGTATTTAATCATTGGATTGTATTCAAAGGCCATTATCGTGTGATGTTGCAAAAACGTTTTTTTATACTCATTTTTTATTTATCTGTAACCTTTGCCATTATTGTATTATTGTGATATTTTTTACTGTAATTCAAACCATTAATTTGACATTAATTTGTATTTTGTATTATTTTATTCTCCTAATTGTTATTTAAAATTATAATATATTTTATTATGTGTAAATGTATATCTCTTTCTTTTGTACAAACTGGTTTTAGTTTTTAATTCTGTAAGTTATTACAAACATAATTATTAATTAACTATTTACACTAGGTACTAAATTAAATAACTATACAAATAAATACAAAAACAAAGGACATTTAGGTGTCGAAGTACTCGTCCGCATCGCTGTCATCTGGAAACGTGCCCAGAAGACTGGCAGCATTGCCACGTTGAATGGCAATGCTAATTCTTTGGCCAAAAAAGGACCCAACCGTCGTGTCACGTGAAGTGTCGATCAGCCGAGAAATGTGTAAATTAAATAACAAATTATTATTTGCATGCCCATGTGACAGTAGAACATGGAGGACTCTTATAATAAAATAGCTATGTACTAAATACCCATGTTTGCAAACTAATAATAATTTGATTTGATTTGGTTAGTATATTCTACCCCGTAATTACTGTGCTACTTTTGTCAACAATCCTCAGTAAATTGAACCTTCACTAAGGTTGAAACTATCTAACGGTCATAGATATTGACACCATCCCATCTTCCTGGCTCGGCGTGCTGTGCCAGCGCTGTTGCTGCGGCTGTACGCCATATTTTTTTTATAATTTAACAAATAAGTCAAATTAATACAATTTTGGAATACTTAAACCTCTAACTGTCTCATAGACAAATAGATTTTGTCGTTTTGTAACGTGCAAGTGACATTCAAGCTTAGGGTGGTAAATCAATTACGAGGTCGAGTATACTTGTTTAGTAAACAGTCTTGCTTGAACAAAATTAGTATAAGTGTGCAGTAAACATACAATAGACTGCTTATAAACCTCTCATTCTAAATTTTACCAACTAAACCACGTTTAAGAACTAAATGTTCCCTCAGTTCTTGAACGCAGTTTAGATGTGCTGATCGCGTTCGATCTTAATTCGTCATGTCCTTGTCCGTGCGACATCAACAGGAAAAGACTGCCAATTATTTTATCCTGAAGGCCAATTCTCGTAATTTAAAACGTTCAAAATCTAGTTGCAGTCTCATCTCGGCGACAAACAAATGTCAAAAACTTGTCAAAATGTAGGGAAATTATAAGTATTTTTTGACAGATTGAGACTGAGATCAGACTGTGAACGTTCTTAAAATTACGAGAATTGTTCCTCTGACTGTGAACGTTCTTAAAATTACGAGACGCCCCTAAGATGACCCACTGACCGAGAATTGCCCTCTGGTGTTAGCCAAGCATTTATTTATTGATGCGTTTGATTGCAAAACTACTAGCTGTGGCTTGTTACTTCGTCCGCGTGTATTTCATCATACTATTATTATTAAAAAATATCTTTGACATATTTCGGGGTCCCCCGGACCTTTGGAAGGCGTACCACGGACCGAAGCCAACTTGCAGATGCCCGTTGGACATCGATATTTATAATTAAATAAGGCACCAACCGACGATTTTTGGACAAGGACAACCCCCGGTTGGTGTAGGACTATTGCAGATGGAAATAAAGATATTCGATTATGGGTTTGCGTGGCTAATGTGTGAACTGGTTATCTAGGAGTATTTGATGGCACGGTTGGCGCAGTGGTTAAGCGATTGACTGCTGCGCTGCGTGTCGCGGGTTCGATTCCCGCACGGAACAAATATTTGTATGACCTACATGTATTTGTTCCGAGTCTGGGTGTTTTTCTATCTATAATGACTGACTACAGCAAGTGCTTCGACCGTATTGACCATCGGCTTCTGCTGGAGAAGTTGCTCAAAGCCGGTATACATGGCGACCTATACAGATGGTTTTCGTCTTACATTGAGAATCGAAGTCAGGCTGTGGTTCTCCAAGGTTACACCTCGGGTTGGACCTCGGTCCCCTCGGGTGTGCCTCAGGGTTCGGTTTTGGGGACCTTACTTTTCACTATGTTTATTGCTGATGTTGTAAACTGCTTCAAGCACTCTTATGTGTTGCTATACGCTGACGACATGAAGGTTCATAAGATTATACGGGATATCTCTGATACTAACCAGTTGCAAGCTGATCTTAATAGGTTTGAAGAATATTGCAAACATAATTTGCTACAGTTGAATGCCTCTAAATGTTTTCATATGACCTTCACGCGCCAGAAATCTATAGTAAATTCAATCTATAGTCTCAACCGACAAGCCTTGGGCAAGGTTGACAGCATTAGGGATTTAGGTATTATACAGGATAGTAAGTTAATATTTGATCAACACATTGACAATATAGTGAGCCGGGCCTCGAAAGCACTAGGATTTATAATCAGAGCCTCAGCCTGTTTCCGTTCTCTGAAGCCGATTAAGGTTTTGTACTGTTCGTTCGTACGCAGCCACTTGGAGTATGCATCACAAGTCTGGAACCCGCAATATGGGATCTACAATTCGCGCATCGAGGGTATCCAGAAAAAGTTTCTGAGATATCTTGATTATAAGGCACACCAGGTATCCATGGATTACAGACACCGTTGCAAGAGGTACCATTTTCTGCCACTGGATCGTAGGCGACTCATTAACGATGTGTGTTTTTTTATTGGCATAGCGAATGGATCGATCGACTGCCCTGAACTATTGGCAAAGATAGCACTACGTACTAACACTATTAGGCTACGTGAAAGGCCGCTTCTAGGTGTGCCTTCTGCCACTACTAATTATAGGCGTAATTCTTTTCTTATAAGAAGCGCTCGAAGCTTCAATGATGTATCTTCAGAACATGATATTGACTTATTTTGTACTAAGATAAGTACAGCAAGGACGCTCTTAGCCAAATCGTTTTTTTGTGAATGATGCGCCAGCTAATTGTTCTTAAACTCATAAATGTAGCAATATAAATACTTAAATAAATAAAACTAGCGTAACTTACTTACCTATGCACACAATGTACTTTAATTGTTCAGCTTTAAGTAATCAATATTTTATATAACTGTGGAGGCTTGTTATTAGCAATTTGATAATGTGTTGTTGTTGCCTATTATTTGTAATTAGTCTGTAAGCCTTCTTAAAAGTAAATAAATAATATGTATCTATTTACAAAAAAAATGTATTTATGTAGTTTATCAGCCATCTTGTTACCATAACACAAGCATTAGGTTGCTTAGCTTGGGACTAGATGGCGCTGTGTGAAATGTCCAGGGATATTATTATTATTAGTATGGAAAGACTATGGCAGCTGCCTGACCAATGTTTAATACAAAATACACAGATAAAATGAAAGGTGGTGACTTGCACATTCAATATTGGCCCCCTGAAAAAACGGTATCTGTCCTGAGGTGCTTATGAGAAGTGAAAAAGTTCTTAGGTTCGCACCCAGGCAAGCGATTTACGTTGTGTAAATTTTTTCATCACAACTGCTCTCAAAATGGTGGAGGAAATGTTTAGTAGCATGGTATTGAATTCTCATTAGCAGATGACTTATTGTTAGACATATAAAACAGCGGGTCAAAAACTAGGCACAGCCTGTACCTTGGTAACCCAGAGATATATACAGCGTGGCGCTTTAATGGCGACATTAAGTTAACACACGTACCTATACGGTTTTGCGTTGTAGTTTTATGAATATATTTTAATTCAATTAAACATTAATATTTATTCATATATTAACAATTTTATAAAATACAATCTTAGAGCAACCTAACTTAAAGAACTGTAGCGCAGGGGTCATTTGCCGGGGTCACGGATCATAACATCGCATCAATCTAATTAAAACAATTAACGAGCAAAGAGAAGGCGAATTGAAGGAAAGAGAGAGAGCCCTATGTCGGCGCGCAGCGCAGGTGGAAGTCTTCAAGTTACGATTTTTTTATGTTGTTATAATTTTTATGATTACTGGCCACTAGCCCTACCCGTGTGTTAAATTAATGTCGCCATTGTAGCGCCACGTTGTAGAAAATTATAGATATTTCGTATGTATATTACAGTGGTACTGGTTACTGTTAGCCTGCATCATCCCACTGCTGGGCAAAGGCCTCTTTCCAAGACTTTCAGCTCTTTCGATCCAGGGCTAAAGTGGACCACTGGTCGTTGGTTTTGTTCAGCTCGTCCCGCCGTCTTCTATGGGGTCTGCCGCGACACGTTCTAGCTGTGTCAGGGTTTAACGTGATGGATTTTACAGTGTACAGACGCCAGCTCATCAAGCTACTACAATCTGACAAATTTCTTTAATATTATCAAATTTATCGCTAAAGCATTAAGGTTCAAAGTTGATTGGGAAAATTTGACAGTTTCGGGTAGCTTGACCTGCCGGTCGATTCTGTAAAAATCTCACCGTGAAAAGTTAGGTGAAGTGACCTTAGAGTGAGCTGTCAATAATGTCAATCCCTAGCATTTAGTTTGGAATGACAGCTCACTCCACGCTCACTTCACCTAAGTTTTCACGGTGAGATGGTTACAGAATCGCACTGCTGCTGGCGTCTGTACGTACATAAATAAATAGTTTTCCGATGGACTTGCATAAAAATCTTCAAAACTGCACTTAGTTGGGCCATTATCCGAACGTGCACAAGATCACAAGACTATATCGCTTAAGAGCCTCCAATCTTTGTAGGAGAGCTTCAGGGTAAGTGGCACTGTTATCGTCCTCCCTAATAACTGACGTAAATATTGCCAACAGACTTAATATTAAAACGGTGTTAAGTGAACGTTAGCTACAAGGCGTTGTACTTTTGAAAGGTTTGTCTCTTAGATAATTTTAGTGTAATGCAACAGAATTTCTAATAGTTATTATCCTATAAATAGCCTTTGAAGCAATTCTTGTCTAACCGAGTTGTAACAGCATGGAATAGGCTCCCGTAAAATGTTGTGACGGCTTCCACACTGAACTGCTTCAAGAATAGACTGGACAGATTAAATATCTCCAAGCTATTTGATACACGCGTATTAGCTAATTAGCTGCTAGAGTGTCTAACCAATAAATACAAATAAAAATACAACATTCGTGGATATTTGACAGTCGTTACGGGTCGTCAGAAGCCTGAAAGTCTTACAACCAGTCTTACCAAGGGGTATCGTATTACCCAGTAACTAGGTTGTGCGGGTCAGATGGGCAGTCGCTCCATGTAAAATACTGGTATTCAGCTGCATCCGGTTAGACTGGAAGCCGACCTCAACATATTTGGGAAAAGGCTAGGCAGATGATGATCAGACCTTTGGTGTCTGCCAGAATGAAGAACTATTTTTTTTCTCAACCTTAAAAACCGCGTCTCTCAGTTAAAAGTGGGTAAGTTAGTCGGGAAAGAAAGAAAGAAAAGACATTTATTTGGCACAAACTTAAAGACACACAATATACCAGATAAAAAACAAACAATAAAATAAAAAAAATAAAAAGTGTGAAGTCCGATGTAAGAAATTAGCAGAAAAGTGTGCCTCACAGCTGCGCCGAAAAAGCCCAGCAAAAATGCCAGACAACTAGTGCCTGATGCTGGTTTTCAACTGGACCTGCAGTGCAATTCTGTAACCATCTCACCGTGAAAACTTAGGTGAAGTGAGCGTGGGGATTAACACTATTGACAGCTCACTTTAAGCTCACTTCACCTAAGTTTTCACGGTGAGACTTTTACAGAATCGATCGGCTGATGTGCGAGGTGACGGATGTAAATCAGTTTTATACTGCAACGTGACGTGTGTATGAATACTTAAATATATAAATAAAATAAATTTGTGTTAGATAAAAAACAGTAACGAATATGTGAATATGTCTAAATAGTGTGATATTGAATAACATTGCAAAAATAAACAAAAAATATACTGATATATAATAAATAAATGAGACCGCCGCAACAATGCCGCGGATATCGCAACTACAACAACCGAGGACGCGGACACGTAAGGTTAGGTGGAGCGACGATCTTCGTAAGGTGGCTGGTAGCAGCTGGATGAGAGTTGCCGAGAATCAAGCTGAATGGCGTGCAGTTGGAGAGGCCTTTATCCAGCAGTGGACTGCTGTAGGCTTATGATGACGTAGGTAAGTGCTCAAATTGTGGCATATCAGCATATAAAAAATCCAGTTCAGTTCTGCAAAAAGCTGAAATTTATTTCTAAATAAAGATCAATAATGAGGCAATAAGGCTGGGTACCTGGCCCCACACGTTGAACAACCGAAAAATGTCTAACCAAATGTAGGTACTATTAGCCAAAAAGGTTTTACTCACCAGCTCGACAAAAATCTACAGATCGACTATCCAAAAACCCAATAGATAAACAAAATGAACCGAAAAGCGCCGAAAACATAATAACGTGAACGACGCATAAGCCAAGGCGATACCAAGACGCTCTAAGGAGATAGTGCTCGGGGGTCATCGCAAACAAATGAGGGGTGTAAATCCTACCCTCCACCCCCTTCTCCCCCTATTTTGCCCCAAACCCCACAGGTAGCACTTGCTCAACCCTTTCTTGGCTAACATATGGCTGGTACACCTTAAATTAGTGTAAGTACTGGATAAGAAGTTCTGTTGCGACATTTTAGATACCGACGATATGATTATTATATAGTTTATTTATTTAGTTCTTTAGAATAGAATAGATTAATATTTATTTGCTTAAAAACATGGTATCAAAAAATGGTAAATTACAAAATAACAAGAGCATACAATGCTTTTTGCTTAACATTTATGTTTTGTTTTATCTTGTATATTTTTAAATGGGAAAAATAAGTATAAAAACATTTCAAAGTATAAGAAATAGTGGTCCGCCGGTGTTGGGAGCAGGGTCCAAGCTACCGGTGGTCAAGGCTCCAGGGAGAAAACGCAACCATCTTCGCTACCAACTCTGCTACTTGCTATCTAGCCAATCTCAATAGTCACCAGGCTAGGTATATTTTTACCTGTGAAGTAGAAGAATATAACAAAATGTGCTATGTTCCAATGTATTGTCTTCTTGTGGTCTTGGTGTGACCCATAAAATTAGCATGTACTTTAACAACTGAACCCAATAACGTATGTATTTTCAGTTAAAGACAGATCGCTACTGATGGTAGCCAGTATAATCATAACTGCCAGTATAATATAATCATACAGATCGCTACTGACATAGATGTGGGACGTTAAAAAACCAGAGACAGATATGTTTTTCTACCTCCAGTACCTACATATGCTAAATTTGGTGATAGATAAGTAATTACTTATCTATCACCAAATTTGGCATATGGCAGTGTTCGGACGTTAATGATCCTTAAGTAATGACCTACCCTAACAACAAGCAATGGATAGCATTATCAAACTTTGAACTTTTATTTGAATACGAGGATTTTGGCTACTTTGTATTGGGGTGTTTTTTTTTTTGGAATATGCGTGAAGACGCATATTCCAAAAAAAAAACCAAAGAAATTAAAATTGTTTATTCTGCACAAAGAAGTTTGTGCAGAATAAACAATTTTATTTCTTTCTTTCCAAGTCTCAAAGTTTTCGTAAGTTTATTGTACTATTTCTTATCCATCGTTATACGATCCAAAGACACCTCGTAGGGGCACGCGGTTAAGACAGTTGAAGTGTTCGGACGTCCCGTCGGATTTATAGGCGGACTGTATTGGTTCCGTTAGGTCACCCTGTTCGTACACTACCCACTACCTCTACCTGTCCTATGTAATACCTTAACTGTACCCGGTAACTAATGCTCATATATCGTCAACAGGACATAAGTGAACACAGAAGAAATTAAGATCTTTGTTACAATTGACATAATAGGCAACATTCATGACAAATAAATGTACGGAAAAAAACCCAAAGTGTATCAACGGGACCCTATTACGTCTCCACTGTTCGTCCGTCCGTCTGTCACAGGGCTGTATCTTTTGAACGGTAGAAACTTGACGTTCAGACTTTCAGAGTGTGTACTACTCATGTTGGGGTCGGCTTCTAGTCAAATAGGAAGCAACTAAATACCAGTATTACACATGGGGCGACTGCCTATCTGACCTCCACAACCCAGGTATTGGGTAATACGATACCGCTTGGCAAGACAATGGCGGCTAAAACAACATGTAGTAAAATTAAATAAAGTTAATAAAATAAGGGAGAAACGTGTTTAAAAAAAAATGTAATGTTAATTATTGTGCAGTGGTATGGAAATCTTCATGTGCGAGCCAACTTAACCGCTTTTTAACCTACTTAAAAAAGTACCAAGAAGTAGCGGTAGCCATCGTGACCAAACGCGAGCTTAAAAATATCAAGAAAAATGTTTTCCACGAAAAAGTAAATTTTCCAAAAAAATCTATTACCGTCCCACAAAATATTGATGATTCAGCTCACACCTACCTAACAAAATCTATATTGTAATCGGATACATAGACACACAACATACACACAGTAAGATCAATCATAGTAATTACTTCACGACGTTTCCCCAAGAATAGACAACAAATGCGACAAATATGACAGCTGCGACAGATCCAACAATTTTTTATCACGCAACACCATCCCAATTCCCAAGTCGGGAGCCAGGGAAGTAATAGATAGCTGGTGCGAAACAATTCTAACGGTAATTGGGGTAGATGCCTCGTGAGGATCTCTGACACACTTGACATATGACGATATTGTGTAAATTGTATACCCATATTTTGTACGTGACTGAAACTGGTGATGCCACCCTATTTTGGCTTGTGTGAATACCATAGATATCCGTGGTGACTACGATATATGCTTGTGTGATTTGCAGTTTTCTTTTAGTTGTAGGGAAGTTATCCCCGTTCGTCCCTAATAATTAGCCTATTAAGACTTTCTACTCCTGCCAAAAAATGGATCATATTCTCGTCATTTGTAGGTGCGGGCAAAACTGCTTGGTATATTTAAAAACTAGCAGCACCCCGCGGTTTTTCCCGCATAAGTGTAGATCCCGTGGGAATATCGGCATAAAAATATTCTATGTGTTATTCTGATAAGTATATAAGTTTCATAAAAATCGATTCAGTAGTTTTTCCGTGAAAGCGTAACAAATATCCATACATTCATCCTCACAACATTTTGCGTTTCTAATATTAGTAGAAACTAGAATAGTAGGGTAGGATATTAAAATTTCATACTAATATTTGTTTGTGCCTTATTTCATTCTACGCCTGCATAGTAGTGACAACAGCATTATAAAAATGATCGCTGCCGAAGTGGACTGTCCTTTTCAGTGACACTGGAAGGTGATAGTCACAGGACTGAATAAATAAAACTTAATTTGTGAAAGCTAACAATACTAACCTAGTTATCTAAGCACTATTGTTACTAACAGCAAAATACTAACAAACTATGGACTTCAGTCTGAAATAAAGTTTAATTATAATTGAAAGCGTCTATCGGGCCTCTGCGAGTTGGCTTCGGCCCCTCGTACGCCTTCCAAAAGTCCGGGGCCCCAGGGTCCCGAGATATGTCAAAAACACAATATTTTTTTAAATATTTTATATATTTTTATTTTTTGTTGACAGTAATATAATAAGTTGAGATATGGAGCCTAACAAATGAGCCGCTGTAGGCGGTTGGTAGCAGGCGACTGAGAGTAACCGAGGATCGAGTGGAATGACGCTGTTCAGCAGTGAACGGCTATAGACTGATGATGAGGGTCCTGGGGGCCTACTTCAAAGTAGTATCGGCCGAATATTCGGCCACTTCCTGCTACGAAGATACTTTTTGGTTCGGTCGGTTCCGATCCTACACTCCTACACTCTTTCGAATATTGACTATGGTCCCGACCCAACGGAGCCGATCCCAACTTTTTTCGCATTTTTCAATAATATTCGGTTCGGCCATGTGTCGGTCCGATCCGAACATTCGTACTTAGCACTTCGGAGTAGGCCCCCAGGACCGTAAGAAAATGGCCTTAAACCAAAATAGATCGAATGGAATGGCGTGCAATTTGACAGATTTGTCAGCCTAACCAGCTGCCAGCCTGTCCAGCTTAAATCATGGACATAGGACCCTTTTGAAGATCTTCCTAATAATCTTCTTCTTTTAATTGAACACAATACCCTAACATATCTGACACAACGCACGTCCGTCACAGTCTAATGCCCGCGGCATATAGACGCGAATAAATATTGTTTGTTGGTATCATAAATAAGGGCCGAGACAGACGTCGGGACGCGTCACCTTTTGATACATTTCTACTGTCGTTATTAATGACAAGTCATCGGTGTCCTCCCGACGGACAGACTCAGGGTTGCCAGGAATGTAAACGAAGATATTGTATTTTTGGCGCTTGAATGACGTTCACGTTAGAATGTATTTAAAAAACAAGATGACGGCATTAGTTCCGATTTTGGCCGCGCGCCAAAAGGAGAATGTGGCGCTATATAAGTATGTAGTTAGCGTAGCATTAGCCTGTATTTGTCTATGATTTTGCTATACTTTTATTTTACTGTAACTATGTAAGTAGCGTAAGTAATGTGAGTTGACAAATTAGAACCAACTTGATTTACCCCATCATCTGCCTAGCCTTTTCCCAACTATGTTGGGGTCGGCTTCCAGTCTAACCGGATGCAGCTGAATACCAGTATTTTACATGGAGCGACTGCTTATCTGACCTCCACAACCCAGTTACTGGGTAATACGATACCCCTTTAGCGTAGCATTAGCCTGTATTTGTCTATGATTTTGCTATACCTACTTTTATTTTACTGTAACTATGTACCTAAGTAGCGTAATGTGAGTTGACAAATTAGAACCAACTTGATTTACCCCATCATCTGCCTAGCCTTTTCCCAACTATGTTGGGGTCGGCTTCCAGTCTAACCGGATGCAGCTGAATACCATGTATTTTACATGGAGTGACTGCCTATCTGACCTCCATAACCCAGTTACTGGGTAATACGATACCCCTTGGTAAGACTGGTTGTCAGACTTTCGGGCTTCTGACTACCCGTAACGACTGTCAAAGATCCGCGAATGACAGCCGGGACCAACGGCTTAACGTGCTTTCCGAGGCACGGAGGGGTCTCGGTATGTAAAGATAGTCACCATCCACAGACCAACCGCGGCAAGCGTAGCTTAACCTGACCGATCGACCTGTGCGGCTGTTATTATTTAGCCACGGGCCCCTCCAACTTGATTTACCCCATTCAAACAAAATACAACACTTTCTGAGTATTGTAGAACCTATTATAAATTAGAACCCATTTTAATGACCATTCTCACTGCAAAGAACTTAAGAATAAGTAGCAATGGCTTTCATTTTGACAGTTCAACAACATTCATTGCGTTATTTATGTTGTTGAGCAGACAACTTTTTCGAACATATGAAGCAATGGATTAGCTTTATCCTTCAAAATCATTCAGATTGTGATTGATCGTGTGTTACGCAATTAGGGTGCTGATCGCAATAAAGAAAAGTTCTTTCTTAAATTATCAAAAAAACCAACCTAACCTATATTATGAAAAACA
Source organism: Apamea sordens (assembly GCA_945859715.1). Taxonomy (NCBI): domain Eukaryota; kingdom Metazoa; phylum Arthropoda; class Insecta; order Lepidoptera; family Noctuidae; genus Apamea; species Apamea sordens. The sequence continues at coordinate 16,463,765 of OX244005.1, read as the reverse complement.
CTAACGCGCAGCCCTATTCTGGAGGCCTGCCCAGCATAATAATAGATCGGAGAGGGAGGCATATCGTACATTCACCACCCTTTAATATCATGTGAGAGTTCTGCTAAATTTATCAATGGCGGTAGGACGGCATCGCGACCGGCACTCGGCTTTGTATTACTTATTCAGACTGCGACGACGACATTGATCTTTGTTTCGAAAGGAAATCCTGTAGGTATAGCATACAGAAATACATACATGAACACTCACGCCTCGCTATTTTAAAAACTACAGTCGATCTATTCTGTAAAACTCTTACCGTGAAAACTTAGGTGAAATGAGCTGTTAATAGTGTCCATCCCTAACTATAGGTGAAATGACCTAGCTCACTCAAAAAATCTCACCGTGAAAATTTTAGGAGCTATAAGCTCACTTCACCTAAGTTTTCACGGTGAGATTTTTACGGAATAGACCGGCAGATATAGTCCACCTTTATTAAATTAAAATATATTAATTTTTGCTTTCAATGTCTAGCATCAGGTGGAAAATGGGCTATCCATTCCCTTCAAACTCACTTCACCTTAGTTTTCACCGAGATTTTTTTACAGAATACACGTGAAGCAAAGAGAGACAGACAGACAGACAGAGTTACTTTCGCATTTATAATATTAGTTTGGATAAATAAAGCAATTAGGTAATGTTGTTGAACTATCAAAATAAAAGCCATTCCTACTGATAATTAGGTAATGTGTTACGCATTACCCCGCTGCGCTGATTCGATACCGAAAATTCTTTCACTAAACTCGGCAATACTGTAGCTTACCAGCTACAGTATTGCCGATCATAGGAGCGTAGCTAGTGGATATTACTAGGATTTTTTGTTTTGTATCACCATCGTCATTAAGGTAATCGAGTAGAAAAGACGCTCTTCAGTAAACAACAATGTTACAATAAGTACCTATATCCTGTCCATTAGGTTAACCGTTTTTTCACAGCTGTCTTAGAACGTACATATTCCAGATTACGTAAAAGATAACTTTAAAATGCGTAATAAAATAATTATTTAACTTATCTTATTGAATTATCTTATTAATTTATGGCTTCTTACAGACGTTATAATACCGTATGTGTATAAATCAATGTATTGTGTTTGCTGCAATCACTAGTTCTATTTGTCAAAAAACGGTTTACTTACTGGACAGGGTATAACAACAAATACATATAGTTTCAAAAAGATGCAGTTTATACGAAGTGAATTCCTATTTGCAATTCGACTAACGTCACCACTCATTCAATGCCAAGAACAATCCACAAACCTTTAAACCATACAAAATATTAAATTACAACGAAAATTCACGTACGAAATCTTGTAGAATGGAATTTATTGCCTTCTATATGTTGTTTTATTTATAAGAAAGCATGGGCCGCGCTGAGGGAGATGAAATTACGTGATACCATTGCGAATCAAAGTGATATACAGCTCTGTGTGTGTGGCACAATCAGTTACCTGAGTGTGCGTTGTTTCATTTGAGCCTACTCGGTCGATTGACGACGATACATATAAGTACCTACTCCTCGTGATAAGTCATGGTTTTTTCCATAGCATCCGCTTATATTGAGACTGGCTGGTCATATGCCTCTCCCATTGCACGCCATTTAGCTCGATCCTTGGCTGCTCACATCCAGCTGTTACCCAGCCACCCTAAAGACCATATAAACTATATGTTCTCTGAGTCACCCTGCTCATATCGTCGCTCCACTTAGCCTGAAAGCCTCCGACCATACGTTTGCCTATTCGCGGTCTCCGCGCAAAAACAGACATACCCCAACGGTCATCAGTTTTACGGAGTAATATGGCCAGGCTATTACCACTTTAGCTTGTTTAATAACCTTTTCCACAATATAATAAATTCCTCATTCATGCAGGCGAGCGGCGATGGCGGCTAAGCCACGCCGCGCCGTCAACAAACTCCTCATATACCTCTCCTTAAAGGATGATTACATGTCAAAAATATTTTAAAATCTAAATAGGTATTTTATTTCACATCCTACTAATATTATAAATGCGAAAGTTTGTATGGATGGATGTTTGTTACTCTTTCACGCCAAAACTACTGAACGGATTTGGATGAAATTTGGCACACAGATAGGTAGTTTATAACCAGGATTACCACATAAGATATTATACTTTTTATCCCGATATTCCCACGGGATCGAAACTTATGCGGGTGAAACCGCGGGGCGCAGTTAGTACATACATAAACCTACATGGGTACCTATGAAACAACAGAAGGTAGGTGCACAGTTCCAATTGGTCGTTTCATAAGGAGAAGAGCCGGCAAGAAACTCCACGATGAGTCTTTTAAACATATTATTGGCATTTACAATGTTTTCAAATTACAATGTTAATAGGTATGGGAGGACATTTTTTTATGCGACAGCAGTGTATATGTTCATATTCCTTACTGAGTAAGAAACATAATATTAGTCGTAAATCGTTGAATGTTACAACATTATAATTTTGTTATATTATTATTCTAATCTCTACCTACCTGTCTTGTCAACGCGTCGTAATTTTAACTCAATATGCTTAACGAAACGTATTCTAACGCAGAAACTAAACGCAGCAAAATACCGCGACATTAACTGTCAAAAATAACTTGTGAAATTGTCGTTAGCAAAACAAGAGTTTATTTTAATTAATTCACGATGGATAGCCGTTTGTACGAAACTAAATTACCAAACCATAAAATATTTAAGGATCTAAAAGACAGTTTGAGTGAAAATCCTAATGGAAAGTTGCGAAATTTGATCGAATTGAAGGATGATGTGTTTTATATTTGGAACTGCAAAGAGAACTGTTTACTGAGTTTAAATCTGAAGCATTTGGAAGAAAGTGGTGACGAGACCCCTTATCAGGTATACTGTAGATATTTTCATTGATCTAGCCTTGTATTTGATGCCGGCATGATTTTTTGCTATGAAACATTTTGAGGTTATGTTGTCTTGTTATGAACACTTTCAAACAATTTAATGGTTTGGTTTTGTTTCTTTTTGAAGCAAACTCGCCTGCACATAATATTTATCAAATCTTGTTGTGATAGGGTCTGTAACTCTATTATTTTATGTCCTAATTAAAACAATTTTAAAAGTGTAGCTTCAAACAAGCTAAGTGAATGCAATCTTGCATAATATTGGTCAGTACACAAAAAGTACAAAACAAACAAACAGTCCTAATAATACAATACCATTTTGTGTAGAGCAATACACAAGTTATCTATCACCGCAGTCTTATTTTACTTGGACTTTCCTGTAATGAAGTGTCATGATGTAATTTTCTGCATTAGTAATAATTATCACAAGGAGGCAGTTAGGCTTATCATCATGTTTGATGATTAAAGACTGAGTAGTTAATATAATATTATATTAATAAAAAATAATGTTAATATTGTAAACATTCATTTCTTATGAATTGTATGGGAAAAGTTTTTTGCAATTTCTTACTTGTCTAGTAGGTACTCAAACCTCAGTTGGTCTAATAGAGGTTTTTGATCCTTATAAGAATCAGGATTGATTGCATAAAAAAAAGATTTTGTGAAAATTGCCCATTTTCCAGTAGACTGTACATTTTTTTCAAAACTGTGAATGCCAATCAAAATTTATCAAAAATTTAAGGAAAGTCTCCTTAAACTGTCTTCCTGTAGCTACAACGGATAAAGTCGTTGCCCTTTCTGCCCCATCTCAAAAATCCACCCTTAGTAAGTCATAGGTTCGAACCCAGACGGGCGCTTTATTTCGTGTAAATTATTTCATTACCACTACTCTCAATAACGGTGAAGGAAAACATCATGAGGAAACTGGGTTTTCCTAAAACCAAAACCTCGAAAACATGTGAAATCTTCCAACCCTCACTGGGCCCGCATGGTGGATTACGGCCAATTCCCTCTTACATAGAGGAGGCCTGTTTCGCAGCATTAGGATCATTATAGGCTGATTTTGATTACAAATTCTCTATGGCTGAATGTTTTAACAATGTAGCTCGACTGTGGTCATTTTGTCTGATAAGCCTGAATACACATACTATTGAAAAGTCTGACAGCCAATCTTAACTGGTTGGCAGACTTTTTTTTTCAAAAAGTACCACTTTTTAAGCTAAGGGGTACTTTTTGAAGTAGATTAAAAATCGGCCAAGTCGACTCGCCCACCAAGGCCACAAAAAAAACGTTAAATATTGTATGGTGGTATGGAACCGTACCACCATACAATATTTAACATTTTTTTTCTTATATGTTTCCCCCTGGCCCTTATTTCTTAAACTTTTAATTAAACAACATGTTGTTTTAGCGGCCAAAGGGTATCGTATTACCCAGTAACTGGGTTATAACCCAGTTACTGGGTAATACGATACCCTTTAGAGGTTAGATAGGCAGTCTCTCCATGTAAAATACTGGTATTCAGTTAAGACTGGAAGCTGACCCCAACATAGTTGGGAAAAAGCTAGGCAGACTGATTTCTTGTGCTTTTCAGTCTTTATTAAAATGCTTTATATTTTTATGTAAATTCAAGAATTGATATTCAATATTGTATATTATTTATTGTTTACAATGGACAGGTCTAGCCAATATTTTAATTATCAATAAGTGAGCAGCCCTAGTATGTTGTAGTAGTTTTGTTGTTATTTTAAAAAAACGTTGCCCGATGTTAGGAATTTCTTCTGTATCGTGGGAAACATTTAAACTCACATACACAAACAGCCAGACCCGGAACAACTACTTGTAGGTCATACAAATATTTGTTCCGTGCGGGAATCGATCCCGCGACACGCAGCGCAGCAGTCAATTGCTTAACCACTGCGCCAACCATGTCGTCAGTATAGCCGAAAAATAAATTTTTGTTTTAATAAAATTGAAATCTTATTTTAGTATTTACAAAAGTATAATAATATGTTTTCTTTTCAGGTATGTTGTTTTAAGAACAAACATTTTATTCTTCTTTGAGTCGATGGTACGGTTTATTTAAATTTTGTCAGCCTACTGGGCCGTGACTAATATGACATGTTCGGTAGCAGCACAGAATCCTTCTAAGTATGGGTAAGTCTTGCATAATTTTATTGAATTTGAATCTACTATGTTTACCCTCTTTTTCTGTTTAGGCATAATAATACTTTCATCATCATCTGCCTAGCCTTTTCCCAACTATGTTGGGGTCAGCTTCCAGTCTAACCGGATGCAGTTGAATTCCAGTATTTTACATGGAGCGACTGCCTATCTGACCTCCACAACCCAGTTACTGGGTAATACGATACCCCTTGGTAAGACGGGTTGTCAGACTTTCGAGTTTCTGACTACCCGTAACGACTGTCAAAGATCCACGAATAACAGCCGGGACCAACGGCTTAACGTGCTTTCCGAGGCACGGAGGGGTCTCGGTATGTAAAGATGGTCACCCATCCACAGACCAACCGCGGCAAGCGTAGCTTAACCTGACCGATCGACCTGTGCGGCTGTTATTATTTAGCCACGGGCCCCTCAGGCATAATAATACTTTATTTTTAACTAATGTCTAGCCCCTGCCACGCACAGTTTTACAATTTGACAAAACACCGAGATTACTTTTTTATACCAAACTATTACTTTATTAGTTATTGCCAAACGTTATACACGTGCAACCTGTGGAGCAATTACACTAAAAAAGCCTGCAACGCTCTGCGCGTCCAGTATAACAACGCGTTCACAGTGGCCTGCATTGTATAAAGTCATATAAGCAGTGCCTACCTCGATAAATCACCATAAGCCTGTAAATTACATTTTAGTGCCCACAATTAAGAAACTCACAAAATTATCAAACCTAACAAAAAATAAAAACTTGAGAGTTGTCAAGGGACACCCGGATGGAACGAAGTTCAAAGAGAGAGAGAGAGAGAGAGAGACAAACAGAGAAACACACGCACGCCGCGCGCCGCACTGCTTACTACTACCTATAGCAAAAAGTGTCGTTCCAACTTTTGGTCTTAGTTCTTTCGCAACGCGCGATAAGAAACTTCGTTCCAAAAACAAAATCTTCATACAAACTCGCGCGGCAGTAGGCAGTCGCCAGACGGCCTACTCGGCTCCCGTACTATTCGCACATTGTCATTGGTCTTTACTCGTTCAAGTTAATTCATATTCATTTATTCATCAAATATAAGCTAACAGTTTACACCAAATCGCTTATATCTATGCTAATTGTACAAAAATACATTAATTTTTTTATTAAAACTTCTTAGACTAAAAAAATAAATACAAAACTCAAACAGAGATCTTGGTGTTAGAGTCCAGGAGAGCGTTAATAGCGGCTAATGTCCGAGGAATAGGTGACTTGGAGTGTGCAACAGTACGGCAAGTTGGAACAGCCAGTAAACAGTGTTTTCTGCCACGACAGTAATTGTCTGGGAAAAATAGATTGCAGATTTCATTATGGGGATCAGGAACATCAATAATTCCCCTAAGAATTTTTTATATAACGGTCATCTGATCGTGCGTCCGTCTTACTTCTAGAGAATTGAAACTTAAGCAACCCAACAGGAATTTAATGGTATACAAGAGAGGATAAAACCCGTACAAGTGCTTGTAAAGGTATCTAAGGAATGTTTTTTGAACTATTTCTAAAGCTAACACATACTGCTTCTCAAAAGGATTCCATACGCACGCACTAGACTCAAGCTTGCTACGGACCAATGCCCCAAAAACAAGCTTGATAACGTGGGGGTTGTGGAAGTCACGACAGTTCCTATACCATGAATACCAGCGCTACGACATTTATTTTTTAAATGTCGAAGCATCATGCTGAGATCCATCACGAGGCTACACAAGCCGAGAGCACACAACACACAAGCAGTGCACAAGCTAGAGAGCGTTTTTTGACGCCGTAAAGTGAAACACCACTGCCATCATTTTCATGATTGCCGTCACTGTGGCCGTTATGTGGCTGCAACCGCTCTTCTAGGAAAGGTCCAACACCACGATGCTACTCAAAACTAACGGGTTACAAATTCAAATCGCCATTGCACTAGTAGTTTTTTTTTTCTACGACCTATACAAATAAAACTACATCCCGTTCTATTCTAGACAATTAAACTCAAAATCCTTTGAAACACCAAAGAAAATCAATTAACCAAATTGATGAATAGCTAAACAAAACAATGAACATGTTACGAACGGCCATTGAAAAGAGCTTTCGATCCGACCGCCATTAATCTCACTTGAAACGTTACCACGGAATTAATTATCCTCTGACCATACGATTTAATGGGCTTCCTGAGGGACCCTGAGGTTTCCGATTAAATCACTACATCTCATTGGCCGATTTATAGTGACCAGAGTGCCCGAGATTTAGTGGAAGCTGGATAAGGTCCATTTGGGGAGAGAAATATTGCTGTGGCTATGAGTTAAAGAAACATAGTAGTTGGCAATATATTATGTATCATTAATATTTCAATAAAACTACTTAATATCGATAGTAATAGAGGTTTCATTCGCATATATAAATGAAAACAAAATGTAATTTTTGGCTTAATAATTGATATAAATCGGTTCAAAAAAGAAAATATACAGGTTTCCGCACAAAATAAAAAAAAACTTCAGAAAGAGTCACTTCGTATATAATTCAGAAAGTGTCACTTCGCATATAATAATGTAGATACCTTATATGTCCCTCCACACGCATAGCTTAACTGCCATGGTCTTTCTAGCCGGATTTATTGTTTTGGATCCGGTCCTTCGGTCCGAGTAGCCCTTTGCCCTGCCCGATTGTTAATCTGAACTTAGGTGTACTTTTCACCTTCGCCGTTTCGGGCCAAGACGCTCCTAAATCGCTGCGAATGTTCAGTTACGGGGTGGTCACTATATGGCTATTTTAACGCGGAACTGGATTTTTGTTAGAAAATTATGAGAAATGTTATGCAGAAAAAGGAAAATTTTGGAATGGTGTTGAATGGCATATGGCATTATGTTGCCTTTTCCTATATCATTCGTGAAAAAATAAACAAAAGAATAACGCTTAGTGATTATTCTCCGGCTTCTGTGACGTGTAAAACTTTGAAAAGAATTATTCCTATTGTAAAACTTTCAAGAGGTTGAAACCTCTTTGCTGGTTTAAAAAACGTGACTAAAGTAAACCTTATAATCACGTGTTTCTTTATCCAGCCAATAGAAGCATCGGGAACATCACGCGTTGACCTAAACTGGGTCCAATTAATGTCCAGACACTCCAGACAGTATACATTGTGTAACATTTTAATTAAAACCAACTTAAGTGACCCACCTAGACCTTCGATTTAATCAGTTACTCAATAGGTAATTTTGGGGGCACTACACCTGGGCGGAACAATTAACTTGACCCACCTTCCATACATAAATGTGTAAAGCAAATATTGTCACAATTACGCGATAGCATCAGCCTGTAAACACACGGACGAAGAGTGGTACCCTTCGGCGTATATCTTGAGGCTCCGGAGGCCCGTGTGGCAATCGAGATACAGGCTCAAGTCTTAAGAACAAGCGAGGGAAATCAATGCACCCAAACAAACTTAGAGGTCACAGTTTCTTTTAAAGTCCAGACATAATCTTGGTAATATCATGAGGACCATGTTTAGTGCCTGTAATAGTGTATCGGTACGTTGATACCAAGGAAAAATAAAAAGAGAAGAAAAAAACGAAGGTGAACTGCTAAAAGGGGTTTGAGATTAACGTTCAAAGTTGATCACGTGACTCAATCATCAACTTTGAACGTTAATATCTCGGTAACGTGACACTTTACGGGGTGGTCTTATTAATTTTTCTGTTTGCATTGATGTCAGCTATCGATTTATATATAGAAGTCTCATGCGTGGCTGCCATTTTCAAAATGGCGCGAAAGTAGGTACACTGACACCACGCCACGGATCTTCATAGCTCTTTTTAAAACATTATGACTCAGGCAGCTCATTATTTATTTCAATTATTCGTTTGGTTACACAATAGTCACACAAAAAGTCAAAAAGCAAAGCAAATCAACAAATCATAGATAAACGAACTTTAATCGCAGCTATGAAAGTACAGATTACATTAGTGAGATCATTGGTATAAATTAGTAGGTAAGTATGAAGTTACTTTTTGTTGGGCGTAATGGCACTTAATTCTAAATCGTAATTTGATATGCTGATAAAATCGAATAAAAAAGGTATCTTAATTTTAAAGATGATGCCTAGGCGTTTTTTGAAGTGAAAACTTCTTTAGCGGCGTTGTGCACTTCTGTTGTGATGGGTAAAAACTTAAACTCGCGTCAGGACACGTGACCTGATCGAAAATTCGTAAGACGGAGGGAGAGTAGACCGCATTCCAAAATATCAAAAATGCACAACGTATATTCAAGTTCTCACTTCGGCCAAAGAAATTTCTGGGCGTTTTTTTTTTTTACCGAACGTTTCGGCCCCATTTGCCATCTGTTTAAGTGCCCACGGCCACTTAAATTTGGCAATTCTTCGGGCTATGTCTATTACCTTGGTTCTTCTGCGGACCTTTTCATTCGATCACGAAGGGAAACTCCAAGCATAGTCCTCTCAATTGCCCTTTGGGTGACTTTTAGCCTTCTAATTAGGCCCATTCATTTATTACGTACCCAAAGGTCTATCTCGTCGATGTCACCTCGTATCACATTTCTTCGATCCAATCTTCATGCTATAATGAAAAACATTATAGCATTGAAAGCCTACAACTTGCAGCTTACACTCTAAGATATTTTCCTCCGTACCTTAAGATCGTTTTATTACCAACCCGGATGGACTTCGGGGATGGATGGTGGGGAATGTAAATTTACTGTACGGAACCGGACGCGAGGAGGTGAGCATCGGATTGTTTTGTTTTTGGTCGGGCCGCATTAAGGATGGCCGCGTTTCACACCGATTTGCAACTTGGGAAAAAAACTATCTGGCATAAAGGATATAACTTTATATATGGACTTGCCACCATCCGTGCATTTATTAGCGAAATTATATTATTGGATTTAATGAATAGATCTATAATATATGACCTCTCACTTTCAGTTCCTGCTTCAAATGGCGTTTTCTGATGCATAGTTTCCATCGGAGGACACTGTTAAATCTGTCATCTTTTTAATTTATTTTTTTATATAATATAACACTATCCTTATGAGTCCACCTTTTTGCAATAACATTATCATTTGCCTTACACTTCGGTATAACAGCACCGTCCCGAACTTCTCAACACAGTTCCAACCGATTCTAAACTTAAAGACTCATCATCAAGGTTTAAATTCACACAAAGGATAAAGGTAAAGATTTGGGAGGTGAACTTAAGACAATCGCGTGTTCGGAAGCATTTCGCCACGGCCTTTGTTTAGACGTGTTAGATCGATGTGCCTAATGTATGCGGATTGAACAGCATGGGTTTAATTTGCCGCCTGTCCATTTGTTCCGATTGTGGCCTTATTTATTGTGTACCGAGGATTGGTTTGTAATTAATGGTTTGTGTTGATTTTTGCATCTGTTTACGATTTGATTTCGTAGGCTGCTCTCGATTCTAGAGAAAGATTGAATCGTTTTCTTTTGTTTTGTAACATAATAAAATCAAAATTATAAGCATAATAGTTTTAAGGTGACGTAAATGTTCCTCTTTCTTTTTAAAGATTGTCAATAATCCTCAAACAATAATTCTAACCTAAACCGATTTGACGGTGACTAATTAACATAGTTATGTAAGATTTGCCATGTGCGTAATATAAAACTCAAAATATGCTAACACTTTCTGCCATACTGAATAAAATTTTCAGTGTAGCATTTAATTGAACCAACCAAAGTTCTCCAAGCCAAACTAAAACCTTATTATGCTAAAACTAATCAAACTAAACCACACAGAATCTATTAAACATACAGTACCTATCGATAGTCCTGTACGGATTACCCTCAAGTTGCCGGCCCAAGGCACATCGGTTCCTTGTCTAAACCGATTGCTACGGGGTACCCCAAGGAGGTATCCTGGGACAGGTGTGTTCTTGCAAGGATTTTAATTAATAATGTCTCGATAGTGTGTGGTCTGTGTGGTGTTGGGTGGCTGATTTATCGAGGGTACAATAGAAGGGTAGAATGGTGAACTTTGTTTAGTGGCCTGTGATAATGGAAGATATTGGACTAAGAAAAACGGGGAAGTCGTAACGGAGTTTTCGTGAACCTGTTAATTGTTGTTGGGATATAATATTTGTAAAGTTATTGACATTTGGGATGAGGAACCTAAAATAATAGTATTACATATCCCTTGTTCTTTATAGTTTTCACTCGGTGACAAATAGTTTTGCTTTGGTTTCTGACATGAAACCGCCACCACCACCACCACCAATATAACCACCATTATTAAACCATTGAAATATTTTACAGTACCTAAATGCCATTTGAACGAAAAAACGGGCTAAATAAGAAGTTTTAAAAAAATGCACAAACTGGTCATACGTAGTAATTACAAGTGAAGCTAAAATAATCGTGTTAAAAAGAGCAATATGTAATTCCCAAAACCTGATTTCTTACACAAAGTTAATAAAATCATATTCTCTCCCCTCCAGTTCATCAATACCACATACCTATAAACATATAACTTTCACTTAAACCATCGGAATATCGACACAATGGTCCTAATAACCCAGCAAAAGATAAACAAGTCCCATGGAGACGATATATCTTGGGGCCCTTTACTAACGAACATTCTGGAATTAACTGCACATTGCTGACGTCACAAGTTATTAGTTGTATCTCATGTGTATTGTCTGATGTGCCAATAGTTGGATTAATTTGTACAGCCAGCGATATTTTGGGGTTTCGTTGGAGGAAAGTTCGGCGATAAGCTCGGTCAAAGCGGTAGTGAAGTCTTCGGGATGTGGGAGCATGATACAATTAGCTTTAGCAAGCCGAAACTATGCTAACAGTTGTAGTTTATTCAGTTAAGCAGTTAGTGTTATGATTGGCTTTGTGTAATTTATAAAGGGCTTAGTTCCAATATTACAATATCTAAAAGCTTTTCATTGCTGACTTGGTTGATCCGTAAGCAACATTGTTGTCTCTTGGAAATTATCTTGTTAAAAATTATATCTTTATTTCCTGACTTGATAGTTGGTTTTTATACTGCACCTACCTATATATTTTTTTGTATCTCATTTTATACTGCACCGATTGACGTCATGATATCAACGCCGGCTGTCGCTAAGAACCAGCGCTGTGGCTCTTTCTCGCAAAGGTCACAGAATTATGCTGAGCGATGGCCGTTTTACGTGGATGTGACGCATATTTTCCCTCAACTTGCGTCTTGTTTTCTTGTTTTACCGCAAGTAAACGTTATTTTCTTTAAATGAATAAAGGTACAACTGGTACTAGACAAAACTTAAATGACCGAAGAGCCAAGCACACAATTTATTCTCCTTTCCTCACTAGATCTCTATCTCACATATTAATTACTAATAAAACTTTAAAACGTGCACACCCGTGTGAGTGTCTCAAGGCTCTCTAAGACGGCTCGCCTCCCGCCGCCCCCCTACCCACTTACCACCCTTCTCTATGTCCGTACATGGTTAGTGTGAATATGTAAGCCCACGGGTGTTCATTAACTCAGCATGTTAAGCCGATGATCGTAGATAGTGTTTGTGGTCGCTCCATCGAGCCCGATTTTGAAAAGACGCTGAGGCGGATCAGGAACAGGACAAAAGAACAGTGAATGCGAATGGAATACGATTTGAAGCCCTTAAAAGTTTAATATAATAATAGTAAAGGAATTTGATTTCATACAAATATTTTCTAGCGGAATTCAGGAAGTAAGTATTCAGAAATAAGAAAATGGCGACTACGAAGATTTTAGACAGGTAGTATTTATTAAGTAGGACCACACGTCATTTGCTATATTATTACAACAAAACTCAAGTTAATATCAAAAGATCTACTAGAATCAGCGCATCATTTATAAAAGACAAAACTTTTAAGACATTCTCAAACCAAAGAAGGTAACGCTCACAAACAAATTGATCCCAGCATTTAATTGCACCACACAAACTATACATATTTATTTTAAATCCAGCACAGTTGAGCGTAGCAGCGCGTTCACCTCGCCACTCCACATTTACACGAACAAATCTAAAATGGCGTCATGTAAAACGTACATCGCGGTGAGCACTTGAAACTCGTTCTTTTCCCGCCTCGGAGTGTCGTTGCCGACATTAAATCTTAATAAATCCCTTCATGCATCACCATGGCAGGTCCTTTGATTTTTCACTCGGCAAACCACGTCTGCGTGCTATCAAAGAAAATCACAACTCTTTTCAATGCGCGTCGATATAATGTTCACAAAGACCACCTTAATTGATCCCCCCGCGCCCCATTCCCCTTTTTGAAATATATAAAACCGGTCAGGTGTGAGTTGGACGAACTTTGATGGTTCCAGGGCTATTGAAAAGGAAAAAAGTCAGACCGAGGGTGGAATTTCTTTCGTTAATAACTGCATATTGTTGATTGCGTAACAGGAAGTCTCTGTGAGCCGCTAATTATTTGAGAAGGGGCTCGATATAAAAGTTGGTCCGTATGCATATACAATGTATGTCATTGTATGTATATTGAGAATTGACTGGTTTCGGAAGATACCTACTCATTTATTTATTTATACGAGAACCAAATGACAGATGCATAACAATTGTATATGCCAATTACACGTTCTCACGGGTAAAAACAGAAAAAGTAGTAGAGGTGTTAGGATCACTAACAAGCACGATGGAAAATAATATATAAGATATACTTTTATGATCTTTGATTTGTTGGATTTGTCTCCGCCCCGAATAGCAGAATATCTATGATAAAACATGGGGAAAGATAATTCATTGTCTCATACATTTGTCCTTATTGATTCTGAGGCGGTACGAAGTTCGACGGATCAGCTAGTAAAGAATATACTATACAGAAAGTTTAACGGATAACACCTCAAACTAAAATCAGTGGATACTTTAAAAAAACAAATATTCCAACTATTCACGGTACCCAAAAAGAAATGCCAAAGGGAGACGAAGAATGCAACGACGGGGCTCTCAATAGAGTGGACAGTGTACCTTCAATTTACTAATACAAATAAGCGCGACTCGGTCCTTTAGGCTCCCGACTACCGCTATAGGCGACGCTTTTAAAAGGACCTTGCCTATTGTGTTCAACCCTCAATCCTGGTCTCGATTATCGGAAAGAAAACACTCATCTATATTTTAAATAATGATCAGGGTACAAGAGACCCTTGGACGGGGGAAACAACGGTTGTGATGGATTGTGTGGGATACGGGCCAATAAAGGCTTTGTGTAGTTGTCGCCTTGTTCGTACAATATGGGTTTGATGTTTGTGAATTATTGGAGGGAATATTGTCACGACATGGGCTGATTAATTGGCAGTAGGTAAACTATTATCAAAATAATTTGAGGTGCTTTCTGTATGATCTTATCCCCAAAAGCTATCAGTGTCCTTAATGTATGCTTCATTAGCTATATATTTTTTTTATTAATAGCCGTTAATGGCCGACTGCTGGGCAAAAGCCTCCCTTCTCTCTTTCCATCTCTCTCTGTTCAGAACTGTCAAGGACCAATCTTTATGAAAGGAGACCAGCACATCCTGCCATCTCCGTCTGGGCCTGCCGCGAGGTCGTTTGCCATTAAGCGAGATCCACTGGGTCGTAAGTTTGGCCCATAGATCGTCTGACATGCGGCAGATATGTCCAGTGCAATTCCATTCTATCATTATTATTCGATCCTTATTTTATGAGTCTGTATCATCATCATTAACATCGTCAAGCATACAATTATCAACTGTGAAAAGGAATATTATAATCACAACAAACAGCAACTATCGTCAGTAAGATAATCTTTCAAAAATTCTAAAAGCGTGCGAAACAAAACCGGCCGTGTAATGAACCCCCATACATCATTAACTGGTAGTGTAGGAGCACCAGATAGATAGGAACAGAAGTTCGACTGCATACAACGAGCGGACATCCACATACAGAGACGCGCATCTACATACAGTGAGTGCAAGCACACTCGCGCAGCTGGCATAACTTGGGGTGAAAGCGTCAAGTTCATCAATCAACATCAACTTAGCCTATCGCAGTCCACTGCTGGACCTATGCCTATCCCAGGCTGCGCCACAACAACCTATCCTCCACCTTCCGCATCCAATTTGTCCCAGCCGCCTTCTTTAGGTCGTCTTTCGTAAGGGTAGTCCACGAAATTGAAATTTTCTTAATTTTTTTGCAATTTGCAGGTCAGTATCAGCTTGTATGTTGATCTAAATATGATTCCCAACCGTATCAAATATTTATTTATAGTATTGCTGATTCTAATGATTATAATTCAGCTGTATTGGTTACGGTCACAAAAATCAACATATAAACATTAATATACACTGGCCTGCAAATTGCAAAAAATGTAAGTAAATTTGAATTTCGCGGGATACTTTAGCGCATCCCGCAAGATTGCCATACGTACGCGTCTATTTGTGCGTGCTCCGGTTTTCGCTCGCTGTCTGGAGCCGGTCTTCTGTTCCCATCTATGTTGTGGTAGGAGTGTCACACAAACAATCCCGCTCCAGTTTCGCGAGGGACTGGTTGATAGTACGCAGTAGTGGATTCGTTACAGCGAGAGTCTAGTGGAGACCATTGTGAGTCGAGGACGTCTGCGCCGTTGTGTCCGAGATGTTAGTAATTGCCCCCGCTGCCTACGGTTGGAGGGTAAAAATCTGGATGCGATTGAGAATTTTCACTACAGTAACTTTTTTTGTTGTAATGATTCATTTGGTTGGAGATGATTAAAGAGCTGCAGGTTTTCCTGTAGTTTTCCAAGACTAATGAATTTGCTGTGTGTGAAGAATTAATAGTAACACTATAAATGTGAAAATTTACTCGTACATCTCGCTTGACTAAATTCCTAAGATTTATATAAAACTAGCATCTGCCCACGACTTCGCTCGCGTGAAATTTCTTTATCCCCCGACCCACCACGTCGCATCGCATCGTCTACCCGAGTTGGTACAGTCACGAGCACCAATATGTCAACACTTGCCAACTTTCAATTGCGATTTTTTTGTGAAATAACGAATGCAACGTTGACATACGACACATTACATAAAACTATGGGTTCGAAAATGCTATGTTCGTAACAATATAAAATTTCATTAAAATTAAAGGAGTAAATCACTTTTGAATAAAGCCGAGTGTGCCGACTTTTGCTCGTGACTGTACTTCGTTTTTGCTCCGGGTGATGTTAAGTATAGCCTTAGCCTTCCTCAAGAATTGAGCTATCAAATACAAAAAGTTTTTTTTTTCAAATCTGACTGCTAGTACCAGATTAGCACGTTCAAAAAAACTTCAGCTTTATTATTAGTATAGATATGATGTTTCACAATCTCACCCATCGTTGTCAACCACCATCTCATACCTCTAAAATATCGCTTTTCAATTTAATATTATTCCGAGAGTTATAAAATCATTAACACTTTACGATATGCACTTCTACGCCTACACCACACTAGTTTATTCTCCAAAGACCTTGAAGGTCATCTAAGTTGAAGGTATGGGAGGTCCTATTCATTAATTTTACGCCCTAACCCCTTCCAGAAACATAAGGATCCCTTAATAAACCGCGACCGATGTCTCGCTCTGTTTATATGCATATAATAGCGTCCCAAATCTTCTTATTGTTCCCGAATATGGTTCGCAGCATCTCATGAACAGGTAATGATATTATTTATTGGCACTAAAGGAGCATCGAGGTTAAAGACAAAGAGTCCGAATAGTTCGCAGGATCTTGTTATGATAGTTGGGGAACTATGTGAGTTATGGCCACCTTCATTGATTTAACCCTCGCGCATACAGAGGCCACATTCCGGGGATTATGCATCTCATCAAAAGAAACTTCAGTTTATAGACATTGTAGTAAGTTTGGGAATGTCTTTGTTGGTGTGTGGGGTGACTGTAGTTGTAACTTACTGCGTCGTCCAAGCGTTCACAATGTTATGCTTAAGGCTTATTTGAAAATTGAAATAATGTTAGAACTATAGCGATGCTTTTGTTTGGTTTGATAATTGTTAAAAGGAGTTTTTATTGATTTTTAGGGTTCCGCACTTCAAAAAAAAATAACGGATCACTTATAGGATAACTTTTGTGTCTGTCCGTCTGTCACAGCCAATTTCCTCCGAATCTACTGGACTGAATAAGTTGAAATTTGGTACACATATAAAAATCTGTGACCCAAACACGGACGTGTAACGTAAATAAATGAATTTTTGAATGTGGGGGTCAAACTAGAAAATTGAAAACAAAAGTTTTGCTAACTATAGGTAGGTACTGTGTGTTTTTCAACTACAATTACTGTTTTTTCTTGGGAACCGTCTTGGCAACCTACTTTAAATGAAATATTTTTGGCGAGTAACATATTCATCGTACGGAACCCTTTCCACGCGAGTTCAACTCGCACTTGTCCGGGTTTTTTTTATCTCTATTCTTAAGTTGCTCATCTACTCACTGAAAGTTCTCTCCAATTCACAAGTTCTTCCAAATGTTCAGCGCTCCCCTTCTTTCTCATTTAAAATGTTATTCCCGTCAATCGAATATCGAATGAATTGTAGGCCCTACAGAATTATTGTGAACCTAATAAAATCAAACTGGAAGGGGCGGAGTGGCGTCGGGTTTGACGAGAGCCCAACCATCTTGAAGTCAACAATGGTTCCCCGACTTGTTCTTTGCGTTGCACCGTTATTAAAATCTCGTGAAACAATCGACTTGAAAGCGCACTTCCGCGAGCTATGTACAGACTTGTTGACAGGATCGGCAGGATTTGTAGTTAGGTAGGAATTATTTTAGACTGGCATTGACCTGCGGCTTCGCTTTAGTGGTCTTTACTATGGCTCAATTTACACTGCCGCGGAACGGGGCGGATAAAAATGAAGAATGTAGGAGAAGATTGTAGGATCGGATTCACCAGGCACTTTCATTTTAGTCTGGGCCTTCGAGATGCGCACTAAACAACGTTCATAGAAAAATCGTAACTATCGTAACCAACTATTACTAGTCTCGGTTTCAACTTTACTTAACAAGTTTTAAATGTGTACTATGTATAAGTACAAAATTTCTCGTTTCGAAAGTTTTCCAAAGTTAGTAGGAGCATAATTATCGCGTATCCTTCTTGTCTCATATTCAGCTTACGAAACTAAATTAAAAAAGTTAATTTATTACGTGTAAATATCACTTATATGACGAAAAAAATACAACATTTAGGGCTTTATTTTTCAATCAACAGATAATTTTTATTCGTAGAACATAATTGTTGAAGTTATATCACCTCCATGTACAGACGCCAGCTGCAGGTCAAGCTACCCGAAACTGTCAAATCTTCCCAATCAACCTTGAACCTTAATGCTTTAGCTATAAAGTTGAAAATGTATTAAATAAATTTGACAGAAATTTGCTGTAAATTTGTAGTAGCTTGATGTGTACTAACCTAACAGACTAGATGAAAAACTATCCATACTATCTCTCTCTCTAACCATATCTATGTAAGAGTTGACATATGGTTTTGTCATTGGACTCCATTTTACACATTGTTCGTAGATAAACCTTTATAACTTCCTAATAAATGCTTTACAGTATTTCCTGTGTTATCGCTCTGCAAACTTCCCCAACAATAATTGACGTCCACAGATTTTGTATAGAAGAACTGTCAACAATTCAAAACTATTCCTCGGATAAAATTATCTGGCGTTGGAAAAATCCGCCCTTAATAATAATTTAACATAATTTGTCAACATGATCACTACAAAATGTGTACCAGCACCAAATGCATGGAATATTAATACCGGGCCTCACCGATGGTGACTCCGAACGGATCATTAAAGGATAATTATCATGCCACTTCACAGGAAACCCGAGGGTTTCCACTCGGAAATCTGATTCTTTCTCTATTTCTCCCTGCAGGGCGAGTTTTTTTTTCTCGGATAATGATTTTGGCAACCATGCTAATAGGTGCTAAGACATAATTTTGAATGAATGGGGATACTTATAAATCTGCCTTTGAAAATTGGTTTGGTTTTGTATCACGGTTTCATGAATCTTACCTTTATTTTGTATGAGTAATTAAACTCTATTTCACATATCACAAGATCAATTCTCGTTCGTAAAAACGTTCAAAATTTAGTCGCAATCTCATCTCGGCGACAATCAATGTCAGAAACTTGTCAAAAATGTAAGTCTAAAGTCCCTACATTTTTGTTGACTGAGATCAGACTGTGAACGTTCTTAAAATTGCAATAATTGGTCAGTTTACTTTTTCTCTATAGAACTCCTCAAATCAGGGTCGTGTGAAATATTTCCATCGAGAAATCCTTAACACCCCACACGGGCAACCATCGGCCAATATTTCACACTAACTATTCAAAACCCTATGAATTTGAAATCACTCTAAAACTTTTATGACGTAACACCACCTCTCACGCCCGATGCGTCGAACCTAAGGCATCCACAAAAGGTCCTCCGAAGGTCCGAACCGAAGCGATGCATGATTAATGAACCACCGGCCACATCTATTGTGCACTATTTAACAACTACCCACCCCGACGGGGATTTCGGACCAAATTAAACTCGTCCAACAACGATTGTATAGAAAATAATACTGGGAAAACTCTTTGTCGGAGCACACGGGCGGACGGTGCAAATAAAACTATTGTTACAAGTGGTATTAATTAATGTGAATGGTAAATTAATCTGTAAGGTTTCGGCTTCTGGAGAAGTGGGTGGATGTTTGACTTGTCCGTATCGAAAGTGACCCGTGTGAGGATTTAAGGGTTTTTCACTGGCGTTCATAATTAGTTGGTTCCGTGATTCGGGATTGAGTTCGTTAAATTCTGCTTCTTGTATGTTATTATTGTCCTTGTTGACTTTATAATCCCCATAGTTGCTCATGTATACGTTGTTGTGTCCTACATTTCGCCTTCGATTGTTACCAGCAATAGCTGTATTTTTCGTATAAATTAAAGACTCGTTTGTAATACCGAATTCTCTGTCAGTCAGGCATTGTTTATTTGCTTTCAATTTGAGAATGTCTCAAACAAAAAAGAAAAAAAAGAACATTTTCCATAACGATAAAAAACGAGATGCATACAGCCAGTGTTTTCTTTGGCTACACCTCGACTTGTCCCGGGGATATGTACCTACCCACTCTCTGTGAATAAACGCAGCACCATGTTATCCTTGGATATTTCTCCATAATTAAAAAGTAGGGAATTGCTCGCGACGCTCGGAGTTGGAATCGGGAGATTTTAATTATGTTAGTGAACCGGCTCTTTGTCCTGTCTGTGCGATAGCTTTTTTGCGATACCCCCAGACTTTTTTCTGAGAAGTAAGCACTAACTAGAGAATTCACAAATAAAACATCAAGTACTGAAAATGTTGAATGTAACAAAGTTAACGATTCAGCTTTGTGATTTTTGCTGTGATTTGGAGATAGTTTTGTGTGCTTTAATAGTCTGGTAGTTATGAGAACTGTTTTGATATAACACAAGTCTGGAAATGTTATAACGAACTTAATGAAAGGTTAAGCGTTACTTAACATAAGGAAGCCAAAAGTAAAGGTCGACTAAAACAACAATCTGTTAAACAACATTGAATCTATCAAAATCAAGACCAAAAATACTTTCCACAACATCGTTTCTAAAACGTAGTTAGTTTCATTGTTCCATACGTTAACAAATAAACACCGTCTGATTTCAGTTTAGCATACCGTACAAAAGTTGTAACAAAATCTCATTTCGCACGAACAAACATTTGAATTTAACATGAGTAACGTGTATTTGATTGTGAGACTTGTTAGTTCTCATTTACAATCACATGTACCGTTTACAGCATCAAACAAACAACGGATTTTGATTCTGAAACATTTCGTTCTATAATGTACGTGAAAATTTCAGGTATGTCCCGGGGAGCATGTTTGCCATCGTCCGAAGCTCGGACCTCTCGCGCGTAAAATTACTATCACCTACACCTTGGGTAAATATGTTGGCAAGAAATTTGCTTTGAACCCTTTCAGCCCTTTGTTGTTCAACTAAAACTATTCTCAGTTAATCCCTGGATAAACAGTGCTTGTTAATAAATTAACGCGTTATTAATATATGTTACTGTGACCCTATGGTTGGCAGGTGTCCCTTCAGGGTATGTTCTCTATTCTGTTTCATTTTACAACAAAGCTTGTGAGTTAAGAAACAGTAATTTCGGGTCAACTGTAAATATTGTAGCCATTCCGCTTTTTGTGTTGTTAATAAATTACGATATGGTTGGGTGACGTGTTTGTTTTGCTCTCATTATGTCGGGATATCTTTGTGGAGCGTTTCACTCGGTCAAAGACAAATCTGCGAGGGCTTTGAAAATATGGGCTTTCTTCGGAAGACGGCTGTGGTCAGAAGTGAATCTAAACTCTATTACTCTAGCACTAAGTTCATTTTTTTTTAGAAAAGGTATCATGTCCTTGTAGCCGCCGAAAGTGCGCGAATATTTATTCATTTCTCGACCGATTGCTTACATTTTTTTTTTTTGCCAATAAAACTTTTTGTAGTTTGTATTTTTGTATTATTATATTTTTCGATATTTGCCTGTTTTATAATTATTTTTACTATCCATCAATTATTCGCTGTTAAAAAAAATGTTAAGGCATCAAAGGTACGTTAACCCAGATACTGCGACGGGCCTTTTAAAATACCTAAAAACGCATACGACATGCATACGACCCCTATATTAGGACGGTCCTTTTAAAAGGCCACCTGTTCCTGGAAAAAAATGTTTCAGTAATATCTGGGTCTGGGTTTCGACGTCATAATACAACCAAGTTTACTTCAATCAATCAACTCAGCTTATCGCAGTCCACTACTGGACATAGGCCTCTCCCAGGCTGCGCCACAACACCCTGTCCTCCGCCTTATGCATCCAGTCTACCCCAGTCACCTTTTTAGGTCGTCTATCCATCTAGTTGGGGGCGTCCCACACTACGATAGTTTACTTACAAAAACTTATTTTCAAACCTAAACAAAACATCTTGGAGCCGAAAAACTATCCACCAATAATAGCGCACCATAATTAACGACATCACAAACCCTCATATTGCATTGCCGAAAAATAATCCCGCCGAATCTCCTTTCATCCTCAAATGTATCCTAAGCTAATAAATAGAAGGAGAAAAACTCGGTCAGGGGGTGGAGGGAGATCTAAGTGAGTGCTTTACGTCATATCCGAAATCCCGGTAAAGTGAGTCCGGTAAAGCTTGGCAGTGTTCGATGGTCCGCTCTTCGCGATCTCTGTAATAGCAATAGCTTTGTGTTAAAGCTGCCCCGAGTGAAGTCTCATTGTTTGGTGCAAACATTGGCGAATATCTTGTTCGTTGGATTGGAAGACATGTTTGTGTGAAGATTTGGTGGTTGTACCGTGATGTTGGGAGTCAGAAAGTCGTTTTTAAAGTCTACAACGTTGTTAAGATTCCTTCTACATTGTAATTTAAACTGCGCCGTCCAATTTCAGACCCTTACAATTAGCAGTTACTCGTCTATATTTCATTTAAAGAGAAATCTTAAGTGAAATCTTTATTTAAACTACCTGTGATCACCTCGACCAGAACTCGCCCACAATGAAGTGTAAGACTCCGCTTATCTCCTATATCTTACGTCTTGCAGTTATATCGGCGTGGCTTAGCGCTTTTTCATCAATCCTGCTTTATTACGGCGGATTCGCTTTTGTCTACGGCCGGATGTCGGTCATTTAGCCTGACCGTGCCAGTCTCTATTACACCCATCCGATTTCATTCGTATCTGTCGTCCGGAACCGCCCGGAATCTGTCTTCGGACGTCATCTACCGTTTACTTTCGGACGAATTCCTTTTTTTTCGTCCTTCTTTTTAAGGCACTTGATGTATAAACCACCCGCCATTGTCAGTTTGTTTTCTGTTTGGCAATTTTTAACGGGATTACACTCGCCGACCCCAGGTCTGATCACGTCTTTGCAGCTGCCCGTCTATTTATGAGGCAATATTTTATGGAATATTGAGTAAAGTGGCCTTTAATCTACTAATATAATGGGGTTTAGCGGAAATATTACCACGCGTTCAATTGTGTTCGGTTTTCTATTGTTGTGTCCGAGTCTTGGTTTAGTGGTCTTGAGATTGTTGTCATGTCAACACATACTAGGGGATCGACCGACTATTCATTTAGAAATGTATGATTTTTTTTCTTATAAATAAGTTTAGCTTTTATATTCAATACTATATTTTAACCATCAACAGCTTTCGACAGTTTAGCACCTAACATTGATTCTTTGACGACGTTTCGGTTTAGGCTAATATTTAGCCCTATTTTCAACTCCCCTCAAACCAATTCATCCCAAAAAATATTTATTAACTTTTCTACCCAAAAAACACCTATTCAGTCTTTACTATCCTCACCCCGATAGCTATCCCTGGCAGAGTTCCCAATGAAATGGGATTAAATCATGCGACATTAGCGTTGCCTCGTCCACAGCACTAAATAATCTTCCTTTTATTAAACTCGAGATAAATGATTATACAGTCGACTGTCCCTTGTTTGTCCGTAAATAGGAAAGTGGAATTTTTCTCAGGAATTAGAGGGTGTATTTCGTGTCGATCTGCGGAGAAAAGAATGTCGTGAAGGGAAATGCTGGCATCTAAAGTAGTAAATTGGCCTTGTAATTGATAGCTTGGGATTGTTTATCCTATTTCTAATAATGAACATTCCTTAAAGCTTCAGATTATGTTTCGTTTCTTAGAAAAAAAGGTAGTTTACTGAGAAATTTCAATTACATATCTTGTCTACTTATTTTTACTTCGACGCATTCCAGTAATGTGAAATTATAATTTATTAAAGCGACTGTTAAACCATACGTTCTTGACGTTTGTGTGTCACTAACTTTAATCATCGTTTATAAATAAACCGCTATATAAGAATCGTAACTCCAAATGTAACTAATTCCTTTTCAACGTTGTTATTTTCATCAACAATTATATATACAGTACCACTTGTGCCATCTCAGGTTATTTCCTGCATCGCGTGTCCATTGTCCATTATATCGGTGACACGGCTTTAGTTTTGAGTAATTGTGTCCCCGACAGGCTGTAAGACGAAGATCACGTAATATATGGTCTCGGGTGATACTTTCCATTCATTGTTCTGTCATTTATCATGGGTTCAATATTTACTTGGTGTTGTTTGGCTGTAGTTGTTTGTTATATGCCTTTAGTCGAATTTAGGTTTTATTTATCAAATAATTTTCTTTGTCAATGTTTGATTCGATGGACCATATTCATAGTGATATCATGATTATATTCTGACATATTTCTATAGCCTGTATATTGTATAGTCAGATATGATAATAAATTAGTATGTATAGGAGGAAGTCTGAAAGTGGGACCGGTGATTAAAAAGTTGTGTGGAAGTCGGTTGTCAGGGTATGACATGTAATGCAAAGGTGTGAGGAAAATGTCATGAGGAAAGTTTTGAGTATGAATGTGGGAGGCTTATAATATTAAGGGGAGACTAAAAAACGATGTATGGATTGTGTGAAAGATGATATGGCTAAAAAGGGAATGACTACCGAGATGACGACTAAATAGAGAGGTACGAAACAAAAAGACATGATGCGCCGGCCCCAAAGAAATTACCTACAAATATATGCTTGTGAGGAGTTGGACACATAATTTATGTAGTAATTGATGAAGACACGAGGTTATCATCCATGATCCTTTCATCTAGCAGGTCATGTCGTTCACCAAAACGCATAATATCCAGTCCGATATTCTTTGCAACAATTACATTGTTATTTTCCGCCATGATACCTACGTAGTGTTACCAATAGTAATCGAATGTGTCGTCCGTACCACTAATGGTATTAGCCTTATTAATCATTTGCCATTCGCTCCTCGTACAGAAGTGAGACAGTGGCACTCAATCTTTTGTTTTTTGTCTTTTGTGTTTTTTCTGTGCCCAAGGACTTGTCAGTGTCCTGAGGGGCAATTCTCGTAATTTTAAGAACGTTCACAGTCTGATCTCAGTCTCAATCTGTCAAAAATACCTCTAATTGCCCTACATTTTGACAGGTTTTTGACATTAATGTTTGTCGCCAAGATGAGACTGCGACTAGATTTTGAACGTTTTAAATTTAGAGAATTGACCTTCTGATACGAGGTATACGAGTATTTAGGTACTTTATAAACGTAAATAGATATTAATAGTACCATTGCAGTCTAAGCATAACATTAATCTGTTTTACTAGTGATGATGCCAAAATCATAATCCTCCTCTAAAAACGGTGAAAGAAACAAAAATTCGAAGACATGTGACATCTACCAACCCGCACTGGACCCGCGTGGTGGATTTACGGCCCACTTCCTCTCACCGAGAGGAGGCCTGTGTCCCAGCAGTGGGAATATATAGGCTGATTATGCTTATGCATAACCCTCCTTTAGTTTTGCCGTAGTCGGGTAAAAGATAGCTTTCTCGAACCTTTTGAATAAGTTCAATATAAAAATAATGCACAGAACTTTGACAAGCATCCCTTCGTGTCGCGTATTGTCACCTACTCGGGAGCAGGAAAAGATATTTGATTAGCCACCGCCGGCCACTAGGGGGCGCCACAGAGGGCGGCTGGACATATGTTATTTATCTAGATGTGACCTCCTCCGTAGCTTATGAGGAAATATCGGTTTCTTACACACAATTTATATCTATGACTGTTCTAGGGAAGGAATTGTTGCGCCCTTGATGTTTTTGTGTGATTTGGATGTTTTTTTTTTTAAGGTTTACTCATAACAAATACATTAACAGAGTAAAAACAGACAGTTTAAAAACGATTGCATGCACAAATTTATCTATAATCGGAACGAAACGTCGATATGTATTTTCATGAAATAGTTATAATAGGGGTATCGTATTACCCAGTAACTGGGTTGTGGAGGTCAGATAGGCAGTCGCTCCATGTAAAATATTGGTATTCAGCTGCATCCGGTTAGACTGGAAGCTAACCTCAACATAGTTGGGAAAAGGCTAGGCAGATGATGATGATGGTCATAATATATTTCCGATGAATAACTTACGAGTATATCGTAAGTATGATTGAAATGATTCATTGATTGATTGATTCAGTTAAGATTTTAAAAGAGATCGATTTGGTAGACGTGTTCTTGAGCGGAGACCAAGGAAAGGAAGCGGAAGGTCGGGTAGGTGGAGCGACGATTTTCGCAGGATCGCTGGTAACAGCTGGATGAGAGTTGCCGATAATCGAGTTGAATGGCGTGCAATAGGAGAGGCCTATGTCCAGCAGTGGACTGCTATAGGCTGATGTTGAATGATGATAATGAATATTATATATGTCCCAAATCAAATTAAAATCGAATTATAAAAAAGAAATAAGCAGTACCTTTGTACTCATATTATAATTATGTCATCATCATCTGCCTAGCCTTTTCCCAACTATGTTGGGGTCGGCTTCCAGTCGAACCGGATGCAGCTGAATACCAGTATTACCAGTATTATAATTATGTCATATCAATATGTATTTTATTGTGTGTACATAAATAATGAAATAAAACAGGGCTGCAGTTTGCAAAAACGTATGAAAATTTGAATTTCGCGGGCTACATAGAAGCATGTTTTATGTGTCAGCCCTATACTTATCTCTCATCTAGAGTATTTAATTCTGTCCACCCCTGTAAGTAATACTGCACAGTAACATTGCGTCCAGGGAAATATGTTTAAATAATTCGATACGCGTTCTGTTGGGGGAGTCTCTTGTTGTCATCGAGTATGATTGAAGATATTGAATTATGAATTTCTACATTTATTTACCTTTGCAAGAAAAAAGATTACGTCTTTTTTATTTAAAAAAAATGTACGATGACGAATTACTTCCGGATTACTTATAATTCTATTCCGTAATTACGAAAAAGTTTTCAATAATACTAATTAAAAACAATATTATGATTATTATTTTTATATTTAGCGGCTATCTACTTCTTTTTTTTTTAACATTATAAAACTTTTGTATGATGACCATTAACTATATAAAAGTTTTATAATTTTATTCCGTAATTACGAAAAAGTTTTCAATAATACTAATTACAAATAATATTATTTTTTATTTACTTAGCGTTTCAATTCTTTTTTTGTTTGGACCCTAGCTTTACTTTATCTTATTTCTATAAGTTAACTAGCGTTAATATTTATGTACAATGCGATTCTTATATTATGTGTACAAATATTATGAACTGAATGTCTATAGTTAATGTTTAGAGAAACAAAATTAAGAACATATTGTGAGTATCTGTTTTAGGTAAGTAAGCTTAGATATAAGGTCACTTTTCTCAGGGCTTAAATTTATAAGTTTTAGTGATGAGGTTGCAGACTGCAACAAATAAAAATCTCTATAGCTTCGTAATCTTGGTCCTTACGTACTACGTGATATGTTCCATATATTTTAGGACTAGAAAACAAAAAAAAAATATCTTCAGGTTGCTTATTTATTTTACTTTATTTAGCCAAAACTGAAATATCATCAAATCATTGTGTTTTGTCTTGACCATTTTAGATGTTGATACCCATCACATCATGGCAGTCGCTCCATGTAAAATACTGGTATTCAGCTGCATCCGGTTAGACTGGAAGCCGACCCCAACATAGTTGGGAAAAGGCTAGGCAGATGATGATGACCCATCACATCTTGGGAGTTTCGCTAGCTAATTTAAATTGACCCTGTAACAAACAATTAGAAGATAAGGGGATATACAAAATGTGCAACCAACAGCATTCTCCACAGATACACAAAAAACCCCATTTACACCCTGTTAAAAACCCTCAAAGTGAACGAAATAACACCCATTCCCACCTACAACACCATTGACATACAATTCACTTACCGTCTAATAACTAATAATCATAAAAGGTCGAATCCCCATGACAATTGACGATCGCATCGCTGCTGTCGACATTATTAATAGTTACTATTAGATAATCATAGGTTACACCTAAATCGATAGGGTGAAGTTAAATTACTGACATCACGAAGGAATTGACGTTAAGGGTATGCCTTGATATTTGTTGGCTGAAAGTGGAAGGAATGGTTTGATTTGATGATGATAGTGGTAGTTTAGGTGCGTCCAATGTTATCCCTGAAATTATTGTCATATAGTTTTGTCAGATTGTTTAATGTGAAAGTGCTACTGGAAATAATATAAATATTAAATTAATATATTTATAATAATATAAATATTGGACCCAAATCATTTAATAATTTACCATCGACTCGAAAAGAAGATAGTAAATAATAATAATAATATCCCTGGACATTTCACACAGCGCCATCTAGTCCCAAGCTAAGCAACCTAATGCTTGTGTTATGGTAACAAGATGGCTGATAAACTACTTATATACATTTTTTTTTTTGTAAATACATACATATTATAGATAGAAAAACACCCAGACTCAGAACAAATACATGTAGGACTTACAAATATTTGTTCTGTGCGGGAATCGAACCCGCGACACGCAGCGCAGCAGTCCGATCGCTCAGCCACTGCGCTAACCGTGTTGTCAAGATGATGTGAAAATAAATTATAACCAGACCAATATTGTAAACTTCACTTGATCAATGTTAGGTCAAACAAATCAGTAGCTTAGATATTCTAAAAAACTATTGAAATATGTATACTAGATGTCATTTTACTTGAATTAGCATAGCTGGTAGTTTCAAATAAATATTCAAAAAGGTTTTTAAGTTAATTGTTGTTTTTTGTAAGTTATTTTTATATTTCATAGTTTTTTGTTGTTAGGTAATTTTATTGATTAGTTAGTTTTATTTTTGTTTTTGATTGATTAATAGAACACTATCCTATCTCTATTAGAATTGTCAGGGTGCACCCTAATTGATGCATGCGATGTTAAATAACAGGCGGTGCCCATGAGCTACGACTGTCGTTAATTTTACGTTTAAATAAATTATTATTTACATTTTATGTTATCGTTTAAGCACTTGCAATTAAGGTGCTGACGACACTATAGCATTAGGTACGTTATTTTTATGTAAACAGAGACGATGGAAGTTTCGAAAGATTATTTTTTAGTTCACATAATTTTTGGTCCTTAGGTACACACGGCTACACGTCAAGCTATACAAAACCAGTTTGTCTTGGCCTCACTTTGTATGATATTTTCTCACAATGAACGGTCAGCCAATACTGGTTTTGCATAGCTTGATGTGTAGCCGTGTGTACTTGAAAACAGACAGAGAAATTACAAGTTGCAGGTCGTATCTTCGAACGTAGACTTTACTTTGTGTCAAGTACGTCATCAGCATCACCACTGCTCTCAAACATACAGGTGATACCCAACAACCCGCACCGGGCCCGCGTGTTGGATTACGACCCACTCTCTCTTATGTACATAGAGGAGGCCTGTGTTCCAGCAATTGGAAATTTATAGGCTGAATATGCTGAGACAAGGAAATGAATGCCGCAATGAGTACCAGCATACATGCCCTATAAACCGAACCACTTACTCATAAACTATACTAGTTCAATACAAGCAATTTAATTAGAAAGCATACCATCAATTACTATGACGCGTTTGACGTGAAGGCGCGGCCACACATCGACTATAGCCAGTAATTAGTGATGGCTTCCACGGCTTGCCGACTAATTGACGGCACTGTAACGATGTTTACTGAATTTTTGTCTGAAGATAGGAGCGGTTATTGAACGTCATTATGGTAGTCATTTGACGCGCGACAACGCTAAGTAGAACGCTTAATCATGTTATCACTTCTTGGATATCGTCTGTGATGTTGTATGGGAATGAAATTTGGCTTCAATAACATTACGCCCCTTCTAGGGCATTTTTTAAGAACTTGTTCATTTTTTTACGTAAGTGTAGTTCGAATCCGGGCAATTTGACTTTTCAATTCACATGTAACTACTTACTGAGTTTATTTTGGACATCACTGGAAACCGTTAGAGAAAATATTGTGAGGAAACCTGGACTTATGTTTAATGTAAATCTGAAATCACCAACCCGTCTTGAGCAAGAGAGGTGATCAATGATAAATAAATAAATAATCTATACTTATAATAAATCTGTAGAAGTGAAAATTCTGTACATTGAAAATATCAAAAAAATAATTTACAGGGGGTGTTACTAGACCGACACCGAACCCAAAAATGTGATTAAAAAAATTTTTGTCTGTCTGTCTGTCTGTCGGTCTGTCTGTCTGTCTGTCTGTCTGTCTGTTTGTTCAGGCATCACGCAAAAACTACCGGTTCGATTACGATGAAACTTGGTATAATTATTCTTTAATATCCTGGGCACCACACTGGGTACTTTTTATCCCGGAAAAGTATATACAATAAAAAACAAACTTAATTTTGCGGTTCGATCCCTATACCCGATTACCACTGTCTGTACTGTACCAACCGCAAATACTAAGTTTGTCGTAGGTTGGGTCACCCGTAGTGGAGTTCATTTTTATTCCTTTTAGTTTTTAGAGTTATTTAGGTTTATTTTTATATGAGTCGTAGGTATAGATTTTAATTTTAAAGTATAGGTAGTATATTTGATAGTGTACGTAGTGACCGTAGGTTATTTTATAATACTGTTAGGTAGGATTAGTCATTCGTATAGATATTAGTTTTTAGGGATTTTGCTTATTTATTGAGTTTAGATTAGTTATCATCAGAAATAGGTTTATTTAGGTAGGTATTTAATTTTCTGCTATTGAGTTTTTTTTTTTAATTAGGTAGGTACTTAGGTAAAGATATCATATAGGTACCCTCTTAATCACCACTAATGAGACACAATTGGTTTTCTACTGTAATTAGCCACAAAGGGCCCGCGAGATAGATGGCATTCTGGGGAAGCAAATACATTTTATCCTGTTAGCACGTTCCCGTGGGATAATTTCCGACATCCACGCGGGCGAAGCCGCGGGCAGAAGCTAGTAACAAATAAATTTATTTATTTCAGGTACCTACATAACACCCATTCATAGTAGGTACACGTATAAACTCACATCAAATAAAATTCAAATTAAATAAAGTCAATACAAATCACATTAAACAGAAACAGAATAAATCGAATTAAATGAAATCAATTATTATAGAAATAAGAATTCATTAATAAATAATCACAAAATAAAATCAATAAATAATCACTAAGTAAAATCAATAAAAATCACAAAATAAAATTACTTAATACATAATCCCAAAATAAAATCAATACCTAATACTGGTAAAAATTACAACATAAAAGTGAAAAATAAAAACTATTTTGCACAAAAAACAACCGACTTCCGAAATTAAAGTTATTTTTCACTTTGTAGTGTCTTTTTTGGAAGTCGGTTGTTTTTTTTTTTGCAAAAAAGTTTTTATTCATTTAACTATTCATATTTTGACTTTATAAATAATGCATTTTGTAAGAATCTTAACCAGTCTGCCTGTACATGTAGCTTTTAATATGTCTACACCAGCAATGCATGGTACGTTTCTATCTTTATTCTGCAAAAGAGGGCTGTTAGAGCCATCTACAATCTCAGCAGACGCGAATCTCTAAGGGAACTGTTTAAAAACATTAACATCATGACGGTTCCTTGTCAATATATATACGAAAACATTATGTACGTTCGAAAAAATCTACATCTTTTTAGTAAGATAAGTGACAGGCATAATTTTAACACTAGGAATAGGAACAAACTAGATCAACCGTGCTTCAGATTGTCTAAAGTAAAAACTTCTTTTATGGGGTACTGTGTAAGATGTTATAATAAAATACCACTCAATATTCTTCAATTAAATGAGAAGAAATTTAAAACATGCATTAAACGCACACTATGTAGACAAGCATATTATAAGTTGGATGAGTATATCGTAGATAAAAATGCTTGGCTTAATGCTGGTCCTGCTCCACAGGCACTTGGGCTCACTAGTTGATTACAATTTCAATATTTGGAAGATGCTTCCCCTTTTTTTGTGTTTCTGACATTACGAACGTAATGTTTATTTTATTCAATCAAGATTTAATTCTTAATACTTAAATATTAAATACCTCTTCCTGATTATTCCTATAGTTTTGTATAAATTAGAAGCATTTTTTTAAAATTTTGTAAATGTAAGAACCATGGATCCGTTTTTATGATATTTTGATGTTGACTTGAAAGAGCATGGCAGTTGAGAATATGTCATGCTCACTTAAATGTCTCACTGGTGGTGGCGCGTGTGTTGGATCATTCGGTTCCCTACAAAATGGTTGAGCTGGGTGGTGCTGATCCACGCGTCATGTTCGTGAACGGGCGCCGTCAGTTGAGACTGGTCATCTCTTAACTGCCAGGGCTTATTTTTAATTTTATATTTTAAATTGTTCTTTTTTTCATTGTTCTCACATGTAGAAGCAATAAGAATAATGTACCCAGGATTTTGTAATAATATCTTGATTTAAAAGAGTGTCCTTGGAGTTTCTTGCCCGTTCTTCTCCAAAGGGATCTACGTTTTGGAATGGGCAACTAGCTTCACTTTCTGACTAACTGACCGACTATTTAAAATGTTGACAATTCAAAAGTGCCTGAAATGGTTTAATTGAAATAAATGATTTGAGTTTGAGTTTGAGGTAGTAAGTATGTGTGAAACAACGTTTAATGCAAGATCTAAAATGTACCTTAGTACTGAGAAATAAATAAATAAGTACTAAATACTTAATCGTGACTTAATAAACAAACAACCCTATTCATGACACAATTTCTTTACTAGCTAAAAGTAAGACATAACCGTTATAACTAATTACGATTATTACACCAAAAAACTGCATGCTACACACACATCGCACATGATTCTGTTGCATATTAGATTTAATGGCGCGCTCCGAATGTTTTAATCACAATTTAAGATGGGTTCCCGCTGCGGGAGTATGCGAACGATGTTCGGGGTGGCGGCGAACGTTCGGCAGTTATTGGGTACTGTTTTTACTTTTTGTTTTGTTTATGGCACCTTTAATGTGCTCGGTACCTACGTCAAGAACAAACGCCACCACATCAAGTTACTACAATCTGTCAAACTTTAATAGATTTTCAACATTATTGCTAAAGCATTAGGTTCAAGGTTGATTGGGAAAATTTGACAGTTTCGGGTAGCTTGATGTGCTGGCGTCTGTACCATGAATTGGTGTTTGGAACTAACTTTACACATACTTAAATAAACTGACACCCTTCCGTGAGGGAAGGTTGAAAGTACAGAACCTGCTACGATCCTTACCTTCCCTGGGGGCTTACCACCAGCTCGTATAACAGGGCAGAAGTTGAACTGCACTGCTTTTTTGCTCTATGACTATCTGATAGTTTTGCTCCGTTTAAACTAACTTTCTTCTAACTACCTACTTAGATAAACAAAATGATAAGGCATGATTATTTAGGTATAGGTAGGTATCCCTACCACAGGTGATAAGAAAACTTAGTTATATTTCGGTCAATCGTTTGAAGTTAACAGAGACTGAATGATATATATCATTCAGTCTCTGTTAACTTCAAACGATTCATATTCATCTATACGTTCCTTATTGTTATTTTTTTTTTTTTTTTACAAAAGACTAGTTGTTTTTTATAATAATAACTTAAAATTATTTAGCTCAAAATAGTGATTTGTGGTACAAGTGGGCTTAAATACTCCTAAGGACGAATGCCACCAAACTTTTATACGTAGAATAAGTCTTATACTGAGAATAGATTTTGAACTTTTTACAGTTTTTTCTTACTAGAACTGTCAGATGTCAATTTTATTCCGAGGATAAATGTTATCTGACTTTGGTAAAATCAGCCCTTAGCCAGATTAATTACTATCACCTTAAAAAATATTTTAAAATTTAATAAAACTACCATTTCCCAACTATGTTGGGGTCGTCTTCCAGTCTAACCAGATGCAGCTGAATATCAGAAATACTAGTATTCAGCTGAATCAGGAGCGACCACGAGGAGAACACGATATTTTTTTTTCCGTATAATTTCCTACTGCTAGAAAAAGGTCTCCCCCATATTATAAAAATATATTTCATAATTATGAAAAAATAGCTACATCGGGACGGCACCTTAATCAGCGCTCTCACTGAGCAGGCGAGGCTCGCTCAAAGCGAATAAAGATATCTATATTCATTAAAATTTAAAACGCGAGCGGGTTATAAGATTCAAAAGGAGGGTGTAGAGGACGCGTGTACACCCTGTATATAGTTTAGATGGGACGCTAATTTATATATGAGAGCGGAAAAATTACAGTTGATATGTGTTCAGTAAAATGGATAGTGGAAAAGTAATTTTGCTTGTTAGTATTCAACCTGTTAGTAGTTCAAAGGTTAGTACCAGCCCAGAGTCTGGATATGTGCACGGTCGTCATATATGGGACTTAAAGATAACTGAAAGGTGCTTCGATCAATACTAGTACTAGATTCCAGATAAGCGCTTCAAAAACGGCCCGAAAAATAAAACCACAAACACTTTTGTGGTCTTATTTCAAACTTAGACTTTAAGTTTCATTTTAGAATAAATGACTGAAAATTTAAAAATAGAATGATTTTATTTTCTAGCGACATTTTAAATATATTTTGCAATGGTAATTAAACTTTATATTTAAGCATTAAGGTTTGTAATATTACTGAAGTTAAACTTTTTTCTAAGAAATGTAGATGTTTACGTGTGTGCAAACGTGGCCACTTGAGCGACTGATTTTTGTTCCTGATCCTTAATCTAGTACTATTATTGATCGAAGGAAAGGTGAAATGAAATTAAATTTATTTATTAAAGTATATATACTTTATTGTACACCACAAAAAAACATAGCATAAAAAAATACATGAAACACTACAAAATATACAATGGGCGGCCTTATCGCATTACTGCGATCTCTTCCAGGCAACCTTAGAATGGACAGTGGTTTTTCTGGACATAAAATGGGACCTTCGTTGGTGCAGACATTATGTATACAATACACTAAAATAGATACACGAATATATACATATCCAAAATTATAGAACATAAATACCTACATACATACATACTATGTATACAACATACTTATATATTTATTTACCAGAATATAGGTACTTACATAATAACATTGTAAAATAATGTTAGTCTCACTATATTCGACTTACCAGTCGTGCAAATATCCCTAGTACATGCATAATAATATCATGAAATTACGTCAATGTCATTAGTCATACACATCATAATCATAATAAAATGTACAGTCTTGCTTCGTTAATAATAAGCAGGCATATTACATTATAAAATATATTAAATTAGTTCATTAGATTATATCATACAGTCAATACAGTTCATCAATTTCACGGGTAGTCAGAAGCCCGAATGTCTGACAACCAGTCTTACCAAGGGGTATCGTATTAACCAGTAACTGGGTTGTGGAGGTCAGATAGGCAGTCGCTCCATGTAAAATACTGGTATTCAGCTGCATCCGGTTAGACTGGAAGCCGACCCCAACATAGTTGGGAAAAGGCTAAGCAGATGATGATGAATACAGTTCATCAATTTATTAATAATCAGCCTTTAATGTTCCCACTGCTGGGACACAGTCCTCCTCTCTGTGAGAGGGAGTGGGCCATAATCCACCACGCGGGCCCAGTGCAGGTTGGTGGATGTCACATGTCTTCGAATTTGTGGTTCTAGGACATACCGGTTTCCTCACGATGTTTTCCTTCACCGTTTTGAGAGCAGTGGTAATGAAATAATTTACACAAAGTAAAGTGCCTGCCTGGGTTCGAACTCACGACCTACACTCGTAAGTCGGGTCCATTACCACTGGGCCACCACTGATCTTCATCAATTTATTGATTAGATTTATAAATAATGACAATAATTATAATTTAATAAGTGTTCGTAAAATATAGTTATACATCATGGCTGTCTGTTTAAAATTTAAATAATCATTTATATTGAATTGTGGGTGTACTATAGTTCCTCCTCTGCCTAATCCTTTGGGGATTACAGGTGTGATGTTGTGTTGGTAGATCAAAAGGTATGTTCATGGGGTTCATGGCCCCAAAACGTCACGTTTGTAATCATCGAAAATTTCATGAATTTTATTTGATTTCACTGCCATAAAAGTAGACAAGTTGTATGAGCTGGGTCACGATTTCCCTTGAATAATGAGATTTTTGGTCCTTTGGTACATTATATTGCCAAAAACACAAAACCAACATGAAACGTTATTTTGTCGAAACACCAAAAACAACATGGTAATTAAAATACCGCGGAAAACGGAGACTAACTATCCCTACATTTTTCACAGCTAAATACACGCTCATTTCCAAATTCCGAAGCCTTCAAAGAATATCAGTGTCGCCTTCATCATCATTCAGTCAGCGAAACCTCTTTTTCGTCCATACTTCTCCTATAACTCCTCATCGTTAGTCACCTCCTTTCCAGCAAAGACTACCAGTATCGACTTCCAATATATAGGAACTTTATCCAATTCGGCAGCTTACATTCAAACAGCCGCCCCGCAAACCGTCGGCAATAACAATTACGATCCGGAATCACGCACCCGTCATTACAACGAACATTTTATCTTAAGAAAACGCAGCTCCTCCCAAACCCTTTAACGTCTAATCGTGAATTATATACGGTAATAAAATTCTTTAATCAAAGAAAACAACCAAGCGCCCATTAAGGCGTGAACACGTCGCCACCTCGAGTCGTTACAGCGAATATTTACATACATGTGTCATTACCTTACACCACCCACCCCCCACCATAATTAAGAGTATAACGGAATCTTAGCGTCTTATTACGCGAACGTAACGATATCCTTTCAGAAAATTGTAACTGTGTCGTTATAACCCCCCACCTTTCCCCTTTTTAAATGATCGCCTCCGTTTGCTACTCAAAAGTTGGGAATATCCTCACAGGGAAGCTAAGAGCTCACACGAAACTTAAATGTGAAATATCCTCTAATGAATCAGACAATATTTTAAGGCGTGGAGGCAATAAAAACACCCCGCCACCCGCTAATGTACACCAACACTTTGTCTCAGTTTAGGGATGGGGTGATTTGGGTAAATAAGTGTCGATGTGGACAGGAGATAGCGCTGGGAGGACGCTTTGTATCGATGTCTTGGATTTATTTCAACGATAACGGACAAATATGTGACTGTTTCTTGTTTTTTTTATGCTAACTATATTTTGTTAATTAAATATAATTCTGTTTTTTTTTAGTGTGTTATGTTGACACATTGATCAGTCAGTAAATTTTCAATGCAATGTTTTATTATAGGCCTTTGCTTAATTTGTATTAATGTACTCAAATAATATTACTATAACTGAAAAATATACTGAAGCGAAGTAAAAAACCTTTAAAAAAGAACTGGACTTAACTTTAAAAAAGTAGTCATAAAAGTAATAATTTATTAGTTTATTTAAAACATTTAATGGCCCATAAAAACTATCGATACGCCTACATCAC
Organism: Apamea sordens; assembly: GCA_945859715.1. NCBI lineage: Eukaryota > Metazoa > Arthropoda > Insecta > Lepidoptera > Noctuidae > Apamea > Apamea sordens. Next base: position 16,426,213 of record OX244005.1, on the reverse strand, counting down.
TAATGTTTCGGTCATACTCGGTTTTTGCCACAACGGGGGTCGAAATTATGTCAAGATGCCGATGGTGTAACGTCGTCGAACACAATACGTTTCCAACTCAAGACACAGAGATTACTGTGTCGCTGTAACTTTACCTCCGCTTCATCTTAGCATGGTACACAAATTTTTCTGTGTTTTGTATTCTAAAAAAAGTTTGGAATTAACCAGAGGGGCAATTCTTGTTATTTTAATAACGATGTTTAACCTCCCCACCACCTCTAATTTCCCTAAATTTTTGACAAGTTTTTGACATTTGTTTGTCACCGATAAGACTGCGACTAGATTTTCATTGGGCTTCGGTTAGCATCCTGATTACATAATGCAATCGGAATGACCTGCTTTGTTTAACAATAGTCATAAAATGTTTTTGGTTTCAAGCTGACATACTTTTCAATGGATGGATTATGTTGTAGTTAAAGATACCAAAAACTTTTAAGTCTGCAGAGGTCTGTGGTAACATTTTTAACGAAAATAATAAGGTATTGTCTTATTAGTATTAGGATAATAATTACAGACTTATCGTAAACGAAGCAAAATAAGTCTGTAAATCGTAGCTGGTGGTTTGTAGTTTCTATCTACCCCGCTTGCCCAGAAGAAGCCTAGTTAATTTAAACCTCACAATACATAAGTAGGTACCTACTTTGGTTTTACATCTAATATAATAGTTTTGTATCATTTAATAAGCTTTTAGGGAATAGTAAGATTTTATGGATCAGTCTGGCTCATCCACAAAATCTTACTTCAATCAGAAAGGTCCAAAAATCTCCCGCTGGAAAATGTCATCTTTGAACATCCAAACCTCCAAAGGTCCTTGTACATAAGACGAGTAATAAAAACCATGGCACCATGAACGCACAGTGTACCATCGTGTACCATTGTGTACAACATACGAGCCACTCCCGGGAGGGCGTTTTGTGGTTACACTTGCGACTGACTTAGGCCTACAAGTGTCTGAAGGAAACTTTGTTTCATTAATACATGTATGTGATACTGGTTGTGAATTCGACGAGCTTTTGGCATCAGTATGGAGATTTTAAGTAAAGAATCAATGTTGATCTAATAGAATAGAATACTCTTTATTGTACACCATACAAATTACAGGACATAAATATAAAACATTTTATAAAGAGTGACACAATGGGCGGTCTTATCGCTAAGAGCGATCTTTTAAAGACAACCTTTGGATGGATTAAAAATTAAGGAGAGACAAATATAGTAGGTAGTCTGTGGTGTGGTGTGTGGTGTGGTGGTTACTACATCTGAATCTGGTTGATATTTGAATTCATTTAAGTATTGGATGAAGCTTGCCAATACCAGAGGGGCAATTCTCGTCATTTTAAGAACGTTCCCAGTCTGATCTCAGTCTCAATCTGTCAAAAATCGAAATCCTCTAATTTCCCTACATTTTTTGATAAGTTTTTAACATTGATGGTCGCTGAGATGAGATTGCAACTAGATTTTGAATGTTTTTAATTACGGGCATTGGCCTACTGGTTTGAGGTCTTAACCTTTGTAACGGAGAATCGTAGGATAAATATTGGAAAATGGCTGTTAATACGTGTCAAAATACACGGCTTATCTGCACAAAATACTGAAAACTTTTCCAGTTTGGATAGCAACACGAAGTGCATTAGAGTAGCCTTCAATTCGGGCGAATTGGCGATACTAACATGAACGTCTGACGCACCCTGCACTGTCAGCTCGATACAACGTCATCAGCCTATAATGTTCCCACTGCCAGGACATAGGCCTCCTCACTGTGAGAGGGAATGGGCCGTAATCCACCACGCGGGCCCAGTGCGCGTCCCTCGTTACCATGTTGATGACAAATTATGTGCCGTTGCCGATGTGAGGTAAGAAGAAGATTTTGTAAAGCGTCGTGGTTTCCTAGAGGAACGGTGCCCGTCATATAGCGTCTGCAAAATCCACAAAATCCCCGCTGTCATCATTTTCATGACAGCCGTTATGTGGCGTTCTTAAGAAACCGTTGCTTAAAAGACCAAGTTCCTTAATACAGTCATCCGTGTGTATCCAACGAACAGCCGCCAACGTTTTGAGACGAGATGATTTATTGATTCTAGCGACCACCCGGGATCGCCGAGTTCGCGATTAGATTCGCCCCATTTCATTATCATCTCACTAATTGGATCAGGGAATATATGTGCGTAAACTTACGTACTTGAGCGTAAAATGTCACATCGAGCTTTAAGAAGAGACACAATGCTATCTATACAGGACTGCCACGTTGGTCTAGTGATGGCAAGCGCTACTGCTCAGCATGAGGTCGCGGGTTCGATTCTCAGATCGGGCAGAAAAATCCAATAAAAAAAAATTAATATAATATATTAAATATAATATATTATTAATAATATAAAATATAATATATTTATTAATTAATTAAATTTTTATTAGGTTTTTCTATCAGGAATTTCCCAGTAGCCTCTCGGAGTCTAGATTTCAGTCCGGGTAATGGCAATAGGCTCATCCCCTCTTATATGAGACTTATTAATATAACTGACGAAATCTGGGTGTATATGCAGGGTACACCACTGCCTAACCCTACGATGAATTACAGGCGTGATGTTATGTTTATTTCACAATGTTAAATAAAGCCAAACTCTTCAAAATTCATCTATAAAAATACAAAGGATCTTGAATGATACTTATAGAAAAGCATTTAGAATCTTCGATGGACTTCCAAAAACAGTAATAACAATAATTTCAGACCAGAAGGCCAATTCTCGTAATTTAAAACGTTCAAAATCTAGTCGCAGTCTCATCTAAGCGAAAAACAAACGTCAAAAGCTTGTCAAAATGCAGGAGGTATTTTTGACAGATTGAGACTGTGATCAGACAGTGAACGTTCTTAAAATTACAAGAATTGCCCCTGAGTTTTTGTCCATTTTGAATTAAGGTAGTTTCTAGCCCATTCTTCTTCATTCGAAGAATCAATTCTATTATTCTGAAAGTTTTGACGTCCAAAAGTGTCTTTTATGTGCCTATCTATACTTATAATAAATCTGTAGAAGTGAAAATTCTGTACATTGAAAATATCAAAAAAATAAATGGCAGGGGGTGTTACTAGACCGACACCGAACACAAAAATGTGATTAAAAAATTTTTTGTCTGTCTGTCTGTCTGTCGGTCTGTCTGTCTGTCTGTCTGTCTGTCTGTTTGTTCAGGCATCACGCAAAAACTACCGGTTCGATTACGATGAAACTTGGTATAATTATTCTTTAATATCCTGGGCACCACACTGGGTACTTTTTATCCCGGAAAAGTATATGCAATAAAAAACATACTTAATTTTGCGGTTCGATCCCTAGACCCGATTACTGTATCAACCGCAAATAATAAGTTTGTCGTAGGTTAGGTCACCCGCACTGGAGTTCATTTTTATTCCTTTTAGTTTTTAGAGTTATTTAGGTTTATTTTTATATAAGTCGTAGGTATAGATTTTAATTTTAAAGTATAGGTAGTATATTTGATAGTGTACACACGGCTACACGTCAAGCTATACAAAACCAGTTAGTCTTGGCCTCACTTAGTATGATATTTTCTCACAATGAACGGTCAGCCAATACTGGTTTTGCATAGCTTGATGTGTAGCCGTGTGTACATAGTGACCGTAGGTTATTTTATAATACTTACTGTTAGGTAGGATTAGTCATTCGTATAGATATTAGTTTTTAGGGATTTTGCTTATTTATTGAGTTTAGATTAGTTATCATCAGAAATAGGTTTATTTAGGTAGGTAGGTATTTAATTTTCTGTTATTGAGTTTTTTTTTTTAAATTAGGTAGGTACTTAGGTACGCGAGATAGATGGCATTCTGGGGAAGCACATACATTTTATCCTGTTAGCACGTACCCGTGAAAAAAATAATATATAATAATATATACCCGTAAATTTCCGACATCCACGCGGGCGAAGCCGCGGGCAGAAGCTAGTTTGAAATAAATGCTTTGACTTTGGTAGTTAGTGGCTATTCGAAAATTGTAAATCAGACCCTAAAATATACAAAATAAACCGTACGTAATGAATCGAATGAACTTAAAAACGCCACCGAACTGCGCGTAATTCCAGTCAAAAGTCGGTGGTAAGCGATCAAAGATACCAATTAGGCAGGCGAGAGCGATATGACGCGATCGCTGCCGCTTTTTAACGCGTGCTTACCGCGGATCGTAAACTGCGTTAAGTGTTGTGTATGGCACCTAAGTTCGAGGGATATTAAACGGTTTACGAATTATTATACAAAAGTCTATCAACCATTCTTATTAAGGTGTATCTTGTTACACAGTAACTGACTTGTAGAGGTCAGATAGGCAGTCCCTCCTAGTAAAATATCATATATTCAGCTGCATCCAGTTATACTGGAAGCCGACCCCAACCTATGTTGGGGTCGGCTTCTTCCTTCGGGTTTTGATGTGGAGTTTTGTATTCATCTGACTAGCCTATTTGCACCTATGTGCAAATAAGCTAGTCAGATGAATCCAAAACATCGGTTGCATTAAAAGACGTCCACGATCGACGATATGTAAATTGATTCCCCGGCGTTCTCTGGATAGTCAGCACTGCTACCTGCTGCCTAATAAACAAAGAAAAAACCGTTGATTGGTTTTATAACAAAAAAACACATTAAAACTATGCAAACAGAAAAAAAAAATGCTAATCTTTCTACCACGACAATGACCTATTATTGTTCAGCTAACTTCCGAGCTATAAATCCATATAATTTTCAGTTTCATCGAACCCCGGAATAAAACTCGGAAAATGATAAAAGCCATATTTATTATGACCCTACTCGCAATCCCCTGAAGACCTATAATTAATAATGTTGCTCTGTTACCCAATCACGTCTCGGTAAATCAATAACTTGATTAAGGTAGATATGGCATGATCCATACCATCAAGCTTGTTAAGGAAGTTTCTTAAGGCTAATCCACCTATAATGTTTCCACTGCTGAGATACAGGCCTCCTCTCTGTGGGAGGGAATGGGCTGTAATCCACGACGCGAACCCAGTGCGGGTTGGTTGATGTCACAATTTGCCTGCAGCGGTCTTCCCGTCCGATTATAATTTGGGTGTTTTCAAGGCTAGAGTGAATAGGCTCATAATAAATTAGTGCGCTTACCATCAACGATTGCATCTCTGCTTTCCATCAGGCGGGATCGCAGTCAAGCACTAGTATATACTATTAAAAAAAAAAAACCGGCCAAGTGCGAGTCGGACTCGCCCATGAAGGGTTCCGTTACGTTACGATTTATGACGTATTAAAAAAAAACTACTCACTAGATCTCGTTCAAACCAATTTTCGGTGGAAGTTTATATGGTAATGTACATCATATATTTTTTTTAGTTTTATCATTCTCTTATTTTAGAAGTTACAGGGGGGGGGGGCACACTTTTTACCACTTTGGAAGTGTCTCTCGCGCAAACTATTCAGTTTAGAAAAAAATGATATTAGAAACCTCAATATCATTTTTGAAGACCTATCCATAGATACCCCACATGTATGGGTTTGATGAAAAAAAAAATTTTGAGTTTCAGTTCTAAGTATGGGGACCCCCAAAATTTATTGTTTTTTTTTTCTATTTTTGTGTGAAAATCTTAATGCGGTTCACAGAATACATCTACTTACCAAGTTTCAACAGTATAGCTCTTATAGTTTCGGAAAAAAGCGGCTGTGACATACGGACGGACAGACAGACAGACATGACGAATCCATAAGGGTTCCGTTGCCATTTGGCTACGGAACCCTAAAAAACGTCTTCGAATTTTTTGGTTCTTGGACATCGTATCCTCACGATGTTTTCCTTTACCGCTTTTGAGAGAAGTAGTGATGATATAATTTACTAAAAGTAAAGCGCCTGCCTGTGCTCGGTCTAAAATTTGTAAGTGGGGGCCCTTACCACACTGAAGCACCACTGCTCTCCTAAAGAGTATAAGGTATACCTTTATTGGTATAACTTCATCATCATCTGCCTAGCCTTTTCCCAACTACGTTGGGGTCGGCTTCCAGTCTAACCGGATGCAGCTGAATACCAGTATTTTACATGGAGCGACTGCCTATCTGACCTCCACAACCCAGTTACTGGGTAATACGATACCCCTTGGTAAGACTGGTTGTCAGACTTTCGGACTTCTGACTACCCGTAACGACTGTCAAAGATTCACGAATGACAGCCGGGACCAACGACTTAACGTGCTTTCCGAGTTTCCTTTATTGGTATAACTTCAATCTGACAAAAAAATCCACATTGAGTTCGTGTATCAAGCTGGGTTTATCAACTGATTTCATGGCCCTCTATCGCCCTTCGCACTTCAGGTGTCTCATTAGAACTGAACAAAAGTATCAGATCAAAGCCTAGTTTTTGTATGTGCATGTATTATTTACACACAGTCATTGCTAGGTGATTATAGTGATTGAAGGGTGCAATGATTTTCACCCTTGTGTTAAGTGTGGATTTTTAAATGGTACTGAAGTGCTCGATTCGCTTTGTTTTGAGTCGATGATTTGCAATGGTTCATTTAGATTAATGTTAGAGGAATCTTTTCTATAAACATTTTGGGTTTGATAATCCATTTGGCGTAGTCTTTCTTTCGATCATCTTGATTCAGTTCTAGGCTAATGACTATTTGACTGTAGCTATAGTCATCGATCCCGCTTACTGTATCATTATCAGCATATTAGTGGAAACTTGTAGATGGCCTCCAAATGCATATTATTTAAGACCACTGTTTATATTAGCTGAAAGTTTTCCGAATAAAATAAAATATCCCCACTACTAGGACACGGCCCCCCTCTCTTCCAGAACGACTGGGCTGTAATCTTGCCACGCAGGCACAGTGCGGGTAGGTAGATGTCACATGTCTTCGATTTTTCGGTTCTAGGACATGCCGGTTTCCTCACGACGTTTTCCTTCACCGTTTTGAGTAGTGATGATGAAATTATAAATTATCTTGCTTACTGTTTAACTTGCATGAATTGTACCTAAATGTTGATTTAAATAAATATTTAGATTGGAACAGTATCGGATGCTGCAAAGCCAATTATAATAATCTTTTGATATACATTACACAGATTGATTTCGTCTTTCACGCGACTGAAGTACTAAGCTAACTCATATAATGTCTTTTGTAACCATTATATGAGTTAGCTTAGTATTATGGAACATTGACAGTTGACAATGTTGCATTACCACACCTCGACACACATACAGAATCTAAAACCAAAAGCACTTACGGAGGGGGTTAGACATTATTAGCGGCACGGAATTTATCGAGCAATATCAGCTAAGTAACAACGCACAAAATGCCCAATTAAAATATTAATTACACTGAGTTGTGACACTTTGGCGGTCTGCGCCCGTTCTTACGCTTAATAGCAGGGGTGTTCTCCAGGAGGTTTAAACTTTAAGCTTTTATGTACTTATCGCCAGCCCAATATTTTCGTCGTAATTTTACTGCGAAATATTATGTTATAGGTGTTTTTTCTTGTTTTTGGAACGACGTTGTGTATGTTGGCAATTATTGTGAGGGGGAGTTTGGTAAGTGTTACAGCTAAACTTTTCTAAACAGGTCATGAGGAAATGAAATGTCGTGACTACGAAATAAAGACCACGACGTTTAAAATATCAATAATATATTATTGAAGTATGAAAATGTTAAACCCTGGAACTGAATGAATTAATACAGCAGATGCAGCATATATTACAGTAAAACAAGACCGAAGCTTACGTGTCAGACTCACGAGATAAAAAATTCTAGCTATTTTAATACGGGGTTTTTTACAAACGTTACTTAATGTTAAGAGACTTTTAAACATCAGAAATTTATGGTTAAACAGTCGTTAATCATTATTTAACATTTAGCAACGTCTTGACTCCGATTTGAGTTAAAAAAAACTACCAATACGAATTACTATAACCCAAGCCTTCTGCCAATCGATTCTGTAAAAATCTCACCGTGAAAAGTTAGGTGAAGTGAGCTTAGAGTGAGCTGTCAATAGTGTCAACCCCTTAGCATTAATTGGCATGACAGCTCACTCCACGCTCACTTCACCTAATTTTTCACAGTGAGATGGTTACAGAATTGCACTGCTGGTGTCACAAAACATACCACACATCCACGAAACAGTGGATAACAGTAACTAAACTCACTTCATCCCCCGCCACTAAATATTAAGTGTTAATAATGCCGGTGACACCCCCCCAAGATCAAAAATTCACCGATTCGTTACGCGCAACTTGACACAAAGGGGCGCTCTCGATTTTCAAACCCGTTACTTCTACCGATCCGATATTGGGATCGGGATGATATTAATCTTAGACGTTTGCCTTTTGTTCGGGAGTAACGGATTTAGGGATAAATTGAGCAAACTGATTTAAATGTTAACCCCAGTTTGCGATAGCTTTTAACGTGAAATTGATTTGTTGAGTCTCGGTTTTCATCGGAGAGAAGAATTCGTTTGTTTATGAAGCTGATTGATTCAGAGTGATTTGAGCTGTGGTGGTTGGTATCGGTCCCGACTTACGAGTTGTAGGTCATGAGTTCGAACCCTGGCAGGCATTTTACTTTGTGTATTTAATTTCATCTTCACTGCTCCCAAAACTGTAAAGGAATACATCGTGAGGAAATCGGCATGTCCTAGAACCAAAAATTCGAATACATGTGACATCCACCAACCCGCACTGGGCCCGCGTGGTGGATTATGGCCCACTCCCTCTCACAAAGAGGAAGCCTGTGTCCCAGCAGTGGGAACATTATTGGCTGATTGTAAGTGTGATTTAAGCAGCCTACATTGTAAGTTAATCTCAATTTAATTTTTCATGTATTTCATCTTTTAAGTTATTTTTATTACTAAATCTTGTCAGTTTGTATTATATCTTTTGATTCTAAAAATTTGTCTTTGTTCACAGGTATGTAACATCCATCTTCTGCCTATAAGTTACTGACGTGGATACAAAGGTATGTTGTATCAAACTATAAGATTAATCTATAACTGGATACTATGATTGCCCATGTACGATTCGTAATCTATTTGGTCTGGACTGTCCATCAAGGAGAATCCAAGGATTTAACGTATCATCGTACATTATAAATTAATGTCGCGTTTGTCTGTGTGACCGCGTTGTTCTTCAAAATTACGCAACAGATATAGATTCTGTTTTCATCTTCATTTAGCGAATTTATTCCGGAAGGCTTATGTGTATACACATTCATATTAAACTGACATATAATAAAAACGTTGCATAAAGTTAAGAGACGTTGAAACGTCCAAAAATGCATGCCTAAGCAGGCGTTTATCATAAATTAACAAGCAACGTTTATAGATAAACCTCAATGTTGTAGAAAAAAATTGGTCGTAATAGAACTTAGTATCTACCACTCATATCTACATATTATGTGACAGTCTCCAACTTCAACATAAGGTGTCATTATTAACGCCAAGAACTGTACGTATGTTGAATTTACAGAAATGAGTCCTAACCAATACACGCTTAATCACATACATTTATATTCACCCCCTTCTACCTCTGACAACGAACACAATCAATATATAATGCAATCAAAACACATAATTAAAATTGCTCCCGAGACATTTGCATATGAAAACCCCTATAATTGATCATTCGTGGGCCCCCGCGGCTGAAGACAATGATGGGGGAAAGAAGACTAAACAAATTATCATCAAACATCCCATGTTATTATTTGCTAGGCTCGCGTGGGTGGAGCGGTTATATAAAAATATAGATTATAAAATTATATGTTCAATAATACGACACGGTTAGCGCAGTGGCTGAGCGATCGGACTGCTGCGCTGCGTGTCGCGGGTTCGATCCCCGCACAGAACAAATATTTGTAAGTCCTACATGTATTTGTTCTGAGTCTGGGTGTTTTTCTATCTATAATATGTATGTATTTACAAAAAAAAAATGTATATAAGTAGTTTATCAGCCATCTTGTTACCATAACACAGGCATTAGATTGCTTAGCTTGGGACTAGATGGCGCTGTGTGAAATGTCCAGGGATATTATTATTATCAAACATCCCATGGTATTATTTGCTAGGCTCGCGTGGGTGGAGCGGTTATATAAAATTATATGTTCAATAATAGGATATTGGTGTTTCCTTTAGTAAGATAGTCATCGATATAGAAAAAAAAAAATACGTAAAAAATCTTTTTTAGTGTAGTCGAAAGTTAGACATTAAGATGTAATTAAACATTTAAGAATAGTGATTCAAAATCAAAATATTTTATTTCACATAAACCTACATGGGCATTTATGAAACGTCAGAAACTAGGTGCGCGGTTCCAATAATTGGTCGTTTCTTTTAATTATTTTTAAAAGAGTGTCCGTGGAGTTTCTTACCCGTTCTTCACAGGTACCAGGTACCTACGCTTTGGAATGGGCAACTAGCTTCATCTTTCTGACTGACCGACCTTTTGACAATTCAAAAGTGCCTGTAATTGGTTTAGTTGAATTAAATTATTTGAGTTTGAGTTTTGGTTATGCACATATTATTATACATTAGGAAATTGATTGTAATTCACCGCGATGCAGCTCTACTTCGATAAATTACACACATCAACACGGTCTAGGGATATTTCATACTTAATTAAATAACTCAAAAAGTACTGGCCGCATTGAAAATTTTTATACGGCAATTTGTTCGTCATTTATCTTGGAGTTGTTCTAAATTCAAATTTTTGAAAAATATTTTGTTTTTGTGGCAAAAAATGTCTTTATGTGTCGGAGAGCGAATTTTCATATAAGCAAGATTTAGAAAAATATACAAATTACGTTGAGTATCAGTTTTTTTTTATTTGAATACTTAAAGATAAAGCGCAAATTGAGCCGTTCTAGCCATGCAACGCCGGCATTTAACTAGGGAGGAAATGTTACGGGCTGTAAGAATGCTGGAAGCTGGATCGGTTCAACGTGATGTTGCTGAAGCAATAGGGACGCACCAAAACGTGATTTCAAGATTGTGGACACGCTATCGTGTCACAGGTGAAGTAGCGGAGAGGCATCGGGGGCCAAGTCGCATCACTACTCCCAGACAAGACCGATTTCTGCAAATTTCTGCAAGAGCACAACCAAATGTAACGGCGACTCAATTGGTCCAAAGGCTGCAGGTGGAACACCAAGTGCTTGTGAGTGACCAAACTGTAAGGAGACGACTGCATAAAGCCAATCTACGCTCTCGTAGACCACTCCGGGTCCCATCCTTACGGAGAGGCAATCGTGGACGACGGTTGGAATGGGTTCGGAACCACGTGGACTGGGGCCGTGAGCAATGGTCCAATGTGCTGTTCTCGGATGAATCCAGGTACGGTTTCCATCCAGATTCACGCAGGACGCGTGTTTGGAGAGTTCCTGGGCGATGGAGCCGACTCCAGCACCCCCAGGAAGTCCACCCATACCAAGGAGGAACAATTATGGTTTGGGCAGGAATTCGCCTTGGAGGACGGACGGACCTCGTTTGGGTGCGGGGCACTATGGCGGCAGAAAAATATCGCCAACAGGTGCTGGGGCCCATAATCTTGCCCCAGAGAATACAAATGGGGCAAGATTTCTTGCTCATGCACGACAATGCCCGGGCACATACGGCGGGAACGGTAGCAGCTTGGTTGCAGGAACACAATGTTAGGGTAGCTCTCCGTCCGATCAGGACTAGGCCCGTGCCGGACGGCGTGTTCGTGTTCCACGCGCGCCTCAAAGAGATGTCAGCAAAAGCGACGGGGCCCCATAGGGCCGAAGCCTGCCAGGGTAGCGGGAACATCCGAAAGGGTTTACCGCTGCCCTGGAACATAAAGGGCTAAGGAAGGAACACGGGTGGGTTTTAGTCAGTAAAAGTCTGACACTCCCTTCTGCTCCACCCAGAGCGGGAGGAGTCATTTGATGATTTCCCATCCTCAAAAAAAAAAAAAAAAAAAGGGCCTTAGAATGGCCTGCTCAATCGGCAGACCTAAATCCCATTGAGCACGCATGGGATATGCTTCAAAGAAGAGCTCTGAGGGAAGCCCCCGAAAATCTGGCAACAGAAGACCAACTTTTTTCGCACCTCAGAAGGACCTGGGACGATATTCCGCAGCAAGACATTGACAACCTTGTTCTGAGCATGCCAAATCGTTGCCGATGTGTTATGAACCTCATGGGCGCTTTCTCAGATTATTAACTCCAAGTTCATTAACACCAATTAAATGATTTTTCGTTTTTTTTATGATTTTTCTTAAAAAATAAAAGTTAATTCAAATACGGTTTCGGTCTATTATTCTTTTTCTTTTCATAAAATCCTGAAATTGTAAACTAAGTCAACGTTTATTTAAAAAAATGGTAGAGTATTAAATAACATTTCTTTTAATATATATACGTCATATAAAATTATTAACACATTAATAGTAATTCGCATTTTTTTAAATATCCCTAGACCGTGTTGATGTGTTTATTTCGCTCTCAACACAAAATATATGAAGTACAATTTATTAAGGTATTTGATAATTGTACAGCAGTATATAATAGATGATCTACCAGCTCCCAAACTAAGTCAAGCTTGTATTTTAGATGATTCAGGACTTACACAGACACTTTATTCGATGATTGATTTCACAATGAGTTGCTAAACGATGATGATTTCACAAAACATCCGCAATGTGTATATTCGCCACTACTTTTGTGCTTGAACATTTCATATTATAAACATTTTGTCAGTATGAAAACAATTTGATATAATTTGGACTGTTGACTATAAAATGATTAAGTATAACCGAGATCGTATATCGAAAACACATAAATGTTAACATGAAACTATATTGTGAATGAGAATTCACGGTGAATCCATATTTTGCGCGCAATGCGTTACTATGTTTGTGCGTCCTCCGTAACAAGGCTATAAGAGGAGCGATTATGAAAAAAAAATACGAGTTTAGCAGAAATAAAAAACTGCTATTTAAATTAAAAAACATAGATAAGTAACACATTCACTTAGCATCACATTCATCTGTATAAAATAACTTTATGAAGAGAATATCTTTATAAAATAACTGATCTTTTAATTTCCGTTTAGTCAGCAATTGTCTATCAATTTTTACAAAAGCATTTTTTTTTCTACGATCAAATACTGGAATACGATTTACACTACGACATCCGTATCCAAAATACGCGCTTTGACGTGGAGTTGTGGACACTAGCCCGTATTACCTACACAAGACAATTTCAATTAGCTCCTCTCTTATAATAAACAGCCTCCCATTTCGCTCCGCTGGCTCCGTAGCTCACCGACCAGACAGTCGCGTCTACAACACTCGCGACTGTCTGCGACGCCAGCGGCGACGTTTTCAAGAGCACCACTGCACTCGTTGAAAAATTAATATACCGCACGCATCGTCGCAGTGTTGTGTGTGGCTGTGTTTATTTGGTATACTCGTTTAGTGTATCTTTAGGCTTTTGGTTGTTGAAAGTTATTGTAATGTGAATTATGTCCACGTATGGTAATACTTCCATGTAATGGTAATTGAAAATCGATCAGTTTTGATTCTACTTCTTTATGATAATTTTGTATAAATCTGAGCTCTATGCATATCATCTCATCACCTGCCTAGTCTTCTCCCTAATATATGGGGGAATCCAGTCTAACCGGATGCAGCTGATTACCAATATTTTACATGATGCCCATCTCAACACAAAAAAAAGGAAATGAAATGGAAATCTTTGATTCGCTATAAAGTTTGTATACAGGTAAGATGGATATTTTCATGATAGTACATTTTACCCTACAGTTTGCAAAATTTTCAGATATTTCGAATGAATAAGTGAAAACCCTCCTGTATACATACAGCTTTAAATAATATCAATCAAGAAAATCAAAGCTTCGGGCCCAAAATTGAGGGCTAACTATTAACTCCCCATAAATAGCAGCGAGGGCCACCGATAACACCTTATCGAGTTGTTTAAGGGCGATATCGGGCCGATGATTGTACCCTGCGGGCCGCCGTAGTTAATCAAACCTATTATAGTTCGCCTCTGATATTGCCCTTAGAATTAAGTTATAATGACGTCGTGATCTTCGCAAATGGGAATTATGATAGTCGATGCTTAACTATCATGGCGATCAAGTGATGCTTTGTCAGTTAGTTCATATTTGATTCCGGTAAATTTAAAAATGAATTTAGCAGTTTTATCGTCTTTAGTTTTTGGTTTAGTAGTAGTATATAGTTATTGTAGTAGTTCTTTACAAAATGCAATATTCATGTTTACAATTTTGCAACGAAGCATTATTCACATGAGCAAAATTTAAATTAACATTATCTTACCAAAACTTTAACTTAATACCAAATGTAATATTGAGAAATTCGGACATACGAGCACCCAGAATTAATCTAAACAGGTACCAACAATTCGTACCAATATACGGGTGTTGTAACGTTCAACCCTTATCCAAACATCGCCGACGGTGACCAATAAACACGAAACAGAATTTAATATACACCACAACAAACGTACAACACACATACATATTTTCGTCGAAATAATACGACAGTAGTAATTGAATCGGCCTCAGGCATACTCGGGGTGCGTCGTTAACGTTCCTGGGGAGTATTCTGTACTGCTCTACCCTAGATATGCACTAGAATGCTACTACAAAACAAACGGCAGAAGGAGACACCAAGATGAAAAGAAAGACTAGAGCGAGCAGGACGCAGATAGGGAAAGTGTTTATTATAAACAAAGGATAGAGTCTTATTGGTAGTAGGGTTTTAATAGACTATTGGACAAACGTGGGTGAAAATTTCACCTCGTATGAAGACACAAATTGTTAGAGGGTCCCTAATGCCGATGTTTAGACGATTTTGCTCTGAGCGCATTTAGATAGCCTTTGATGTTTTGTGGCGTTTGGGTTTGACCGTTAATTAAATGTAGATTGTATCTGCCTGGCCGGTTCAATCGTGTTTTCGGTTGTAGTAATATTCTTTTTGATGTATTGTTATCGGTTGATAGTTAATCCTTTTTGAGGGGATCTTAATGAAGTAGGACGTTGACTTCATTAGCATTGTTTAGATACCATTCCTCTGGACGCGTGTTTCGCTTATCATAAGCTGCTTCAAGGCATACGTTGTCATTATTATTTATGTATTTGATTCTCAAGTCTATCAAAATCATTGTGTTCTTTATTCTCGTCACAATAGTGTTGCTGTTAGGACTGTAAGCATCACCCGAATAATGCAAACTAATTGGCGTCCATTAACAAATCTTTTTATGAAAACTTACTACCGAAGAATGTGATAAATTGATGAACATCAATCTCCTTCCAATCATAACAATTCGAGGCTCCTACTGTGACACAGAAAATAATGGCCCCAATCGTTTCTTAGCACTCACTTCGTGTCAAAGAGCGATTGTCGACGATTGAGCGATGGACCCGTCAAAAGACCATTCGGTCGGCGTACCATCCATCATAATACCCATTTCGCATACCCGACACCATTTTATCAAGACCTCCTCAAAGCCATCCAAATTCTGTACAGACCAGGGGAATTGCTTAGTGCGATGGGGGTCTAAATATATTGGATGGTTTTCGGATGAAATTATTTTCACTACTGGTCCAGTCTGACGTTTCGATCTGTTCCTAGATGGATTAATTTGATTATATCAGAACAGATGTTTCTTAGATGTATTAAACGCGATGGATTTTGGGGATTCTGTAATGGAATATTGCTTATTGAGATTATGAAATGTATAATGTTACTATTTATTTAATGAATTGTTATTGCGATTGACTTTTTTTTTTTCAATGATTGTGTTGATGTAAACTCTAACTTTCCTTGTGTTCCGTGTGAAAAGATTTAACAACAATAAAATCAGATTCAACTGATATAACAGTCGGAGACTGTCGGGAAAAACGGTCGCCCGTAAGGCAAAACGGACAAATTTAATTATGCCATTCGGAAATGGACTAGAAAATTGAATGGAAGGTGCAGGCATTTGTGGGGGGTCTACCCTTTATAGCAGAACTTTTTATGTCATAATATTGTTTTGCATAACAGCGGATAGCATAAACTTCATTTCGCAGAAAATCGTTTGGCAGACAGTCATTTATCATACATTCAAAATTCATAATTTTGTAAGTCAGAATCATCTTTAGGCATAAATTTCATATCCATAATATTTAAAAAGTAGAACCATCATATCGCAGAAAGTTCACAGTCAGAATCGTCTTTTGGCATACATTTCATATCGATAGTCATTAAAAGGCAGAACTATCATATCTCAGAAAGTTTAGAGTTAGAATCATCTTTTGGCATACATTTCATATCCATAATCATTACAGAAAATTCATTCATTCATTCACCATGCATGCAGCATGCAAACAAGCATACACCATGCATGCAGCAATCATGCAGCATGCAAGGAAGCATGCAGCAATCATGCAGCATGCAAGGAAGCATGCAGCATGCAAGCGAGCATGCAAACATGCAAACAAGCATACACCATGCATGCAGCAAGCATGCAGCATGCAAGCAAGCATGCAAACATGCAAACAAGCATACACCATGCATGCAGCAATCATGCAGCATGCAAGCAAGCATGCAGCATGCAAGCGAGCATGCAAGCAAGCATGCAAACATGCAAACAAGCATACACCATGCATGCAGCAAGCATGCAGCATGCAAGCGAGCATGCAAACATGCAAGCAAGCATACACCATGCATGCAGCAAGCATGCAGCATACAAGCAAGCATGCAAGCAAGCATGCAACATGCAGCATGCATGGTTTCTGTCACGGCTCCGGCGCTGCGGGGTCCGGCGGTCCCACGCGAGCTTATCGTCGCAGATGGTTTTAAGGCTCACCACCGGAGCTTCGGCTTGCTGGCCGGCTTCGCCGGCCAGCCTCAGCTGCGGCGGTGAGCATTAATACCACCTGCTCCTCAGCTCGCAGGCCGCCTCGCCCCTCCGCGCCTACGCGGGCTTAAATTACACTCTAGGGGTAGGGCAGACAAGACTACGTGGAGTCGGTTTTGCAGCGATTCGTTTCTGTCACTAACTTTTGTAGCACAACATATTATTGACTTTTCACGACAATGTTTTAATTTAGGGCTAAAAATGCTATTGTATAGAAATGTCAGTATGCCTAATAAAATTATTCCAAACAAAATTCTGCCATTTTCATAAGTATGCGAAGTGAACGTTATGCTAAACGAAATTATGCGAAATTTGAACTTTGCCAAATAAAATTCTGCTATCTTAAAAGTATGCCATTGTAAATTCGGACATATAAACATTCGGCCAAACAATAATTATGTTAAATCATTTTTATGCCTTAAAAATATTCGTTTAAAGAAGATTATGCCAAGTGTGTTATGCCAAATAAATTTCGGAGCATCAAGATTCTGCCAGATAGAGGGAACCCATTTGTGGGAGATGTTCAGGGTGTATCGGGTCGTCTAACACTTGGGTAATTTAATTAATTGTAGGGTTTTTAGTCTGTTCATTTGTGTTTGTCAAAAGTGGGGAGTTAGAAACGGTTACCTAATAAAATAAAAGGTGGATTCTGCGGGGTAATTACGTAACACACTATCAGTGTGGCTCTCATTTTGACAGTTCATCAACATTCATTGCGTTATTTACGTTGCTGAGCAGACAAATTTTTCGAAATATAAAGCAATGGATTAGCAATATCCTTCAAAATGATTCAGATTGTGTTACGCAATTAGGATGCTGGTTATAGGTTCGTTTCTCATCTTGATAAAGATGACGATTATGCGTATGTTTATTTAGTATAAGATAAATTCAATGGTTAGTGTAAGTAAAAATTAAATAATTAATTAATTTCCGGTTAGACTGGAAGCCGACCCCAACATAGTTGGGAACAGGCTACGCAGATGATGAGTGTAAGTAAAAATTAATCCTTAAGAGGAATTTTAGATCCTGTACTAACTACCAAGTTGGCCTATTCTCTTGCTATTAAACATGCCAATTCAACGCTCCTAGCTAATTCTCCTCAAATACCAAGCAAGGCAAGCAGCCGTGCGATGCGTTTGATTACAACCGCTGGCTGGAGCACGAGATGGTAGCCAATTGAGGAATACCGACCCGATGGCATCGTCTTGTCAATGAGATATGAAGCTATTTCGGCTACCTGTTGCGGTTTAGTACTTAGGATGCAACTATACCGCCGTGGATCGACGTCGTCTGTCCCTATAAAATATGTTACTTCATACAATGCCCTCCAAAAGTTAGTTGATACTGAAATCGCGAAAAAAAAATCTGCTGCTCCCTACATTTTGACGAGTTATGCGAACATAAATGTAGGGAACAGCTGATTTTTTTTTCGCGATTTCTGTTTTGGTCCCATAGTAAAAGTTGTTCATAATGATGAGTACAATGACCTCTTAAGAGGTTGTTGGTGTTTTACAAATAACCCTGTATATCATACGTCTCAAAATATATATCATCACGTCGTCGATCGACCGCGGTCTGTATGCCTTATTTTTTAGGTTCTAAGTTGACATATCTGACGAGGATTTACTATAGTCAATGCAAAATGAGTTGAAGATAGTGAACATTACCCTTCTTCATAGAAATCTGCACTTGCATAAAAATTCATTATTTCACTCCAAAACTCCTACTCATTTTCAATTTCTTCTGTCACGCAAAAAGATAAAAAGTCTTCGCACTTTCTTGCAATCGTTAACTTGTATTCGAACTATTGTCAAAGCCACTTGTTCACCACAACGTCAAACGATCTGTTTACTCCAGTGTCACACACTATCGCTTGATCGCAGCTCGCAACAGATTAGGAACTACAGTTAGATCTTAGTAACATACTCCCTTAGTTGATACTGAGATAAATTGTGTAGGCGAGAATTTATTTCTTGCTTAGTTCGTTTTAGCGGCAATGAGGTTGGTTGGTTGGTTGTTTGAGTGGTTACAGATGGTTTATGATTTTTAGGTGTGGCTTCATCGTCATCATCATCATCATTATCAGCATATATATGTCGGGGATGTTGAGGGATTCTTATCCGAAATTCCATCGGTATCCGTCAGATTGCACGTGGTTGGGTAGAATCAGTGCGCACAACTGGCGCGGTCGAGCTCTGGGGGTCCAATGTATGTCGCTAACACACTAGTCTCACCATGACATCTGACAGATGTCAAACGCCACACGCGACAAGACATTGACAACCCCGACTCGAACTACTGACTCAATGACAACTGTTTTCGATTTGGTTAATCGAGTAAGGTATCTTAAACGCTAATAGATGGCGCTACTAGTACGTAATCAAAACCTTTTACTTCACCGCTCCGACACGGCCATACTGACAGCGAGCGCGTTCTCGCGCGATCTTTTCCGACTGCTATAAGTTCAAAACATGGGGTTTCCATATTGGGACATTAAAGTTAAAAGCGTGGAGCTCAATGCAGCGTCACGAACACACAGCGTGGACTTTTAAACGATCAATCCACACAAGCACAAAGCGCGGAACTTTCAATGCTCAATCATCACAAGCAACAAGCGCGGAGCTTTCAATGTTCAATAGTCACGTGCACAAAGCGCGGAGCTTTCAATGCGCAATCGTCACAAGCACAAAGCGTGGAGCTTTCAATGTTCAATAGTCACAAGCATAAAGCGTGGAGCTTTCAATGTTCAATAGTCACATGCACAAAGCGTGGAGCTTTCAATGCTCAATCGTCACAAGCACAAAGCGTGGAGCTTTCAATGTTCAATAGTCACAAGCACAAAGCGTGGAGCTTTCAATGTTCAATAGTCACATGCACAAAGCGCGGAGCTTTCAATGCGAAATCGTCACAAGCACAAGCGTGGAGCTTTCAATGTTCAATCATCACAAATAAAACTTGTAGGGTACCTTGCACACTACCATAATGGTTCCCTTTTATGTTGTCAATATTATTTGCACTCTTGCCAATTCACTTTGACACAACGCAATCTTTGATGCATTCGATGCCAGAATCAAAATAAAACGGATATGACTCACCCAGAACTCATCAAAGCACTGCTCGGATTGCAGACATAGCAAACGCCAGCACAGCACTAGACATAGCAGGCTGCTGCAGGTGCTGCTGGCCTGGAATGAAACATGCCCGCAAAGTATCACACAGCTCTGCCACTCCTGGTCACATTTGGTACAGGCAAAAACACAATGAAAATTCGGACAAACTAAAAATAGCAGAGTTCAGAGCATTACCCACTATTTGATTCCCAAATCTCAAGGTTACAATAAAAATAGTCAACTAAGATGCATGTGTCTCATACTATCTAGTAACCTCCAGTTACTCAACTCGTCAAATTCATTTGCGCATACCCTTCGGATCGCCAAGTCACTTCTGGACTTTATGGTTTCTCACGAAACCCCACACAATACACACAACTTAATCTCTACTCTGTTTCATCAACAAAACTATTACTTGACTCTCCTCAAATTTGTTAGTAATACTCTGATCCAAACTATCATCGATAATAAAAGATTCCTCTAAGCCTCAGTAATAGCTGGTCAGGAACTGTATCAACTTACTCGTAGCTTACATACAACGCTCATGGCTCGGCTATCCTGACCCACGTCAGGGACATTATCACAAAAACAATTGGGTCAAATTAAACTGTCTGAGTATTGCGTTTAATGCTTAATTGATTGTGAACCAAACAGAACACTAAAATGAAAGAATAAAGGCACTCAATTAAGACAGTATTTTGACTCTACCAAACAAATCCACAGCACTTAACCAGCACCATGCATCACTATACTTACCCAGTAGTAAAATTCATAGAAGTACTTAACCAGTACTTAACATTTTAGCGCTTAACTAACGTTAAAAATCCTATCACTTAACCAGTGATAATAATAACGCCTAACCAGCGATATTAACCCACTAACGCTTAACCAGCGAAAGCACATAATAACACGCTTAACCAGCGTTAGTCAACATAACTCGCTTAACCAGCGATAATGTATTGGGAAAGAGTAATGTAAACAAATCATAGCAGAGCCATGTACCATCGTTATCCACATTAACAATCACTTTTATCACTAAGAGCCTTAGACACCTAGAAACCCACACACGAGTAAACCACTCTAACGCCACGGCTCTCGAGCCGACCAGCAATCGCATTGCTCTCACACATCCAGCTCATGGATCCGTGTGTATCACCCTGTGACACCACACAACTTTACTACGGCCGATAGAGAACCCCTACTCGCGTGCTTCCCATAATGTAGGCTTGTTCATCACCAGTGTGATCACTATCTACTTCGACTGGTACATGACCTACTAGCATCTTTCTTTACCTATCGTGAGCATACTTATACCTACGCCTAGAGTTGAAGGCTTTTAGAGTATTGATTCAACCAGAGTATTGTAAACAAATTTTGATTATCTAATCATAATCATTTTAAATTTAACTTAATCCTTTATCAAATTAATCATTTAAATCCAAAATTAAGTTAAGTAACAATTGTAGGAATGCATGAGTGACCAAGTACCAATGTCATATCAACCTGCCATTAGCAGTTATCGTTAAGTTATCACAAAACAATAACACAAAGTGCGAATGCAGCCAGGCATATTATAAATTAGGGGATTACATCGCTGATAAAAATGCTTGGCTAAACGCTGGTCCTGCTCCATAAGGACGCATAAATAAATTGATTTGCATTTGAAAATGCTGTTGGAGCTGCTGAAGATTATAAAATACTTTTTTTGCATTATATAAATTCAATCTCCTAGTATTGTATAATTGTATAGCACATGTGTGAGTACTATGTACATACTATAAAGCTACCATATACTGGGTACGTCTTTCACTGACTTGAATGTGCCCTGGCAGCAGAGAGTATGTCATGCTCACTCAAATGCCTCGCTGATGGTGGCGCGTGTGTTGGATCATTTGGTTCCCGTCAAAATGGTTGAGCTGAATGGTGCTGATCCACACGTCATGTTCGTGAACGGGCGCCGTCAGTTGGGACTGGTCATCTCTTTGCTGCCATGGCTTATTTTAATTTAACTTAATATTTGAATTGTACTTATTTTTTTAAACTTTTCATTACGGACGCTTTTAACGTTCTGCATCGTTCTCACATGCATAATTTATAACATAAATGATGTAACCAATACTTTGTAACCATATATTGATTTAAAAGAGTGTCCATGGAGTTTCTTGCCCGTTCTTCTCCATAGGTACCTACGCTTTGGAATGGGCAACTAGCTTCATTTTTCTGACTGACCGACCCCTTGACAATTCAAAAGTGCCTGTAATTGGTTTAATTGAAATAAATACTTTGAGTTTTGAGTTTCGTGTCAGATTCGTGGCCTGTGGCTTTTCACTAAGCCCTCACACACTATTGCATTCCCTTGAACGCCGAGTCCCACGGACTCTGTGGTCTCTGCAAGACCCGACCTCCGCCAGAGTCACCCGCGCACCGCGCATCCACGGATTACATAAAGTAAATATCGACTTCTAACGGACTACGGCTACGAAATGGCTACTGGTACGGTCCGACCAGCCGAACTAAGATTCACCACTATCACTCAACTCAAACTCTTCTACTTCAAGCGGTACTTGTAAGGTTAGATTTTAAAGTTTTTAACGTATAGCGATCACCCGCCAAAACTTCTGCTTCCGTAAACGGACCTCTGAACTTCTGATCTAACTTAGTCTTATAATCTGATTTCACTTTTCGTTTTCTAATAACACGAAATCGTCAACCGAACATTTTGTTAGAGCTGCCTTTGTTCTATCAAATCTAACTTTCTGCTGTTGACCGTTTGAAACTGAATTTATTACAAGAGCTAAGCTAAGCTAAGCAACAAAAACTCTGTCGCCGACATGTTAATCGAAAAGCCTAGGTTCAATATTTCACATACTATCATAATATTACTTTGCAAGTAAATGTCGGGTAGATCATAGTAATCAAATCTCAAGCTGTTTCTCGCTAATTGCAACACTACATACGATTTGTTCTGTGCTGAATACACATGTTTGACCAATACCAGTCAATGCAACAACATTATTAACTCGTTTGCCACTTAATTTGGCTGCACAACTCGCTTTTACTAACGAGCATTCAGCACCAGAATCGTAAACAAAACAATACAGCTCACCTTTATTTTCCAATGTGTCTGAGGGTAGTTGTACGACTTCTACTCGCCGTTAATGACTTCCAGCACATTGTCCACCATCCGCTTAGCTGCCACTACTCATGCACCAGGCTGCGATATGTCCTGGTTTCCCTCACTTGCAGCACACAAAGGGCTTCGCTGACGGCTGCGGGGCTGCTTGGCTCAATTCTTAAAGTCACTCCACGTCACTGCGGTAGCTATTTGCGATAGCCACGTTGATGCTGCTCCTTTGTACGTCTTATTGATGGTCACAACAAGTTGACCACCTTGCAGTGAATTTTCGGCAAAACACAAATCAGATGTTGTGCAATGTTATGTTTGCACACGCCATATACTGCGTTTTCTAAACACGGGAACGGGATACGTCAAACTCGAACGCCGGTTAGTCTTTTTTTTATCAAACATGGCGGTAGGCGTAACAGTCGCGTCACTCGGCAAAGGTACTTCTGCATACAGCCTATGCCCAAAACAACATGTACCATAATCGCACATCCGTATCTGACTTGTCTGGTTCCAACTTGAACAGATCCACACGATTATTTAATAAGCATTCGCATGTTTGCACTTTGTTTTTCAAATGTCAACGGTCACTTTCACTTTCAGCGTTCTTATTTTGAACACGTGGGTCGTTGAGGTCCAATCCCAATTCTGATGTCGGGGATGTTGAGGGATTCTTATCCGAAATTCCATCGGTATCCGTCAGATTGCACGTGGTTGGGTAGAATCAGTGCGCACAACTGGCGCGGTCGAGCTCTGGGGGTCCAATGTATGTCGCTAACACACTAGTCTCACCATGACATCTGACAGATGTCAAACGCCACACGCGACAAGACATTGACAACCCCGACTCGAACTACTGACTCAATGACAACTGTTTTCGATTTGGTTAATCGAGTAAGGTATCTTAAACGCTAATAGATGGCGCTACTAGTACGTAATCAAAACCTTTTACTTCACCGCTCCGACATATAGCAGTCCACTGCTGGACATAGTCCTCCCCAGTCGCACGCCATTCACCAAGGCGTTGGTCGATAAATAGTTACAAACAGGTTTAACAACCATTTGAATTTGATTTTTGATAAAGAAATGATCTCTGCTCAAGAAGTAACTGTGTGCATCATAAAATGAAATAACATTATAATATTGTATGAAAACCTCCAACCAGACTCCCCAAAACTTGGAACAGCGAAGACACTGACATCTTAATCAAAACCCGAGCCCCCACCGAAAAATACAATAAATCAGAAACATGCAAATCCTGCTAATAACATGCACAAAACCGAAAACCATTTCACGGTGCCGAAGCGGGCTGAGCAGTAATCCAGGAATATTTTATACCAGTACGCAATGTAGGGGAGACGGACTCACGGGTGCTATTTCCATGCTGATGTTTAATAATTGATAATACCCCGCGAAAAACGCACGGGCACCGCACCCCGCGTATGGTTACAGAGTTGCTGTCACCGAGTTTTTATTTGTATGAGAACTTGCTTATATGAAGTGCGAGAGAAAAGTGGAGTTTCTTGCCGGCTCTTCTCCATAGGTAACGTCCAATTGGAATCATGCACCTAGCTTTTGACGTTTCATAAGTACCCATGTTGGTTTATGTGAAATAAAATATTTTGATTTTGAAAAACTAAAATGATTTATGTGATAGTTTCGTCACAGCTTCTGCGTGTTACGGATTCTTATGTATATCTGGCGCATCCTGGGTTATCCGCCTCTGTTACAAATAAGGCTAACTGGAAACTTATACCACTTCTGTACAAAATAGTATATTCTGTGTTTCACTATGGTCGCATGTGCTAGATCACCTTTCTATCTGGTGGGCACGACCCACATCATGAGAGAAACTACATATATATATATAATAACAATTTCAGATTATTCCTATGATGAGACTCGCACAAACCAGGGAAGCATGGCAATAAAGAGAGAGGCCTTTACTCAGCAGTGGTAATGATGATGATGATGAGCAGTCACGAGCAAAAGTATGTATACACTCGGCTTTATTCAAAAGCGATTTCCTCCTTTATTTTTTAATGAAATTTTATGTTGTTACGAACATGGCATTTTCGAACCCATAGGTTTATGTTATGTGTCGTATTTCAACGTTGCATTCGTTATTTCTCGAAAAAATCGCAATTATTGCCAAGTGGTGACATATTGGTGCTCGTGACTGAACAATTTCAGACTAAGTACTATCCAATTCGGTTATAGTTACTTATACGGAACGGTTGTATTATCCTAACCTTCAATAATTGGGCGTATATTGAAATCTAAACCATCCTTACCATCAAATGCTACCAAAGCTAATAGTCACACCAAAACCATCACCACACACTCGCCCACTCTATACAAATCCAACGCTACCTGTTAGGTAGCTCCTGGTATCGTATTATCAGCCTCCTCAACTTGTAAACTGAGCAACTCAATCGATAATCATCTGTATACCAACAAAATTTGCAAGAAGAACGCGCCAACATTTATACGTAATAAGTATGTATAATTTTGATTGAAACGTATGATACTCGTAAGGGTGATGCGAGAATGGGGATGAATTTTGTATCTTTGTAAAGAATATTATGATTGGCAGTGACTGAGGAAGGTGTGTCACTGGAGAAATCACAATGTTTTTTTTTCTTCCTAATGTTTGGAGATTAATATTTAAAATCTACGAGTTTAGAATTCAAATTGCACCATTATATCTACTTAAACCTGCTTTGATATACTAATGAATTGAGGCATTAGTTCCATAAATTTAACAAGATATATAGACGATTATTCTGTAATGTAAAAAATGCAATAAAATAAACTTCGCCACCTCGTAAACATCGGACCGAAATTCTCTATATTTCCCTGTCAAAGAAAAAACAAAATATATTCCTCAGCACACATAACAGTCTTCTAATTATATTCTAAAATACCTCACGTAATTCCAGAGATATTTTGACCTCGGCCTCTCCGAAGGCTTATTATTTTTCCACAGGTAATAAAATAAATGATTTTCCCTTTTTCATCACTAGGCAGTAATCCTGTTGAAGAGACCCGACGCCGGTGTTCGCGTTTTATTTAACACCGTCGTCGGTAATAATTCCATCTGCATATATATCGGCCGTGAGAACGAGCCTTACATAGATTATTTGTTGAGGGATAAGAACGGCAGTACTTTGTCTTGAAGCCCGCTTTTTGGGCCTTTCTGTGTTAAATTCGGGGTGAAAGATACGTCTTTTGCTGCTCAAGTCCTGACAAAAATGTTTGTTAAATTATTTCAGCGGTATCTTTCTGAATAACTAAACGTTTTATAGGATTAAGGGACTGTGTGAAAATTCTATAAATAATTCATTGGTGGTGACATAGAATTCCCTGCTCAGTCTTGATAATAATTAAAGTATCGGCAGAGGAAGTAATCCAATCTTTGGGAAATAAAAAAGTCACTGCAGTTAAAAACTATCTTCAAAATCTGTACAGTCACGAACAAAAGTATGTATACATTCGGCTTTATTCAAAAGCGATTTACTCCTTTATTTTTTAATGAAATTTTATGTTGTTACGAACATAGCATTTGCAAACCCATAGGTTTATGTAATGTGCCGTATTTCAACGTTGCATTCGTTATTTCACGAAAAAATCGCAATTGAAAGTGGCCAAGTGTTGACATATTGGTGGTCGTGACTGTACCCCAAGTCACCGTGGATATGAACATACAACATCACACATCGAATCATTCTCTTTCCTTCAAACTGAAAGTCCCAAAGGTTTTCCTCCAACATTTTCTTCCGCCACAGACCCTCTGCGATCTTTGCAACCCGGATAAGCGTGTCTCACCGCAATTGAAATGTTTATAGATACAATAATGCTCCCGGATCAATCCCCTGCCTTCCAAGGTGGTTGTTTAATTTATTTTTCCTAGATACCCTCGTGTTTCTACCGTCTTATTTGCAAGACCTTATTTGTGTATTTCGCTCCTTGTTTGAAATGCGGGTAGGAATAAATATGTTTTGATGGATCTTGGGTAAACTGCGAGGAAAATTAGGTGTGTACCTACGGTGCTCCAGTTTCGGTATAAAGGGCCAGGGCAATGAGTTGCAATTTAGGTAAAGAGTAATTTTTCCAAACTTATTTTTACCTGTTGAATACATTTAAGATAAGCTATATTGCTTTTGATATAGAGTTACTCGCTTAACTTACAAGTTTTGAACTTGTTAAAGACAACAAAACTACAGACGCCACAGATTTATCTAACGAAATAAGTTCTATCTACCCTACTAACTTAAATAAAATATATCATATTCAATACCCTCGTACTAGCATGAAATGGGCTCGTTAAAAAAATCTTGTATATATGTGCAAATTGGCAACGCGCGTTTTCGCTGAAGAGTCTTGATGAATAACTAATGAAGCGACCCTGCCTAATGACGATGCATTTATTCTGGCCGCGGTGAGAATGTTCGGTTCCGGAAGTCGGCTTTTTAAGTGGTAATTTTATTGGGACCATGATTTGCTTATGTAGACCGCTCTTGTTTGAAGATGCTCAAGAAACTGCCGAAAGTCCAGACTTGAATCTAAGATCGGGATGCATTCAAAGTAAATATATTCTGAAGCTATGGAAAGCTATCTGAACACAGATTCAAGACTTATCCGATCATTATAATCAAAATGTTTAAGGGGTACCTATGTACCCCTTAAACATTTTGATTCCAGTCCCACTGCTATGCAGTGGGACTGGGCTGGCCACGTCTGCCGTATGCCCAATGAGCTGTGGGCCAAAATAACCACCACGTGGAGCCCTGACACAGCTAGAAGGCGTCGCGGCAGACCCCGTAGAAGATGGCGGGACGAGCTGGACAAAACAAACGACTGGTCTACTTTAGCCCTGGATCGAAAGAGCTGGAAGTCATGGGTAGAGGCCTTTGCCCAGCAGTGGGATGATGCAGGCTAACAGTAACAAATGATATAAGGAAAAACAGATTGGTTTTATGGTCGGAGTAATATACAGAGTTGATATGACAGAGGTGCATTAAATTACACTACGTATAATATACGTGTTTAGTATTAATTCGATACGGCATAAAAATAAAAAGCGCCAAAAATAAGAAAAAAAATTTTTTCAAATAAACTAAATTGCTTACAAATCAGAATAAAACGCACCCACCCTTTGTAAATAAATTTGACTGACCTTAGATACCTAGGTAACGAAGTGGCAACGTCTTTATCGTTGTAAGGTGCATGACCTATGCTTAGACATAATCAGCTGTTAGGAAAGATACATCGTTTTCAAACGGTGCAAAAACGTATTTGCGACTAAACTACTGCTCCTATTCAATTGATTTTTGGTACAGAGCTTGAAAATGGTACCTAGAATAGGCAGTTTAAAGGAAAGCCCCTCTTTCATATCAACTTTGTATATAGACAATATGCTTATCGATAAACACCGCATCTGAGAAAGGGTTTAATAGTCAACAGCAAGATGAATGTTCAAATAATCAACAGCATGTTGACAACATTTATATAAAAACAACCACTAATCATGGAGTGGACTCAAAAGAGGAATAGGAAATCCACGCCAGCCTCCAAGTGTTAACGGCGTCTAAACACGAGAGCTCTCGTCACTTAGACGACACTTCACGAGCGAATCCTAGTACGAAATATTAAATCCAAACTAATATTATAAATGCGAAAGTAACTCTGTCTGTCTGTCTTTGCTTCACGCCTAAACTACTGAACCGATTTGTGTGAAATTTGGTACAGACATAGTTTGGAACTTGAGAATGGACATAGGATAGTTTTTATTACAAAAAATAAAAAATAAAATTTATTCCGGACATACAGCGCCATCTATTGGTCAAGAGTCGGTGTCATCTATTGGTGAAGTCACTATTCCACGCGAACGTAGTCGCGGGCAAAAGCTAGTTATTAAATAAACGGTTAATGCTGTTGTAGAAAATTAAATACAAATCCTAATAGACATATTTTATTTTTTTATTTTCCTTTATTGGCCAACCAACAATTGTTTACACTGTCATAACTTAAAGTGCTATCTACCATAATCTAGGGTTAGTGTAACAATTTCTTACAGGTTAGCACCGCATGCCCCATAAATATTGGGTGTGCCACAAGCATTATGCTATAAAATTAAAATTAAAGTTGATATCTTATTAACTAGAATTAACAAGTTAAAAATGTAGGAATGTAGGACATGTAGGAATACTGACCGATATGCCTCGTATTAATGCGTAGGACAAATAAAATAAAAAAAGTCAATAGCGTAGGATCAATAGTAACCGTATTTTAGAATCTCTTGTTTCAAGTTTTAGTTCGAAGGTATGAATGTTATTACAAATTAATGGGCTATTGTAAATCTTGTCCGTGGGGGTGACTATTGTTCGAAAGAGATACCGTGGCCCCTGAAGGAACACGGGTGGGTTTTAGTCAATAAAAATCTGACACGCCCAGAGCGGGAGAGGTCATTTGATGGTTTCCCACCAAAAAAAAAAATTATGGAGGTGACCACCGACATGACGACTAGACATGTTGCGCCGACCCCAATCTCAAATGAATGCTTGTGTTAAAACAAAATATAGTATTTAAACTACAGTTTTATTTTTAGTGATTACGATGCTCTTCTAAAACTAAAAAACCGGTCAAGTGCGAGTCGGACTCGCGCACCGAGGGTTCCGTACAAATGTGTAGGTATGCAACTAAAAATGTACGGTTTTCGCAATTTTTCCTTTATCTGTGCTACAAGACGTTGCTTCGTACCAAATTTCAAGATTCTGAATTCACGGGAAGTACCCTGTAGGTTTTGATTCCCTTGCGAGTGTCGAAATTTGCGGCATAAACGGCTGTATCTTTTGATTGCGTTGGCTTAGAAGTTTGATTTTTTTACAGCTCCAAGGGTCAGTAGACCTGAGTATTTGATATAAATTCCAGCTTGATACCTCCACTCGTTCCTGAGAAAAAGGGTCTTGACAGACAGACAGACGGAAGGACGGACGGACGGACAACAAAGTGATCCTATAAGGGTTCCGTTTTTTCTTTTCGAGGTACGGAACCCTAAAAATATAGCAAAAAGCGATAAGGCCGCCCATTGTATATTTTGTAGCGTTTGATTTATTTTTTGGTTATGTAAAATCATAATTTCAGCCAAAAGAGGTGCAGGTGCACTGCTGGACATAGGCCTCCCCCAAGCACCTCCATTTCGATTGGTTCTGTGCTTCCCGCATCCAGCGACTACAATGCGGATGTGGTGTACAATAAAGAACTTGAGAGGTGTCAAGGGACATCCGGATGGAACGAAGTATAACTGGCTTGCTTTCTATAAGAGAGAGAGAGAGAGAGACAGACAGAGAAACACGCGCACGCCGCACGGCTTACAACTATAGCAAAAAGTGTCGTTCCAACTTTTGGTCTTAATTTTTTCCGTCTAGCCCCCTTTCGCAACGCGCGATAAGGAACTTCGTTCCAATAAATGAATGTATATCTTCTAACTATCCCGCAGAAACTTCATATTTCTGCGACCCCTTTCATTTAGAACCGCTATCACTAACAAATCCTTTGAGTACTCAATCGTTAATACTACTAATTCGAATCCTCTTACATTTTACCATAGGCAGTGATGCAGACGGGATCCCGGTCAATTATAAGCTTTGATCATAGTTGCGGATGCCATGACATGGGTTCAAGCTGACGCTGACGGCTGCATGTGAGATCACTAGGTCAGAATATTCTTTGAGATTAACACAAGAATGGATTGGCTTTTTATAATTTGGGATGAATTTGAAGGGGAGGGGAGTTTTTAAGTGGTGTTTACTTATGACTAATTTATGAAACTTAGAATCGCAAAAGGCAGAGAGGCCTTTATCCTGCAATTGTGGGGTAATACGGGCTAGTTAGTTAGTATCAATGAATTTGGTCTATACAGAGTGAACGAAATTAAAAAGATAAAGAAAGATTTAATGCTTCTTTTTTAGTCATCAACAACCGCTGGTAGTGTTGTTACTTGAATTATGAGTTGAGAAAATATGTTTAATCGTGTTTCAATATTTTTCGTGTTAAAATATCAGTTTTAAAAAACCGTTATTTTTTTGTGTAATCTTCACAGATGTGATTGGTATACCAATCACATCTGTGAAGATTACACAAAAAAATAACGGTTTTTTAAAACTGATATTTTAAGTGAATACCTACACTGACTGCGGTTGATTATGACTTAGCAAAAAAAATCATCAAATTAATTCCTTTTTGTTTTATGATGTTTAGATGGGTCGATCTCAGAATACCAGATTCGCAATATAACAGATTATCTAAATACCAGATTCGCAATATACCAGAAGTACACAGACAGGTCCTCTCAAACTGTTTGGTTCTTTCCTCAAAAAACCATCTCAGACATTAATCTACATGGTCTTCACATGATCTGACCAAGATTATGTCTGGACTTTAAAAGAGACTGTGACCTCTGAGTTTGTTTCGGCCTTCCTTCTCAGACTAGT
Source organism: Apamea sordens (assembly GCA_945859715.1). NCBI lineage: Eukaryota > Metazoa > Arthropoda > Insecta > Lepidoptera > Noctuidae > Apamea > Apamea sordens. Next base: position 16,394,537 of record OX244005.1, on the reverse strand, counting down.
CAGATCGGAAACGCCGACCTCATCTTGTTTTAAAATATGATTGACGTGTAAAAGTGTTTGTACAAACCTACTTACATCAATAAAATCATTTATCATTTACAGTTAAATGAAAAATTGTTTCTGCCGGTCGATTCTGTAAAAATCTCACCGTGAAAACTCAAGTGAAGTGAGCTTGAAGCGAGTTGTCAGTAGTGTCAATCCCTAGCATTAGTTGTAACGACAGCTCACTCCACGCTCACTTCACCTAAGTTTTCACGGTGAGATGGTTACAGAATCGCACTGCTGGTTCTTTCTCTTCTGTACCCATCACAATCGCGGAGTTTCGCTAGCTAATTTAATTTATAAAAAAAAAACGTTTATTACGCTAGAGAGAGAAAACCAGCGTCAGGCACTAGCTGTCTGGCATTTTTGCTGAACTATGCCTTTTTGGCGCAGCCGTGAGGCACACTTTCCTGCGATTTTCTTACATCGGACTTCACACTTTTTATTTAATCTCTTATTTTTTTTTATTGTTTGTTTTGCCTGATGTATGTATCTGGTGTATTGTGTGTCTTTTAGTTTGTGCCAAATTAATGTATTTTCTTTCTTTCTTTCTTTTAGAGGGTCTAGAATCACGTGCTAGGTGCTGGTTACAGTTTTCGCGACTATGTCCCTGCCACCCTGTATTAAGACTCATTTACTATCCTTTTCCGAGACACAATTAATAAATTTCCATAAACGCAGCGAAGCCTTTTCAAGAAATTTTTGAATTTGGTGGAAGTACTAAATTAAAGTGCAATCGAAAAAAAACCACTAAAATTAGTATCATCAATGCAACCTCTACAAATGGGTAACTCGTTATTCAAAGCAAAAAAAAAGCGATCCACTTTTAACGAAAAAACTCAACATAAAGCATTGAAAAATTCGCGTTCCGATATTATAATGATACAGAGGAACATTCGCGTTATTAAAACATACAAGTGGCCTATTAGTGACGAACATGTTCCAAATGAGGGTAGGCCAATGCGAAAAATTGTCGGGTAGGTAAATAATAAAGGTGGGTTCGCGAGTCGCGACGCGCCCATTAGTCGACTACAAGGTTCGTCTCGACTGACGTGTAGAAAGACATTGTTGGTATTACGTAAGTTGAGTTTTTATTTGCTATCGCCTTTTTTTTTGAGATGCCATCTGACAGTTTCTCAATGGCCGGAAATGTTTTGGCGGCTGTTGAAGTTTTTAATTTCTAAATATAAACATTAAGCAAGTTTAAGGGCAGACATACACGGACTGCTTCAAGCTGCGACTGCATAGTGAACTACAGTCTTCTACGTACACACATACACGAAACCGCTCGAGCAGTTGCAACTGCTTCGGGCGGTCGTGCGGTCAAGCAGTCGCCAGGCATAAACTGACTGCTCGAGCTGTCGACTGCTCTCGCGCATTTGAATGACGAACAGTTGGTATCAACTACTCCAGCAGTTATCAATGGCAGCTTCAAGCTGTTGACTATGACTGCAAAAGCGGTCCGTCTATGTTGATCAATCGCTAACTGCTCGAGCAGTCCGTGTATGTCGGCCTGAATCCTTTTGTACACGTTTTTCTTGCCGTGAAACTACGGTTTATTCGTCTGTCGTCAGTGTTGTATGGATCACAATGGAAGCTTGTTGACGGACACGTTTTTGCTACGGCGCGGTTTTACGCCGTGTATAGGCACGGTCATCAGTGTTGTGTGTATCACTATGGAACCTAGTTGACACACACAGGTTTTTTTACGGCGTCGTTTATACGCTGTACCGTAAAGATTTTAAATTATATACTAGGTGAAATACGCTTTTGTATGCTCGCTGGTCACAAATCTAGGCAATTCTGTAAGCTATCTAAACTAGTACTAACCATTGGAAGTAATTCAATTCGATGAACAGTAAAAAGAACTCCAGCAGTGCGATTCTGTAACCATCTCACCGTGAAAACTTAGGTGAAGTGAGCGTGGAGTGAGCTGTCATTCCAAATAATGCTAGGGATTGACACTACTGACAACTCACATCAAGCTCACTTCACTTGAGTTTTCACGGTGAGATTTTTACAGAATCGACCGGCTGTTCCGCATTTCTACTTGCTTCGTGTAATCAAACCGAAGCCGCCACTGGTAATTATCCCTATACCCGATACACGTTATCACCACAACGATACGTAATAAAACCCCAAGTATCATGTTTTTGCGTAACAAGCAGACTAAATTACGACAATTATTCAATGTAGCCGTGTTATCGGCAGCTGTAAAATCGGGAGACAGTGGGGGAACCTCATTAAGGTGAAACACGGGAGGAGGCAGTCTCCACAATTTTGATAATGTCGCCGGTATAAAAAGTCCCGGCCAAGTTGAATGATGTATTGGTAGGTTGGTAGGTCTGCCTGACTCGGGTCGGATGGGTTTGGTCGCTATCTCTACCTCTCTCAGGAAAGGGAGTTTTCTAGAATTTGCAATTGTTCTGTTATCATTATGGAAGGGCGAATTTGAACAGGGTAATGACGAATGGCATCTTAGTTTGTTTTTATTGCAAGAAAATATACCTAGAGTACACTTCAATAATAGGCTATTTTCCTAAAAAAATCTAATTAGTCCGCCGATTAGATTATCAAAAAATATTGAACCCGTATTTTTTCTTCTGTCAATTATATAAAAAATTATGAAAATATCGCCCGTTAAAGTTCCGCGTGACGTCACTTGCTTGCGACACTTTTGCAAGCAAGTGACGTCACGACCCCCCACTCCCAAATTTTGACGCGCTTTATCTTTGTCATTTTTTGTTTGATTGACAAAAGAAAAAATACGTGTCCTTTATTTTTTGATAATCTAACTGACGGACTAAATATAATTATTATTTTTTTACCCAGGCAACTACCCTATTCTGTGAATCGGCTCTTTTTGAATGTTAAAAGATAAAACGCCTCCCCTTCATCAATAACCAGCTAAAACATTAACTGGTTCAAGAAACTCCTCAGCAACACATTTGTCTGTTATAAATTATGCCATATATAACAGATAAATCCATATCCAAGTACTAAACTTAGACAGGGTCAAACCAACAAAAAGTTTCTACGCCAGGTACTGAATGGTGGTTACAGTTTGCGCGTCGATGTCCCTGTCACTCTGCATAAAAGTAAGACCGGAAACATAACCGATCAGTCTTATAATATTCCTTATTGCTAGTCTAAAAAAAAAACTAGTATCGAAGTCCCTTTTAAACAACCCAAAAGCCACTTTTACTACCGTACAGTCACGAGCAAAAGTATGTATACACTCGGCTTTATTTAAAAGCGATTTATTCCTTTATTTTTGAATGAAATTTTATGTTGTTACGAACGTAACATTTTCGAACCCATAGATTTATGTAATGTATCGTATTTCAATGTTGCATTCGTTATTTCACGAAAAAATCGAAATTGAAAGTTGCCAAGTGTTGACATATTGGTGCTCGTGACTGTACACATAAAAAAAATCTTCACAAACACCCGTAAAAATCGATCCAGATTACCGCTCATCCCAATTTAGCTACCAATCTAACTTCAATAACTTAATATCGTTAAATACTATAATTTTTTTCATCCCCACCTGTCCCCCGCGGGCCTAATAAGGCGTTGGTCGTTTGACGCGAATTTTTACGCTACGGTCCTTCGAGCCGCTGAACCCCACTTTTATGGTTTTCATTAATGAAGATGGCTTCGGGGCTGATCGTTCGAGTCCCTGTAAACCTTGATCATGGGGTGATGTTTAATGCCTATTATTTTTTAAGATTGCAACTTGGTGCTGTAGGTATTGCGATTCCACTTCTCATTTGAATGCTCCCGGGGGTATGGAAATCAATTGTTTTGGAAGCGTAGTGTTTTGATACGCATTGTTGGGTTTTGGAAATTCGTGAGAGTTCGTTAATTAAGACTAAAATTTATCTATACTTCTATACTAAAATTATAAAGAGGTAACATTTGTTTGTTTGTTTGTATGTAACCTTTGGAACTACCAGTCGGATTTGATGAATTCTTTTTGTATTTGATAGCCCAATTCTTGAGGAAGACTATAGGCTTTTTAACATCCTGCTATGACCCTTAGGAGCCAAGCAAAAAGAAAAAAGGGCTGTGATGTACTACAGTAATAAATAAATAAATAATCTATTTTATTATTTATACATCAAATAAAATAAATAATTCATTCTTAATCCGCACCAGACGTAACCGCATTACTTGTCTATGCCCTAAAAGAAAAGCTGTACCTACTATGTCATCACAACACAGTGCTTTTCATGGACTGCTCATCAACAACAAAAAAAAAAAATCCTTACAAAATTCAATGAAACATATTTTTTCGTCCTTGGCTCCTCCTATGTTTACGCAAGTAGGCAGTTGAAAATTTCCCCAGTCCTCCAATTCAAGCCGCATAACAAATTGACCGTCAAAAAAACAAATTCAATATAAGGAAACGGCCTTTCAATTATTCACGAATTCGGAACGAGCCCTGTCCACGGCAGATCTTTATTCAAATCTGATATAGGCCGCCATCTTTGCAAGTTTGCATCGCAAATCGGTACGCAGTACTTTTTTTGAATTCGTACACTTCACCCCAGTATTGCCAGTTTGATTGCTATTTTAATGCCTTCCCATCTTTTCCTTTGGAAAATTATCTTTCAAATTTTCGGATAATAAGCGATGGACGGTGGCAGCTGACGCATCTTTTTTTGTTCGGCTTGTTAATGTTGATAAATAAGAATATTTTTAAGACAGCGTGAATGTTAAATGGTTCGTTTGAATAAGTTTTTTTTTTCTGATCTAGAATTGATTTACATGATTATTTTTGGGGTTTATCTGCCAATAAACTAAGCAGAAATTTTGCAACATCTTTAGTTTCATAGTTCCCTATAAGGCCGCTTTCACATTAGGACGTTAGCAGCGCGACAGTCGCGCGCGCGGCAGAAGCAATCCGCTAAACAGCTTCTGCCGCGCGACTGTCGCGCTGCTAACGTCCTAATGTGAAAGCGGCCTCATACGATAGTCAAGGACGCATAAGTTCATAAAAAGTTAGCCTCTTGCTTGTATGTCGTTTAGTGTGTAGTTTTTAAATCGATGTTATTTCTACTATTCATAATCATAATCGTTTATTTGCTAAGAAAGTAGGTACTCGTATATAAAATAAAGGTGTTTTATGTACAATCTACCTTCAATTAGGCTTACAAACATTGAAAATAAATTAATAAACACTTCAGTCAAATTAAACATGTTTTTTTTAAATAGTAGGATTTAAATCAAGCATTACAACAATAAAGGCTCCCGCAGACAGGCGCGACGTGACTCTATTAGAATAAAATTGTTCTAGCAGAATCGCACCGCACCGTCGCGTCGCGCCTGTCTACGGGAGCCTTAAGGAAACACACAATTTCAAATATTAAATCTAAAGTTTAGTGTCATTCAAAAAAAAAACATTAACTGAATAATAATACTTGTCAAGTAATAGGGCTGTCAGTTTCTACTATTCTCGACATCTTCAACCCACAGTCTATTTTTTCTTCCATAAAACATTAGACGTCAGTCGGGATGATGAATGTGCAAGCGATTGTTATTCCCGTTTGATCTTGATTAATTAGTGATTGCAAACAGAATGCGATATTACCACGCTGATGGGGTGCGATTACTCGTCAAATTACTTGTTCAGGTTAATCTAAACATCAATACATTGTTGTTGAATAATTTGTAAACAATTATGAAGATTGAATCTCTTGAGATTAAACTCAATAATGGCGTCTTGAGTAAGATATACAATGTGGAGATAAGAATATGACAATAAATTAAAACACTGGCAATACTAATGCCTAAAAGTATTTTGGATCTATCAATTAGATCTATTATAGATATCGAAATTAAAAAAGTGATTTTCTCAAACAAACTAAATAGTAGTGATGACTATAGATTTTGCCAATCTTTGACCAGCTACAGTAACTAAATTATTGGATATATTTGATTGAATTTTCGTACGCAGACTGGGACTGGCATTAGATATATGCAGTCTAATTTATTGTTGTGTTGTCGTCTCCACCTTGTATAAATTATCTACAGTTTTTTAGGCATGCTTGCCATACATTATCCGCTAAAATCCCTTAGAGTTATAATTTACGTAACCGATTGCTTGTATCATCATTATTTATATAATTTCTGCAATTAATACGCAAGGGACTTAGGTCCGCTGGGGCTGCGGGTTGTTCGAAAGAGATACCGTGGCCCCTGGCACAGGCAACTGAAGGAACACACGAACCAGGGTAGCGGGATCGTCCGAAAGGGTTACCGCTGCCCTGGAACATAAAGGGCTAAGGAAGGAACACGGGTGGGTTTTAGTCAGTAAGTCTGACACTCCCTGCTGCTCCACCCAGAGCGGGAGGAGTCATTTGATGATTTCCCATCCTTAAAAAAAAAAAGGAACACGCGAAGGAAGGGTGGGTTTTAGTCAGTAAAAGTCTGACACGCCCTTCCGCTCAGCCCAGAGCGGGAGAGGTCATATGATGATTTCCCACACACAAAAAAAAAGGCACTGGGTCTGTTGAATAAAAGATATGAGACCTTCAAACTACTGTTAGCCATCGAACCTTCTACCAAATGCCGCACTTGGAACTAGTAAACATCACATAACATAAGGAAAGAATAACAAACAACACATCTCGGTATCCCGAAGGGTTGGTCAGAGCTGTGCCCATAGTGCTCTCACATTTCTCCTTTTAAGACCGTTCACAGTCTGATCTCAGTCACACATTGAATCTGTCAAAAAATACTTCTAATTTCCCTACATTTTGACAAGTTTTTGACATGTGTTTGTCGCTGAGATGAGACTGCGACTAGAGGGGTAATTCTCGTAATTTTAAGAACGTTCACAGTCTGATCTCAGTCTCAATCTGTCAAAAATACGTCTAATTTCCCTACATTTTGACAAGTTTTTGACATGTGTTTGTCGCTGAGATGAGACTGCGACTAGAGGGGTAATTCTCGTAATTTTAAGAACGTTCACAGTCTGATCTCAGTCTCAATCTGTCAAAAATACGTCTAATTTCCCTACATTTTGACAAGTTTTTGACATTTGTTTGTCGCCGAGATGAGACTGCGACTAGATTTTGAACGTTTTAAATTACGGGAATACGGGCCCTGATTTTGAACGTTTTAAATTACGATAATTGGCCTATTGTCATCAACCACACACACATCCAGAATCAGGACCGCTTATGAGAATTCCTAACTACTAATAAGAGGTATGATAACAGGCAACTTTATCACACAATCGTCTCAAAGCTCCCACGGACATAATCGCCCGCCGGTCTTTAAGAGAGTCTCCTCGGAAGGGGAGGGGGTGATGATGGCATTTTTTTTTTTCAAGTCGACAGATAGATTGGATGACACTCGATCTCCCCAAGAGGGCGAAATTAAAACAGCGGCGATGAGCCAAGCACGAAACGGCCGAGGAATTATTTTCCGTTGAGTGATTCTCGGCCATAAAATTTCTGATTGATCAATTCATCCGGTGTTTCCATTTCGCCGTAATGAAGAGCACGTTGCTGGTCGCCGTTTTTTTCCTCTATTCGTCCCCCGCCTCTATTTTTCCGCCTGTTTTCGCTTTAGTGGGTGTTTTATTAATTTCCTCTGCGTGTTTTTTCGGTCGGTGTCCCTTGAATTTGCATTTGGGTTTTTTTTTCGATAGTCGAAAACAGATTTGGGGTATTTGTTCCGAAGTTTTTGTTTGCATTGGAATTGTATTAACGATGTTTCCCTTTTGTCTCCTTTTCTTATAGATACGGAATACTGTATTTAATTACCGGTCCATAATTAATCATACCCTAGAAAACACATACAAAACCATACCTTGTTGGCGAATAACTAAGGCAAATACTGACCACACCATGGGTCTACTCCCTAAGCACGAAATCCGTAGTTTCGGCCGATGTTTATGGCATTTCACACTCCGTATCACATACGGACATAGATTAGTTGAAATTGCCCGTCCGAAAAAATTTATTTGACACTTGTATAAAAGGAAAAACTACTTTCGGACGACCCATTTGTTCGTAGTAAATCCCCAAGTCTAATTTTTTTGAGTGTTCAAAGTGTCCATACACCTGCACTTCTGTCCTTAAAAACGCCACTGATACCACGATTGGCGTGGCCACCAACTGAACCATGATCATCATCATTTAATTACCATCGACTCTAAAAGATGAAGAAGAAGGTAATTACTTTGTCCACCAACACAATTACTACCACCATTCCCTTATCCCAAAAACAGAGCAATCCAAACAGGACGTTCCATATAACGCATCACAAACTTTATCTCCGACTCTAAAGTTGTCACACGATCAGTTTCACGCAACCTCGTCCAAATAGCGAAGCAAATTTTATTGCGGGTCCTTCACGATATTAAGAGGGAAAAGGGGAATAATGGACACCGATCCGCCGGACAAAGCTTCGGCGGCCATCATTTCGGTCACATTTCATTAAAAACAACAATAAGCACGATAACGACTGTTCGGGTGGTCTGCGGACGATTTTGATCACATTTTCTTGCTTCTGTATTTATATGTGTGTTGTAGAATTTTATGTGATGTGCTGAGTGGCAGATATTAAATAAATAAATAGATAAATTTTATTTATTCAGACTACAATAAGGTCTACAGTGTTAGTAACAAAATAAAGAAAAGAAAGAAAGAAATAGTTTAGCCTATGTTAGTACCTACTTCACTAAATATTATAAAACAAAGTCCCTTCGCCGCGTCTATCTGTCTGTCTGAACGTGATAAACTCAAAAACTACCGAACGGATTTTCATACGATTTTCACCTATGGACGGAGCGATTCATGAGGAAGGTTTAGGTGTATAATTAATTCAGTGTTTGTGTAAATTGACTAAAATATGACGATGATTGATATTATTGAACTGAGTCTGGGTGTTTTTCTATCTATAATATGTATATATTTACAACAAAAAAAATGTATATAAGTAGTTTATCAGCCATCTTGTTACCACAACACAAGCATTCCGTTGCTTAGCTTGGGACTAGATGGCGCTGTGTGAAATGTCCAGGGATATTATATATTATATTATTATTATTATTGAAGATATCGGAAAAAAACATGCCGACTAGGAGGAACTGGCGTGCGCCGCGTAAACCAATAGAGTTATATAAAAACAAAGTATTACGGAATGAATACATTGTTTAACTGGATTAAGACATTATGTAGGGTTCTTTTAATCCCGGTAGTACATTCCCGTGGGTTATTTTCTGACATCCACGAGGGCGAAACTGCGAACAAAATCTAGTAAAAACTAAAACAGAACGTCCGGTGTGTACGCACCCACACTAGCGGGCTGTCTGCCCCGGCGGCTATTGATTAAGAGAAATGTTCCTTTGTTAATCTTATTTGCCAATAACAATAGGAAGTTATAAGCTTAACATTATTTATTAGTCTGAAAATCTAGAATGTCTTTACATTCTAATTATTCGTATAAAGATCTGATTAGTCAGTCGCGATTGCCCTTAGCAATACCTACACTACTATTTCTTTGCTCTGTGCAAACGTTTGAATAACTTCTCACAATTACCATGTCACATTTTCTAACGCAATTGAGCCATACATTTCCGACTTCTTTCAAGTTTATTAAAAAGCTCCAAAAATATACCTGATCCGAACACCAATTCCCCCTCATTACGGCAGCCCATTCAATTTTAACGAGATCGTATACGCCGTAAAATGCCTTTGATGTTAATCTATAACGTGGCTCCTCGATCTACCGATAAATAACGAATAAACAAACAAAAGAAGGAAAAAGCGAAAGATGGGCCGTCTCGCCCCACTCTCCCCTCCCGGCATAATTTCATTATTTGCTACGAGCACATCACTTTAAAATATTCTCAATCTATACGAGTACGAGGAGACGAGGCCGTTATTACCCACTAGTGCTTTCTTCACGGTTTCGCTCCTTTTGTCTTGGCGATTATTTTTTTAATAATTTATTTTTTTGTGTGATGCTTTGTCTTTTGATTTTTTATGGTTTTGGTCCTTTGGCCTTTCGTAGTTAGTCTTTTAAGTGTCACTTAGCCTTATGAATAAAACAATTACGCTGTGTCCAGCTATGACCATGAGCCCACAGGCTATAATCACCAAACATCGCATCCATTCAACCATCGGTTTTTCTACCAGATAAAGATTATTGTCTCCAGAAACGAAGGATTTATGTTGGTAAGGTACAAAGTTTAGTCTAGATAGACCTAGAGAAAGTTGACCAAAGTAAGGTTTTTTTTTCTATCCTATACTGTCCCCACTGTTGGGAAAGACGACCCCCAAGTCTTTTTCAACTCCTTTCTTTTCTATCTAAACACAATTAAAAATACTCTTAAACACAACCTCATAAGACCAACAAACAAATCGATGTTCTTTTTTTACCTCACCTGAAGGTGTCGCCTCTCTAGAGGGAGGGATGGCGAAGAAAAAATGTGTTCTTGTCGTGTTTTTATTAGTGAAAAAACAGTGATGAATTAGCGGGGACGCGTTTATTAGTCGCCAGCGATTTTCTGTTCGAGGGATCTGCTGGAAATTAGAAACCAATTATACAGAGTGTTATGTTTTAATTTTATGTTAATTGATTTTTTTAGAGCTATACTTTTAGTAGATTTGATTTTTCACAGGAGTGTATTGTTTTGCCGATAGACATGTAAAATGAAACAAGTGACAGTTATGATTCGAAAATTGGGCAAGTACCAATGGATGGTTGTAGTTTCAATTCATTTATTTAGGTACTACAATCTGTCAAATTTATTTAATAGATTTTCAACTTTATTACTAAAGGATTAAGGTTCAAGATTGATCGGGTAGCTTGACCTGCTGGCGTCTGTACTTTCAGAGTTTATCTTGGACATTACTGACATCGGTGAAGGAAAACATCGTCAGGAAACCTGGACTTATAATTCATTTTAGTCTCAAATCGCCAACAAGGCTTGGGCAAGCGTGGTAATCAATGCTCGCGCATTATCTGTATGACAAGAGGCATTTGCCCTGCTGTGGGACAGTAATAGGCTGGTATAATAAATAGTAAATTTCCTAAAGAATCCGTTGCCCTGACTACCTATTGTACAGTCAGCGGTATTGCAAAATATCGGGACGAACAGACTGTTCAAAATGATCTCAACAACTACGAAAATTAAACTTTGTCTCAATTGGACAAAGTTCTTGTCAGAATGACAGTTGTCGTGTACTGTCTTCATTCTGAAACATTCCTTGTGTCATTGAGGTAATATTTCATTTTCATAGTTGCTTAGATCATTTTGAACAGTCTGTTCATCCCGATATTATTGACGCTGACTGTACATTTCGATGAAAAATGTACAACCCGCCTTACCCCTTGGTAAGACTGGATGTACACTTTAGGGCTTCTGATTACCCACGACGACTGAAAAATCTACAAATGACAGCCGGGACCAACGGCCTAACGTGGTTTCCGAGCCACAAAGGGATTTCGATATGTAATGGATGGTCACCCATCCACAAACTGACCGTGGCAAGCGTAGCTTAACCTTTGATACACCCGGGCGGATGTTATTATGTAGCCACGAGCCCCTCATAAAAAGTTTAGCCTGCCAATATAAAAAAAATACATGCAGAACCAAAACAGCACAGGCGAATTTAATTTATATTTTTTACAGTTTCCACGTTATACCTGACTATGGCCCGTGCAAAATTTATATTAACAAGGCTTGCAATATTGGAGTACATCATCGGGAAAGTTCGGGGGTTTCCGGCGCTCTTGTTGTAAATGAAATTGTTCGTCAGGTCTTGATAGGACATTCGGATTAATTGGCCGTTGGTCAGATAGTTATAGGAAAGGTAGTGAATTGAGTACAACTGGTAAAAATTAGGTAATAGAAGTATTATCTCTATAGCACCTGATTGCGTATATATAATACAATATCAATCTCAATCTGAATCATTTTGAAGGATGTTGCTAATACACCGTTAAATTTTGATCGTTTTAATCCTTAAAAGGGGTTATTATACAATCATGATGAACATCTTTTACTAACGGGACCAACTCTGAAATCGTGAAAAAAAAAAAACTATTGATCCATACATTATGTCGAGTTATGCGAACATAAATCTATGGCTCAACAGATTTTTTTTTCACGATTTCAGGCTTTGTCCCGTAGTAAAAGTTGTTCATAATGATTAGTACAGTGACCCCTTTTAAGGATTAAAACGATCAAAATTTAACGGGGTATATTGCTTCGAATGTTCGAAAAATTTGTCTACTCAACAAACTTGTTGAACTGTCAAAATTGTTGCTGCATTGCTACTGTTAGTGTTACCCCGCTGTACTTGATTTAAAAAACTGATATATACAGTGCAACAGACAATTCCACAGCACGATTCGTGATTTTTGATTTCAGATAAGGAAAATATTTGTATGGATATATGTATGAAATTAATGGTTTGAAATCTATCGAGTCTTTTACATGCTTTAAGATTACAGACTGATTTCTTAATAAATGTTATATAGCAATGTCTAGGAGCACTGGTGGCCCAGTGGTATGTGGCCACGACTTACGAGATTTAGGTCGTGGGTTCGAACCCAGACAGACGCTTTACTGTGTAAATTATTTCATCACTACACAAAACACACACACACACCTCCACACACACACATATACACCCACACAGCACACTTTAATACTTTCATGCATATTCCATAATTGTTTGTTTTATGTTATTAAAACTAATATCATCACACACACACATATACACCCACACAGCACACTTTAATACTTTCATGCATATTCCATAATTGTTTGTTTTATGTTATTAAAACTAATGTCATTGTTTTTTTTAGATTGTAACACTAAGCAATTGATTTCTCCATTCTTGTTCTCTCATTATTATTATTATCTAAGAGGACAGTACCGACAGTCCTCAGTGTTCATTTGTAAAGTGCAACTGTTTTTATTGTATTTAGTGCAACACCTTTTATGCAATAAAGTTTATTATTAAAAAAAAAACACTACGGCACCTTGTTTTATATTATAATCATGTGGGTAGTTTGGTTATCATCTAATAGTGTACTTTTGTGTGTTGTGCTGTCTTTTTTGTGTGCGCCAAATAAATGGTTTATCTATCTATCTACTAAATATTTATCCTAAAAAATCGTAAAAGACACATTCGTACGTTATCGGTTAAAACACATAGTAGTTTCCCGAAGCAGTTTCCTAACGGAAGGGTCTTTTCCGAGTACCTACTTTATTTCAGGAAACTGATGGGTAATAACTGTATTTTGAAATAAACCGTAGCTATGTTATGTGTAAATAATCATATAATCGTATACCTAAATTGGCTCTGAAATCTTAGAGAAATAAATTATTCATAAAAAAAACTCTACTCTTTCTAATTGGTGACTGGCGATCGCATCGAGACCTACGTAGTTTCTGAAATAAACTTAAAAACTTTTGTAACAAAAAAAGCCGGGGTCTTATCTTATTGCACTAGTAAAACGATTCAATTCTAATTACATAACCGCTTTCGCGCATCATAAACGACCGTTTATACGGCGCTGTCATTATGACAATAATTTACAGTAAAACGTTGAAATCACATGTCAACATAACACAAATTCTGTTTCTCATACTCTTGTCCTCATCTATTAGTTAAACTAAACTAAGCGAAGCGATAAAGATTAAGCGATTGACTGCTGCGCTGCGTGTCGCGGGTTCGATTCCCGCACGGAAAAAATATTTGTATGACCTACTAGTAGTTGTTCCGGGTCTGGCTGTTTGTATACGAGTATGTGAGTTTAAAAGTTTGTAAACGCACCCACGATAAAGGAGAAATTCCTAGTGTGGGGCAAAGTTTTTATTATAAAAAAAAAACTATGAAATGGATTTATAATAAAAAACACATATCCTCTAATAAGCCTCCTAAAATAATCAATCACCGTCAATATCACAGTCACTGCTGGATATAAGCCGCTTCAAGTGCACGCCATTCAACCACTTGAAATATTTCCCTAACATAATTCCTTCTATTACCATCAAGAAAACTTACCAGTTCATACACAATAGCTTACTACACGAACAAGTCATATCGTTCGGGACAAGCCAGACGTGTTCGTTAATATGAAAATTAGCTGGAATGAGGCGCTCCAGGAAATTGGCTGCACCTTCCATGCTAGAGCAACGTAGTTATGCATCGATGGTGCAGGATTTTGTACCAGAATTCTGGATTATTCGTTAAGTCTTCCGGGAATGTATGGGAGGTATTACGGGCCTGTGCTAATGGATCGAGATAATTAATGTTTTGACACTGTTTGTAGCTAATCATTGCCTAAGGTCGATCTTTCTATTATAAGACTACTAGCAGCGCCCCGCGGTTTCACCCGCATAAGTTTCGATCCCGTGGGAATATCGGTATAAAAAGTATTATATGTGTTAATCCTGGTTATAAATTATATGTTTGTTAAATTTCATCCAAATCCGTTCAGTAGTTTTTGCATGAAAGAGTAACAAACATCCATCCATCCATCCTCACAAAATTTCGCGTTTATAATATCAGTAGGAAGTAGGATTATTTTCAAAACTTGTTTTTGCTGCTTTGATATAGCAAATATCATTATTGTCATCATTTTAGCCGAAAAACCATACTGCATTGCTGCTCTCTCCCAAGCATCGCCATTTGGACTGGTAACCGGACCATAGCAAATATTTTCAATAGAAATCAATCCGTCGAATCAACATTGTCAAAATATTCATGCCCGTTCTTAGAATTTTGTTCATACTAATAGAGACTGAAAAAGATCGTTACGACGAATATTGACAATTCGCATTATGACCAATGATGGTTATCGTCATAAATACGCGAAATGACCAATCGATAAATGACCAACACGCTTAATGACCAACATGCTAAATGACCCACACGTATAATGACAGATGAAACGACCAACTAATGCAATCCGTAGCCTACAGTTGTTCACTGTTGGACAAAAGAATTAAGATACCCACATTAAAAACTTGACAAAACATGCAGTTCACAGAAACCTAACGCATACAAAGTTCGAATTTCGTCAAAACCTTCCAATTACCCACTTATACCGGAGAAAAGCAACAACAAACAATTTAAAATTCGTTCGAAACATTCATTAAATCTTAAAACAAAAAACTGTAGACCGACAACCTAAAAATATCAAAGTATCTCGTCTCTTCCGAGAGAAAAACGGTTTCCCATAACGTTTACCAAGAAAAATTACATATACGGAACCAGAAAGTCACAAAGTGTACGAAGAACAATGTAGTTACATCGTTTCTCTTTTGAACGCGGCACAGAGCGGCCATAATGGCTCGCTTTGACTTACTAGATGGAATTTTTAATGCAATAATTTCGATAATTTATCGCTAGATAGCGCTCCTTTGTGGCAGGGGCGGTGGGGGGTTGGAACACAAATTGGTTTTCTTTTTATCAGTAAACATTAGAGTGGCCGTCTCGATTGACCTCCGGCTGTTGTGAAACACGGGTTAGGAAGATGTTTAGCTTGTTTGTTTTTTGTTGATGATATACTTCTATCATATACTTGTATTGTAAACTAAGTCTTTATTTATACATAGTCTACATATTTAGCTTTTGTCTTTTGGCTTACAGATTAACATAATTTTAGTTCATGTGGTTTTTACCTTTAAGTAATTGTTACACTGATCAATGTTTTTAAAGATGTTATTTTTATCAAGATTTTAGTGTAAACAATTGTTGGTGAACCAAATAAATAAATAAAATCATGAAGAAGATGAAGCCGGAGAAAACACTGTCCATGATGATTGAGGGTTACCTATTAGGTACTTACAATAAGACGAAATCCGAAATCTTCTATTTGATGAGAAGAATCTTCGGAGTTTTGTTAGTCCTTTTGTCCGTGCATGGTCTTCTATTTTATCAATACAGATGCTGTCACACATTTCAACAAATTATTAGATTTCCATAATCTAAACTTAATAAGTATTATAAAAAGTTTATTTTTATGTTTGTTTGTTACGCTTTCACGTTAAAACGACTGAACGGATTTGGATGAAATTTGACATATATGTAAGTAGACCATGACCTGGATTATAACATAGAAAGAAAAAGAGATAAAATACGCTTCTTTGCCATAAAAATGACGCAGAAAAATACAAAGACAAAAAAAAAGTTGGGGAAAAACATGCGTCACATCCACGCAAAACGGCCATCGCTCAGCATAATGCTAAGACACTAAGCGAGACAGAGCCCCAGGGGCTGCAGTCTCGACATTCATAGCGATCGCTTTACGACCGCATTCGGTCGCAAAGTCCCGGATTGACATGTCTAATGTATGGAGTGACAGGACTTTGCGACCGAATTCGGTCGTAAAGCGATCGCTATGAATGTCGGGACTGCAGCCCCTGTACTGGTTTACATAGAATACTTTTTATCCCGATATTCCTATGTGATCGAGACTTATGCAGGTAAAACGACAGAGCGCAGTTAGTTTACAGCCCAAATATTCGTGAAGCCAAAGTATTGAGCATCGAAAGGACCAACTTCCACTCCCGATCCGAGGTCCCCTCGCCAATGTGTCCCAAAACTCTAGCTTTCAATTCAAAAGCGTCACTTTTGAGGCTCCGCAGAGCTCGTAATTAAATACGTGACGTTATTTAGCCCTGGCTTCTCCCGGTAATTTGCTTTAATGGAAAGATGGTCGCAACGATTTCGCGAACGGTTCAGCGTTTATTTTTTTCATATTAAAAATAATATCCCCATGTTCAAGTGGGCGGAAAATTTTGTTTGTGCTGTATTGTTTAGGAGAAATGGCGGTTTGTTTGGGATGTCTTTGGCTCTAAATTGGCTTGTTATTAATTCACAAAACAAAATCTCTTCAATTTTTCATCTCCACATTTTTTTTAAGTGAGAGCAATGTATTGTTCACCAATCATCGTCCTAGCCTTTTCCCAACTATGTTGCGGTCGGCTTCCGGTCTAACCGTATGCAGCTGAATACCAGTATTTCACATGAAGCGACTGCCTATCTGACCTCCACAAACCAGTTACTGGGTAACACGATACCCCTTGGTAAGACTGGTTGACAGACTTTCGGGCTTCTGACGACTCGTAACGACTGCCAAAGATCCACGAATGACAGCCGGGACCAACGGCTTAACGGCACATACACTAAAATAGGTACAGATACATACATACTATAGATACATACATAAATACATCCATACTTCTCTATCAGTCATCTCGGTAGTCACCTCCTTTCTAACCATATCATCATTCACACACACAGTCCATCCATCGTTTCTTTGGTCTTCCCCTACTCTTATAGCCATCGACATTTGACTGAGATGTATGGAAAAAAAGAGGTAAGAACTGGCCATATAAAAAAATAACTACCTATATAGCTTTAAGTTACGATACAAAATGTTTAAAGCAGTATATCAGCGCTATGTTAGGTTTTACCCAAACCTAACATAATGCTGACAAAATGGCTCCGTGCCAGGATATCGGCTCGGTCGTGTGCGCTGCTTAGATACCGTCGTATTAACTTTATGATGAGATAATTTCATACCCGATCTGAGAGTAGGAGATAAAAATATGGGAATCCTAGTTTTTGGCTTGTCGTGTTATCAAGATACTATCACTAATGCCATGCATAGGTCGGGGACATATTAAATTGGAAAGGTATATAGGGTGACTGGTAATTAGTGACCGATACATTAACATTATATGATTGTACTCATCATAACAAACAACTTTCCCAAAGAAAGGATTTTTAAATTTACCAAGCGCTTGACCCCAATTATAACCCAATTATTGTATTGAGTACCTAACAAGAATAATGCAACATGCTTTTCCATTTATAAGTGCTATCACATTTTACTAAAAGCTAACCAACTCCTATGTTAACTATGCTAATGATAAATGATTTTATTTCTGTAAGTAGTATCGTACCAACACTTCTAAAACTAGATGAGGTCGGCGTTGCCTATCCAAAGAAATGCCGAAACAAAATCAAAGGTCTCTCTTAAAGTCCAGACATTATATGATCCTAATGTTAAACCAAACAAATACCCACCATTTCTTACCCCAAATCTCCCGGAGTGCCAAAATAACCAAGTGTTTGCCATTAGAATAACTAAATAAGTTTTTAATCCGAGCTAAAGTATTGGTCATAATATTCAGAGGACGCTCCTGATAACGTTGCTTGGCAGACTGCCAAAGGAAAACGTGCTGTATCGTGTATTAACATAATATCGCTCGTATTTTTGCTTTAAAGGCAAATGGATGATCAGGACTAAGTTATGGATAGAGGATCATGTACGAAAGATGTTGAGGATAGTGGGAACTTGACAAGGAGGGTACTTGGAGTTTCTTGACCGTTCTTCTCCATAAGAACCTTCTACGCTTTGGAATAGGCAACTTGGTTCATCTTTGTGACTAACCGACCGGATCCCTTGAGGATTCAAAAGATCTGTAATTGGTTTATTAAATACTAGCTGACCGAGCGAACTTCTTACCGCCACCGAAATCAGTCAATCCGTTCTTGAGATATCATAAAAAAGCCGTTCCATACAAAATGTATGAGAAAATTTAATATATCTTTCTTTTTTCCCATGTTTTAGTTATTCTGCTATCCGGGAGGACAAATCCAAATCAAAGATCATAAAAAGTCAGTCCAGCCGTTGTTGAGTTATAAATGGTGTAACTAAACTCGACTTGGTTTTATTTATATTGAGTAATGGTTTGAGTTTGATTTGCGAAATATTCGCTACACTCCAGAAGCTATTTTTAAATAATATATCCCTGGACATTTCACACAGCGCCATCTAGTCCCAAGCTAAGCAACCTAATGCTTGTGTTATGGTAACAAGATGGCTGATAAACTACTTATATACTTTTTTTTTTGTAAATACATACATATTATAGATAGAAAAACACCCAGACTCGGAACCAATACATGTAGGTCATACAAATATTTGTTCCGTGCGGGAATCGAACCCGCGACACGCAGCGCAGCAGTCAATCGCTTAACCACTGCGCCAACCATGCCGACAATTATTTGGTTAACATCCAACAACATGGGACTTAACACTAGATTGCATATAACAAGATTTAGATCCTGCTCCGTGCATCTGAAAGCAGTGAAAAAACATTCTGTGAACCTAAAAGTTCTATTAAAATAGGTAGTAATGTACCTAATATAATCGAAACCCAGGATTATAATATTTCAATTTTAGTAAAATGCCAATTTTTTTTTTAATATGAGGACGTCATCGACATTAATGAAAATGGTGGACTTTGTAAACTTACTAACTGCATAAATCATGACCATTTTCCATCTGTCAACATTGTTTAAGCAATTGCCAAACTCGAATCGCCCAACTCTCCATGAAATCTTTCGACGAAAAAAAAAACACATTTTCTCCCTTGAAACTTTTTAAAAACGCCCGATGCTCCGATACGTTAAAAATAGCGAAGTAGCGCCGAACGTTTCATTTTCGAAACTTTTAATCTCAAAGTGGCCGTGAAAGAAAAATGGCGGCTTTAAGGAAATCGCGCGATTCACCTATTATCAACTCCGATTCGGATAAAGGTGTGTTCACGGATCCTTGGACCAAAAATATAAGCATTTTTTTGCATTAGTACAATATCCCCATTAGCCATATAGAGCAAGGGTGGCCCAATAGTAACGATCCCGACTTACGATTTGTAGGTCGTGGGTTCAAACCCAGTTAGGCGTGTTACTTTGTGTAAATTATTTCACCACTAGGTACTGCTCTGAAAACAGTGAAGGAAAACATCGTGTGGAAATGTCCTAGCGAAGATTATGTGATTTCTACCAACACGCACTGGGTCCGCGTGGTGGATTATACTCCCTCTCAGAAAGACAGGAGGCATGAGCACCAGCTGCGAGAACATTATTGGCTGATTATGTATCCCCATTAAGAAAACACTAAGATTCTTCTTTGACATATTATCTGCTGTCCTTAATACCTCTTATTATGATGGCTCCAGTTTCCTTATCTTCGATTTGAAGATAATCCCACAGACAACGTCGGAGAAAGGAGTTTTGGAATGTACTAAGCTTTTAATATTAGAAGACTAGATGCGCCCCGCGGTTTCACCCGCATAATTTCGATCCCGTGGGAATATCGGGAAAAAATGTATCATATATGTTAATCCTGGTTATAAACCATCTGTGTGCGAAATTTCATCCGAATCCGTTCAGTAATTTTTTCGTGAAAGAGTAACAAACATCCATCCATCCAGACAAACTTTCACGTTTTTAATATTAGTCGGATTACTCGGATTACACATTAGGTACCTTTTATTTTGATGGTTGACCATTTTGCAATAAAGTATACCGTACAGAATACCCCCCGAGCTAAAAATCAACACCTCACACACACCTTAATCCAATCTTAGCCAAAATATTTGTACACTTCACAATTATAGCGTAACTTTTGAGCTAAACTGTAAACGCGACTTAATCCGCGAGCAAATCCACATCCTACCTCATTGCCTACGAAATTCACACCTTAACATATAAAATATAAAGTTGAAAGTCGCGTGTGGAAGTGAAGGTGGTTATTCGCAGCGATACGAGACGAATTGTTGCAGAAGAGTCATAAAAACTAAGATATTAATGTATCGTGGGAGGCATTAGCCGGTCGCTGGATCGATTCCTATGCATAAAAAATGCTAATGGTTCTGAAGAGAGTACCTAACGTTGGAGTTGGCTGATTTATGTCGGGAGTTTTGTAACTATTCGCGGTTCGATGTCGCACCCTGGTGTTTTTAGGACAGGTGGACCTTAGAAGTTGGGAAGAAGGCGCTAATGGCGGCTGCCAAAATTTCCTTTGTTATTTTTTTGAGGTGCGTATTATGAGTTGGTCAGGGCTTGTTATATTGAAAGGATTATAGAAAGGACTTTTTTGCAAAAAAATAAAAACAACCGACTTCCAAAAACGACACTACAAAGTGAAAAATAACTTTAATTTCGGAAGTCGGTGGCAAACAACGACAATGCGAACCCAACGACACCGACTTCCGAAATTAAAGTTATTTTTCGTAGTGTCGTTTTTGGAAGTCGGTTGTTTTTTTTTTTTGCTATAAAGAAGGTCTAGAATCATTGCTAAATTCATGGTTACAGCTTGCGCACTGGCCTACACCCATAACCAGCCAATGAGAGCTTAGATATCCTATCCTGCATAGAACTGCCCTAATTAAATCTATCCTAACACCTTTTCCTTCCAGTACTCCTGTTTCTTCCAGGTCTCTAATGAGGATTGAAAAACTTAAGATACAAAGTTACTCTCAAGCAAAGACCTTGTTTTTCTAATGCCAAGGGTCATTTTGTAGTTCGTAGAAACTGTTGACAAAGGTGGACGAGGTTATTCATTACAGCGTTTTTTCTTCGGTTGCCATATAGTAATTAAACTTAATATGTGTGGGTGTCTCCTTATTGATTTCTGGGGGGCAATTCTCAGGTAATTTTAAGAACATTCACAGTTGATCTCAGTTTCAATCTGTCAAAAATACCTCTAATATCCCTACATTTTGACATGTTTTTGACATTTGTTTGGCGCTGACATGAGGCTGCGACTAGATTTTGAACGTTTTAAATTACGAGAAATTGGCCTTCTGGTGAAAACGATTTCTCGTTGTCAGGTTTTTATGTTATTAAGTTAATTGTTACTTTTTCTATAATAAATGGTATATCACAAAATAGTTATTCGTGTTTGTCTGTGTGACCGTGTTGTTCTTCTAAATTACGATGTGAAATTTTGATGTGATTTTCACCATTATTTAGAAAATTTATTCTGGAATGTTTATGCGTATAAACGTTAATATTAAACTTACATAATAATAAAGAAATCTCGATATTTTGTCAACTCGTAATCCCGTGCGAAGCAGGGACGGGTCGCTAGTAATATTATTAATCAATAAGCAATTTACCTCTACATTAGTTACCGTACGGTATGATCCGCAAAGTAATCTCCGAGCTTTGATATCGTATGATATACATTCTGCAAGTGATGCTGCCCGCTACGGCGTAGAGCTCTACGCCGCGTAGCGATCGTAGCAGGGGTCTACGAGCTTTCGTATTTGTGAATTCTGACAAGCTTACTTTGCTTGAGTTTGAGAACGTTTAATGCAGGAACATCTTATTTACTGTACTCCCAACTCTCCAATCACTATGTGAAAACTTAAAAAAAATATTCGTGATTTTTTCTGAATACTTTGGAGTGATTTTCGAAAAGATATTCACACTTCGTGGATCACTAATAAGTAATAGTAATCTTATTTATTAGTTGAACAAAATATCTACATAAATAAAACTCTTATTATCAGCACAGCAACCAAACAAATCAACCTGTAATAACTCCCGAACAAATCCCTTTAAACACGACTTACGACCCCTAGCGCCATCTAGCGTCGGATAGCGGTACTAACTTTAATAACGTGTCGCCTTACGGGGTTTAATTTATAATAACTAACGGTGCACTGTGATCGGTTTATGTGAGAAGTTTAGGTGCATTCTATTAATTATTATACGGCCGCAATATGCTGTTTTTGTAATAGTTTTGAGAATTACGATATAAGAAATCTGTCTAACTAATGCATGGAAAATTGTTGATAGTGTAATAAATACTTATGAGAAAATACTTTCTGAAGTAGGCGTAGATATTAATTTGTTGCGT
The DNA here is from genome assembly GCA_945859715.1 of Apamea sordens. Classification (NCBI taxonomy): domain Eukaryota; kingdom Metazoa; phylum Arthropoda; class Insecta; order Lepidoptera; family Noctuidae; genus Apamea; species Apamea sordens. The sequence continues at coordinate 16,371,788 of OX244005.1, read as the reverse complement.
CAATTGGTGTATTGTATAGACGCCAGCAGGTCAAGTTACCCGAAACTGTCAATTTTTCCCAATCAACCTTGAACCTTAATACTTATCTCGAAAGTTTTGTATTAATATTCGTCTACAAGGAGCAAAGTATTGGAAATGGATAACTAGTATAACTGTGAATAAATTTTTAATTTCTACGGTTTTTTTTGGTACAAAAACTGTCAGACGTCAGTTTTATTCCACGGATAAGATACCTGGCATTGGTGAAAATCAGACCTTATATGAACTATTCGAAGAAAACACTTAATTTTTTCCATAACTAACCATGGAGTTTCTTTTCATTCTTTTCCATTCGAAACTACCTTTTATGCAACTAGAATCAATTCTATTTTTTTTTAAATTTTATCGTTCAAAATTTCCTTTTATGTGCCTAATTGAGATAAATGATTTGACTTTTACTGTTACTGACTTCGACAGTTTATCCCTATAGTAATTATTTTATATTATTACAAAACTGATTATTTTAAAATAAACCTAACGGTCCTTCAGCCCTATTTTATATTCTACATAAGTAATTCCAACAAAATTGCAAAAAGATAAACTAAAAAACGAATCTCGTACCTATAAAAACTGACCGCCCGCTCTTAATCCAAAGGCGATTTTCCTTTTTAATCCTGCTGCGAAAATTTTGTATAAACGCTTAGCATCCTCCAATCTTTTATACCAACGCATCATTAAAATTCCAACCGTGGAAGAATTAAAATGAAAAAACACAAACAATTATTTGAATACATGCACCGCACTGGCAATCTTTGCGAGCCTCCTCGGTCACGTAGACTAGAATGGCGAAAAAAAATATTTATACATATCTGGCTGGGACACCGATCGCGATACACGGACGTACGCGGGTTGAATAATTTAATTTTTTTCTCATAATATTATTATTTTATTAAATATGGCGAATAACCCTTCCCCCGCGCCGGGGTCCCCTTAGACACCCACCTTCGCTTAATTGTTCGAGGTTCAGCTATGTGTGTACCTATCAGGAATTTTAATACGTAACCACAGTAATCCCTGGCTCTTATTTTTATCGTAGGTTTTGTTTGTGAATTTGCATATATAATTTATTTTTTTCCTGTCAAGGTTTTTGTGTTTAGATGTAATTATTTAGATATTAAGCGCAGTCACTGCTTCAGTATGCAAGGATTCTTACAATGTTCGATAATGCTATGTATGTCTACAGTTTGGAAACTATAAAAATATATACATAATTCGTCAATATTTGATAGTAAAAATCGTGATCAAAAATCACACCATCCACCATAACCCATATTTCAACCTCCAAAAATCCTTTTTTTTTTTTCGAAAAAGTGCTGGGCCATATTTTAGGCGTGAAATTCGAAGCCATTATCGCGTCGCGTAGGCTACGCTTCGGAACTGTCGGAGGTTTTCGTCGTCTGAATTTATGCCCGCCCCGCTGTGACCACAGCGTGCGAGTTGGTCACACTGTGGGGTGCCAGTGACGGGGACGCGCTTGCACTAAGCAATAACATTTTTAAATAAATTATTTTCAACCTTTCACTCTAGCATGTCTGGAATTGTCTCCTCAAGGTTTTTATTTTGATATCCCACATGGTAATGGTACATTTTTTTGCAATACATTATTTATTGACGTCTTAATTCGTCATTTTGATTTTTTAAGAACAAAACCTAGTTTATAACTATCAAGTAACCTAGAAGAATCAACAGACAACCTCATGTATTAAAAGCTATCCAGCCGTTAGGATGCTTTGAGGGTATAAAAAATCCCACATACATAGATACGCCTGAAAAACGTAACCCTGTTTTTAGTCGCGCAATCTGAAGACCAATTCTCGTAATTTAAAACGTTCAAAATCTAGTCGCAGTCTCATATCGGCGACAAACAAATGTCAAAAACTTGTCAAAATGTAGGGAAATTAGAAGTATTTTTTGACAGATTGAGACTGAGATCAGACTGTAAACGTTCTTAAAATTACGAGAATTGCCCCTCTGGTCATAATCAAGTTGTGTGTTCCTTTCTATAGAATAAAAACGAAGAAAAAATCTCTCTTAAAAAAAACAGTTTTTTTTTAAATACCTCCATGAAAGTGTCCTCACACTATTGGATATTGAACTAGTGTCACCGGCACGTGAGATATTTCAGCTTTGTCTCTGGGATGCAATGCTTCTAGTATTGCAGTTGTCATAGACAACGGTGATCACTAACCAACAAGTTGAGTTGCTGGTTTGGCACCCAAGAACATATATAAAAGTCTAACAGTTGGTTATTCGCTTCCAAACGAAGGTCTTGCTTCGAAATCATTTTATATATTATTATAATATAGGATAGTATTAACATGATGAAAACCATAAAATATGAATTAATAAAGGCAATAAACAGTACCTTTCTACTAAAAAAATACATGAAGTTAGAAACTTCATGTATTTTTTCTCTTTTATGTGTTTTGTGTGTATATACATACATAGATGGACACGGAAAACAACTTAGCGACTTTTACTCACACTTCGTGTCTGTATGTGTGACCGCGTTGTTCTTTTAAACTTCGCAGCGGATTTCACAATCATTCAGAGAATTTATTGGGGAAGGTTTATGTGCATAATATATTAACCCATTCCCTGTTCCATGAATCACATATGATTCATGTTGATTGTTTAACTATTGTGTCTACTTGGTGGACAGTGAACCTGTTAGTCAACTGAGCCTATTGCAGTCCACTGCTGGACATAGGCCTCTCCCAGGCTGCGCCACAACACCCTGTCGTCCGTCTTCCGCGACGAAAAGAAGAAAGTCAGTTAAAGAAGCCAGTCTGTCCCAGCCACCTTCTTTAGGTCGTTCAACAATCTAGCTGGGGGGCGTCCCACACTACGCTTGCCGATACGCGGTCTCCACTCCAGGACTCCTCTGCATACATACATTACATTAACATTAAACTTGCATAAAATAAAGGAATCTTCATGTTTGGTCAAGTCGCAAAAACCGCGGAAAGCAGGGGTTGGTTGCTAGTAAATAAATAAAGGTCTTCCCAGTACCTAAGAAAAAGATTACCCGCTAACACTTTGACCCCAACTGAACGTTACCGCGTGGGTCAAAACGTTCCGGGTTCCATTCGGTAGGGTTAACCCACTTTGATTCTTTTCGATAATCACCCGCTAATGCACTGTGGCCGTTTTGGGTTTTTCAATGTTTTAAATAATGGCCGAAGAGGGTGAACTTCTATTGTTTTCCGTGTAGATATATTTCTGTGGGTGGCTGTCTTTGAATATACGTACTTGTTCTATGTGAATTTTTTCGCGTACGGTTTGACATTTTTATGGTAGATCAGACATTATTTTTTCAAATGATTTCTCTTGATGATATTTTTATTTCAAATTAATTTCACGAAAAAGCATGGGCAAGAACGTTGATAATTAACAGCGAAATTCTGCCAATAAGTTTTCAAACAAATACCTTATAGATAAACCGATAACTTTGAAACATAAATGTAATTATTTAACAATCCATAAAGAGCCCCCAACAGTTAACAGAAACCACGCAAAATCTTCTAACTACAAAGATTCAAATCCAACGCCAATGACAAACCTTTGACCACCGAAATATTAATAGACCATTAAAGTACATTGAACAGTTTGTAACAGGGCTGTGCTTGGCAAGTTTGCGTGGCGGTTAATGTACTGGAAACTGCAATAGTTAGTATCGCGATTAGACTATTAATATCTGTTTTGGATGGCGCTTCGTTGTGCATTGATCTAGGTCGGTTTTGCTTAGATAGTTCTATAATATTTAGTTGAGCAAGAGATAGTAGGTAAAGGGGCCCGTGGCTAAATAATAACAGCCGCACAGGTCGATCGGTCAGGTTAAGCTACGCTTGCCGCGGTTGGTCTGTGGATGGGTGACCATCTTTACATACCGAGACCCCTCCGTGCCTCGGAAAGCACGTTAAGCCGTTGGTCCCGGCTGTCATTCGTGGTTCTTTGATAGTCGTTACGGGTAGTCAGAAGCCCGAAAGTCTGACAACCAGTCTTACCAAGGGGTATCGTATTGCCTCGTAACTGGGTTGTGGAGGTCAGACAGGCAGTCGCTCCATGTAAAATACTGGCATTCAGCTGCATCCGGTTAGACTGGAAGCCGACCCCAACATAGTTGGGAAAAGGCTAGGCAGATGATGAAGAGATGGTAGGTAGAGGTGGTTTCGTTGATGTAGATGACATAGACGAAGATGGCGGGATGAGCTTGACTCCTATCGTAGGGACTGGCAAAGACAGAATGGTGTAGAAAACGGAGAGGGAAGTCTTTGCCCTGCTGTGGGACAATACAGGCTAGTTAGATTTTTTTTTTTTTAAGCGCCCCATGCCCCACACTAGGAATTTCTCCTGTATCGTGGGTGCGTTTACAAACATTTAAACTCACATGCACAAACAGCCAGACCCGGAACAACTACTTGTAGGCCATACAAATATTTTTTTATTTTTTTAAGATTAGATTCTTGACATGGCTGTCTTCTTCTTTTCGTATCGATGGTACTCTTACGCGTTGTATTTTTTTTATTTATATAGTTTTTGCCCAGTAGTTGGCCACGTGGATTCCACTTCAACATAGCTGTCAATCTACTGTCATTAGATTTTCATTTCAGCCGAGCGATTCTGTAAAAGTCTCACCGTGAGATTTTTACAGAATAGATTGGCTGTTACCAGCGTACAAGTGAATCGGATGGCCTTCTTATATGTTACCATGTTAATCGGGTTAGAGAGACTATAAATTCACTAAGGAGAAACGATAGAACTTTCAATCATTTTAATCTCGCTTAATTAAAAAAAATACAAACACCATCCATCAAAATTGAAATCCCAAAAAAATATATCAAAAACAAAAACAATCAACATGAGAATCCACAGCAGCGCCGATAACCTAACTATCTCCCGAGACGAAGGAAAGATATGATTAGGAAAGTTTTTTAATCAATAAAAGGAACAAAAAATAAAGTAGGAAGCGTTCTCGGCTTCCTGGCTTCGTCGGATTTTTTCGTCTTATTTCTCATTACACCGGCGCCTTGCCTCGTTTCCCCTGACGTCATAGTTATAATCATTTATCGTTTGATGGCCGCCCGCGGTCCGCACAGCGCTTATTTCTAAAGGAAATTGAAAAAGTTGCCTTGATCGCGAAGTGTGAAATAGAATCGGGATCGAGTCTCAGAGCTGCTTGTTGGGCTGATGGCTTGTTTTAAGACTGGAATGAACATAATCTTGAAAAGATTTACATGATTTGGCAGCATATTGAGCTCATGTGATAAGTAGAGCGCTGGTTTGTTTGGTCCGCTCAATATTAGAGGCAGCAAAATCAGCTTGATATCGTCCGTTATTTACGATGTCTTTCAAAATCTTTTGATCTCGCAGTTATATTACAAAAGACATCATACTTTTACAGCTTTTTAATTTTAGAATCGATGAACCCAGTATCGAACTCATGCTACATATATGAAGGTACCTTGACTTTACACATGTTACCATTTCCAGCCACACATACCACCATTGTTCAATGGACTTTCTTTTCTTTTATATTTTCAAGTACCTACTTAGTTATCATTTATTTGTACTCTTGTGAGGATTAAATAAATGATTTATCTATCTTTCTAATACCGCCATTAATTACTTTTCAATAATAATATATTCTGTCTCGATGTTCTTCCTCTTAGTAAACATTAAAGAATAATATCTATCTTCTTCTTTCTTTCCAGAAACTCCTGTTCCTCATCCCGCCATCATTCCATGTGGAGAGGATCATGACCAGCGGCTGCGGCAGCCGGATCTGCGTGTGGGGGTCTCGAGGAGTCACCATCGCCGAACTACCGTCTAGATGGGGAAGAGCAGGGCTCTTTGATTCTGGCAAGGAGACTGTGTTGTGCAAGTAAGTGATACTTCTTTATGGCATTTCTTATTCATACAATGATTATGTCGTCAAGGCATATCGATGGACCTCTGGGGGTCAATTCTTGTAATTTTAAGACCGTTCACAGTCTGATCTCAGTCTCAATCTGTCAAAAATACCTCTAATTTCCCTAAATTTTGACAAGCGTTTGACATTTGTTTGTCGCCGAGATGAGACTGTGACTAGATTTTGAACGTTTTAAATTACGAGAATGGCCTCCAGATGAAATGTAATGGCTAAGTCTACGAAAACTACCTAATACAATTAAGGATTTTCATCGTAAAATGAATAAGTTTATAGATTGATGCTTACGTCGTTAAATAAACTGAGTGAGCGAGTTAGTTTGATAGTCGATGTACGCAAGTAGGTAAGTCATGTTAGAAATGACGACATCACTATAGAGTGATGTACTGGCGTACATCGACTATCAAACTGATATTCACCAGCAGTATCTTAAAGCCTTTACCCATAAAGCAAGTCAACACAGGAAAATCTTCTCGAAGCCCCATAACCATAAAAATTACTAATAAATTCGCCCCCAACAAAGTTTCAAACAAAGGCCAATATAATGCAACAAATTTCAACTATAAAATGAAAGCTTAACCACGTCTAGTGAAGAAACTAAACACCTGAAATCTAATAAAGCCTGATAAGTTCCCGAGAAAGCTGGCACGTAAGCATCGTGTATTTTCTACTATCACGGTAAATTTTGTAACCTATTAAGCTCCTCGAAGCGGCTATAATGTTAGCCTGAGGTAACGATTAAGGCACAGAATTGTTTAGATGACAACTTGTAGATGAGACTGTTCTTTGGGGAAGCTGGTGGTCAAGATTTTGGAAAATCGTTGAAGTTAGAATTTAAACTCCACTAAATGATGATCTTGGTCTATTTTCAGATTACATTATATGCGTGAGCAATCAAATAGATCACAATTCAATTATAAATGATGCCGCAATCAACGTGGCCAGCTACTGGGCTCAAACTATATATCGACGGCGAAGTGCCAATTACTCCTAACTAACAATTTTCACGAAATTCACTTTTATCGTTTTGTTTGTAATTTACCAAGAAATTAAACGTTTTTTTCAGTTTGTGTAAAAATTTGTATTTTGTAACTTAGGAGTTATTGGCACTTCGCCGTCGATATAAAAAAACACCGGTTAAGAGTACCTTCAACACGAAAAGAAGAAGTTATAAGTAAATATGCACTCAGCATATAAGTAGGTTCTATCAATAATGTTTATATCCTACTCATTATTATTAACATCACAAAATCTTGTGCCACAAAAAAGCCAGCCATAATGGCAAATGAAGACATCTCAGAGGCAGACTCCAATTAGGCACAAAGCTGCCCCAATACCACCACAATATAGTCTAAGTGTTTCGCGCTCGGAGTCACCACTCTTTTGTACATGTTATTAGGCGGCTATATCTCCAAATTTGCATATTTCGGCAGTAAAATTAATTCGAAGATTTGCCCGCATCCACCATCCAGACGGGTGCTCAAGGGGGTGGCTTTTGTAATGTTTTTGGATTTCTGCATTAGAATTTATACGTACCGATACGTATTGTGGCTTCATCCCTAAGACGAGTATTATACGAGTCGATGACTTTCAATTAAGTGTTTCGATTGAGCGCCGGCCAAGTATCAAAATTGTTTCCAAGTTTATGATAAGTAGGTTAGAGGATTGATTTAATTTTTATTCTGATAGGGGGAAAGTCGTTTATTGAAGGCAAAGATTGCGACTCGTCTTGAATTGCTTTAAAATATTAGTTGCCTCGTAAACTTGTAAGTTATCTTTGTTCAGCTTTGGATTTAATTAGGTTATTAGTCACAGTAATTATTGCATTCGTTGTGGGTTTGTAACAAAACTCTTATGAAAACACTTTGTTGTAATTCTCGACAGAGTATACAGGGTTATTGGTAAAACACCAACAACCTCTTAAGAGGTCATTGTACTCGTCATTATGAACAACTTTTACTATGGGACCAAACCTGAAATCACGAAAAAAAATTAGCAGTTCCCTACATTTATGTTCTGTTAACTCGTCAAAATGTAGGAAACAGCTGATTTTTTTTTCGTGATTAGGTAGTTGCATTAGGAAGATGTCAACGATAATTGACATCTTCCTAATGCAACTTTCTTTCTTAGTTTTCATATCCCAATACAAGTGACCTCTATGAGGGAAATCCTATAGTAAAATGTTCAATTTCTTAATCATATAAAACTAATCCGACACCACTAACTAAATCTACAAGAAAAGTTGCAAAAGCATCAAGTTCACCAAATACATCTTATATCCCGCCTTACTTATGGTAATAGCCGTTAGCAGTCCCAGCACAGCGCAGAACCCGTTGGTATTAATCCGTACTACTAATATTAGCAATAAACGGCCCCTTTCGGCTAATTATGCTAAGATGTTCAGTCTTGCCGTCTGCACCGAGGATTTGAGTTTTACACTTTGTTTATACTCCAGTGTACATGGATGATAGCATGATTTTTGGCACGAGGCGTTGAAGTTGGGTGGAGAATAAAGTTGTGGATGAAATCTTGGAAAAGCAGGTTCAAGTATTATAAAGCATGATACAAAAATTTTAACCCTATAATAGCACAGCTAAAGTTAAAAAAATACAAAAAACGAACATAAAACAACTAATTATTATTAAAAGCCTGTGATGTCCCACTGCAGGGCAAAGCCAAAGGATGGAATCTATCGACTTGAGGGTGTTTAGAATCATGTGCTGAATCCATGGTAACAGGTTGCGCGTCGATTTCCCGCCACCCTGTATAACAAATTAAATGGAGATATTTAAATTTATTAAATAATATGTTAGAAAACGTTAACCGGTCGTTATGGCGATGCTTTAGGAAGACCTATGGTAGACATCTTCCAGCTGAATGATGATGATAAAAAAAACCCCAAATATTTGACAGTAAAAGCACTTACATATTTTCTAAAAAAGTAATACCATAAATAGCAGAAGAAAATACAAACCAGAAAGAAGCAGCTCAGAAGACAAGACAAAACAATACAAAGTAATCTATAACCCTATTAAACATGAGCAATCACAAATTGCCTTCACCTTTATAATAATCTTTAAACACAATTTTCCCAACTAATTTACCCTGTGTCGCAGCATCTTCAGCTCGAGTGGGCTCGTATATTCTTTGATAACCCCTTATCGCCGCCGTTCGGTGCATTTCCGAGCTTCCGAAGCGAATCTCCCGCTAAATATTATGTTGGAATATTTACTGTGTTTGCCTCTGTTTTGGTTGTGTAAGTTCAGGTATATTTGGGAGGTTGTATCTTGATTTGGTAGAGAAGAGTCTGTTTTGTGTTTAATTCTTTTGAAACTGATTTGTTTCCGGATGATTTATGTATCATTACTATATAAATGATCTAATATGTACAAACTTCTAATACTAAATAAACTACAACTTATTAAAATATAATATAATAATGTAACTAAAACTATTAAAAAACTAAAATATTGCGTCGAAATATTCCTCCGTGTCGCTGTCGACTGGTAATGCACCCAAGGTACGGACGGTATTGCCACGTTGTATGGCAATGCTTAGTCTCAGAGATTTCATTGAATAAGCAATGAGCAATACCACACTTCAATACTTGAATGTTCAATTGGTATGACGGAAGAGCTTTGGATTCCGTATTGAAAATGTTCAAATCGGTAATTCCTCAAAATTAAACTAATCACGCAAGAATCGATCGCGAAATCGAGAAGTGACGATGCTTGGGGGATGCCGATGTCCAGCAGTAGATGTCTTCGGGTGAAATGATGACGACGATGATGAAACTAACTACATTGAGAAATAGAGGCCCTTGACCAGTACGATTGATTTTTTAAGTTAATTTACTATTGACCAAAACACTTACAAATTGTACCCTAACTCCTAGGTAATATTAAAATCTATCAGATAATTAAACGCTCATTATTAGCACAGACAGACGTCAAACAGCAGTCGATCCTCTTTAAACACAAATGAAACAAGTAGATACGCACGGGAATAGAACCTACGTCCGAGGAAGTTTGTTTGATGTTAGTTTCAAAGTAAGGGATTGATTCTGTTTGGGTTTAAAGGCCTTTGTGTCTACCGAGTCTTGAGCAGCTAATAAAAGCAAATCTTTTTTTTTTGTACTGCTGAGCCCATCATCACCTGTTTATCCTTTTCCCAACTATGTTGGGGTTGGCTTCCAGTCTAACCGGATACAGCTGAATATAAGTATTTTACATGGAGCGACTCCCTATCTGACCTCCACAACCCAACGACTGGATACCGATACCCCGGTAAGACTGTCAGCAATGTTGTCAGCATTTCGGGCTTCTGACGAACCGTAACGACTGTCAAAATTCCATGAATTGGATCTTTGACAGATAGAGATATTTTATTTTGAAAATATGGATACAAGTCAAGTCATGATGGTACATAATATAAATACAGAATATGTACAGAATAATACAGTCGTTACAGATGATCTTTCCGAAGCACGAACGGGTCTTAGGATAATTATACATATGGTCACCCATCTACGGACCAACCGCGGCAAGCGTAGCTTATCCTGATCGATCGACCCGTGCGGGTTATTACTTGTCAGAAGCCCCTCCATTGTACTTGCTGAGCTATTTTTCTTTAGTGTGAAACTTTTTTTAAGACTTCGTCCAAAAAATAACCATTACAGATGGAAACAGTATTCCATCAGCAATGGTCTATCACAAAGCCATAAATGGACAACAAGTAACATTCCAAATAAACTTCGCATCAACAAAACACCATAATCTACTACCATAACCATCAAAGACAAATCCCATACATTAACCCAAGATCGATAGATAGCGATACATCGCAACCTAATCCTTCAACCGCGTCGACCTACCCGCAAACCGAACGATCCTGTAAGTCTCAATTACTGGGTAACCCTGATTTACCCGACGACCGATCCAATTTGTAAACGGGACTCGATCGGAGAAAACTATTCACGACATTCACAGTCAAAAACCAACCTAAACTCAACTGTAGAAAGTTGAATTTTAGTATCTAGAGTCCAGAGATCACCTTCCAAGTCGATATTGTCTAGTCATGCGAGTGATGACCATGGAAAGTGTTTTTGCACCAAATTACGCTTTGATTAGAGGGGTTAGGGTGTGTTTTGGAATGGCCGTGTTTGACATCGGTCGGCCCGACCTGAACCCCAATTATAGGCCACAAACTATTTTATCTAACACCCGTGTGACAACACTAATCTTATTAGAATCTATTGGAATCGAAATCGTGCCAAGAAAGTAAGGAGTAGATGTCGTATTGTCGAATAAAGTTTCATTTGTACAATATTCTTGTTTCAGAGCATTTTTTAAAGTGTTTTAGGAATTTGATTGGAGTCTTATACCATGAACTGGTTTCTTGCCAGTTTATCGCCATAGGAACCTACTACGCTTTGGGATGGGCAACTAGCTTTGTAGTTCTAACTCATCGACTCCTTAATATCACCTACCTGTAATTGGTTTCATTCAAATAAATGCTTTGATTTTGATCTCAATGGCCTGCGGGACTTCTCATGATTATAAATCATCATTTCAGCCAGAAATCGCCCAATGCAGTCGGTTTAGTCCTCCTTTCTTTCTTGACATATTGACGTTTCGTCATGGATGAAAAATATGCATAAATGTACGAGTATATCGTCTCTTCCTTTTAAATTGCAATTTTACATTTCCTATCTCTAACCGTTTCCATCCTTGCCCTCACGTCTCCAGCGATCGGGATTGATTCTCTTGCGGCGTGATCCGGGCTTTTGGCTTAAACCAATTTGCCGTTTAATCCGAGGTACACGTACGGACGCTTCGGGACCCCAGCAATACACCCAGCTAATACCTCCTTGTTCTTTGTCTTTCCGTGAGATTTTGTGCTTACCGGTGATTTTCGGTGTGTTGTCGACCTTGCAGTGTGTCAGGATACCTGTTTAACGCTTTAGATGTGGCGTTAATCTGGCTAAATAATGTTTACACTTTACACGATGTGCTCAACTTAAAAATCAAAATCTTAGATGTAGAGGTTTTTGTGGCCGGACAATGTTAAAATCCCACAAACAGTAATTAATGTTGGCCCAGTGGTAACGATCCCGACTTACGAGTTGTAACCTGTGGGTTCGAACCTAGACAGGCGCGCTTTACTTTGTGTAAATTATTTCATCTCCACTGCACTCAAAACAGTGAAGGAAAACATCTTGAGGAAACCGGCATGTCCTAGACCCAAAAATTCGAAGACATGTGATGTATACCAACCCGCACTGGGCCCGCGTGGTAGATCACAGCCCATTTCATCTCGAAGAGAGGAGGCCTATGTCCCAGCAGAGGGAACGTTATAGACTGATTATACTAGTCACCTAATAAAGTTAGAAGGATGACAAATCGGCTCCCCGAAATAATCCTTCAGCAAAAACAAACTTTCCATAAATCCCTAACCAAACTATCACACAAAATGACCATCACATCTTAGCCAAACTTTATTAACAACATAATCTCACGGACGCCTCAATAAACATGTAAGAGACCGATATGCAAATATCTAGCCCCCGTCCAGTTTGTACGAGGCTGTTTGAACAAGACTGGACATGGATCGCCAGTGTAAACATGTTTGAGGGATGTTAGGGTAGTTATTGAGTGTACCACTAAATATCTTTGTATGGTGTTGGTAGTCTTTGCTTAGGGGCTTTGGGGTGGATTAAGTGACGAATTTGTATTGTAGGATAATATACATTATTATGATAAGTAGACTGTAATGAGCTGAACTTGGTTCTATAAAAGCAAGATTATAAAACTCGAAAGACAATACGAAAAGAACCCATAAACAAAATTGCAAATCCTTTCAAAAAGGTTTAGCTTTCATCGTAAAACAGTCTATCAAATATCAAAAGATTTTCTGAAATCCTTAAAAATGTCCAAACGACAAAATACAAGATAAAATCACGGCAATTCCTCCCCAAAACCGATCAAACGCAATAAAAAACTGAAGAAAAATAAAATCCCTTTCTCACGTCGAACCTAAGTACCTTAATCGCCCCCTATTGTGTGTACACCGATTTGCGGGTAGATCACAGAAAGAATCCCTTTTTTATCCCTTCAGGGAGTCTCGCTGAGCCACTGGACCGTGTTACCGGTATCGATAACAAATTGGGGATGCAATTCTTAAAGGGTTGAAAGGATTTGGGAGTTCCTTACAAGATGGGGTTATTGAATCTTTTGTCAGGTCCCTGTGGATTCGGGTCTCGAAAATTATGTGAGTATAGGGACTTGTTGCTTTTCAAGTATTTCGTATAAAGTTGTCCGAAGTCAGCTATGTTGTCCGACTTTTATGTGTTTTATTTTTGGATTAACCACACTGATATGTTTGCCACGTAGGTTTGATAGGAAGACTGCGTTCGTGGTTATTTACAGATATCTACTTATACATGGATGATGTTTTGTTAAAAGCCTTATTCAAATCGTCATGATCATTATTTCAGCCGAAAGACTTCTACTGCTGGACATAGGCCTCCCCAAACACCTCCACTTCGACCGGTTCTGTGCTTCTCGCATCCAACGGGTTCCTTTCAACGGAGGCCTTTCAACCAACTCTACGTCTTCCGGTACGCGGTCGTCACTCCAGAACCTGTCGGCCACATTGGCCATCTGCTCTGCAAGCAATGTGCCCTGCCCACTGCCACTTAAGTTTAGCAATTCTTTGGCCTATGTCGGTTACCTTGCTTCTCCTGCGGGATCTCTTCATTTCTGATTCGATCACGCAGGGAAACTCCAAGCATAGCCATATTCAAATCGTAATAAACGTTATTTTATGCTGGACTGTTTCCCTCACTGTATTTCTAGTATAATTGGTGGTGACAGACACAAAGTTAATTTCCAATTTCATTTCTAACAAAGCAAATCGTGCAATATTACAAATGAGAATATCAAAACTCCAGTGGGAACTTTGATTAACCAGCAAAATCATGCACATAGCTTTAAAAGAACAGCCAATAAACCACCTGGCCGTAGTTGTGTATAGTAATTAACGGCGGTTGCAATCCGACTGTTTAATTCCGAACAACGCCGCAATAAACGTAACGGTACCGGACCGGTGCCGTGCCCACCCACCGAAACGGAATGCGATGAAAAAGGCACGATGTCCACACACACTTGAGGAGGGAAATTACAAACGGCGGTGGCGTCCGCCGACCGTAATATCATTCCGCACGAGTCTTGAAAACGAAATTAAATTTTGCATGAAATGGTACAATATACAAAGAAAGTGGCCGGACAAAGGCAGAGTGGCGCCCAACATGGGGCCACGGTTGGTTAGCCCCCGCGAGCCGGACTTATCGTGGCCGCGTGTGTAATTTGTTTCTAATCATATTACATTTTTGTTTCGTCTGTTTCTTTGTGATGCGGCTTCACTAGGTAAGATTTAATTTTAATTAACATTTTTTTCGCCTGTGTTTATATTGCGAATTCTGCTACGCTATTTAGAGCAAATACGTTTTTCAAATATCTGTACAAAGAAATTTGTTTTTGCTAAACTTAATCATTTTACTTTAAAATGGTTAAAGATATTAAACGTGTTTATGGAAATGGAAGTTGTCAAGTTTATTTGAATTAACAAACAGAACATAAAACACCCTACAAAACATGAATAAACGCCAGAAAGTACCTACAAACATCGACCCGTTGGACAGCGGATGTCAATAATTTATACTTTATCAAAATTATACAGACCCTAGATTTTTACCCACACCCATCTAACATTAGAACTACGCAGCATCTCCTCCATTATTAACAGGGCCCGAACTCGGCCGGTTAATTAGCCCCCTTCATAATGTACAAACGGTTACAGAATACCTCTAGAAAATTTACGCACTCATAAATACACACCGTCTGGCACCCGGTGATCTCAGCAATTTTCAGTTTTCGGCAAGCACCTTAATAATTCAGAACGTAGGCGCGGCCGTAGCAAAAATGAATTCTCTAATGTGAATGGAACTTAGACTGGCGCCCAACCGGGCCAACGGCAAAATAATTAAAGCATAGCATTAAAAATTCTTCCAGAGAGCTCCACTGCCCGGATATGTGATAATATTAATACGGCCAGCTCCGGCTTTTTGGTTCGGCCGGTCTTAGGTCTGACTCCTGATTATTACAATTATAATTGTGAATAATTTAACGCTCAGGCATGTGTGAATTAATTTTAATTAACACATGTTTGTTGATGAGTACTGCTTTTGGACAGTGTTAGGAGTATGTTGAGGGATTGAAAAACAGTTCTGTTGTAGGGTGATGGATCATCAGAGCGTACTACTATTAGAAAAGTGCAGTTGAAAATAATTTTCATATTGAGCTATTATTATTATTTATCTATCTTATCAATGGGTTTCGAATTGGGTTACCCATAAGAATTACTGCGTTGTCCCCGTCACCTACCGCGGGCTGATAAAATTCTTCAGTCCAAATCCTCTCTTACTAGCATCTAATGCTAGAACCATTTCTACACAAAGAAAGTTCTAAAATATACAGCCAACACGCGCGAAGTTGGTCTAGATTTAGTGTTATTTCGCTACGGACTAGCTTCTAACTTACATTCGGAATATATCGGTAAGGAACTCTTAGTTGAACTGTTAGCACAATGGATGGAGTTCGCTCTGATGATGTTCTAAGTTTCAAGTTGGCAATGCAAAGAAAGTTGGTATAAAGTTTTATTATCACTAGGAGTACCTAAGGGTTGCAATAAGGAAGTTATGTGTGTCCTAATCAGACTATATCAATTAACAATTGCACACAATTTTGTTACCCCTTGACTTGAATTGCTTTGTATTCGTCTATGTACAAAGTCATGTATTGCTAACAATTTATTTAGTTTACTTAGCTAAACAATGCGGTACCCCAACGCTAACTCTCAGCATAAAACCTGTCTTGCCCTGAAAGTCCGCACAAAATACGAACTACCCGAAAATTGACCACTCCAATATTTCTCCCTCACCTACGCATTGTCACGGCCCAAGTCGTAAAGCCCGTAAGAAGCACGTAACAAGCCACAACGTCAGTCCGTACGTCAGGCCAGGCGTGGCCACAAACCCGCAGCGCCTTGCAGAAATAACCTTTTGCGACAATCGTATGCATGCGTGTCTCGCCTTGCCTGTGTAAGCTCCGAGATCTGTGGCCGCCCTTAGCTTAGCCTGTGATGAATTAAAAAGAGGTTTTGTTTGTAGAGAATGGATACAAGTTGTATCTGCTGAAGAATGGATGGGAGTAGGAACACTACATGCATCTATACTATTGTTTGTGGTGTTTGTTGTCTGATTTTTCTATTTCTTGATCGTAGGCTGGGCACCTACTTATATTCTGTGGCTTTCAGTTTTCTTGCGAGTATATTTGATTATGCATTAAATATAGGTAAGTACCACGATCACCAAAAATCAAAACAATTTTGTAACGAAATTAAAAATATCTATTTATTTATTTGTTTAATGCACAATGTACACAACCATAGTTACATGCTAGGCTTAAACTAGTGAGTACATGCCCCTGTTAGGGCGCAGCGAATAAAATGAAAATAAAATATAATCATTCAAGATCTAGGTTCTAGAACGAGATATCATCGCTAATAAAGTAAAGTAAAATAAAAAAAAGAATTCCCTTCAGCCATGAACCATTCCCATAAACCCAATTTATCAAAAGTCCCGCCAAAAACTTCACATAACAATTCTACTTACACGAGCACTAATCAAACTCACTATTGTACCAAGCTTGGCTTACGCCCTGTACCTGTCATTTAGCTACCGGATTACCGACCAATTAACGGAATTGGGTGAGAACTCGTTAAATAATCCAGTTAGCCGATCGGCGGCGGCGAGATCAAAGCGGGGCAAATGGGGTGCATCGATAGCTCGATCTTGCACCCTCTGGCTTGGAGAGTGTTCGTTTTTGTTTCAGATTATGTGTGGAGTAGGTGAAGCTTTATTACCATTTTTTTAATGCATTTGGTAGTATCAATGTAGGTATACTTTTATCATTTCTAACGTGACGATACTGTCGTCTACGTTCATAAAATCTATAGAAATACGTTCATGTTATAACCATTATAACGTTATCGTGGAGGGAAATTTAAAAGCGTATTCATATATTTCAATACATTAAACTTCCCTGTGTTATCGTGATGGCGTCGACGTCCACGATAATATCGTCACGTTAGAAATTATAAATGCGCACATAAGCGCGCAAAAATTCGAGATCTATTGACTTTGATTATTTGAGTTTCTTGCGGCCGTCTGACATACCAAATAAACATGTCCTTTTTTAAGTTCCTACTTTTGAAATATTGTCTGCATTCTCTTGCATTATAATTATGATTTTATCAATCAATTCGTTGGTATTAAACCTTCTTCAAATAACATCATTAGACTCCAACTTTCATACATTTTCCTGCAAACTCTTACAATATTTAGAAAACCCAACCTAAAATAATCATAATCTTCACTTACATCAAAAATACATTACTTAGCAAGAGAGTTAATCAATTTTGCTCGCATAGCCGCTTCACAGGTGACATTAACATATTTTTGCGATGGCCATGTTGTTTCAAAGGGTCTGAATTTCAAAAATACGACTCCAACACATACTCTCATTAAGTTTGGAACACGTAAGGAGAGAGACTGAATACTAATTGAGAGCTAAGAGTGATGAAAGTAGAACCGACAGATGGATAATTGGCAAATAACTTACAGACGGGGCGTTGTTTGTGCCTACGGAATTCAGGTGGAAGCTGATTGGCGAGGCAGATTATGTAAAGATTTCTTAGATAAATATAAGATTCTCCTTTTCTAAGGTGGACTTTGAAGGATATAATCAGGCTTTCTCGTTGGTGCAGTCATGTGGTCATAGGAAATATACTTCATCATCTGATGACATCAGACGGCACGGTTGGCGCAGTGGAAGCGATTGACTGCTGCGCTGCGTGTCGCGGGTTCGATTCCCGCACGGAACAAATATTTGTATGACCTACATGTATTGGTTCCGAGTCTGGGTGTTTTTCTATCTATAATATGTATGTATTTACAAAAAAATATGTATATAAGTAGTTTATCAGCCATCTTGTTACCATAACACAAGCATTAGGTTGCTTAGCTTGGGACTAGATGGCGCTGTGTGAAATGTCCAGGGATATTATTATTATTATTATCTTCAACGCTTACATTGATGACATATTAGTGTTGTACAATGTTTTTTATTGTTTGATCCACCAACCCGCACTGGGCCCGCGTGGTGGCACACTCCCTCTCAGAGAGGAGGCCTGTATCCCAACAGTGGGGACATTATAGATTGATTAGGCAATTGTTTAATGATTTGAGAAAGTCGGACACTGTCATTATGTAAAACGAAACATGCCTTTAAAAAGTCCCTCTTACAGTCCGGCCGTCGAAAGGATGCTTTCCTGTCACCTGTCATAATACTAGTAGCTATCAACGATCAAATTCACAACACACGTATTCGTTTGTATGCAACTGACAGGTCAACGCATACTCTCGTCAGCTGCACTATAATTTGCTGATGGACATGACATACATACCTACATACATACATTTTGTAGAAAAAATTGCAATTGAAATTGTTGTGATACACTACAAGGACGCTGAACGTAACGTCGTTCTTAAAAATAACATAGACAGCAATTTTTTTAGTTATGGAGACCACATGTCAAGAAAACCTATAGTTTTAGTCTCAGCTTCATTTTATGTTATCATGTCGCATCTGTGTTATCAACTCTATCGTTCACCGTCGAAGGTTCTCGCGTGGGGTGTTAGCTCCAGGGGCGAAGCTATGGTGTTAATTATACGATTTTCTTTGAAATAAGTTAATAAATATTGGATAAGGCCCACCCTCGCTGCCCTTTTAATGAACCCGCTCGATACCTGGCCATGTTTTGCTGCACCGATCATGGAAGATGAGTTTTCTTAGTTATTATTTTGAACTCTGTTTTAGTTCGCGATTCGTAAACATTTTAAGGCGGAAAATTTTAAACTGCCGGATAACTTGACTGTTTTTTTGCAGTCAAGAATAGGGTGACTTGAGATGAGACGAAATGAGAAATGATCTTAGGATGAAAGATAACTCATGATACCGTATAAGTGCTCATACTCACGAGCGACACGCGTCGACTACAGAGGCGACTGCTATCGTCGACGAGTGTCGACGGTTGCATGCACACCAAGAGAACATCGGGACAACGTCCTTCTATGCGCGGAAAAGAATCATCATCATCTGCCTAGCCTTTTCCCAACTATGTTTTGGAAGACTGTCTGTTGTAATTTTGTTGTTCGAAAAGTGCTGATTCTCAGTCCAATTTAAATTTTGACTTTTGATTTTGTTGGGGTCGGCTTCCAGTCTAACCGGATGTAGCTGAGTACCAATATTTTACATGGATCGACTGCCTATCTGACCTCCACAACCCAGTTACTGGGTAATACGAAACCCCTTGGTAAGACTGGTTGTCAGACTTTCGGGCTTCTGACGACCCGTAACGAATAGAATAGAAAAAGCGCGGAAAAGAATATAAGACAGAAATCACGATTCGTTTTGTGAAAGGTTAAACAACATTACTTAACGATTTACCTCTGCACATGTACCTAATGAACAAAAAGGAGAAGGCATGTACTCAACAGTGGGTCGAACAAGGACACAAATGATGATGATGTACCTAATGATTCCTTCCGTGGTCCACTTAGAAGTCTCTGAACCGTCTCCGGACACAAGTGAGAAGGTGTAAGTCCAACCTGCTAAAGTAAGGCTACCTTGACGGAACTGCAGTAAGGTGTGATTGTGGAGCTATGTCACAAACCATGCTCCACCTCCTATCCTGCCCTCTGTGTCCCAAAACATGCAGTCAAAGTGACCTCGCGCTGCCACCGACAACGCCGTGGGAGTGACAAAGTTTTGGGAAAACAAGATTTTAAAATACAGTCGTGCAGCGACACGACGAAGAAAATCTAATGGGGCATGTTACATTGTCAATAATATCACGATACCGTGGTAATATTGATGGTATAATAGGCCGTATCACGGTATCGTGCTCATTAATTGCGATATCGCGATATTAGGATCGTGATAATATTGACAAATGTAAAATGCCCCAATGATTGAGAGGCTCGTAAATATTCACAAAGGAGTACTACAAGAGTACATCCATCCATAATACTCACACCAGATAAGACATTCGAACGAATCAAAACACCCAATTAAAATACATCAGACAGAAACCTAATAAAAACCCATATTCATAACTCCATTGAGGTGTGTAATAAATTCGGAGAGAGCTATCATAAAAGGGCTCATACAGTACACATCTACATTACAAATCGGCCTCATCTCCCACAATGATCGACACTGACGCGTTATTAGAGCGCCTTATCTCACCGCATCTTGTCATTCAGTTTTTACGATTCATATTCATTGTTTTTGAGAGTGCTTGCTGGGTTGATGTAAAGGGGGATGCTGTAGTTGTAACAGAAGTACCAGAGTTATATGTTGGTTAAGAAAGTTATGTGTCTCTTGGGGCCTTACCATTATCATTTGCAGGGTGACAGTGATTAGTTGCACCACACATGGCTCAAATCCGTTTGAAACTTCAGTTTTTCTAACAAATTCTTTTTCTTTGTCTGTTGCAATTTATATAAAGTCAGCCCAGAATTTGGCTACGAGCTTGGCACCTTTAGTTGCGTTCATCAACTCCTGTAGCGTGCAGACAACACAGGGGCAATTCTCGTAATTTTAACAACGTTCACAGTCTGATCTCAAAATACCTCTAATTTACCTGCATTTTTGACAAGTTTTTGACATTGATTGTCGCTGAGATGAGATTGCGACTAGATTTTGAACGTTTTTAATTACGGTAATTGGCCTTCAGGACACGCTGGACACAATACACATATTGATCTGCGGTGAGAGTGTGAATGTATGGTGTTCCCTAAATGATGTTTTAAGAAGTAAAAAAAGAATATCGCTCAACTGACTACACTTCCCTTTATCACATTTCTTATAACAAAGAGCCTAGAAATGCGTGTAAAAAAAAAATAGTTTATTTGCAAGGTGCAAATAAACTATTTTTTTTTTACACGCATTTCTAGGCTCTTTCTATTTCAAGTAAAATAATTATATGGTTTAACCTAAGAGAACTTATTATCGTGTAATTATAGGTATCAGCGCCCACCCTCTTGGTATCATTGAAGCCGATGATCATTAAAGTATAAAATATGTTTTTTAATTACATGAAATATATAGATGAATTTAAGTTATAATAAGTTGAAACAGATAATTCCTAAATTATCAATGACCTTGCATCAAGCATTTCGCTTAATACACTTTTGCAATAAAACTGCAAACTAATTAAACATCCAATCTTCTGACCCTCTCCTGCATACGCGAATTTAAATTTCTGTCCCATACATTTTGCTTATGAGAACACCGATTCGGTTCGACATTTTCGTATAAGAGTCTGTAAAAACTCCATACGTTTGCACCGCATTTTCGCCAA
Organism: Apamea sordens; assembly: GCA_945859715.1. Lineage (NCBI taxonomy): Eukaryota > Metazoa > Arthropoda > Insecta > Lepidoptera > Noctuidae > Apamea > Apamea sordens. Next base: position 16,350,274 of record OX244005.1, on the reverse strand, counting down.
CACTTCCAAACTGTGACACATTTGAATATAACCCTTACGTGGCTGGGAATAAAGGTTAGGTACGCTTTGAAAAATGTAGTGTAGAAATTTGCAAAGTGCTACAGAGACTGAATACACGCTTGAATTATTTAGATAGCAATCGTGGGTCCGTATTCTGATCGTTTTTCTCATCGGTATCGGATAGGAGCACTATCTCTGTCCTTGTCTCCGCTTTAGTGATAGAGAGGGATGGCTGTAGTCATAGGTGGGGCTGCTTTTGTTTCGTTTATTCATAGCATGTGTCATGAAAGTGATGTCTAATACGTTTGGGGTTGAGCGTAGCGTTTGAATGTTGACTTGAATAATGTACCTAAGCACGGCAGAGGATGCCTTCGCGAAATATTTTTAGATAAATGATCAGGGGTTTGTAGGTACTTTGAGTACCATTGTAGTATTAGTTCTGTAATAATGAATAATGAAAAATAAAATTTACTACTGTGATTGGTATTGTGGTCTTCTTTGTGCTGTTCAACAGAAGTAGCTTGCGTTGCTGTTACTTATTGTAACTCTTCTATAAAGAAAATACAACACTATCATTATTTTCAAACTTCTATGGATCATATCTATGGCCATTACAAGCTGTTTATGTACTAAATTACAAATAAGACCCGACTGTTTTTACTCCGATTCCAATTTCATCATCTCCTAAATTACTTTACATCTTCGTTTATTATACTATCTTCTCCTTCTTCTTCCAATGCACTACCATCTCCATTACCATTGCCATCTAAAACACTAATTACTACACAAAAATCCTTCATACTATCACTCACACATACTCCATACAACTGTCGAATGATCGCAAGACATTTTTCCCCGTTGCGACTGGCCAGTGCCGGGCTTCGTAAATTAAAATGTGAATAATTAACACCGACTCCCCCCCCCCCCCTCTACATGCCACCCTCAGACACCCCCCCACTCCAGTCACACGCCACCCAGATGTATTAGTTTTAAGCTCTCAGTTCGTATGAACGCGATTTAGGGTGAATTCAAAAGGCAGATAGTTGACCCCCTCTAGTATTATAATCGTGTGGACGTTTTTCGCGTTTTTAGTTAATTCGGTCTTGGGTGGGCGGGACCGTGTAAGCGATTTTGGTCTTTGCAAGCATTGTTTAAATAATCCTTGGGACGTTTTTGTGTTAGACAGTATGTTAAGAAATAAGTACATATCTGATCTCCTGTCTGGTTTTTCAGTAGGATTAATTTATTCAAATGGAAAAAAAAATCTAATTCAACGAATTAGATTTTCCGTTTTTTTATTTCACTGAGAGCAGTTTACGACGAGATATTTTATGAGAATTTTGAAATAACAGCTTTTGTGCATATGAGATCTGAAAGAATACACAGTGAATAATATTTATACTAAAGACGTAGTTTCTTTAGCGGGAAATAAATAGCGCGCTTTACAACACTTAAAAGAATCTTCCTTGGAGGTTTTAATTTATTAAAAAAATGAATTTTATCTATTTCTAGTCTGTAGAGTTTGGCCATTCCTAAAACCATAAGTTGTTCTTCGGTTTTCACGACCTTCGATTATTGAATGCGATACCATTTTTATTCAAATTGTTGGTATTCCCCATTCATAATCAGCCTATAATGTTCCCACTGCTAGGACACAGCCCTCTTTTCTGTGAGAGGGTGTGGGCCGTAATCTACCATGCGGGCCCAGTGCGGGTTGGTAGATGTCACATGTCTTCGAATTTTTGGTTCTAGGACATGCCGGTTTCCTCACGATGTTTTCCTTCACCGTTTTGAGAGCAGAGGTGATGAAATTATTTACATAAAGTAAAGCGCCTGCCTGGGTTCGAACCCACGACCTGCTCCACCATTCCCCATTCCTCATTTAATTATTACGAGAGTACCACGTACACAGGTACTGAATTCCCCACAAATACACAACCGATCTTTACCAATCAACACCCAACTTCAAACAACGAACGAACTTATTACGTCATCAACGTACACGCAATCAGTGACGAATAAAACACGGGGCCAATCAGAGGGTATTACTAATTCAATTTGCGAACGTGGCCGAACCGCGGCGGAAACGGACGAAGTGTTCGACGATCGTTAATATTGATCAGTATTATCCCGGATCGACGATTTACGTGAAACACCGGACTCCCACATCGCTATACATTTAATTATTAAAAGGTTTACACGGATGTAGGTAAACTGGATAAGCCAAACGAAAGGGCACTTATTTATTTATCTTCAGTAATCATATTGATTGGTATCTACATAGATCATCTATCCACCCTGCAAACTAATTGCGTGACACAGTATCAATCTCAATCTGAATCATTTTGAAGGATATTACTGATCCATTGCTTCATATGTTCGAAAAATGTGTCTGCTCAACAACGTAAATAACGCAATGAATGTTGTTGAACTGTCAAAATGAAAGTCATTCCCACTGTTAGTGTGTTACGCAATTACCCCGCTGTTATAATTCCAGCAAATTATTTAATCGAGTATGCCTTGATTGGTTAGATAAATCACAGGCTACAAACTCTAAGTTAAGGAAAACTCGTCCCTAGTGCATTATTATTAATAAATAAATAATAAATAAATAAATATTTAAAAAAACTCGAAGACTTCATTATTTTATTGAAATGGAACAACACACAGCTAAAACATAGAAAAAAGAAATAAACAAACCTATAGGCCATATTGTAAACCCACAACGTGTGCACGATTAGCTATAGGATACACAACAGTGTAATAAACGTTAGGGTTACTGATACATATACGGTGGAGGTCTGCCCGGCTTGGGCTGAGCACCGCCGTGTCCTCGTGGCGGCGATCGGCGGCGGCGATTTCTCGCGTCCGGCCCTGCTCCAGGCCTTGATACGGAGCGAGAGTGTATGGGAAGCCGTCAACTTCTTCTGCGAAGCAGTAATGCTCGCGAAGGAGGAGGCGGAGCGCGTGAGGGAGAGGCAATCACTGCGCCCTCACCCCCCTAGTCGCCGCAGGAGACGCCCTGGACGGGAGTCAGCCGACTCCCGGCCACCGTAGGCGCGGGCTTGCGGTTGGCAAGCAATGGGCAGCTCGCTGCCCGGTAAGAACCAGGCCCGGGTCGACGGCGCGTTTTTTTCCACGCGCGCCTCAAAGAGATGTCAGCACGAACTGACGGGGTCCGCTAGGGCCGATGCCGTCAGGGCCGCGGGTTGTTCGAAAGAGATACCGTGTTCCCTGGCATAGGCAAATGAAGGAACACGGGTGGGTTTTAGTCAGTAAAAGTCTGACACGCCCTTCCGCTCAGCCCAGAGCTGGAGAGGTCATTTGATGACTTCCCACCCAAAACAAAAAAAAGGGTTACTGATACATAATTACCGACGAGCCTCTTGTTACCTACTGATACCTCTATGTGGCCCGTTCTGGTGACCAATTCCCATCAGGGCCCTGATTCACTATGATCACTCAATGATTCCTTACTTCGAAACCACGTCAATTCCTTAGCTAATCACCTTAGCAATTTGGACTGGTTTGCATCATATTTAACAGATAGAGAGCAAGTAGTTGAGATTGAATATTACAATCAAAAAACAAAAGAAGCACAGCTCATTAGATCTGATGTTAAATCAATACATGCCTCAATTCCCCAGGGAAGTGTTATTGGTTGCCTCCTTTTCCTTATATATATAAATGACCTCCCTAAAACCATAGACGGGCCATGTGTACTTTTTGCGGACGATATCTCGATCCTGACTTCATGCCAAACAAATGCTAATTTAAATGGAAAACTTACGACTATTCTTGGAAAAACTGTAAATTGGATGAGTGACCATAATCTCGAAATCAATTTTACCAAAACCAAATTAATAGCGTTTCATCCCTGGCAGAAAAAGAGTATAAATATAGATTTTACTTTTAATCAACATAAATTAGAAACAGTTAATAATTTCACTCTCTTAGGTTTAACAATAGACACTCATATAAACTGGAAAACACATATACAGACAGTAAAATCAAAAATTTCAAAGTTTTCATATGCTCTCCGCGAAATAAAAAAGACTACAAACCTACAAACCGCACTAGTCACATACTACGCGTATGCCCACGCTTGGTTTAACTATGGCATCATCTTATGGGGAAATAGCACAGACGCTCCCTCCTTATTTACCCTTCAAAAAAAACTAATACGAATAATAACCAATATAGAACCTACAGATAGTTGCAAGCCTTTCTTTCAAAAACACAAGATTCTCACCTTAGTTGGTATTTATATCTTGGAGTTATGTAAATTAGTTCGTAAATATCCCGATTCTTACAGCACACGGGGAGACATACAAACAAATTATTCGTTTCGCCATAAAAATAGACTAAATTTGCCCCCCTCTCGTCTTAAACTACATTCATCTAGTCCATATTCAATGTCAATAAAAATATATAATAAATTACCAGATGACATAAAACAAGAAAATAAAACCAGTATATTTTTGAATAAACTAAAGCAGTACTTAATTAAAAAAAGCTATTACACAATACAAGAATATCTAATGGATAAAATCCAATAATATTAATACATAACTGTGAATAACAGATATTTTTTAACAAGTAAAATAACAAAAATAAATTATACTATTAGGTAATATTTAATAATGATAGTACATACTCGTACATTAATCGCTCAAACCCCGCTATTGAAACACAATTGATTTTTCTATATAATTAAATAAATAATAAATGAGATATATAAAATATTAATTGAATAAGTAAATAAATAAATGTAATATAAAAACATACATAGATAATAGGATATAAAATAATTCTGATGGATAAATTCATTACTAACAATACATAATTATGAATAAAAGATATATTTTAATAAGGAAAAATATTATTATTAATTAATATGATATATATAAGATTATGTGAATGAATGGAAATATAAATATATAGGTATGAAATAATTAATAGGATACAAAATAATTCTAATTCTAACTACAAAGTAATTAATAAAAGCGCTCTTCCTCTCTCAACCTATTTAAAATTTGCTGTGCCCGACAGGGTCCATAATTGTTTCTATTATTTTTCTTTATTTACCACCTGTAATTGTACATTATGGATTGCAATAAACGATTTGATTTGATTTTTGATTTGCAAACACCAACGTCGCATTCATTTCGCACGGTTTCGTTCATTGTGTCTTAGGGGGTTTAGACTTGTAAACAGCGTTACGAAGACTCCACTATAACATTGACTGATATTCAATACGTTACGGAAGCGTATGAAGTGTTGTGCATAGCTATGCAGGTGGGTCGTCGGCCATTTTGACAAATAAAAAAGTCAAACGCTGCCTCATCCATATTTTCAACATCCATGACGTTCCTCGCGAAAAATGTTTGTTGTTTCCGGCGTAAGGTGAAAAGTCGGGATTCGGATGGTGAAAGCCATTTTCACCCCAAATATTTTATTGTGATCATTTCGTTCGGTGCGTTGATTACCTGTGGGTGGAGTTGATACTGTTTACCTGCTCGTGTATTGATGGTTCTTCGTGTAAAGGAGAGAAAGTCTTCGAAAATAATATAAGGCTCTAAAGGAACTAAGTTAAAAAAAACATTGATTAGGTTGCCCCATATCTGGTCTCCTCTAAATTATAATTGAAATGTGCTTAAATATATAACTCTTAAAACCATCTTTAGAATTGTACCGTTTTCTACTAAATTTTTTGGCACTAAACATGACGTTCACAAACCCTACTTTCACTACGTCACCCGGGTAACCATTTCCATATGAGAGTATAAACAGTATAAAACATTTGTCGCTTTTCGCGTCTGTCTGTGTTGTTTTTCTTAACTGAGCTGATGCTGTTTTCACCATCCTCTAGAGAATTTGTTCCAGAAGGTTTACTAATATAATAAATTAATATTAAACTATCATATAGAAATCTCAATATTTTGTCAAGTTGTAAAAACAGTGCGAAGTAGAGGCAGGTCGCTAGTAGAAGATAATAATTAAGAATTACTTTCACACAACCTCCTATCCTGCGATATTGTCTCTCCGTTATCTCTAAATAATAATAATAATAATAATATCCCTGGACATTTTCACACAGCGCCATCTAGTCCCAAGCTAAGCAGCCTAATGCTTGTGTTATGGTAACAAGATGGCTGATAAACTACTTATATACATTTTTTTTTTTTGTAAATACGTACATATTATAGATAGATAAACACCCAGACTCAGAACAAATACATGTAGGACTTACAAATATTTGTTCTGTGCGGGAATCGAACCCGCGACACGCAGCGCAGCAGTCCGATCGCTCAGCCACTGCGCTAACCGTGTTGAAATCCATCCAAAGGTGGTCTTTAAAAGATCGCTTTTACCGATAAGACCGCCCATTGTCTTACCCCATGTAAAATTTCTACATTTATATCTGTAATATTTATGGTATACAATAAAGAGTCATTATATTCTAACCCTTCGTCTTAAAATTCTAAACAATTCTATCCGACGGTCTCTTTCGAAACACACACATCTTTTAACACCCCTCTCTGTGTGGTTCCTTCGCCAATCCTTTAGAAAGGTTCCTCATACGTCAGGGTGGCGTTTGCTTGACAACCTGACTTCAACAGAGACGCCTGTTCTCAGGTATTCCTGACAGGACAACCCGAGCCTATCCTAGGTGGAATATTTCACAATGTTCACGTGCATTTTCTAATCTGCTGAGGACGTGGAAAGCTTTGGGGAAGAAATGAAACATGTCGCTTTGCATACAAGTTGGAGCCGCCCTAACGAGTAGGACATGGTATTTAAAGTTTTTGGCGAACTGCAATTTTAAGGTAAGAAGACAAAAAAAATACCCAATGCAGCGCTCCTAACATTTTCTCTAATGTCTTCCATAAGTATGTATATTTTCACACCAACGTGCCTGTTGCACCCACAACACAGCATTTTCATTGGTTACTCTAAAAGGACGTACGGAAACTCAAGTCAGTTTAAATTATTGGTATGGTATCAAATATGGTAGGTACGGACGCCAGCAGGTCAACCTACCCGAAACTGTCAGATTTTCCCAATCAACATTGAACCTAATGCTTTAGCAATAAAGTCGAAAATCTATTAAAGAAATCTGACAGATTGTAGTAGCTTGATGTGCTGGCGTCTGTATATAGAAAACAAAATAAAATAAAAAGTACCTACTAAAAATTTAAAGCAACTACATAAAAAACCAATTATATACATAAACTTAGGTATTCCTACGACCTGCAAACACATATCTTTTGTAATAAAGTCAAAGTAATTATTACGCAGCGCCACCACCTATAGCGGTCAAACATATAACAAAAATCGATCGCAGCATTCAGATAAACATGTCCCACCACATTTAAATGGTCGAGTCCTCATGCATAATTAATAAAAATAGCTCACACAGGATGATCCCTAGCATTAAATACGTTATAAATAATAGAAAGCATGTTTCAAGCCCCAGAGACTTGTCCCAAACAGCGCATGCATATTAACCATCACGCACAAAAATAGAATAAATTAATAATTCTATTTTTCTATTGAAACTCCCCTATTCATTAGTTGGTGTTACTACGCAAACTCGATGGAGGACTGCGCGAAAAATGTGTGTATATTTAAAAAAAAACGGTGTACTTAGATTTTTTTGTTCCTTAGTATCTTTATACGTAGCTTAAGACGTTTTGATCCTTTATAACTTTACGGAAGACCCATATTTATATGTGTGTTGTTTTTTATTAGTTAATAATTACCGGCAAAACTCTTAAATATAATTCTTCTTGTATACATACAAGAATATTAAAAAAAAGGATTAGACATGTTTGCCACCTAGTATGGCGTGCAAATATTATGAATAATAATGATTTACAGGCACAATAGAAGTTTTATTTTTATTTCGTCTGGGGGCGTTTAGTGTCCCGGAAAGTTCTTTGTTATTTGATGGGTTGATATATTAACCCAAGAAAAAGTTACCATTTTTAAATAAAATTACTGAAAATCAAAAACTCACTCCTCTTCTACCGTCAATTTCCAGTACTTACAAAAAGCCAGTCATGTCAAAATTTATTATAAAACATAAATATCCCGTATTCCCGTCACATATAAATTTGAACAATAATAAATTAATATGTGCCGACAAATGGTATGTGTTCACAACTCATCTATAAAGTGTCGTTAGGCCGGCCGCACACGTATAAAATTGCCACCGTATATTATATTCGGTTTGTTTAATTAAAACGAGCACGGGAATTGAACCGACGACCCCGTGTAGAACACGATTTTTTATCACATATGCAAATATATCGTAAATTTTACGTACGAGTTATATTGACCTCTGCCGTATTGGGTCAAATATTTTATTTTTATTAATGTAATTAAGATATTAAGATGTAAGGGCTCATGATAAATTATTATTCTTATTATGGGTATCGTATTACCCAGTAACTGGGTTGTGGAGGTCAGATAGGCAGTCGCTCCATGTAAAATACTGGTATTCAGCTGCATCCGCTTAGACTGGAAGCCAACCCCAACATAGTTGGGAAAAGGCTAGGCAGATGATTATGGAATGGTTTATAAAACTACAGAATCGCTCAGCAGCTTACAACTGTGAAAGTTTTAGAATATAATCAAAGAAAAGAGGATCAAATAATTATGATAGCGTCATTAGCGTTGCCAATTTAACATCACTAGATACATTATATTTTTAAAGTAAGTAACCTAATTTATGTCTTACGAATTGTTGAAGTAATGAATTTGGATCGCAATCCAATCAATCACTGAATTACAATGTGATTTGTTTATCATATGTTTGTAACATGTTAGCCTTTTGCTAACTATGATGCGGTCGGCTTTCAGTCTAACCAGATGCAGCTGAGTACCAGTATTTTACATGGAGTGACTGCCTATCTAACCTCCACAACCCAGTTACTGGGTAATACAAAACCCCTTGGTAAGACTGATTGTCAGACTTTCGGGCTTCTGACTGTCAAAAAACCACGAATGACAACCAGGACCCATGTCTCGGAAAGCTCGTTAAGCCGTTGCTTAACGTACTTTCCAAGACACGGAGAGGTCTTGGTATGTAAAGATGGTCACCCATCCACGGACCGACCGCGGCAAACGTAGCTTAACCTGATCGATGGCCCCGTGCGGCTGTTATTAGCTTAGCCACAAGCCCCTCTCTTTATTATATGTTTGTATCTGTACAAAGATATGATTCGTTTTATTCACTTGTTTTGGACTGATGATCCATTTTGCAGTCCAGTCCATAAAACACAGCCTTCAAAATAAAAACAATTAATATTTATTGTATTTGCCTTTCAATATTATTCATCGAGCTTCATTACCATAACACACAAACCTTTTGTTCATTTCTCGATATATCGTCCGCGTATTATCGGCGTTAGAAACAGCCAATCGCACAGACCACCGGCCGTTCAAATAATCGTAAATTCACCAACGGACAAAATATAATAAATTGCCGATGAGATCTGTGCGTACACTTCAACAAAAAAAAAATCTGCGTACCAAAAATTCTAACGTGCATCTTAAGTCAAGGGAATAAAGGTGAAAATACAGCGTTATAAGGGTTCGGGGATAGAAGAGTGGTTACCGATGAGTCTATATTTGCACTCTGAACCCTTTGTTGTCGCCTTTTTTCGGTTGTTTCCGAATAAAGGCTGATAGAACACGTTTTTCAAATCATTAAACAGTTTCGACCGCGGACGCGGTTGCGGGCAAAAAGGAGGTTTGTGGCCAAAAAAAGGAGCTGGAATAAAAATTGCGAAGCGTTGGCCTGGGACGAAGTGATCGTTGTTTTGCCACGATAATAATGTAGTGCGACTCGTTGTTGTTGGTGCTGTTTCTTAGACCGATTCTTTTTAAACAAAACGGGAAAGATCCCGCGAAACCAGTGAGAGAGTTTCTGATAAATGGTAAAAGAAGTACAGCGGGATAATTGCGTAATACACTAACAGTAGCAATGGCTCTCATTTTGACAGTTCAACCACATTCATTGCGCTATTTACGTTGTTGAGCAGACAAATTTTTCGAATACATACAGAAATAGATTTTGTTTAATAGTGTGTTACGCAATTATGGTCCAGCTCTCCATGGGCCGTGCCCCATGGAGAGCGATTGGATAAGTAACTATAAGAAAGTACCTAATTTAGAATATAAAATCTTTTCAGATCGCGATTTTCAATTTCTATTGTAAACACCATTGCCCCGTCCGTTATTTATCACTAACTTCATTGCTGACCACAACATAAAACTGACCAGATAGATTAATTGTAAATTCATTACGTCCGACTAGAGAGAAACATACAGAACAAAATAGGCCTAAATTAAAGCCATTAATTAGTCCTCACGCAAAAAAGAAAACACAAAAAAATATATTAAATCGTCAAGTATCAAAACCGTCTACTCCAACATTTTCGCAGCCAATGCTTTACGTCACACGTCGGTTCGACACTTGACGCGGCGTTTTCCTGCTAAACGCACGTAAACGACACACTCTCCAATTCGCTTTTGCAAACGTGTGGGAAACGTACACTGTGTTCAAAATCAACTGTTTGTTTAACTGATAAACAGAGTTTATCGAGTGATTGGGACACGGTTGACTTGCGATTTTTTCTGTCCTGGTTTACATTTTGGGATGAGTGGGACGCTTTGACAATTCCAATGCCTGTGACGTTTGTATTGCAACGTCATTCATATTACTAGCGGATCATGTGTCATCTGCCTAGCTTTTTCCAACTATGTTGGGGTCGGCTTCCAGTCTAACCGGATGCAGCAGCGAATACCAGTATGAGTTACAGGGTAATACGATATCCCTTGGTAAGACTGGTTGTCAGATTTTTAGGCTCCTGACTACCCGTAACGAATGTCAAGAGAAATAGACAGCCGGGGCCAACAGCTTAACGAGCTTTCCGAGGCACGGAGGGGTCTTGGTATGTACAGATGGTCACCCATCCACGGACAAACCGCGGCAAGCGTAGCTTAACCTGATCGATCAACCCGTGCGGCTGTTATTACTTAGCCAGAACCCCCTTTAGCGGATCGTGTGTGCACCTACTAAATGAGCGAAATAAAGCTCGGTCAGAAAGCTTTTCGTCCTTATAAAATGTCTTACAACATAAAGCATATGTGCAGTCTTTGAAAAGTCTGTAGCAGAATATACATAGATTAAGTTGCACCATAACTCCATAAGAATAATCAGACATACAAAAAAAACTGCTAAATAAATAACTATTCCGTTGAAAGAAATTAGCAGGAAAGTGTGCCTCACTGGTGCGTTAAATAGTTAAAGATCAAAAATTTTATACACATTTCCGATTTTGGTCCTATGAAGAAGAGCCAGCAACTCGATCCAGAAGCTCACCAGCCAGTTTGGATAATGAACGCGATTTGCGTCAATTATTTCAGGCGCCCGGCTGTCACCATTAACATAGACTATATTATTCAGCAAAGGGCTTACCATTACCTCATTTGCACCGTGCTATAAGCACCAAATTACTAATTATAGAAGCAATTTGTTTATTACTCCTAACCGAAGAACGGAGCACTGTGGCCTAGTGGTAACAGCCGTGACCTACGAGCTGTAGGTCTTAGGTTCGGACCCAGACAGGCGCTTTACTTTGTGTAAATAATTTCATCAAAACGGTGAAGGAAAACATCGTGGGAAAACCGGCATGTCCTAGAACCAAAAATTCGAAGACATGTGACATCTAGCAACCCGCACTGGGCCCGCTTGATAGATTACAGCCTACTCCCTCTCGAACAGAGGAGGACTGTGTCCCAGCAGTGGGAACATTATAGGCTGATTATGAAAAAGTTAGATCAAAAACTGGTTTTGCTGGACATAAGAGAGAGAACTAAGTTTGGCAAAAAAATGTTAACTTTTGAAGGAGCACAATTATATAAAAAAATTCCCTCACGTATAAAAGGGTTACACTCATTCAATGCATTCAAAATTCAATTAGCTGAATATTTAATTACAAATAACACCCTTCCTAAAAGCTGAATGCATTGGATGGGTGTATCATAATGGCTACCGTGACGTCTGTGACGAACTTTATATAACTTATTTTTCTTAAGCATTGTTCTCATGTAAGTGACATTGTCTTTTTTGAGAATAAATATCTTTAAACCTATAAGACCGAAGACAGAGTGTTGTGGCGCAAATTGCTATTTCTAGACATATGCTTCCAGGAGTTTCCTGTAACTAATCTACGACAGACTATTGAATCTTATGATGGATTTCTTATACTATCCAATATGCGCTTTTATAATTTCTAACGCGAGGATACTATCGTGGACGTGAACGGCATCACGATAACACGGGGAAGTAAAATGTAAGGAAATATATGAAGATGCTTTTAAATTTCCGTCCACAGGAACGTTACAACGTGCACGTATTTCCATACAATTTATCATATGGACGAGGACGTCCACAAAAATACCGTCAAGTAAGAAATTATAAAAGCGTACAATACTGGGAAAGTCTGTAAGATACCTTAGAATTTTAGATCGGAAATTGAACCAAAACCTAACCGAAAATATCGTTCCAAAACAATCACCAGAATTGAGCTCCAAATATTCAAATTACCACTTTGAACAAAACCACACGGATTACTTTCCTATAACTTACAACATAATTCAAAAAACAATACATTACACAAACCCACCCCCATTTTAAAAGCCCAAAACAAGAAGAACAATATCTTCCGTGACATAAAATTCGAAAAAAAGTTTAATGGGACCAAAATCCTGGCTCCAATAAAACATAAAAATACCCCAATATATTAGACGAAATTGATATTGTATAGATGATCCCTATTATAACGGTGGTATGAGCACAGTACCCTGTTTTGCATATAGAAAAGCGATTTTTTTGCTGGAAGTTTTTGAGGAACGATGGAAAAAGTGCAGTGGACTGCGCACAAGAATTAATGGTGTGAAACTTCGGACCGGGCCGTCGTGGGAGCCGGTTATACGGCACGGTCCAAATTTATGTACGTTCACGATTCCGTAGCTCGCTGGTTTTTGGGCGAATTTTTGCTGATCGTTTGTTAGCATTTGAACATTGATTAAAGGAGTGTGTTGAATTATGTAGTGATCATAGATTGGGTGCAATTTCATGTCCTCGTGTACCATCATCAGACCAAAGGAAGTCAAAAGTCGTCGTAGTTTTGAAGACGTCCGAATCTTTTTTACAATAAGATGATCGATAAGCAATCTATGCCAAAAACCATAAATTATTGGTCTCCCTAACTTAACTGACACAATTTGTCTTCCGTCTATAGAGCCTCCAAAAAATTGTAACCTAATTGTATTCACAAAGGCAGACCATCGATCACAGACGAAGCCGTCATCGCATTCAATAAGAATCTGCATCAAACGATTGCCACAATCAATCCTCATTTGCCGAGACGCCGAAAAAATCAGCCGACGAGAAGCCACAGATGGCGGAGCATTTTTAATAGTCGCCAAGAACTCGCCAGTCACCAACAGACAAATCTACTGTAATTAATGACTATGAGGGTATTTTTTTCACTCTGATACCAATAAAGGAGACATTACTGAAGGGACAAAACAAAACATTGCGCCCGGTGTCGAACGAAAGGAGAATTTATCATCTAGACGGCACCGGCAGTCGGCGCACCCGCCAATGTCCATTTGGATAATGCCCAACGCGATTAAAAATATAAAAATACCCCCACCCGACCCCTGTGGGGAGAGGGGGGATTTGACGGAGGACATCGCGCTGAGGACACAAAAGGATTATAAATGAGAAGGAATTTTAGATAATATTTGTACGTTGGATGTGGATTGTAATGTCGGGAGAGATCGGCCGGCGGGGCCGCAAGCGTGGGGCCGGGGGCGCCTTCCGCGATCCGCACCTAATGAGTGTTTGTATCAATTTGTTAGTATTGTATTTGAATATTTTTATACGTTCGTTACGATTTTAATCCCTTGTGGTTGTGGCAGACTGGATCGATGCTTTTTTTTAAGGCCGTTTGATCGCCGAGTGCGTTTGTGTTGATTAAAGGCGTTGTTCGAGGTTTTGGGGACCCATGTCTCGACCGCACTCTCTTTTTGTACTTTTTACTTGTGTCCGACAATTTGGATGGGTGTAGAATATTAAAAGTGTGATTATGTTGTGACTGCCTGTTCCACACCCATTACGAGTGATGAGGCCGTTATGGGAGTAGTTCATTGTTCACATAACGAGCCCTAACTTTAACTAGGCAATGAAAATACCGAAATTTCCTAATTCCGGCGCGCGTTATAAAAAATTAATTAATTCTAATTACTCTGTAGGCCTTAAAAAATACAATTCGTTCTCGTGTAGGACCCCACGATAGTATAAAGGGTCAGATAAACATGGAAAAAATATAATTCGTATTCATAATTAATACATTTAAAAAATATTATATTTTCCAGGGCGTTTTTAGACTACGAAGGATGAATCCGAATGAGCGAGAAAAGAATAACACAGAACTGAGCGGGCGACACTCGGTGTTTTCAATTCATTATCTCGAAAACAAAAATTTCATTAGCCCCGAGATTTCCTTTTTAAATTTAATTATTCATATTTAAATTAAACAAAATATAATAGAGGTCCGCCAGAGAAAAAAGCGGCTTTATCGTATCATATTTTATTAACCGAATTTATAATTCTACGCCGATTCGAGTAAATCCCCTACAGTGGGTAGACGAAGGGGGTTGTGGGCCTCTCCCCGGGAAATATTTATGAATGCCAAGCAGAAAAATCCACAATAATATTTCAGGGTGGACGTCGGCCGCGGTCTTTACTTGCCAGCCCCTGATCTATTTAAAAAAAGGCCTCCCGGAAGGACAAAAGGGCTGCGGGGTGCTCGTAAAAAAACTGGACACGTATAGAGGTTACCGGCCGTCCGGCCGCTTTGTCTGATTCTTATTTTTTACCGGATCGGATCCTTTTCGCCGTTTTTTATCGGTTTTTGTTCCGGAGACACTACGGACCGGGTCGGATACCCCGTTTGTTCTAATGTCATCCCATTTGTAATTTTTACGTTTCACTGTATGTGTATTTTTTTTTAGTTCACCGCCTAATGGCTACCCCTTTCTTTGGTATGTAAAAATTGTTTGATTTATATCTTGGTTGCTGACCAGCGACAGTTTTCTTTGGGTTCTATTTTAATTGTATTCATTCTACATCTAGTGTATCAAGCGGAATTGTTTTATTCAGGTCACAATTAGTTTCATGTAGCTATGTAATGGTTTCAGAGGAAAACACACTAAAGCCCAAATTACAAAATGTTGACGCTGCCCTTTCCAAATTGTAATATGTACAGACGCCAGCAGGTCAAGCTACCCGAAAGTGTCAAATTTTTCCAATCAACCTTGAACCTTAATTCTTCAGAAGTAAAGTTGAAAATCTATTAAAGAAATTTGACAGATTGTAGTAGCTTGATGTGAAAATCTATTAAAGAAATTTGACAGATTGTAGTAGCTTGAGGGGCCCGTGGCTAAATAATAACAGCCGCACAGGTCGATCGGTCAGGTTAAGCTACGCTTGCCGCGGTTGGTCTGTGGATGGGTGACCATCTTTACATACCGAGACCCCTTCGTGCCTCGGAAAGCACGTTAAGCGTTGGTCCCGGCTGTCATTCGTGGATCTTTGACAGTCGTTACGGGTAGTCAGAAGCCCGAAAGTCTGACAACCAGTCTTACCAAGGGGTATCGTATTACCCAGTAACTGGGTTGCGGAGGTCAGATAGGCAGTCGCTCCATGTAAAATACTGGTATTCAGCTGCATCCGGTTAACTGGAAGCCGACCCCAACATAGTTGGGAAAAGGCTAGGTAGATGATGTAGTAGCTTGATGTGCTGGCGTCTGTACCTACATGAACTGAGGCCGCCTGTGTACATTAATTGTGTACTTAAAAAGTCATAATCAGCCTATAAAATTCCCACTGCTGGGACACAGCCCTCTTCTCTGTGAGAAGGTGTGGGCCGTAATCTACCACGCGGGCCCGTTGGTAGATGTCACATGTCTTAGATTTTTTTGATTCTAGGACATGCCGGTTTCCTCACGATGTTTTCTTTCGCCGTTTTAAGAGCAGTGGTGATGAAATAAATCGCAGATAGAAAAGATAAATCTTTTTTTGTCTCTTTACTTTTAAACCTGTACTTAAAGTATTAAAAAAAAATAACAGCATAATGCTGGAAAGGACCCAGTTTGAAAGAAAACGACAGTTCGAAAATACTGTTAAATCAATAAATCAAAATCAAAATATTTTATTTCACAAATAAACCTACATGGGCCATTTATGAAACGTCAGAAGCTACGTGCACGGTTCCAATTTATCGTTTCGTATGGAGAAGAGCCAGCAAGAAACTCCACGGTTACCCTTTTGAAAGCTTTTACAATGTTTTCAAATTACAGTGCTAAAAGGTATGGGAGGACAGTGTAGGCCTGTCAACAAGTACCAGGTACTTGATAAAAGAAAATGGTCTACAAATCTACAGTGTACAGTTACGAGTAAAAGCTTGTATACACTCGGCTTTATTCAAAAGCGATTTACTCCTTTATTTTCGAATGAAATTTTATGTTGTTACGAACATAGCATTTTGGAACCCATAGCTTTACGTATTGTATCGTATTTCAACATTGCATTCGTTATTTCATGAAAAAATCGCAATTGAAAGTTGCCAAGTGTTGACATATTATTGGTGCTCGTGACTGTACAAGGCCTACAACGTTATGCACATTCACTAAATATAAAATAATCTATCTAGCAATATCAGTAGGCACCCTATGAATGCAAAGTTGTACACAATGAACAGGCTGCTGTAACTGAATCCCGAACGTGGTCAGAAATGGGATTAGCATCAAATTGGACGTGTAGCATGCGCTGAGCCCCAGTGGCGGGACCTATTGATAGACATTGTTATTGTGAAGTAAACGCTTTTTGAAACACTGGGCTTTTTGTGAAGGTTTGGATAACCGGTCTAGCTTCACCTGGGGGCGAACTGTAGGCTAATATTATTATTGTTTATTTATTTCCAATATTTTACCATTTGTTTTAAGTCAGGCAACGTAAGTATGTTTTAAGTTATCTTGCTGCGCCCTAACAGGGTCATGTACCTACTCACTAGTTTAACCCTAGCGTGTAACTATGGTTGTGTACACACGGCTACACATCAAGCTATGCAAAACCAGTATTGGCTGACCGTTCATTGTGAGAAAATATCATACAAAGTGAGGCCAAGACAAACTGGTTTTGTATAGCTTGACTTGTAGCCGTGTGTACATTGTGCATTCAATAAATAAACCTATTAGGGTATATCTGTGCGCTGACGAGCCATTCATTAAAATTTTGAAACAATGATAATGATGCTTACAATATAATACTTTAACAATAAATACGCGGTTTCACCCGCATAAATTTCGATCCCGTGATAATATCGGGATAAAAAGTTATAAACTATCTGTGTGCCAAATTTCATCCAAATCTGGTCAGTAGTTTTTGCGTGAAAGATTAACAAACATCCATCCATCCATCCTCACAAACTTTCGTGTTTATAATATTAGTAGAATTATATAATTGGCCTCTATTTTCTTGGGCCAATCCCTACGCTCCTGTGCCAGCTTCGTCCAGGTTTTGTCCGCGATGGCAACAATGTCATCTGCCCAATGCGGCGATTGGCACAGGAAAAGAGAGGCCTATGCCAACAATGGGTAAAGTCGGGCTGTGGATGATGTTGATGATCATTCATTGGAAAAAAGGAATGTTTGAGAACGGTTCGATTCAGACCAGCAGTGCGATTCTGTAACCATCTCACCGTGAAAACATGTAGGTGAAGTGAGCGTGCTAGGGATTGACACTGTTGACAGCTCACTCTAAGCTCACTTCACCTAACTTTTTACGGTGAGATTTTTACAGAATCGATCGGCTATATTTCAATATTAACATAAGGAGTCATGTCAGACAACTTTATGATTCAAAAGAGGTTGTAGTAAGTCAGCTGAACACATTACTTCTAAAATTTGGGTTTCAAATGAGAAAATGAGTTTCTGCTTTAAACATGAGGTTCTCAATTCGTCTTTAGAAAAAGTACGTCTACTGCTGGAGAACTTATTATTTCGATCCCTGTTATTTAACCGTTCCTGTGTCCGTTTCCCAACCCTTCGCCAATGTCGACAGCCACTACGCATTACAATTTCAATTCAAATTTTTAATATGGTCCAAATAACAACCACAAAAATATACTACATAAGTCTACCCACAAAATGTGGGGCATTCATTTTGCCTTACTTCCTTACCGTTCGGAATCACAGACCCCATTTTAATATTAAACAAGTAAATCCGACAAGAAGGCGAGTTCTAAACGCACGATTAATCCAGACCGCGTTCCCGCCAAAAAAGAGGAAAAAAAAACAAAATGGCCGGCGAATAATCAAATTATTAGAAGGCCACGTGAGGGCACCGCGGTCTTACCGCTTATTTATCATAGATGTAATGGATGTTACCGTTTTTTTTTCGGACGGTGTTATCGGCTTGTTTATGCAGTGTAGATGACTTGGTTACCGGATTTCTTTGTCGCAATAATATTACTTTGCCATTGGTAATTATGTCACGGCTTAGACGCTAGCGCACTGGCGACGTAAGTGAGATTTTGATTGATTTAGGTTGGTATTACTTTCAGCGAAGCACAGTTCTTGACTTGATTAACTGAAATGCATCGATATTGTTGTTGTCTTTCGTCGCCATCAACTTACAATCCTACTAATATTATAAACTAGCTGTTACCCGCGACTTCGTCTGCGATCCAGGATGAAAAGTAGCCTATGTCCTTCTCCAGTCCAGTCTACCCATGTGTCAAATTTCATCTAAATCCGTTCAGCTGTTTTAACGTAAAAGCGTAATTCTTAAATTTTCTAATTTTCTGCTCAGCTAGTACAATATTAAAAGTACACTTGCAAACAAGCATAAATTACAAATTAGAGGATTACATCCAAGATAAGATCGCTTGGAAACATGCTGGTCCTGTCCTGCTCCATAGGACAATCTGTGTTTACAATGTCTACTTTTACAATGTTTGTACATATGTGAGCACCATGGATTTTTATCGTAATTAATTTATCTGTCATGGCTTCATTTTTAATTCTTTTACGTATTGTGGTTTAGTAATTTTATTCTAGGTAGGTCTTCAGTCTTCACATATAATTAATGTATACAAAATAAGCTTTTAAAAGATCAACGTTAGAGTTTCCTACCCATTCTTCTCCATACGAAACTACCTTTTGAAAGGGGCGATTATAATCAATTCTGATTTTATTGTAAATTTTGATGGTCAAAGTGCCTTTATAAGTGCCTGTTTGAAATAAATGCTAAATAAATGCTTTGATTTTGAAGCCTTCAAAAATCCCTTCAGCCAAAGAAATACCAATCTCGAATGATCTGAGCCTCGCTCAAAATTAACTTCCCTGCTTCACCAACAGCTACTACAATTATCATTGTTCTCTTCACAGGAGTTACTCGCTGGACGAAAGGTTCCTGTACTGCCAGGGTGAAGTGCGGCGGGTGCACTGGCATCCAGGGTCACTGTCACATGTCCTTGTGCTGGGATCTGATAACACTATCAGGTAAGTCACTCTTGCTTATTACACAGCATAGTGAAATGATTATAATGTTTGAACACTCGAGCTCAGGAGATTAATTTGGGGCGTACAATTTTTTTTCGGGTAAAGCCCGAGCTACAGTGATTTCATGGCTTTGTATACGAGCTAAACTAAAAACATATATAACTGTAAAAACAAATCTACTTGAAATACTATTTAGACGAAGAAAGAAATCCGACTATTCGTTGGAACAAAGGTAGCTATTGGCAGTGGCTATGCAGTGGTTAACCAACCAAGCCTGCTAGATACGGTCGCATCAACAATTTGTTTGTCAATGAAAAAAAAATGTCAATGTTTTAAGACGAGCGCTTATCCTGCCGACAAACTGTCACGCAGTTGGGCATGTGTTGTGACATGTGTACAACTTTTGATCCAAAATAAATGATTTATTATATTTTTAAAAATTATAGATTTTTGTGAATCAGATCAAGTTAATTATATCACCATTTAGGTACTAGATACAGACTAACTGTCTAGTTTGGGACCCACTGGTTCATTGTAACCTAGCCGAAGGAAATATTTTAAGCCACTTATGTAGTCTCAACTTGGTGATAACCTGTCAACTTTGCATTTCCTGGACAACAAACTATTTCGTTTTTCAATTACTGCTAGAGGACTCAGTAAGAATCTGCTAAATTAAAAAAAATTGCTCTCTTCCATTACAGGCTCTACAACATAGCCTTGAAGAAAGGCCCCAAGCTGGTCCAGGTCCTGACTATCGGCATCAAGCCATCAGGGCAACTTGCCGGCAGGAACATACTGGACAGTCTGGGCGATACAGCGGTAGACTTCACGCCGATACCGGACTCCGAGACCCTGCTGATCTTGAGGGGCAACGGGGATGTTTATATGATGGAGTGTGAGCTTGATCGTAAGAGGTAAGACAAAGGAGATGTTATTTGAAGTTCATTTTACAATGCCCGGGCGTTACTAAACACATGGGACAAAAGTGGCAATACAATTTTAAAAAAAAAAGCTACCCCACACTAGGAATTACTCCTGTATCGTAGATGCGTTTACAAACATTTAAACTCACATACACAAACAGCCAGACCTGGAACAACTACCTGTAGGCAATACAAATATTTGTTCCGTGCGGGAATCGAACCCGCGACACGCAGCGCAGCAGTCCATCGCTCAGCCACTGCGCCAAGCGTGTCGTCAAAACCACCGTATTATACAGTACGCGAAACTTGTTCTAACAATAATATTCTGATTTTTTGGTAACATCTAATTTACCTTATTAATTTGCCTAGGATAGCCTTGAATTTCCCCTTTCTTTATTTCAGTCCTCTCCATCCGAAGCTATCAGGTCCCCTGGCTATGTACCCCCCCGCTGACGACAACTACGGCTCGGAGTCGTGCTCTATCACCGCTCTAGGGGGAGGCGACACCCCCCCACTGGTGGTAGTCGCGACCTGCTCAGCGGCACTGTACCACTGCCTGTTGCTACCTAATGTAAGTAAAAACTGCCATCTTCTAAAATTATGGTGAGATTTGAATGTAGGTCAGTGACTTGACAAGCTAACGGTGAATCTAGTTCTGCCATAAATGTTTATGGATAGTCGTGTCTCGTTGTAACACGAGTTACTTGGAGGACATAGCTTTTACCTGGCCAATCATCGGTTCTAAACCATCGGTTATACCTGTATAAAGTAACGTTCAAAATGAGACTTACCTGGTTATTGGTCCTTGAAGCAGACGTAGTTATTAAACAATCAAAACAGTCTAGAAGTGATTTTGGGACAGTGAACGGGATAACAGCGACGTAAATTGAGTTCTCTTTATCTAAATCATGCTAAAAAACCTCTTTTTTTGTTTGCCTATTCTGTCCCACTTCTGGGCAAAGGCCTCCCTTCACTCCTTCCATCATTCGCGAGCCCGCGTATCTTCCATCTTTCGCCAGCCCGCGTATCTTCCATTTTCGCGAGCCCGCGTATCTACCATCTTTCGCCAGCCCACGTATCTTCCATCTTTCGCGAGCCCGCGTATCTTCCATCTTTCGCGAGCCCGCGTATCTTCCATCTTTCGCGAGCCCGCGTATCTTCCATCTTTCGCTAGCCCGCGTATCTTCCATTTTTCGCGAGCCCGCGTATCTTCCTTCCAGTTCTGACAAGCAGGGAAATTGCGTAACATACTATCAGTAACAATGGGTTTCATTTTGACAGTTCAACAACATTCATTGCGTTATTTACGTTGTTGAGAAGATACATTTTTCGAACATATGAAGCAATGGATTATTAATATCCTTCAAAATGATTCAGATTGAGATTGAGTGTGTAACGCAATTAGGGTGCAGTTCTTCCCTACGTGCCTGCCGCGACCCCTTACTACATCTTAAAGTACTTTTTCTGGTTGTAGCCATCAGAGAAAGAAGACGGCGAAAGTCACGCCCTCTACGTGGTCGAAGCTGTTGAACTGAACATGGTTCTGAACCCAGACGATGATCTGCAGTATTCTTATCCAGTACACCTGTATCCGGTAAGTTGAAATAATTTAAAATGATGCTGATGATTTTCAAAAAATCACTTTAATGCTTACAAATAAGCTTTATTTTCCGCTGCAAGTTTAATATTTTTATGACCTTTACTACAGTACTATTTTCATTACAAGTCCACATAATTTACAAAGGACTGAAGCTAATATTTATTGAACCTGTAAGTAGTAAGTAATATTGTGTGTTTCTTGAAAGCAACTTTAATGCTTACAAATACGGTTTAATTTCCGATGCAACTTAAATATATTCATGACCTTTTCTACAATATTTATCATTCTGGAATGGACTTAATTTACAAATAAGTAAAGTGAATATTTGCTTAACTTTATCATTAAATTTCCAGTGCACAAACAACACGTATGCTTGCGTGCACGCAGGCGGCGTCCACGCGATCACTCTGCCTATGCTTGGACATCTCGTAGACTATGCACTGGCTGATGAGAGTAAGAAACTTTTATTAAAGTTTTTTATTTAGTTTTATTGGTAGAAATCATTATCTGCTTAGTCTTTTCCCAACTGTGTAGCGGTCGGCGGTCAGTCTAACCGGTTGCAGCTGAATACCAGTATTTTACATGGAGCGACTGCCTATCTGACCTCCACTATCCAGTTATTGAGTAATATGATACCTTTAGTAAGACTGGTTGTCAGGCTTTCGGGCTTCTGACCCGTAACGACTGTCAAAAATCCATGAATGACAGCCGGGACTAACGGCTTAACGTGCTTTCCGAGGCACGGAGGGGTCTTGGTATGTAAAGATGGTTACCCATCCACGGACCAACCACTGCAAGCATAACTTGACCTGATTGATCGAACTGTACGGCTGTTATTACTTAGTCACCAGCCCCTGGTAGATAATACTTATGTTTAAAACAAACCACCAATTTGACTTTTTCAATTTATTGTACAGACAGCACATCAAGCTACTACAATCAGTCAAATTTCTTTAATAGATTTGCAACTTTATCGCCAAAGCACTAAGGTTCAAGGTTGATTGGGAAAATTTGACAGTTTCGGGTAGCTTGACCTGCTGGCGTCTGTACTTTCAGAGTTTATCTTGGACATTACTGACATCGGTGAAGGAAAAACATCGTGAGGAAACCTGGACTTTTATCGCTTTATTTATAAACGTTGCTTAAAGTTAAGTAGTGATTAGCAACTGTTGAACCATACATTGTTGACGTTTGAACTTCAAGTCATTGACTGGCACAGCGGTCACACGGTGTCCAACAATAGATTTTCTATTGTGTTTGTGGTCTGGTGGTTAACGTGTTAAGCAACGTTTATAAATAAACCCCAATCGCCAACCCGTCTTGAGCAAGCCTGCTGATCAATGCTCGTGCCTTCTCTGAAGAGGCCTTTATACTGCAGTAGGACAATAATAGGCTAGTATTATACTATTACGGCCTTATTCATAAAAATCCCCTAAAATAGGTTTAAAACAACTTAGTTAAAATGCTCATCAGAACTAATAAACCTATTATAAAATTCTCTATTCATAAACGTTCTTGTTTTAACGTGATTAAGTTGTCGTTCTGATGAATCCATAGATTAAATGCCAAAACATCAGAGGGGCAATTCTCGTAATTTTAAGAACGTTCACAGTCTGATCTCAGTCTCAATCTGTCAAAAAATACTTCTAATTTCCCTATATTTTGACAAGTTTTTGACATTTGTTTGTCGCCGAGATGAGACTGCGACTAGATTTTGAACGTTTTAAATTATGAGAATTGGCCTTCTGGTGTCCACGGCCAAAAAACGCATAAAAAAAAGATTGACAACGTCACTTGTGACATTTGGAGAGCTGCCCATCTTCTTCTTCGTTCACGTGTATATTTAAAAAAAAAAAATGGATTACATTGTATTCTTGTGAGGAGTACTACATTATACAAGGTGTTGTTTTGCAACCTCGTCAAATTCAAGGAGATAACTATGCTACTGATTCTCGACATGAATCAATAATAAAATAAGTAGGTTTTTTTTTTTCAAATTTTCGGAAACGTTTGTGGGACAAGCATATTAAAACGCGGGCTGTCTAGACCGCACTGTAACTGCCCTTTTACACAAACATAAAAACGCGGCCGCTTTTACGATACAATAACGCGATTGTGTTCTTTGAAAGTGGTGTATTTTGAAATACTGTCAAACTTAAATAACTAAAAAAAAGTATGTATTCATTATTTACCAGGGATCATAATTTTATTTGATTATTTATGTCTTTCCTAGCAGCCTCCTGAAATTTGACGAGGATGCAAAACAACAGCTTGTAGAATAGAAATAAAAATGGAAAACCAGAAAATAAAATCTCTTATTTCTAAAAATTCCCTCATAACTCTGCTGTTCTGCTAGGGACTCTGGCATTTTTATATAGGTATCAGAGTGGCGAGCAATCAGGCGGGCTACTCTGGCACAAATTCGACTCACAGTTGGTTGAGACAACCCATGGATATCTCCCCCATCATCTTGAACCTAAAATGTTAACAAATAATACTTTGGTACGTACAGTCGCGGTTAATAATGGAGTATCACCTTAAGGACTGTATTGCTGTGAACGCGCGGTAAAGGCCATACCTACGTCTGTGTGCATAAAGTGATGTACTCGTATCAACACAGAACGCTCACCTCATAATTCGCACACTGGCTGGCGTCGAACGAAACAAAAAACATTCCGTCGCTTTTGCACACAGGCTACGTAATTACGTATGACCCTAGTTGGTTCATACCTATGCTAAAATTGAAATCATTTCATCAAGTACCGATAGCTGGTAGTCTTACGTGTTGGATTAATGAACTCGTAGATCTGGGTTCTAATCTCGAGTTGGGATTTTTATTTTTCTTTTCCAACAATAATCTTTATCGGTTATTTTGTTATTCGTTTTTTATAGATAAGAACAAGAATAATAAATAGAACAAGAATAATAATGTAATCATTATTTTATTTTCATTATTATATTGCCATTGTTATACGAGGTTAAAATAAAAATGGTTTTTTTTCTGTTATTTCAAAATATTTATTCGTTATAATTTTATAAACTAACAAAATAAATAATTAAACTTCTAGTCAAAACAGTTTATTTTCTCATAAAGAACAATTTATTAAAGACTTAAAATATTGTGTTTTAGTAATAAAATAATATTGTGCTTTAACTACTAATGTGTGTGGGTAATCTATGAAATCACAACTAGCAAATCTACCCACGTAAATAAAAATGTGTGAACTCCTTGTCACAATACAATTAAATTACTCAGTATACTGCCAGTGCGTTCGTTTTAACTTTAGTTGCCTATCTCAATTGTCAAAGTTAACAAATCGTATTTATTAGGACTTATTGCGGTTATAGCTTAAGTATTCATTTTCATTATGAAAAGAAGATTGAAACTAAACCTCAAAATAATCCTTATTACGGATATGACACAACATTATTTTAATATTACTAAAATCAATTTGTAATTTATAACTTAATACTTTGTTTATATAACCCCCATTATTATCAATGCTATCAAGTAAACGCTGGCGCATGAATCGAACAATATAGAAACATATATCTGTTCCTCTTATCTCTCATTCCGTGCTTCCCATCGGTGTATTGCAAAATGTAAACGTTCTTGTTTATGTTTTTCAATCAAATATGGGGTTTGCACGGCGAACGGTTCCTAAAGATATGTCGAATAATTCGGCAAAATAACGCATTGGTATGAAACCACTCGTTTCATTATTCGCCGACTAGCTGGGGCCATCTTTTGACCCTCCAACTCACAGTAGGTATTTCTCTAAAACAAAAAAAGAGTACTGTTAGGCTACTAGCAAAATACGAATTGAAATAAATATATATTTTGAAGATAGAAATGTTACATATTATATTATTGTTATATACTTAATGTTATATTTTATATTCAACATTTTTTTTTTCTTCTATTTCGGCTTTATGATAAATATAAAACGTTTAAAAAATAACTAAAAGGATCAGCAGTTTAGAAAAATTTGAAAAAAAATCGATAAAATAATTAAATCACTCACACTCAGTCCGGCTTCATCAAATATCTGTGATATAATATTAAGTCCACTTTTACGCAGCGCGATAATATCTGCTTTCATCTCAATATTTAAATTTCCTTGCATTTCAAAATTAACTACAACACCGCTAATAGATTAAACACACGTCACTCATCTACCATAACAACCAACCAAAAACAAATAACATTCTATTTAGTCGCGGTGAATTAGTCGTAGTTAACTACACCTGTGTACCTTATAATTTATTTATTTAGATTTCTGTGGGTATAATCATAAAGTTTAACGAATTATGTGAACAATGCGAACATGATACGGAACTATATTCAATAGCGTGATTATTCGAGTAGGTAATTATAAAAACATTTAAAAAAATTATCGATCGCGTGAGATTCGAACCCACGGCTCGCTACGCATGAACGTGCTTACCGACGTATGATAACCGCTGGGCTATCATGTCATTTAACCTTATGGTTGAATTTATGAACTACAATCAGTTACAAACTAATGTGAGAGTGTGTCTCTATAGTATAGAAATTACTTATTAGAAGAAGGTCGTAAGTTAAACAGAAGTGTCAATCTATTGCTTCGTAAAACTATCACCCCAGTTTTGACCCTTACTGTACCTATATTAAAATGCTCCCATGATCAATTATAAAGGCCATAGTATTTTTGTTGAAACGGTGTCGACCTTTGAACTCTACATCGGGCAAAGAAAATGCATCACATCTCTCCTGGTAAATCTTTCGACGAAGTAGAACATGTACTGCTCGTTCAATAAAAACGCAAAACACGATTTCCCAAAAAAAATTATAAAATTGTATCTCTACTTCTCAACTCCTTGCAAATAACAACTTCAACAAACTAACCATAAAACGGACGGTTCGAAAAAAAAAACAGCTGTTGCACATTTGTCGGCCATATTTCTGTTTGTTAAAGGTTTATAGTAGGATCCACCCTGTTATAAGTTACGAAGCCGCTATTGAATACTTACAAAGCTTTTTAACGTTATTGAACGTTTATGAATAATGCTTTTCGGGATTCTCATTATAACAAGCTAATAAACCTATTTTAACTTTTTATGAATAAGACCTAGTTTATTTTTAAGTTCTATTCATTCTTATACAAAGTTTGTATGTTAATCTTCAGCTGAAATGGAAGCAGTCCTATCAGCCATGTGCTCCCGCGCCAGCGTGGCGCGCCACCTGCTGTGCACGCGCACGGCGCGCGCGGGGCAGCCGCCGGTCGGACTCGCGCTCACGGCGCCGCCGCTGCCGAAGTTACTAGTGCTGTGCACCGAGTGCAATCTGCTGGCTAGGTAACTAGAAACATTTACATGTGCCACCTGCTGTGCACGCGCACGGCGCGCGCGGGGCAGCCGCCGGTCGGACTCGCGCTCACGGCGCCGCCGCTGCCGAAGTTACTAGTGCTGTGCACCGAGTGCAATCTGCTGGCTAGGTAACTAGAAACATTTACATGTGCCACCTGCTGTGCACGCGCACGGCGCGCGCGGGGCAGCCGCCGGTCGGACTCGCGCTCACGGCGCCGCCGCTGCCGAAGTTACTAGTGCTGTGCACCGAGTGCAATCTGCTGGCTAGGTAACTAGAAACATTTACATGTGCCACCTGCTGTGCACGCGCACGGCGCGCGCGGGGCAGCCGCCGGTCGGACTCGCGCTCACGGCGCCGCCGCTGCCGAAGTTACTAGTGCTGTGCACCGAGTGCAATCTGCTGGCTAGGTAACTAGAAACATTTACATGTGCCACCTGCTGTGCACGCGCACGGCGCGCGCGGGGCAGCCGCCGGTCGGACTCGCGCTCACGGCGCCGCCGCTGCCGAAGTTACTAGTGCTGTGCACCGAGTGCAATCTGCTGGCTAGGTAACTAGAAACATTTACATGTGCCACCTGCTGTGCACGCGCACGGCGCGCGCGGGGCAGCCGCCGGTCGGACTCGCGCTCACGGCGCCGCCGCTGCCGAAGTTACTAGTGCTGTGCACCGAGTGCAATCTGCTGGCTAGGTAACTAGAAACATTTACATGTGCCACCTGCTGTGCACGCGCACGGCGCGCGCGGGGCAGCCGCCGGTCGGACTCGCGCTCACGGCGCCGCCGCTGCCGAAGTTACTAGTGCTGTGCACCGAGTGCAATCTGCTGGCTAGGTAACTAGAAACATTTACATGTGCCACCTGCTGTGCACGCGCACGGCGCGCGCGGGGCAGCCGCCGGTCGGACTCGCGCTCACGGCGCCGCCGCTGCCGAAGTTACTAGTGCTGTGCACCGAGTGCAATCTGCTGGCTAGGTAACTAGAAACATTTACATGTGCCACCTGCTGTGCACGCGCACGGCGCGCGCGGGGCAGCCGCCGGTCGGACTCGCGCTCACGGCGCCGCCGCTGCCGAAGTTACTAGTGCTGTGCACCGAGTGCAATCTGCTGGCTAGGTAACTAGAAACATTTACATGTGCCACCTGCTGTGCACGCGCACGGCGCGCGCGGGGCAGCCGCCGGTCGGACTCGCGCTCACGGCGCCGCCGCTGCCGAAGTTACTAGTGCTGTGCACCGAGTGCAATCTGCTGGCTAGGTAACTAGAAACATTTACATGTGCCACCTGCTGTGCACGCGCACGGCGCGCGCGGGGCAGCCGCCGGTCGGACTCGCGCTCACGGCGCCGCCGCTGCCGAAGTTACTAGTGCTGTGCACCGAGTGCAATCTGCTGGCTAGGTAACTAGAAACATTTACATGTGCCACCTGCTGTGCACGCGCACGGCGCGCGCGGGGCAGCCGCCGGTCGGACTCGCGCTCACGGCGCCGCCGCTGCCGAAGTTACTAGTGCTGTGCACCGAGTGCAATCTGCTGGCTAGGTAACTAGAAACATTTACATGTGCCACCTGCTGTGCACGCGCACGGCGCGCGCGGGGCAGCCGCCGGTCGGACTCGCGCTCACGGCGCCGCCGCTGCCGAAGTTACTAGTGCTGTGCACCGAGTGCAATCTGCTGGCTAGGTAACTAGAAACATTTACATGTGCCACCTGCTGTGCACGCGCACGGCGCGCGCGGGGCAGCCGCCGGTCGGACTCGCGCTCACGGCGCCGCCGCTGCCGAAGTTACTAGTGCTGTGCACCGAGTGCAATCTGCTGGCTAGGTAACTAGAAACATTTACATGTGCCACCTGCTGTGCACGCGCACGGCGCGCGCGGGGCAGCCGCCGGTCGGACTCGCGCTCACGGCGCCGCCGCTGCCGAAGTTACTAGTGCTGTGCACCGAGTGCAATCTGCTGGCTAGGTAACTAGAAACATTTACATGTGCCACCTGCTGTGCACGCGCACGGCGCGCGCGGGGCAGCCGCCGGTCGGACTCGCGCTCACGGCGCCGCCGCTGCCGAAGTTACTAGTGCTGTGCACCGAGTGCAATCTGCTGGCTAGGTAACTAGAAACATTTACATGTGCCACCTGCTGTGCACGCGCACGGCGCGCGCGGGGCAGCCGCCGGTCGGACTCGCGCTCACGGCGCCGCCGCTGCCGAAGTTACTAGTGCTGTGCACCGAGTGCAATCTGCTGGCTAGGTAACTAGAAACATTTACATGTGCCACCTGCTGTGCACGCGCACGGCGCGCGCGGGGCAGCCGCCGGTCGGACTCGCGCTCACGGCGCCGCCGCTGCCGAAGTTACTAGTGCTGTGCACCGAGTGCAATCTGCTGGCTAGGTAACTAGAAACATTTACATGTGCCACCTGCTGTGCACGCGCACGGCGCGCGCGGGGCAGCCGCCGGTCGGACTCGCGCTCACGGCGCCGCCGCTGCCGAAGTTACTAGTGCTGTGCACCGAGTGCAATCTGCTGGCTAGGTAACTAGAAACATTTACATGTGCCACCTGCTGTGCACGCGCACGGCGCGCGCGGGGCAGCCGCCGGTCGGACTCGCGCTCACGGCGCCGCCGCTGCCGAAGTTACTAGTGCTGTGCACCGAGTGCAATCTGCTGGCTAGGTAACTAGAAACATTTACATGTGCCACCTGCTGTGCACGCGCACGGCGCGCGCGGGGCAGCCGCCGGTCGGACTCGCGCTCACGGCGCCGCCGCTGCCGAAGTTACTAGTGCTGTGCACCGAGTGCAATCTGCTGGCTAGGTAACTAGAAACATTTACATGTGCCACCTGCTGTGCACGCGCACGGCGCGCGCGGGGCAGCCGCCGGTCGGACTCGCGCTCACGGCGCCGCCGCTGCCGAAGTTACTAGTGCTGTGCACCGAGTGCAATCTGCTGGCTAGGTAACTAGAAACATTTACATGTGCCACCTGCTGTGCACGCGCACGGCGCGCGCGGGGCAGCCGCCGGTCGGACTCGCGCTCACGGCGCCGCCGCTGCCGAAGTTACTAGTGCTGTGCACCGAGTGCAATCTGCTGGCTAGGTAACTAGAAACATTTACATGTGCCACCTGCTGTGCACGCGCACGGCGCGCGCGGGGCAGCCGCCGGTCGGACTCGCGCTCACGGCGCCGCCGCTGCCGAAGTTACTAGTGCTGTGCACCGAGTGCAATCTGCTGGCTAGGTAACTAGAAACATTTACATGTGCCACCTGCTGTGCACGCGCACGGCGCGCGCGGGGCAGCCGCCGGTCGGACTCGCGCTCACGGCGCCGCCGCTGCCGAAGTTACTAGTGCTGTGCACCGAGTGCAATCTGCTGGCTAGGTAACTAGAAACATTTACATGTGCCACCTGCTGTGCACGCGCACGGCGCGCGCGGGGCAGCCGCCGGTCGGACTCGCGCTCACGGCGCCGCCGCTGCCGAAGTTACTAGTGCTGTGCACCGAGTGCAATCTGCTGGCTAGGTAACTAGAAACATTTACATGTGCCACCTGCTGTGCACGCGCACGGCGCGCGCGGGGCAGCCGCCGGTCGGACTCGCGCTCACGGCGCCGCCGCTGCCGAAGTTACTAGTGCTGTGCACCGAGTGCAATCTGCTGGCTAGGTAACTAGAAACATTTACATGTGCCACCTGCTGTGCACGCGCACGGCGCGCGCGGGGCAGCCGCCGGTCGGACTCGCGCTCACGGCGCCGCCGCTGCCGAAGTTACTAGTGCTGTGCACCGAGTGCAATCTGCTGGCTAGGTAACTAGAAACATTTACATGTGCCACCTGCTGTGCACGCGCACGGCGCGCGCGGGGCAGCCGCCGGTCGGACTCGCGCTCACGGCGCCGCCGCTGCCGAAGTTACTAGTGCTGTGCACCGAGTGCAATCTGCTGGCTAGGTAACTAGAAACATTTACATGTGCCACCTGCTGTGCACGCGCACGGCGCGCGCGGGGCAGCCGCCGGTCGGACTCGCGCTCACGGCGCCGCCGCTGCCGAAGTTACTAGTGCTGTGCACCGAGTGCAATCTGCTGGCTAGGTAACTAGAAACATTTACATGTGCCACCTGCTGTGCACGCGCACGGCGCGCGCGGGGCAGCCGCCGGTCGGACTCGCGCTCACGGCGCCGCCGCTGCCGAAGTTACTAGTGCTGTGCACCGAGTGCAATCTGCTGGCTAGGTAACTAGAAACATTTACATGTGCCACCTGCTGTGCACGCGCACGGCGCGCGCGGGGCAGCCGCCGGTCGGACTCGCGCTCACGGCGCCGCCGCTGCCGAAGTTACTAGTGCTGTGCACCGAGTGCAATCTGCTGGCTAGGTAACTAGAAACATTTACATGTGCCACCTGCTGTGCACGCGCACGGCGCGCGCGGGGCAGCCGCCGGTCGGACTCGCGCTCACGGCGCCGCCGCTGCCGAAGTTACTAGTGCTGTGCACCGAGTGCAATCTGCTGGCTAGGTAACTAGAAACATTTACATGTGCCACCTGCTGTGCACGCGCACGGCGCGCGCGGGGCAGCCGCCGGTCGGACTCGCGCTCACGGCGCCGCCGCTGCCGAAGTTACTAGTGCTGTGCACCGAGTGCAATCTGCTGGCTAGGTAACTAGAAACATTTACATGTGCCACCTGCTGTGCACGCGCACGGCGCGCGCGGGGCAGCCGCCGGTCGGACTCGCGCTCACGGCGCCGCCGCTGCCGAAGTTACTAGTGCTGTGCACCGAGTGCAATCTGCTGGCTAGGTAACTAGAAACATTTACATGTGCCACCTGCTGTGCACGCGCACGGCGCGCGCGGGGCAGCCGCCGGTCGGACTCGCGCTCACGGCGCCGCCGCTGCCGAAGTTACTAGTGCTGTGCACCGAGTGCAATCTGCTGGCTAGGTAACTAGAAACATTTACATGTGCCACCTGCTGTGCACGCGCACGGCGCGCGCGGGGCAGCCGCCGGTCGGACTCGCGCTCACGGCGCCGCCGCTGCCGAAGTTACTAGTGCTGTGCACCGAGTGCAATCTGCTGGCTAGGTAACTAGAAACATTTACATGTGCCACCTGCTGTGCACGCGCACGGCGCGCGCGGGGCAGCCGCCGGTCGGACTCGCGCTCACGGCGCCGCCGCTGCCGAAGTTACTAGTGCTGTGCACCGAGTGCAATCTGCTGGCTAGGTAACTAGAAACATTTACATGTGCCACCTGCTGTGCACGCGCACGGCGCGCGCGGGGCAGCCGCCGGTCGGACTCGCGCTCACGGCGCCGCCGCTGCCGAAGTTACTAGTGCTGTGCACCGAGTGCAATCTGCTGGCTAGGTAACTAGAAACATTTACATGTGCCACCTGCTGTGCACGCGCACGGCGCGCGCGGGGCAGCCGCCGGTCGGACTCGCGCTCACGGCGCCGCCGCTGCCGAAGTTACTAGTGCTGTGCACCGAGTGCAATCTGCTGGCTAGGTAACTAGAAACATTTACATGTGCCACCTGCTGTGCACGCGCACGGCGCGCGCGGGGCAGCCGCCGGTCGGACTCGCGCTCACGGCGCCGCCGCTGCCGAAGTTACTAGTGCTGTGCACCGAGTGCAATCTGCTGGCTAGGTAACTAGAAACATTTACATGTGCCACCTGCTGTGCACGCGCACGGCGCGCGCGGGGCAGCCGCCGGTCGGACTCGCGCTCACGGCGCCGCCGCTGCCGAAGTTACTAGTGCTGTGCACCGAGTGCAATCTGCTGGCTAGGTAACTAGAAACATTTACATGTGCCACCTGCTGTGCACGCGCACGGCGCGCGCGGGGCAGCCGCCGGTCGGACTCGCGCTCACGGCGCCGCCGCTGCCGAAGTTACTAGTGCTGTGCACCGAGTGCAATCTGCTGGCTAGGTAACTAGAAACATTTACATGTGCCACCTGCTGTGCACGCGCACGGCGCGCGCGGGGCAGCCGCCGGTCGGACTCGCGCTCACGGCGCCGCCGCTGCCGAAGTTACTAGTGCTGTGCACCGAGTGCAATCTGCTGGCTAGGTAACTAGAAACATTTACATGTGCCACCTGCTGTGCACGCGCACGGCGCGCGCGGGGCAGCCGCCGGTCGGACTCGCGCTCACGGCGCCGCCGCTGCCGAAGTTACTAGTGCTGTGCACCGAGTGCAATCTGCTGGCTAGGTAACTAGAAACATTTACATGTGCCACCTGCTGTGCACGCGCACGGCGCGCGCGGGGCAGCCGCCGGTCGGACTCGCGCTCACGGCGCCGCCGCTGCCGAAGTTACTAGTGCTGTGCACCGAGTGCAATCTGCTGGCTAGGTAACTAGAAACATTTACATTTAATCGCCACTGGATCAGTTATCTACTTTAGTGAAATATTTTCTAAATTGATTTTTGAGGGACACAAAAAGTTTCTAAGAAGTTTTTGTTTGCAATGGAATGACATTCACTTTATACCAATATGTGTTGTCCACACGCCAGGCTACGTCTAAATGTTTCTCACGGACATAGTGTTGCTGTGTACTGCTGTAATTTAGAGACTGCACATGGCCCCATCAATTCAGATGAATTTCTTTCATGAACACCAGTACGGCTTCGCCAAAGGGCGTTGTGCCACTGACGTTGTGTTGCCCTAATGAAGAACATTTTTAGCACCTGGGAAGAAGCACAAGATGCTATTGGAATCTTTTGCGAGCTCTCTAAGGCGTTCGATTGCATAAATCATGAAACACTTCTGATGAAACTCGAGTACTATGGGATTAGGAAAACAGCACTTGACTTGTTAAGATCATACCTGAAAGATAGAAAGGTTAAAGTCCAAGTAAATGGCGTAAACTCATTGGAGTCTGAAATGACAATGGGCGTTCCTCAAGGTTCGATATTGGGTCCATTCCTCTTTTAAGTTTATATTAATGATTTACCCCAATTACTTCAAAATCAACCGAAGATGGTGTTATTTGCAGATGACAAATCATTGATCTTTAAAATAAACCGACGGTCACAAAATCTTGACGACGTCAATAACTATTCTTCAGGTCCAAGATTGGTTTACGGTAAATAATTTAGTACTTAATGAAAAAAAAACCAAATGTATTAGATTTAAATTACCTAATGTTAGAAGTAGCGAATGTGACATCATATTGAATGGCCAAAAACTAGAATTTGTTAATCAGACAGTTTTCCTAGGAATCACGCTAGAAGAGAAATTACAATGGGGACCTCATATAACATCTATTGCGGGCCGGCTAAGCTCGGCCGCATACGCTGTTAAAAAGATAAGGCAATTAGCAGATGAAGAAACCGCGCGTTTGGTCTATTTTAGTTACTTCCACAGTATTATGTCATATGGCATTTTACTGTGGGGTCGGGCTGCTGACATTGAATCCATTTTTATTTTGCAAAAGAGAGCTGTCAGAGCCGTTTACAATCTACGTCGCCGCGAATCTCTTAGGGAACTATTTAAAAGGGTTAATTTTATGACGGTACCTTGCCAATTCATTAATGAAAATATTTTAAAAGAGTAACGGTGGAGTTTCTTGCCCATTCTTCTCCATACGAAAATAACCTTTTGGAAGGGGCGACTAGAATCAATTTTATTTTTATTTTATTTTTGACGTTCAAAAGTGCCTTTTATGTGCCTATTTGATATAAATGATTTGACTTTGACTTGACTTTGACTCTCTTTCTGCTGTGTCTCTGTAGGCTGCAAACACGTTCACACACGTCAACAATTGTTGATAAACAGGTGTTATGCCTTGATCAACTCTGCAACACACAGTATTGCCAGCAACTTAGCAACATGTTTATTAAACTTTGTTTATAAACAAATGTTTATGCTTAACATGTACCTCATTAAAAGAGATAACTAAACAATAATAAATTCCTTCCCCCACAGAACTTTGGAGCCATTCGACTTAGAAGAACAGCTGTACAAAGAACTGCAGCTGAAGAACCCAACGTTAGAACAAGAGGATATCAACAATATACTGAAAGAGGTATAATATTAATATTAACTAGACGCCACAGCATAAGCATAATAAGCCTATAATGTTCCCACTGCTGGTACACAGGCCTCCTCTCAAGGATTGGGCTGCAAACCACCACGCGGGCCCGGTGCGGGTTGATAGATGTCACATTTAGAAATTGATTTGTTTTGTACGAGTGCTTTAAGAATCAGGAAAATCTTGAGTAAGGAATATTTCTATGGGTGAATGTTTATAGTTTATCGCGGCATACCTACCTGTTTCCCATGCCTCTTTTTCTTTTTTTCTTTAATCTTCTTTTATAACATTGTAATATATATGTGGAAGCTTGTAATTAGCAATTGTCAGTTTTTAGTATTTCGTTTCCATTTACGTATTAGTCTTAGATTTAAACGTCATCTTTTTAGGTCTTCCAACCGGGTTAAAACGGCTGACAAATTGTAAAATTAACTATAATAGCAATATATTCGTTGGGTAATCGACATTGTTGTCGATAGCCTACGTTAGTCCATCTGCACAGCCATATCACTAACTGGCCGCAAGAGGCAGCGGCCGTACCACGCTATGCGCCGCATAAATAAAGTATCGTTTTGTGATTTTTACATTGCTTGTCTAGTCACTTAACGACATACTTAGGTAATGGTTAAGAAGCAATGTATTTGCTGCGTAAACAGTACAGTCGCTGTGATATTTGAAAACAATATTAACGTAGTACAAGCAAGACATATTTTACGATTTGTTGTTTATCATGATTTTAAAAACAAATATAGTAAAATACTTATATTTATTTAAGGTAAGTGACTCCATGATTTGCAAAGTTTTGGTTTTGGCTTCGGTTTTTACTAGAAATTACTCACCAACACGGCAATCTTATATTTTGCCACGATCACAGTCGAAAGCGGACTAGTTCGCGGTGACGTCCAATTGCGTAGTACATGCTCATGTTGTCCATGTCGCGTGCACACACACCCCGCGCGCCACTTCCTGTTTTTTACATTTCTAGGGGATGTGCTTTACGGCTGTAAAGCACATCCTCTTCGATCAATAATAGTACTAGATTCCCGATAAGCGCTTCAAAAACGGCCCGAAAAATAAGACCACAAATACTTTTGTGGTCTTATTTCAAATTAATATGTTTTTAACCTTATTACTTAGACTTTAAGTTTCATTTTAGGATAAACGACTGAAAATTTTAAAATATAATGATTTTATTTTCAAGCTACATTTTAAACATATTTTGCAATGGTAATTAAACTTTATGTTTAAACATTAAGGTTTATAATAAACTGAAGTTGTTAATATTATTATACTTTTTTCTAAGAAATGTAGATGTTTACGTGTGTGCAAACGTGGCCACTTGAGCGACTGATTTTTGTTCCTGATCCTTAATCTAGTACTATTATTGATCGAAGACAGCCCTAGTTAAACCTTGTCTCGTGCTGGTACATGTATTGAGTATGTCTTTTTATTTATAATTCCAGAGACAGAAACTGACGTTCACATCGATAGTACAAGAGATTCTTACGCGGGACGTGTCGCAGCCGATCCTGCAGATCAGCAAGAAAGTGGAACCAAGTCCTAAGGAGTGCTTAGAGGTAACATAATGTAGTCGATTCTTAACAAATTACTTTATGAAAAGCTGCCAAAGAAATCTTATAGGAGAAACTATGTACAGACGAGGAGGACTATGAAGGTCAGATAGGCAGTCGCTCTATGTAAAATACTGGTATAGCTGCATCCGGTTAGACTGGAAGCTGACCCAAACATAGTTGAGAAAAGGCTAGGTAGATGATGATGATGAAACTATGTACAGACGCCAGCACATCAAGCTACCCGAAACTGTCAAATTTTCCCAATCAACTTTGAACCTAATGCTTTAGCAGTAAAGTTGAAAATCTACTAAAGAAATTTGACAGATTGTAGTAGCATGATGTGCTGGCGCGTCTATACTCCCATTCTAACTTGTATTTTTTTGCCATTATCTAACCGGTCAAAGTGGAGGTGCTTGGGGAAGGCCTATGTCCAACAGTGGACGTGTTTCGACTAAAAAAACAAAAAAAAAACTATTCTCATTGAATCATCATCATCATCATTCGATGATGATGATGATTCAATGAGAATAGTTTTTTTCTTCCTTCCTTATCGCGCGTTGCGAAAGGGGGCTAGACGGAAAAAATTAAGACCAAAAGTTGGAACGACACTTTTTTCTATAGTTGTAAGCCGTGCGGCGTGCGCGTGTTTCTCTGTCTGTCTCTCTCTCTCTCTCTCTCTCTTATAGAAAGCAAGCCAGTTATACTTCGTTCCATCCGGGTGTCCCTTGACACCTCTCAAGTTTTTTGTCTTCTCTTTGTTTGTTATGGATCATAGCTTGTTTCCCTTTGCACCTGAGTCAAATAAATGCATGTTCCTTCATTGTCCTTTAAAGCTTACGTTTCGTAAGCTAGCGGTACCGACATAATTATAACGGCTGCATAATGACGGCTGTCGTAAATATTCGCCATTTTCACCGGGCGGTGCTTTAATTTTTGTAACTGTAGCGGTATTTACAACGCCACATGCAAACAACGCGTCATACTGACTTCACGCAAATCCTGCATCGCGCAAGAAGAGTTTACCGCGCAACTAGCATACATACAACTTCCCGACATCAATCGTCGGGCAGTTGCCCGCCAGACACAACACCCGTCTGGTCGGAGGATCGTCCCTTTTTCATGGAGGATGAGTGAACTTTACACCCTGTTCCTCATATAACCTTTGTTTTTTCTGAAGGTGACTTAAAAACGCTTCATATATTGATGGTCATCATTTTGCAGTAGTCATATTATAAGGAGATCCCCATAATTTTCTTATGAAACCCAAGCACAAGTGGATAGTATAACAAATCCTTCTAAATCTTCCAGTTCCTAACGCAAGCGACGCTAAAACTCCGCGGCGAGTACATCTCGCGCCAACAACGTGCAAGCGACGCCATCGCTCGCAAACTACACTCGCTCCGCTCGCTCAGCAGCCAGCACCAGGAGTGGCTGCAGGACTTACAGGTGAACATGATCAACATATCAAATCTTCCTGGGAGGATAAGAAAACTTATACACACCATGCGCAAACTCCGAGACAATTTACCATCAGACACATTGTAGCAGCGCCATAATTGCATGACACATCATCAATGGCACCGATTCCCTTGTTCACAAACTAAACTAAATTCAAGTTCAGTGCATGTTTTTCTTTCTACTTCATTAAGAAAAGGACAGAAGATAAAATATTAGTTTAGTCCTGTCAAATTAAGATACTCCATAGACAGTTTAGACGTGATTAAAAACATGGCTACCAAAAATACGTCGATTTACGTCAGGCGCTGACTAATTTGACAGGACTAAACTAATATTTTATCTTCCGTCCTTTTCTTAATGAAATAGAAAGAAAAACATGCACTGAACTTAAATTTAGTTTAGTTTGTGAACAAGGGAATCGGCGCCATTGTCAACCTGAATCATTTTGAAGGAAGCTAATCCAAGCACTGAATGTTGCGAAAGCATTATGGTGGTGGTAGTGGTGGTGGCGAAGTGGTGAAGGGCGGGCGTTTTGAGGGACTCTCTTTTGTAATTTTGACGTTCGAAAAGTGCTGATCCTCAGCTTAATTCATTTATTTATTTAATGCACAATGTACACAACCATAGTTACACGCTAGGGTTAAACTAGTGAGTACATGACCCTGTTAGGGCCCAGCAAGATAACTTAAAACTAACAGTATTGTAGTGAGTATCCATTTATGCTTTAACCATAAGGTCTGTACCGGAATGGGTGAGCCCTGCCTCTTAAACTAGGGTGACCTGTATCTTAAGAGACAGTGATCAGAAGGCCAATTCTCGTAATTTAAAATTCTAGTCGTTTAGTTATTCTAGTCGTTTCTAGTCGCAGTCTCACCTCGGCGACAAACAAATGTCAAAAACCTGTCAAAACGTAGGGTAATCAGAGGAATTTTTGACAAATTGACAAATTGACGACGTTCACAGTCTGAGCCAGTCTCAATTTTTGACAAATTGAGACTGGCTCAGACTGTGAACGTTCTTAAAATTACGAGAATTGCCCCTCAGTTCCAAAATAAACAATTTTATTTATAGCTAAAAGGTATCTTATAAAATAAACAAAAGCTTGTGAGGTATGTCAGTTTGCCTATGTGTCTATGTATGGGATGAATCTGAAATTAAGAAAAGAAATCATCATATTTGTGTTTACTTAAGATTTTTAGGTTTAAAATAAACAAAAACAGAGATGGTTTCATTATAATAGAAAAACAACTAGAAAAGTACATAATTATTATTATTAATTGTATCTTACTGTGGATTATTACAGAAAGAGATAGACGATGTCCAACTTGATTCTACGGTGCTCAAGGAGAAGTGTATGTTAGCAGAGAAACATCAAGATGATCTCAAATACAGGTGAATATTATTATTATAATAACCAGTGAAAAAGATATTTGGTATTGATCTTGGGCAGGGATGGGGAAACTTTTTCCTTCGCGTGCCAATATAATACTAACGAAATATATGGCGGGCCAAGTTCTTTCATTTTTGGCTATGTTAATTACTGTAATAAAAATATTGATATGTATTTTTGAAAGACTAATTTATTGTGCAATATTACACAATAACTATTGGAATAAAAAAGAAATTGGAAATTGTAATGAACGTTAGATGCGAAGTAGAAGGTTGAGGAGCGCTGGTCTTTGTGGGGACATGTGACATGTGAACTGTTCTATGCAAGCTGGCCATTGCCAATGAGAATGAAATTACTAACAATACGAAATATTCTCTTGATTTTTGTTTGATGGTCGCAGGCCGGATTTCAAGCCTTCGCGGGCCGGAGATGGCCCGCGGGCCGTAGTTTCCCCATCCCTGATCTTGGGGAAATCATATGAGGGAGATTAGTGTCGTAAATGGTCTTCTGAGGAAAGAACCACAGATTGAAATGGAGCAGTCTGAGTTGAGTTACACGATTACTGATAAATACTTGCTCGGACTGGCGTGCAAGTATTTATCAGTAATCGTGTAACTTAACTCAGAACTTCAAGAGGTCAACGACTCGACGAGGCATGGCATATTATTACTTCGCTTGCGTTCTCTTGGCCGATTTTAAACCATTAAAGCCTGGCTGCCACAAAATTTGTTTATTTTACCATTTTGTACGCATACACCGTTAAATTTTGATCGTTTTAATCCTTAAAAGGGGTCATTGTACTCATCATTATGAACAACTTTTACTACGGGACCAACCCTGAAATTGTGAAAAAACAAATCAGTTGATCCATAGATTTATGTTCGCATAACTCGACATAATGTATGGATCAACAGATTTTTTTTTTAGGATTAAATCGATCAAAATTTATCGGTGTAAATACACCCATATTTCACAAAATATGTCATTCTTAGTATACAACTATAAGGGCACAATGCACTTGAATACATTTTATTGACGTTTTATTTAACCTTACAGATGCTCAGCAGTAATCCGTAACATCCGCGCCTCTGCGTCGGCGACTCCGGCCGAGCGCGAGCTGCTGGCCGAGCTCGAGCGGTACAAGCGGAGCGGCGAGCGACTCGGCGACCAGATACTGATGCTCAAGCAACACGCGCAGCACAAGACCGTCGAGGTAAGCGATACGAGCGAAATAAACGTTGATTCAGCACTTATAAGAGTTCTTCCATTATTCAGGATGTAAAAGACCCATTACATAGCCGTTATCTACGCATTGTGTACTTCAAACTAAGTAACATTGAGCAAAAAGTTGTCGCTGGGAAACGACTTTTATTTTTGATGTGAAAAATCGTTGTTTACGTCAGCGCGCGTGCAGCAGTACAGG
The DNA here is from genome assembly GCA_945859715.1 of Apamea sordens. Classification (NCBI taxonomy): domain Eukaryota; kingdom Metazoa; phylum Arthropoda; class Insecta; order Lepidoptera; family Noctuidae; genus Apamea; species Apamea sordens. The sequence goes on along the minus strand of OX244005.1, from coordinate 16,308,937 downwards.
AGTTGTGGGGTTATTTGATGTTAAGTTAAAACGTTTAAAACTTCTTTTAGTGAAAAGAAGTAATAAATAATATTGGAACTTTGTCCTTCAATATCTCCGTAGAGGGGCCCGTGGCTAAATAATAACAGCCGCACAGGTCGATCGGTCAGGTTAAGCTACGCTTGCCGCGGTTGGTCTGTGGATGGGTGACCATCTTTACATACCGAGACCCCTCCGTGCCTCGGAAAGCACGTTAAGCCGTTGGTCCCGGATCGGATGTCATTCGTGGATCTTTGACAGTCGTTACGGGTAGTCAGAAGCCCGAAAGTCTGACAACCAGTCTTACCAAGGGGTATCGTATTACCCAGTAACTGGGTTGTGGACGTCAGATAGGCAGTCGCTCCATGTAAAATACTGGTATTCAGCTGCATCTGGTTAGACTGGAAGCCGACCCCAACATAGTTGGGAAAAGGCTAGGCAGATGTCCTTCAATATCTCCGTAACCAGAAGGTTCCCCAAGTACAAAAAAAAAATGATCACAAAGAAGACAAGTGAGTCTCGTCTTCGTTATGAGTCTTTCTACACCTGTTACAATATGATTTCTTCTCATGCACCTCTATTAGCCATCATGTCAGTTAGTCACTCCTGAAGTGCGATTCTGTAACCATCTCACCGTGAAAACTTAGGTGAAGTGAGCGTGGAGTGAGCTGTCATTCTAAATAATGCTAGGGATTGACACTACTGGCGCTTACTTCACTTGAGTTTTCACGGTGAGATTTTTACAGAATCGACCGGCTGTTCTGGCCATGTCATATAATCTTCCACACAGTCCATCCATCGTTTATACAGGTTGTTATTGACAGCCCTCCACAAAAACACAGGATTGATTCAGCTCCTTATTCTGAATCATATCCCACTGGAAATTTTCTCAGGAAAAAAACAAATTATGCCGTTTTTTCTGCTGATATTCCTTTATTTCAATGTAAAATTACGTTCTCTGTATGCAACACTCCATTTATGTAAATAAAACAGCTGAAAACAGCCTCGCTCAAGCTCGCTGCGCTGCCGTCCGCTACGTGCGTTTTGCCACGGTAACGATACGTTGCGTGTGAGGTAATAAAACAAATCTGGGGGTCTACTCCGAAGTGGTAAATTTATCGGATCGGCCGAATGTTCGGCCATTTCCTACTACGAAGTTACTATTTGGTTCGGTCGGTCGCGACCTAACAGTCCGATCCGACTGAACTTCATTTTGACATTTGTTGTATCGTAAACCCTACTCTGAACGAGAAAAGACCTACCGATAATTTGATTTTGACAAGAGTTACAGCGTCAAATTAATGTCAAAATACACGACAACAAAATAGCTATCGTTTGAGTATCGTAAGTATCGAATTTAATGAATAATTACAATTTTATTGAGTTTTATGTTTGTTTATAGTTTTAAAGTGAATGTGTCATAATTGAAATTGTAGCGAAATGGCAGCACGTATGTTTTTGGTGGAAGAGGCTCTGCGAGAAGAGCGTTTGGAGCGCAGAAGGAATCGCAGACGACTTCGTGACTCCTTCGATAGAAATTTAGTGCCCGACCAATAAATACAGACTCAGTCGATCCCTTTTTGAGGAACTGTGCCAGGATATAGTGCCCCTGTTACCCCGGAAGCATAATAGCCCTGCAGTTGAGCCTACTACAAACGTGATTTGATACATAAAACTGCCTGCTATGTTTTGCACAACATGTGCATAAGGACCGGAGTGAGTGCTCCAGAGTTAACTCAAGACGAGTTTGAATCTGAGAACTCCCGGCAGGTCATATACCAGCCTGTTACATCTGCCACAGAGGCTTTCAGAAGGGGACAAATACAGAGGGAAAGATTGATACAAATATTAGAAAATAATCAATAAAATATATATATTTTTTATCTATATTAATGTCTTTTATTATTTATGATTTTGAATCGGAGAACTCCCGGCAGGTCACATATTAGCCAGAGGAGACAAAGAGAGAGGGAAAGAGGGAAAGACTAGACAATCATTAGAAAATAATGAGTAAAATTTATTTTTAACAATACTAAACAACTAGAACTAATCTTCACTTTGTTATAAGTAAAAATAATATAGCATTCAGCGTGGTGCAAATTTCTTCCCACATTCGATGATTCAGCGTACGACCGTCGATGCTCTTCAAGTTTCCATGAGCCAAATCTCGATGCTCTATACGGAAATTAAGGAGAGCATCTATTTGTGCCGCTGTCGGTCTGGACATGGTGACTTCTTCTTGCAGAATGTTTGCTCATAACTTTCATTTCCAAGCTTCCAAAACACGAACATGAGAAAACGATAAACCCAAGGGGCACTTTATCACGCGTAAAGTGAAGAATATATGTAGTTTATAGTATATTTAGCTTGTTTTTTGTATACATCTCATAACTTCACTATAGCACTTTACACTTCAGTCAGCACTTGATGATAAACGACCGAAATACGCTTATTGCTATAACGATAGAGACAGACGAGATTTGGTTTGAGTTTATACTTTTTCCAGCTTTTTTCAATAATAAAAGCAATTTTGCAATAATAAAATCTCAATCTATCCAATTGTTTGTTTACTTGTCAATCTTGTCATCCTCCTTTTGACATTTATCGTTTTTCTTTTTTTTTGACAATCGGCAATGCCATCTGCATGCCAGCTACAAATATATTGTTTTTTCGAGAAATAGTGCAATGTTCCTAGGTATAAATATTGAAATAACAGCAAAGTTCAATTTTGTTACTATAAAAAATAATTTTACCCAGTAATTCAATAGTTTAATTGTATCGACATGAATAATAATGACTAATAAAAACATATGGATAAAACGTTCACCTCTGGCACTACATTTCGTTCGGTCCTACACTCTTCCGAATATTGACTATGGTTCCGACCCAACTGCGTCGATCCGAACTTTTTTCGTAGTAAGACAACAATATTCGGTTCGGCCATGTGTCGGTCGGATCCGATCATTCGAATGTGTCACTTCGGAGTAGACCTCCTGGTTTTTTGGATTCCCTTAATGTTCCTGAAAGAATTACATGTACCGGTCATCTTAATATGATGTACTGAAGCCACCCTATCAGTTTGCGGAGGGCTGTCAATAACACCCTGTATATTCTTTCTCTAACTCAGCCATCCAAATTATCCTCTAAAAACTTTCGTCACCACATGTTCCTCATTCCTTCACAAATGTTTGTAACTGACACAACTATTAAAATACCTACGAGATGGGAAACTATGTTGTTTAATGCATTTATCAAACTCAAACTCAAATCATTTAATTCAACTAAACCAATTACAGGCACTTTTGAATTGTCAAAGGGTCGGTCAGTCAGAAAGATGAAGCTAGTTGTCATAATTTATCATAATTTTTATTTTCAGCTGGAGAAATGGCATTCTGAATACAAGAAGAAGGACATCGCGCTCGGCAAGTCCCATAGCGATACGATCTCCTCCATTCTGCAACAGCAGTAAGTTGTATTTATTATACCACTAGATTTTGTCCGCGGCTGCACCCGCGTTGTCTATCCAACAGAAAACGTGTTTTTTAGGGTTCCGTACCCAAAAGGTAAAAACGGGACCCTATTACTAAGACTTCGCTGTCTGTCCGTCCGTCTGTCCGTCGCCAGGCTGTATCTCAAGAACCGCGATAGCTAGACAGTTGAAATTTTCACAAATTAAGTATTTCTGTTGCTGCTATAACAACAAATACTAAAAATAAAATAAATATTTAAGGTTGGCTCCCATACAACAAACGTGATTTTTTTGCCCTTTTTTGCTCGATATCAATAATGGCAACAGGTAGGCACTTGAAATATTCACAAAATATTTAAGGGGGCCCCCATACAACAGACGCGATTTTTATAGATTATGGTACGGATCCCTTCGTGCGCGAGTCCGACTCGCACTTGGCCGGTTTTTTTTTTTTCAGATATAAAACCTACAGTGCTAAAAGGATGGTTTGGCTGAACTAAAATACCTAAAATCACCCTGATGTCTTCTATTTCTTCAAGAGGGGCTCGTGGCTAAATGATAACAGCCGCTTAGGTCCATCGAAAGTTAAACTATGCCGCGGTTGATTCGTAGATGGATGACCATAAATTACATACTGGTTGGTCTATTACCAAATAACTGGGTTATATAGGTCAAATGGAAACTCGCTCCGAACAAAACACTGGTAAACAGCTGCATCCGGTAAGACTGGGAGCCGACCACAGCATAGTTGGGAAAAGTCAGATGTTGATGACATGAAGAAATTAAATAATTGTTTGCGCTCGGCGCAACATGTCTTCTTTTACCTCAATTAAATATCTAAAAAGTTTTTTTTTAATTTCTGCTGTATCGTGGGTGGTGTGCGTTACCCCAGCCAGATGTTGTCGAAAATGGTCATTTGAATCTTATAGATAATTAGTTGTTCGGCTTCTGTAATTGTTGCACACATTTTTAAATTTGTTGCGCTTATAGTTTTTTAATTATTTCACAAAAACATATCCTGCTGGCGTAACGTTACTCCAGCCAGACCTTTTTCTTTCTAATGGGAGTATTTAAATAAATACTAGCTATAAAATTAGTTGTCTATATGAAGTAAATGTTGTGCCTTATTTTGTATTTGTTCTTTCTTCGGTTGCGAAGTTATTCGAGATTTTGCTGGGGTAACGTTTTTGGTTTTGCTAGATCTTTGAAACGGTTAAGCGGATTCTTATCATATTTTGTACATGACTTCTTAGGAATTAGTTTAAATTTGTTCTGCAATAAAAAAAACAAAATAATGCATAGCTTAAAGGTTATTTCATTAAATAGAAAAACACTTCAATTGGTCCCAGCACTCTCAATAAGAGGTTTAAAGACTTACTTTAAACGTTATTTTGAAGCTTGTAATTGCCTTCAAATGTATGTGAAGTTTCATTAGTATCCTGTAAGTATTTAACAAGCTATGATGATATTCAGTTCTTGACGAGCACGGTCATGATGCGCGCGGTGTTATTTGGCCACTGATAAGCCTGTTTATGGATATATGAACTGAATGTTATGTCAATAATTAGTTGTTTAGTTCAGTTGTATATCAGTAAAATTTCAGCGTAATACATTGGATAATTAATGAGATAATAGGATTAAAGTCATTAAGAAGTGAATGACCGTGGTAACCCGACCAAGTTGAGGTGGTTACGAAAAAGCGAAAACGTAGAACATTATGCTATCTTTTGAAATGTTTAGTATAATACACCTTACAATTTCGGTACAGACGCGTACACTGTTAAATACATAATAATATCTGTACTATGAAAATATTATTATTATCTTCCAGTTGCACAACTTATCAAAAATCACCGATAACACGTGTTCGGTGGGACGCGGGAGGGGTGGGGTGAAGGGGTAATTCATTGTTTGCATAACGCACTAAACATGCTCCATAATCACATAATTCATCTTGTAGAGTGCGCGTGCGCTTCTGTAGTTCCGTTTCCTGTTTTTGCAAATATTTATCGAGTGCGTGAGAGCTATTTAATAAGTGTGGCGAATTACTGTTAATGTGGAGTGCTTCTATTGATGATCATAATTATGGTGCGTGTTGCTTGATGAATTCACGAACAAGGTAAGCTTGCATAATGTAACTACAGAAATAGTAGCAAAATTATTATTAGTACATTTTGTTAGGTACTTATCTAAAACTGTATTTTTTTTAAGGCTTAAATATTTGAATTTAGGAACTTACTTATTATTTTCTTTTTTTTTCGTACTTAGTTATTACCTGGACTGGAATTCTTGACAATGATAACGACATATTTATCCTTCGCTACATAGTATTTATAAAACAAAGTCGCTTCCCGTGGTCTGTCCCTGTTTGCTTAGATCTTTAAAACTACGCAACGGATTCTGAAGCAGTTTTTTTTAAATAGATAGACCGATTCAAGTGGAAGCTAGGTTTTTGTGTATACGTTGTCAACATATTATGCGGGCGAAGCCATTAATACTTTAAAAGTTCAATTGAATTGATTATTTTACCTGTTAATAAAAATTCTTTAATAAACATGTAGTTTTTTTTTAAACTTGTGTACATGTCTGTACTAAATTTGTAACACTATCCTACATATTTTAGAAGGTAGCATAATGTTCTGCGTTTTCGCTTTTTCGTAACCACCTAAACTTGGTCGGGTTACCACGGTCATTCACTTCCTAATGACTTTAATCGTATTATCTCATTAATTATCCAATGTATTACGCTGAAATTTTACTGATATACAACTGAACTAAACAACTAATTATTGACATAACATTCAGTTCATATATCCATAAACAGGCTTATCAGTGGCCAAATAACACCGCGCGCATCATGACCGTGCTCGTCAAGAACTGAATATCATCATAGCTTGTTAAATACTTACAGGATACTAATGAAACTTCACATACATTTGAAGGCAATTACAAGCTTCAAAATAACGTTTAAAGTAAGTCTTTAAACCTCTTATTGAGAGTGCTGGGACCAATTGAAGTGTTTTTCTATTTAATGAAATAACCTTTAAGCTATGCATTATTTTGTTTTTTTTATTGCAGAACAAATTTAAACTAATTCCTAAGAAGTCATGTACAAAATATGATAAGAATCCGCTTAACCGTTTCAAAGATCTAGCAAAACCAAAAACGTTACCCCAGCAAAATCTCGAATAACTTCGCAACCGAAGAAAGAACAAATACAAAATAAGGCACAACATTTACTTCATATAGACAACTAATTTTATAGCTAGTATTTATTTAAATACTCCCATTAGAAAGAAAAAGGTCTGGCTGGAGTAACGTTACGCCAGCAGGATATGTTTTTGTGAAATAATTAAAAAACTATAAGCGCAACAAATTTAAAAATGTGTGCAACAATTACAGAAGCCGAACAACTAATTATCTATAAGATTCAAATGACCATTTTCGACAACATCTGGCTGGGGTAACGCACACTCGTGGGTGCGTTTGCAAACATTTGAACTCACATACACAAACAAAACGTTGTCGAGGTACCTATAATTTCATTTCATCTTATTTTCAGAACCGGACAGATATCGACGCTCATTGAAGAAACGAAGCTGCTCAAAGACCAACTCAGCATTGTTTAGATTTAATTCAATTAGTATTAATATTTGTTTTTCTTGTTAGTAGTAAAATAATTGTCATAATTAGAACAAAATTAAATATGTTACTACATTTGTCAAATGAAAGTTATGCTACGGTTTCCTAGAACAGCGGTGGCCGCCACATAGCGTCCGCAGTTTACTGGCGGATGACGACACTGAAAAGTTATTTATGAAAGTAAGTTGGTGTGTTTCCCTATACTCCATCTGTTTAGGTAGTTAACTAAATGTAAACAATCTTAATATGTCTTTTATCTAAAAAAATGACTAAAAATGTAATCTAAAAATATTTACATTTAGGTATTTACTTAAACCGATGTTAGGTAATTAACTAAATTTAAATAATATTTGTTGGTCTTTTATACGATTTATTTTATATAAAAAGACATATCAAGATTGTTTACCTTTAGTTAACTACCTAAACAGATGGAGTATAGAGAGCGTTTTTCTGACATCGAGCACTGCGGCCGTCATTTGGCGGCCACCGCTCTTCTAGAAAACCATGGCTTAACTTCGTAACTCGTTTCAGTGACGTAACCTCAAATTGTTCTTTAAATTCTGTACTTATATTTTTTCAAGCATCATTAGAGCTGTATTGATTTGTTGACAAAGATAACTTATCGATAAGTCAACATGACATTTGACAAGTTTATATTTTAACTGGGTTGTTAAATACTAGCGATTAAGGGCGGGTTTTTTTATCCGTAGTTAAACTCAACCAATTGTTAAAAATAGTAACTAATGGTTAATTTTTTCCAAAATTAGTGTCTTTTTTGATCAATTTCTAGTTTATCTAATGATATAATAATCATTGCTAATGGTCAAATAATTAACTATTAGTTTTAAAAAAATAACCATTAGATAGACTAAAAATTGATCAAAAAACACATTTTGCAAAAATTTAACCATTAGTTATTATTTTTAACAATTGGTTGAGTTTACCTAGGGATGAAAAAACCGGCCCTTGGGCAACGAGCAACTTTTGTCTCAGCAACTGATTTGTCTCTCACATCAAGACCATCAGCAGGCCAATTCTCGTAATTTAAAACGATCAAGATCTAGTCGCAGTCTCATCTCGGCGACAAACAAATGTCAAAAACTTGTCAAAATGTAGGTAAATTTGACGTATTTTTGACAAATTGAGACTGAGATCAGACTGTGAACGTTCTCAAAACCAGGGGGTCTACTCCGAAGTAGTATCGGCCGAATGTTCGGCCGTTTCCTGCTACGAAGTTACTATTTGGTTCGGTCGGTACCGATCCTACACTCCTACACTCTTTCGAATATTGACTATGGTCCCGACCCAACTGAGCCGATCCGAACTTTTTTCGCATTTTTCAATAATATTCGGTTCGGCCACGTGTCGGTCCGATCCGAACATTCGCACTTTGCACTTCGGAGTAGGCCCCCAGAATTGCCCCTCAGGTCTACGGGTTTGTATGAAAGTGCTGTCTTTGTCGCAACGCTGCATGCTTACTGCATCCCTTACATTCACCGTCGTGACGTACAGACGCCAGCGCATCAAGCTACTACAATCTGTCAAATTTCTTTAATAGATTTCCAACTTTATCGCTAACGCGTTAAGGTTCAAGGTTGATTGGGAAAATTTTACAGTTATCGGGTAGCTTGACCTGCTGGTGTTTGTACATATAATTTGAAGCTATTAACCAGCCCAGCAAAGATTCTTTTTTTTGTGTTACTTTTATGTTTTATGTAATTGTTAGAACTGACTTTGATTTAATTTTGTATTGTTTCTCAATAAAGATATTACTATTAGGACTATATTTTTTTTCAAAAAACAGTAAAACGCTCTTTTTTTTTTAATAGAAATCAATGTTCTTCAGAAATATCCGGTGCGTAGTCGCCAGCGTGCGTATATGACCCGATGTACGAACGTAAACTGAGCAAAAAGGGTATGGCCGCGGGTTGTTCTGTCAGGGCCGCGGGTTGTTCTGCCAGTTCCGCGGGTTGTTCGAAAGAGATACCGTGACCCCTGGCACAGGCAACTGAAGGAACACGGGTGGGTTTTAGTCAGTAAAAGTCTGATACGGCCTCCCGCTCCGCCCAGAGCGGGAGAAGTCATATGAAGATTTCCCACCCAAGGATCGTAGCAGGTGGCGTTTTGTAGTTTCTGCCTACCCCCATGTGACAAAGACGTGAGCTTATATTGTATGTATCTAATGAAAACGGGAATTATGGGTTACAAACAAATAAAACAAAGAAATTATTTGTTAAAATTGAGATGCTATTCAAAGATTCAATAATAATATTTTTATACATTCAAGTAATGAATGTTGGTTCGTAATAATATAGGAATGACTTACATTATTATTATCATTTAGCGTCGTAAGACCTTAGTAATAACTATTAGGTAACTACCACTAGGCAGCATACAATCATAAGTAAAAAAAAAACTAAACTTAGGCGGTACATGTACCAACTGTCTAAAATTATTGTAGCAAAACTGAAAAACACTAAAATGGGCGAGAAACCCGAATTAGGGATATTTTGACAGTTTAAACTTTTTATTTTTTTACAATGGCAACATCCAAGTAAACGTCATTTTCAAAAAGCCTGCTGTCAAAATTACCTTGAAATTGTCTATGCATTATGAAACCGTGGTTTAATAGAAATAAACTTTCTTATTCGGATAATTCGGGATTCCCTCAATGTGCATCAGAAACATAAACTTGCCTGACCAGAAGTAGTGGCCGTATATGAAAAGAAATGGCGCAGTTCGACTGTTATAGCTCCATCTCTTTCCAACAATAGTCTTGACCAGTGCGAGAAAGAGATGGAGCTACACAGATCAAATAGCGCTATCTCCTTTTTACTTCAACACTTATTATAAGGTATAAAACAGCTGTTTTTTAAAACACATACAAATCAAAATACACGCCGATAAAAAAACTAAATTAAAACTGCAGTCGATAATGACTCTTAAGTCCTAAGAGTAAAGCTAATATTACAATGACTTAGTTAATCAGGGGTCCCCAGAACATTTTGGACACCCTCTTCTGGTCTTCAGTGCAGAAGAAATCCTTTCCGAGCTTTACAAACTCATTTAGTGATAGCTTGCCATCCTGTAAAAAAGATATTTTTCGTTTAGATATTTTAAATGGATACGGAAGCTGGTTCGATGTGGCGCGGGCAAAAGAGTTCCTGGAAGGATTTGGGGGAGGCTTTTGCCCAACAGTGGGGCTAATTAAAAAAAATAACAAAGCATGTAAGTATACAGGGTGGATTTTGGAACCGTTGTAACTACAAGAACTCGATGTTAGAAGAATTTCCTCTTAATTATTTTACAGATTTTGAAAAAAAATTACTGTCCGCAGGAAAATGGGCAGTTTTCACGAAAACTTTATTCATGCCAATCGATCCTGTAGTGCGATTCTGTAACCATCTCACCGTGAAAACTTAGGTGAAGTGAGCGTGGAGTGAGCCGTCATATTCCAAATACCTAATGCTAGGGATTGACACTACTGACAACTCACATCAAGCTCACTTCACTTGAGTTTTCACGGTGAGATTTTTACAGAATCGACCGGCTGTTTCTTATAAGGATCCAAAACCTCTATTGAACCAACTGAGGTTTGAGTACTAGAAAATTTAGAAATCGCCAAAACTTTTCCCATACAATTCGTAAGAAATGATACTCCAACTCCCAAAGTTTTTGGGCCCATTTTCCTGCTGACATTTTCTCAAAATTTTTGCAAATCAAAATTTCTCAAAAAGTTAAGGAAAGTCTCTAAGGCCGTTTTCCTGTGGGTTTAGGTTCTCCGTATATTAAGGTCCGTACGCCTAATAAAATTCATAATATTGAGTCGATTTTGTGAGCAGAAACGATAAAAAATTATCTGGTGAGCTTTTGAGATAGGTAACAAAAACCGAAACCATGGTAAATAGAGCAACGTGAACCAAGAAACCATGAGCACATGATTCTATCGAAAGTTAAAACTGTGTTTTTAAGTTTAGCCTGGACTTTGAACAGACATTTTTTTTTTTGTGTAAAATAACTACCCTGTACAGTCAACAGCAAAAGTAGATGATCAAAATCAGAAATTCAAAACTAATGAACGGAGTTTGCGTCAGAACTGTGTGGCGTCGGAGTGATTCAAAAGTATGTGATTGTAAATTATACCAAACATTTACTACTAGTACAGCTGCCATATAGCCGCGAACTCCGTTAGTTAGTATTGAATTTCTGATTTTGATCATCTACTTTTGCTGTTGACTGTACAAACATATTTTATAGCACTGTGCCCATCCAGTCCATTTTTACACAGATAAGCGTAACTTAGGTGCGGGTTAAGATCGCACGAGCTATAAAATAGTATACCTACGATACGTATAACTTAAGTAGTCTATTAATGCACGGTGTTTAATAAAATGTGTCCGTTTCAATGGCGCGGCCACGACGTTTTTTTAAAAAAAAACCATGCCAATATTTTGTAACAATTTGTAAAAGTTGATTCCCAAAACCATAAATTTGTCAAAGCTATGGTTAAAAAGTTATAAGGGTTTGAACGTGGCCGCGCCATTGAAACGCGGCGAACCGCGCGGCCACGGAGATCTTTAAAACTAAGCATTGCAGAGACCTGAAATTTAGGTAAATAACAGATTGAATTTGTAAAAAATTTGTAAAAATATAGGAAAAATTCCTGGGTTTATATTTTAGGAGCTGCAAGACTTAAAACCTCATGGCCGCGCCATCGAAACGGTGTGAAACACGTTATGGCCGATATCTCGCTGAAAAATCATCGCAGACGTCTGAAGTTTTTTGTAAAACCCAGATTTGAATTTGTCAAAACTAGTAAAAATACAACAAAAAATCCTAGGTTTATATTTCAGGAGCTATGAGACTAAAACCCCATGGCCGCGCCATTGAAACGGTGAAAAATACGTTATCACCGATATCTCGCTGAAAAAGCATCGCAGAGGTCTGAAGTTTTTTGTAAAACCTAGATTTGAATTTGTCAAAATAGGTAAAAATGCACAAAAAAATCCTAGGTTTACATTTCAGGAGCTGTGATACGGTATCGCGTAGAAATAAGTCGTGATTCTCTTTCGATGATAGTAAGTGATAGCGAGATCTTTTTTTTTGTAAATAGCACCTATGAATATGTAGAATTACCGACAGTAGGGATTATTTTTTTTATCATAATAATATAATTTTTTATGCGTCTTGAATATTTCAATAAGGTGACCATGGCTTATCTTTTACAGAAAACTTTGCACGTATTAGAATAACTCAAGGATTCTAAATTAAATGAAAATCCTTACTAAATATTATTATATATATATAATATTATAAAAGCGAAAGTAAGTGTATTTGTTACTATTTCACGCCTAAACCACTGAACCGATCATCCTGAAACTTTGCATATAGATTTTCAGGTATACGGAGACGGGCATAGGGTACCTTTTATCCCGAAAAAAGTAGTTTCCGAAAAAAACAATCAAAACGTGGTTTTTTATCGTAAATGCCACATGTCTTAAGAATATTTTCTTCCAAATTTATTGTCAAATTCTCAATTAACGCGAGCGAAGCCGTGGAAAAAATCTATTGAAACGATAAGATACAAAACTATGTTTATTTCTAAAATAGGTGGAAAGTGTTCTGTAAACAGTAAGCCATGGTCACCCTATCGACTTATTCAAGACGTATTGATGATTCCGTACACAGCTCCTGAAATGTAAACCTAGGATTTTTTGTTGTATTTTTACTAGTTTTGACAAATTCAAATCTAGGTTTTACAAAAAACTTCAGACCTCTGCGATGCTTTTTCAGCGAGATATCGGTGATAACGTATTTTACACCGTTTCAATGGCGCGGCCATGGGGTTTTGGTCTCACAGCTCCTGAAATATAAACCTAGGATTTTTTGTTGTATTTTTACTAGTTTTGACAAATTCAAATCTGGGTTTTACAAAAAACTTCAGACGTCTGCGATGCTTTTTCAGCGAGATATCGGCCATAACGTGTTTCACACCGTTTCGATGGCGCGGCCATGAGGTTTAAGTCTTGCAGCTCCTAAAATATAAACCCAGGAATTTTTCCTATATTTTTAATTTTTTTTTACAAATTCAATCTGTTATTTACCTAAATTTCAGGTCTCTGCAATGCTTAGTTTTAAAGATCTCCGTGGCCGCGCGGTTCGCCGCGTTTCAATGGCGCGGCCACGTTCAAACCCTTATAACTTTTTAACCATAGCTTTGACAAATTTATGGTTTTGGGAATCAACTTTTACAAATTGTTACAAAATATTGGCATGGTTTTTTTTAAAAAAAAACGTCGTGGCCGCGCCATTGAAACGGACACAATAAAATGCTTGTAGATTTTTAGCAGTAAGCTGTATATCCAAAATAGTTAGGTAATTTTAGACAAGAGCAAAATTACATGGCACCGAGAAGAATTTCTACTTACTTAATGTTACCACTGTATAAAAACTACTAAACAAATAAATGTTGCTAATGCAAATAAAATTATTTATGTTTGGATTATTCTCAAACACACCGCGTTTAGCTAATTTCACGCCGAGCATTAATAGACTACATAAACATACACACACTTAAGTACTACTAATATACTTTAGTCACACGTATCGTAATGTACAAATCATAGTCATCCTACAAAAAGAAAAACCGTAAGAAATGATCATGTTTTACAAGTGCGCTTACCCCATTAACGTCTATGACAGCGAAGGCGACGGCCGCTTTCTCATTGTCGAGTCCTAAGCACTTGAAGAACAGCTTGAATTCGTGTACCGATATGAAGCCGGATTTGTCCTTGTCTACTGCCTGAAAATATCATAAACAATTTACATCATTTTTTAGTAATAATCCTACTAATACATTATAAACGTGAAAGTTTGTATGGATGGATGGATGGATGTTTGTTTGTTACACTTTCACGCAAAAACTACTGAACGGATTTGGATGAAATTTGGCACACAGATGGTTTATAACCCGGATTAACATATGGGATACTTTTTATCCTGATATTCCCACGGGTTCGAAACTTATGCGGGTGAAATCTCGGGGCGCAGCTAGTATTACATAACATAACACCCTCGCCTGTAAGAGCGAAGGCACACGATGCGTTACGGCGCCGCACCGCAAAGATTTCACCGTATCAGCGGGCACACGAGCGGTGCGGCGCCGCAACGTTGCGCCCCAGCAGCGGGACAGTCTGTTAATAAAAATGGATCGTCCGACTCCGTCGCAACGCATTCACTCCTCCCCGCCTCGTCTCGGTGGTTGCAAGTCCGGTGCGGCGCCGGAGCGCATCGTGTGACATATTTCTATGTAAGACGACGCAGCGACACCGCACCGCCGCCGCAACGCATCGTGTGCCCCCGCTCTAACCCCTAACAGTTTAGGTAGTAGGGTGTACCATAGGTAGGTATACCTACCTATGGTACAGTCAACAGCAAAAGTAGATGATCAAAATCAGAAATTCAATACTAATGAACGGAGTTCGCAGCTATATGGCAGCTGTACTAGTAGTAAATGTTTGGTATAATTTACAATCACATACTTTTGAATCACTTCTACGCCACACAGCTCTGACGCGAACTCCGTTCATTAGTATTGAATTTCTGATTTTGATCATCTACTTTTGCTGTTGACTGTACACCCACATTTCGCCAACTATGATAAAGTCCGACGTGATAGGTACACCTCTACCGGTTGATGGCGCCTACTGCCATCAACCGGGCACACACAGACTCCGGGTTGCTACTGAGAAATTCCTGATAGAAAAAAATCAATAACACTGCCCGACCTGGGAATCGAACCCAGGACGTCATGTTCAGCAGTAGCGTTTGCGACCACTAGACAATGTAATAATATAAATTTTCATTAATTTCAGATATGTGTTCGGGTGACAAAATCGGACATATTGTGAACTGAACTGTCGGTAAGAGCAGGTTCGTTCGTTCACAATTTAACAGTTTGACATGATAGATTATAAACTATCGAAAATTAATACGTTATATTGTAAGCAGTGTGTTACCTACAGTTCAAAATTTATCGACAGTTTACAATGTCGCGAGATAGATTATACACTAACGGTGTTCACAACTTTACGGTGACATATTCATAGAGTTACAACTTTTTTTCATACCTTGAACAAGTACGGCAGCCAGCGATGCGCCTTCTTCTTGAGCGATTTGTCGTTGAGCACGTGATGCATGTCCTCGAGGTACTGCTCCACCGTCACGAAGTTGTACGGGTCGATAGCGCCCCATTGCTCCTCCCAGGTCATCTGTTACGAGAGGAAATATAATGTTATTGTAAATGCCAGCTTATAAGCCTTTGAGGACCTACTGGAAACATGGAGTCTTCGAAAAAGTTCGGCTTTGAAGAGATTCATCATCATCCCCGTCACTGGTTCCTGTGTGTCTCTAAAATACGGTGTGTTATTGTTATAGGAATCCGAGATAATTTTCAAGTTATGGAACAACAAACTGAATTTCATACTGAACAAAGTTCAAATTCCATTGCAACCAAAAACTGATTAGGACCTTTTTTTACAAATGTTCACCCAAAAATCAACTTAGAATAAATGTATTGATTTTTGGGTGACATTAAAGTAGATAACTGATTAAGTAGCGATTGAATATAATTATCTGAGATTACGAACTCTGCTTCAGTTTATGGGGCGTTTGGGAAAACAAACAGTACACTGAAGAAAGGTTTGATAAATTAAGTTTGCATCAAGGAAATTCATCAAGTTTATTTCAGTAAGTTAGTATGGTCTTCAGTCTTCCGCCGTAGAAGGACCAAGATTTGTCCAATCAGAAACATAGATAAAAATTACCTTAATAATACTGGTAAAATCCTTTGCCTGCTGCTCAGTCAGGTGTCCGAGCGACTTGAACCGCTCAGCGAAGAGTATGAAGTCGTTGAATGAGATCAGACCGTCCTTGTCGACATCCAGGATGTTGTGAACTGTGCGCATCTTACGGCGCCAGAACTCAGACTGAAAGAATAGAAAAAATAATAAAAAATTTGGTCTGTTTTAAGGCTATACAGGGCTAGTAGGATCGACCTGATACATGTAGTTCTAGCGTTTTCTCGCGGCTTCGCCCGCTTAGAGGGACCGTACGAGGTACTACTGGGATAAAACGTATAGTATAGGATAAATATATAAAAAGTATCCTATTCCTATGTCCTTACCCAGGTGATGGTGTATCCGTGTCCCAAATTTCATCCAAATCCATTCAGTCGTTAAGGCGTGAACAGGTAACACAGAGTTCCTTTCACAATTATATAATATTAATTATGGATAAATAGTGCCCTAGTGCAGTGCCCTAAGTGCCCGTTCGCCTGCACCTTGGATGACTTAATGAATGCCACTGATGCCGAAATTAACGTGGCCACCTACTGGGCTCAAACAGTATAAAATATCGAAGAAGAGTACAGTCTGTCATCACAATTATCTGACCCACCCTAAAAACAAACGAATTTGGACCCTCTGAATGTAACATTAAGGTTTATTCAATTTATATGAGCTTAACAGACAAGTGCTCGAGCACTCTAAGGACAAATACAGTAAAAATACAGACACGCAAATTTGATCTTTAACACGTAAGGTTAAGGTAAACCCACCCAACATTGTCGGAGCCACCGGCATTATATATCATTTTGTTAAGCTATTTTAATCATTATCTCGTTGACATTAAAGTTGAAAAGCTTTTAAGTCACACTACATAATTACAACCCAATCATTAATTTCGCGTATTTCCAACAAGTTCTTGTGGCTTAGCGGTTTGATGCTGGATTGGCAAAGAACAACATGTGGGTTCGAAAATACAGTCCACCTATATTATCAGTTTCTTTTTTAATTTGTTTTCATTTCTACAATATTGCTTGCATTATTAAAGAACGACCAATATGATTTACGCCTAATAACTTATCTTGTAGACAGGTGGGTAAATTGAAAAACTTTAAGTTCACAGAATTTATATTTACCAAGAATGTTTGGAAACGAAGTAAAAAATATATTTGCTTCGTGAGGTAGATAATAAATTCATCTAAGTGACAAAAGTTACACTACGCCTAATAGCAGTGACTGCGCTCACACATTTGTAAATCGTTTCACATAACTCGATAAGTATATTTAAGCAATTTGGTGTTACCAAACATAAAATCATATTTTTACATGAGTAGAATGTTGGAATTAGAGAGATTGGTCATCGACTTAATATAGCAGTAAGTGTTTTTTTATACCTATTTTATTTTATTGATTGTGATTAACGAACGCGTAGTTGGCTATTTTACCATTACATTCACTCCTTACAAGTTACATACACGGTTCCAAAAATGTTTTTTTTTTGTTTTAGAGAAATACGGTCAGTCTATGCCTAAGACGTTATGGAGACAATGGAAATATTCAGCGGATTCGTCCAGGAGCAAAAGCCATCAAGTATAGTCCCGAATTCGAACGCCACCGTTGTTTCAAGTCAAGTTGAAAATCCATTTTTTGCCCATTCGTGTAACCGCAATAAACCACAATATTTCAGTGGAAACAGTGAGAAGGCATTTACACGCTGCTGGGATAAGGAATTATAAACCGGCACAGAAAATTGCATTGACACCTGCTCATCGCGAAGAAAGGGTCCGTTTCGCCCAGGAATATTTAAATTTTATTTTTTTTATTTTCTATTTTTAAACACACCATGTAAGTAAATGCTCAATGGATTGATTGTTAAACCATTAAAATGTTGCAGATTATGTGGTGATGTTATTGTTATAAATAGATTGTTTCTATTTAAATAACATGTTTATTCACTACATATAGGCAGCTATAAATCTGTAAAGCATTTCACACATGAATTAATTTTCTCGATAGCAAACTTTTAAGCATAAGCATGCCTTGTTTAATGTTAATAAATGGTTAGATTTGATTATGGCATATTAATATAAAATGTAGGTATATTAATTTGGAAATATATATGAGCATTTACTTATTTTATCTTACCTAAGTGTTTTAATGAAATAATAAACATTTTAAACTTGCAACTTTTTAATTTTATTTCTATACAAACTGCCCGTTTAAAAAAACAAGATCCTACGTCGTCCATTAAAGAAATGTAAAAAAAAAGTGTAATAAAAAAAACAGCTGAGCAAAAAGCTACATTTAGGTTAAACTCGGTTTCGAACGTAGACAACGATGAACACCGCACTACCTTAGTGACCACAAGACCAACTCAACTCTTATAAGTAGCATTGAAATTTGATCTTAGTTGTTATGCTAGACGCAATATTCTAAAGAATTTGAACCATATAGTATACTTTCATAAAGTTTATTCTTGCACAGCACAAGCAGCCAACCTTTTCCTCGTGCAAATAGATTATTTTGTATTTTAAATAATCACTCCATTGAGACATGATAATAAAAAAATCTACCTACAAAATAGAAAATAAAAAATGGTAAAGAGACGTTGTTTTTGTAATTTAGTAAGACAAGGTCAAATATGTTTGAGCGTAGTCACTGCATACCCTTAGTAGCATTTGAATACCAGTTTTATAATAAATAATATTTATTTTTCAACTACCCACTTATTACAAGTTATGCGAAAATATTACCATTTTACAAAGTTTATATTTGAAGATTATCCGTCTATAGTTCTTTATAATAATACAAGAAATAGTTTTGGAATAAATTCTAAATTGAAAGCAAAACAATATCATCGTCGCAGGATTTGATCTCGCACCTTAATTTTCTCAGTCTTATACACAGACCACGAGACCAGAATTACTTGAACGCAATCATTAAAATAAGCTATTACACTAATTATATTATAACAAGTAGTTATAACATATAACCTAATGCTAACGTTATAAAGATGAAATTTGCGTGTCTGTATTGATTGTAAGTCCTCGTGCACTTGTCTGTTAAGCTCATATAAATTGAATAAACCTTAATTTTACAGCCAGAGGGTCCAAATTCGTTTGTTTTTAGGGTGGGTCAGATAATGTTGACGAGGAACTGTACCATTGACACGAACAGAAGAAGAAGATGGCTAGTAAATTTGGATTCCAGTTGTAGTAAAGTTCTACCTTGGTCAGGTCTTGGGCCTACCTTGCACGTGGCCAGCCCACGTTGTTACAGGCAGTTGTAGGTCTCCACATGATTGCGTGCATTGGAGTAGCCCTTCATTCAGCATTCAATGAATACGGGTTGAAAAAGAGACAAAACAGATTAGAAAGCTCTCTCTAAAGAAGCTTGGCTGTGGAAGTATGCTGCCACCAACATGCCTACTTATTACCTACTGAGGGACTTAAAATGCCACATTAAGCAATTGCTCTAAAAGCGATTCATTTCCTGAATTCCCAGTAGATGTCAATCAGCTTTGCTATATTCCAATTGGGAAGGGATGGGTGCTAATAACAGGCACAGTAGTCATTTGAGCCTTGTGTCCACGATGCCTCTGTTATTGCAGATTCTCATGGGTGGCAGTGACCTCACACATTTAGATGGACCACCAACAATATTATGAGAAGAAAAACCGCTATAACTCACCCGATCATGTCCTTTACACTCGGTATCGGAATCAGAATCAGAATCGCTGTCAGATTGTTTCCGACGGTCTTCCTCCGGGCGGCCATGTTGTTTGCTGTACCGTCGCAGAATCGAGCCGCGCTCTGATTGGAGCTCCCGGTCGCGGGGCTGCTCGCCAAGGTAGCACACACCGCCGTTGCAGGCTGGCTTCGTGTGGATTAACTGGAAGGAAAATACATGATGGTTAAGCTCCAACCCCCAAGGTTCTTTGTACAGAAAACATGTTGGAATGTTGCAGTGTTATGTTTTAGAATATCGTATGCATGCGGTACCTAAAAAAAAGTTGTCAAGTGTCATCAGAGTTCCAATGCGTTTATCATGTACGCTCGATCACTGATCAGAAGGCCAATTCCCGTAATTAAAAACGTTCAAAATCTAGTCGCAATCTCATCTCAGCGACAATCCATGTCAAAAATGTAGGGAAATTAGAGGTGTTTTTGACAGATTCAGACTGTGAAGGTTCTTAAAATTACGAGAATTGCCCCTCAGACTTAATGAATTCATCTCTTATATTACCACTACAAAGCTTATCATTGAGTTATCAACCATACACACAATTAACATACATTCATGCACCTATAGGAACTTGCTCAGTTCACATCGATCGTCGAGAGCGATGACTGCATTAGGTATGCAGACCGGCCGGCCGTGTGCAAGCGCAGCTTACACTTTGTGACATTTGGCCGATAGTCAATAGCAATAGGTACTATGTTTTGGATGCCTATACAGGATATAAAAAGACACATCACATAGCCTTCAACTACGGATTCTGTACCTCAAAACAAGTACCTAACATAGCATAAAAATGTTTGCTGGGAAACGACTTTTATTTGTGCTGTTTGCGGTAGCGCGCAAAGTAACACTCGCAAAACATTGGCCCTGATTCCCTTGTTCACAAACTAAACTAAATTTAAGTTCTGTGCATCTTTTTCTTTCTATTTCATGTCAAACTAAGACACTCCATAGACAGATTAATAGACGTAATTAAAAACATGGCTACCTACTAAAAATACGTCAATTAACGTCAGGCGCTGACTAATTTGACAGGACTAAACTAATATTTATCTTCTGTCCTTTTCTAAATTAAATAGAAAGAAAAAGATGCATTGAACTTAAATTTAGTTTAGCTTGTGAACAAGGGAATCGGCGCCAATGTGCTTATGAGTGCATGCAACGGATCAGGGGATCGTGGCGTTATAGCATTAAAAACTTGCTATCGTAAAAAAACGTCAGTTAAAGTTGGAATTTTAACCTTCAATATCTCCGTAACCAAAAGGTTCCTAGTTATGGTCCAGTACAAAAGAAAAAAGATTACAGTACGAGGAGTAGAAGCGGCACCCTAATTGCGTAACACACGATCAATCGGAATCGGTTTCATTTTGACAGTTCAATAACATTAATTGCGTTATTAACGTGTTGAGCAGACAAATTTTTCGAACTTATGAAGCAATGGATTAGCAATTTGCTTCAAAATGATTCTGATTCCGATTGATTGTGTGTTACGCAATTAGGGTGCGGCTCTCGGTTTCGTTAAATGTCTTTTTACACCCGTTATGTTTTATATGCAGGTCTACATACATCATCCAGTCTAACCCTACTAAGGGAGCGTTGTAGTGACCTTGCAGTGTATTTATAGTTGGGTACAGCTGTGTGCAAGCGCATATGCAGGAGCTATAATGGGAAAGTGTTGGTGTATGAGTAACTTGAAGTTTTACATTAAGTCTGTTTACAAAATTTGGTTTTGAGAGTTAATTGAGGGGCTCGTGGTTAAATAATAACAGCCCCGCACGAGGTTCGAAGGATAAGCTACGCTTACCGTTGGTTCGTGGATGGGTGACCATCCTTTAGCCGTTGGTCCCGGCTATCATTCGTGGATCTTTGACAGTCGAAACGGGTAGTCAGAAGCCTAAAAAGTCTGACAAGCAGGCTTACCAAGGAGAATCGCGTTACCCAGTAACTGGGTTGTGGTGTGGAGGTCAGATAGGTATTCGCTCCATGTAAAATACTGGTATTCAGCTGCATCCGGTTAGACTGGAAGCCGACCCCAACATAGTTGGAAAAAAGCTAGACACATTGATTGGTTTTTAAAGTGGTTCAGGATATACCGGTTCAGGATATAAATTAAAAATAAAATATTGTACTCAAAACACTTTGTCAATAGTCATTTTAATATTAATTAAGATTTGCATGGCTTCTAAGTTTTTGCTTTGTTTGCTTTTACTTTTGTTTTACTATTTAACACAAGAAATGTTTTCTTGACTTGAATTGTTGTAGTTTGTAGGTTTTAGTTTAAGTAGCATGGTTTGTAAAGATTATTATTTTTTAAGTATGTGTATTCCGTGGAAAATGTTGTTGGTTACACATTTGGCCGTATCTTTTGTATTTCTTCCTATAAAATGTAATGTGTCACCGTTTATTTTCCCATATAAATAAAATAAAATAAAAATACCGGAACCTACCTAATCGTACTTACCTAATATGGTAAGTAAATTCTAGTGATATCGATTGTTATGTAAGTAAGTATCTATCTACTTCCTTAGCTTTTCTCGTTGAAAAGACATTACCGCGAAATCTTGAAGTAGAATAATTGAGGTTGAATAATATTTGTTTACAACTTCGTGTTGTCAGAAACTGGAACGAAATCGTTTTCCTGTTGATCGATACTGTTTATACGTTGTATTTATAACTTTTGATAATAACTAGTTAGTATGGTTTGTTGTTGACAAAATTATTTGGTGATATCAGACACGTAGGCCCCTTAATCAAGCTCATTTGTAGGGCTCGCACTTAGGTAAACATAGGACACACAGACGCACGAATGTTAATTTTGTCAAGGATACTTTGGGAGAGCAAATGGTGGCCTAAAGGTGACAGCCCCAACTTACGAGATGTAGGTTGTGAGTTCAAACCCAGTCAGGAGCTTTACTTAGAGTAAATAATTTCATCAACATTGCTCTTAAAACGGTGAAGGAAAACATCGTGAGGGAACCGGCATGTCCTAGAACCAAAAAATCGAAGACATGTGACATCTACCAACCCGCACTGGGCCCGCGTGGTGGATTACAGCCCACCCCCTCTCGAAGAGAGAAGGCCTGTGTCCCAGCAGTGGGAACATTCTGTTTCAATAGTAATTTTGCCAGTATGAAAAGATTTGCTAGTCAGTAAGAAGAAGAAGAGATTATTTACTATAAATCTATACGTAGGTTCAGACGCCAGCACATCAAGCTCTGCAAATTCAAATTGCTCTGCAAATTCAAATTGCTCAGCATCTGCCAAATTTATTTAATAGATTTTCGACTTACTTAATCGTTAAAGCATTAGGTTCAAGGTTGATTAAGAAATTTGTTTCGGGTAGCTTGTTGTGCTGGTGTCTGTACATTTCAAATGTGTGTATGGAAATTTTTGTGGAGGGGCCACTAAAATTCCCATACAAACATTTGAAATGCGTGTAACAAACAGTGGAGAAGCGTGAAATTTTATTTAAAAGATTCCTCACCATCTATAACGTTTGTGAATTTTTTTTTTAGGTATTATTGAAATTATTGAGGGAGCGGAGCACGTTCATTATAGATCGTCCGGCGTCCTGCCAGCAGGACTTAAAGTACTTCCGGAAGGACGCAACTTTTTTCAGTCACAGTACCGTAATGGTATATAGCACAAAATTTTAATGTTATGGTCGTATTGGCAGTATTCCCGTTAGACGAAGTATAATTATTACCTACTACCTACCACTGTAATCTAGAGATCATAAGCAACAAATCAACACGCGTTTCATTAGTGGACGCCACAATTTTTGGTGGGCCTAATCGCCGAACGGAAAAAACTATCTCCTTTAGTAAAACTGACGTTGGCCGTACAGACCAAAGTTTATTGAACACATAAATCATCACACAATCATAACAACTCCGTCAATGCGACCTCGCCGCAATGATTTGCGAATTAGTTCACGGACCGAAATCATATCTGTTGACTGATACTTCAAATAAATCGTGATAAATGGACACAAAGGGGTCTGGATCTGCACGTGGAAGTGCACGTGAGCTGTGGCAGGTCTCAAGATTAAAGGGGTCATATTGATTTGTGGGGTTAAAGTCATTTATGTAACTATAGCTTCTGACTGCGACTTCGTTCATGTGAAATTTCTTTTTCTTTTCTTTTTTTAACGAAGTTCCTTATCGCGCGTTGCGAAAGGAGGCTAGACGGAAAAAATTAAGACCAAAAGTTGGAACGACACTTTTTGCTATAGTTGTAAGCCGTGCGGCGTGCGCGTGTTTCTCTGTCAGTCTCTCTCTCTCTCTCTTTGAACTTCGTTCCATCCGGGTGTCCCTTGACACCTCTCAAGTTTTTTTTCTTCTTTTTTCTTGACTCTGTGGCGGCGTTCGATTTCCGAACGCACCGTCTCGAGATGGCAACACTGACCGCCATGCTCGTAGAGAGAATGTTTACTGTTGATGAGCTCTGCTATTATATAGTATTAATGTTAACTATGGATGTCTACTGTGAATTGTGTACCTGTGACTAATTACCAACAACCTGTACCTCTGAATTATAAACTGTGCAGTATTCTAACGGAGTGTATTATTACTACATGGGGACTGATCTGCATCCTATCATCATTATCCCCATATTGGTGACCCGGACTGAACACGATTCCCAAAGAATCTGCTGAAAAAGGACATTTCCGTGCAAGGTACATATATTTTCACAAGCTGAGAAAACCAGTGACAGATTTCTAACACAATCATCGATGGCTATTTCAAGAAATTATTTCAAGGTCAAAGTTCGCAAGCGTCGAATCTATTTTTAGCACATTTGAATTCTTCGATCTGTTTGGTCGATCATTTTGACCCAATTCTACGTCGGCGTCGGTGTGCAGACGCATCAACTACGTCGTACATTGCTGCTGCGAAGGCTATCGCTATCTTTTGACGGCAGTAGACCGATTTTCACGCTGGCCTGAAGCATGGCCCATGCGAACCATTACTGCCGAGGAAACTGCCGACACGCTGCTTTCCGGTTGGATTTCGAGATTTGGAGTACCGTCCCGCGTCACGACTGACCAGGGAAGGCAGTTTGAGTCCGACCTATTCCATCGACTTATGGCACAACTAGGCACTCAGAAGGTACGCACTACCAGTTACCACCCTTGTGCTAACGGAATGGTCGAAAGGCTCCACCGCCAATTAAAGGCTTCGTTAATGTGTCGTGACGAATCATGGATCAAAGCCTTGCCCATCGTCTTGCTCGGCATGCGAGCCGCGCTGAAGGACGATCTCGGTACCTCGGTAGCCGAACTAGTTTACGGAGAACCACTACACCTACCTTGTGAGATGGTTGTTCTTCAGCCAGCTCAACCTACTGCTGATCCAGCTGATTTTGTCACGCAACTTAGGAGAACCATGTCCGAGTTGAGACCAGCAGTGCGATTCTGTAACCATCTCACCGTGAAAACTTAGGTGAAGTGAGCGTGGAGTGAGCTGTCATTCCAAATAATGCTAGGGATTGACACTACTGACAACTCACATCAAGCTCACTTCACTTGAGTTTTCACGGTGAGATTTTTACAGAATCGACCGGCTGTTCCCGCATCACGACATGACCAGAAGAACGTTTTTCTTTTCAAAGACCTTGCCACGGCTACACATGTGTTCTTACGATACGATCACGTGAAACCACCATTGCAACCACCTTATTCTGGCCCTCATCCTGTCGTGAGTCGATCTGAAAAGACAATGACCATCATAGTCGGGAACAAAGAAGTAGTCGTGAGTGTAGACCGCGTTAAACCTGCATACGTGGATACTCTTGCGCAACCTTTCACTCCCACACAGACTCTTACTCGCAAAGCTGACACACCCATTCCTCCTAGTCGCAACAGCCAGACATCCTCTGATACACCTCATTTAAGCACTCACAAACCTCAAACAGAAGATACAACACACTATACTCAACGTACCTTACCTTATACTACTCGTTCAGGTAGAAGTGTTCGCTTCGCAAAACCTTTCGATCTATGATCTTTCCCACTCCCTAGGGGGGTGGTGTGGCGGCGTTCGATTTCCGAACGCACCGTCTCGAGATGGCAACACTGACCGCCATGCTCGTAGAGAGAATGTTTACTGTTGATGAGCTCTGCTATTATATAGTATTAATGTTAACTATGGATGTCTACTGTGAATTGTGTACCTGTGACTAATTACCAACAACCTGTACCTCTGAATTATAAACTGTGCAGTATTCTAACGGAGTGTATTATTACTACATGGGGACTGATCTGCATCCTATCATCATTATCCCCATAACTCCATCACATCACCTACCCGCGTCATAATCATAACTTCTTTTTCGCTTACCGTTGATTTTTTTTCCTTTTACTCGTCTCCCAAGCGTCATAGCGTGATGTTAAAAAATTGGGCAATCACATGCAAAAACTTTTGACAGACTGTTTACCAATCTAAAACCTTTCAGGGGCTGCAGTCTCGTCATTCATAGCGATCGCTTTACGACCGAATTTGGTCGCAAAGTCCTGTCACTCCATACATTACACCTGTCCATCCGGGACTTTGCGACCGAATTCGGTCGTAAAGTGATCGCTATGAATGTCGAGACTGCAGCCCCAGATCAGCGGGGAATTGCGTAACACACTAACAGTAGCAATGGCTTTCATTTTGACATTAAAACAACATTCATTGCGTTATTTACGTTGTTGAGCAGACTCGAACATAATAATATGAAGCAATGGATTAGCAACATCCTTCAAAATTATTCAAATTATGATTGAAAGTGTGTTCCGCAATTAGGGTGCTTATCGACCTGTTTGCCAATGCCCAATAACCTTTGATCGAGTGTCACTCACCACCAGTGTCGATTCGGTAACCATCTCACCGTGAAAACTCAGGTGAAGTGAGCGTGGAGTGAGCTGTCATTCCAACTAATGCTAGGGATTGACACTATTGACAGCTCACTCTAAGCTCACTTCACCCAACTTTTCACGGTGAGATTTTTACAGAATCGATCGGCAGTTCTAAGTTTTCATTTCCGATAGTTATTCCTTTTGTAAGCCGACAACGACTAATTAAACGAAACGTTATCAAACTTTTAGTTAATAGACACCATTCCGACCATGCAACAGCTATTCTACAAATACCAACACCTAAAATAATGATTGAAGAGATTTTTTTGTATCGTATTCTGGTCTAACCAGTTTAATAGCAGTAGGCCCGAGTAACAGGTAGAGAGGCCGCTCAAAAAACATTAAAACAGTTACAAAAAACAACAAAATAGATAGACGTTGCTGCTGTTGGAATGAGATTAAGTTCAGATATACTTGCTGTCCACCAAAGTCAACCTTATGTAGTGCAGGCTGGCTATAATTTAGCGCGGGTTCCATTCGAACATTCAAGCAAGTTTAGAACGGGGTGTCAAATATTTTATTGAGTTTTTTTTTAAGAAAAGACAGTACTAGTTTAGTCAGGAATATGTAAAGACGTTCAGTCAATATAAACGTAAAGGAATCATATCGTTGTTTGATTCCTCCCGGTACCTCGAAGGGCTCATCTAGCCCTTCACAGTACCTACCTGTATTTTTAAATCTCTTCTAATTTCCTTAGCTTCACGTCTTCGAAGTATTAATAAGCTTGTTGATAAGCCAGTCATCATAATTTAGCCTTGTCTACTTATATCTGTTTATCTATCACCCACATAAAGGGCCTCAATGCAACACACAGAAGCATTGAACAATTTACTATGACACACATCTGTGCTGAGGTCAATGACCCACTGCGGCGTTGAGCATAATAGAGATTATGGTTGTGAGCTACATTGAGACATTGAGGGCCTGTTTTAATCTCCTGAGAGCAGTGGTGGCCTATTGGTAGAAGGAGTTAGAAGTAGGTTCGACCCCAGGCAGGCACTTTACTTTGTGTAATTTATACCATCACCACTGGCTCTCAAAACGGTGAAGGAAAACATCGTGAGGGAACCGGCATGTCCTAGAACCAAAAAATCGTAGACATGTGACATCTACCAACCCGCACTGGGCCTGCGTGGAGGATTACAGCCCACCCCCTCTCGAAGAGAGAAGGCCTGTGTCCCATCAGTGGGAACATTCTGTTTCAATAGTAATTTTGCCAGTATGAAAAGATTTACTAGTCAGTAAGAAGAAGAAGAGATTATTTACTTTATTACTTTTCATTTTTAGGGTTCCGTAGCCAAATGGCAACGGAACCCTTATGGATTCGTCATGTCTGTCTGTCTGTCTGTCTGTCTGTCTGTCTGTCCGTCCGTATATCACAGCCGCTTTTTTCCGAAACTATAAGAGCTATACTGTTGAAACTTGGTAAGTAGATGTATTCTGTGAACCGCATTAAGATTTTCACACAAAAATAGAAAAAAAACAATAAATTTTGGGGGTCCCCATACTTAGAACTGAAACTCAAAATTTTTTTTTGTCATCAAACCCATACGTGTGGGGTATCTATGGATAGGTCTTCAAAAATGATATTGAGGTTTCTAATATCATTTTTTTCTAAACTGAATAGTTTGCGCGAGAGACACTTCCAAAGTGGTAAAATGTGTGTCCCCCCCCCCCTGTAACTTCTAAAATAAGAGAATGATAAAACTAAAAAAAATATATGATGTACATTACCATATAAACTTCCACCGAAAATTGGTTTGAACGAGATCTAGTGAGTAGTTTTTTTTTAATACGTCATAAATCGTAACGTAACGGAACCCTTCATGGGCGAGTCCGACTCGCACTTGGCCGGTTTTTTCATTTACTATAAATCTACACGTAGGGACAGACGCCAGCACATCAAGCTCTGCAAATTCAAATTGCTCAGCATCTGCCAAATTTGCCCGCACTGCGCACT
Source organism: Apamea sordens (assembly GCA_945859715.1). Lineage (NCBI taxonomy): Eukaryota > Metazoa > Arthropoda > Insecta > Lepidoptera > Noctuidae > Apamea > Apamea sordens. The sequence goes on along the minus strand of OX244005.1, from coordinate 16,280,363 downwards.
TTGCCCGCGCAGACGATTACAGACCACTCCCTCTCACAGAGTGGAGCCCTGTGTCCCAGCAGTGGAACCATTATAGGCTGATTATGTCTAATCTCTAGATAGGGACAGTCCAGCAGAACAATTATTATAAGTAGGTACTAAAAAGCCGTGTGCCCGATGGGATCGCCCATCGGCAAAAATTACGAATTTGCATATAAATTTTCATCGTCTAATTCCTGTAGGTATTCCCGTTGTCCCCGTAATCTGTGTCCCCGTTACGGGGACAACAGAACGTCATATAATTCCTTACCGTTGTCCCCCTTAACCCCCATTCGAGATGAATTTTCAAAAATCCGTTCTAATCTCACTTTCGTTACTTAAGGAACTCTTGCGCAAAATGTCATGCTTCTAGACCCAGCGACTTAGGCTGTGCGTTGTCTGTAAGTGAATGAATTCAAGATTCTTTTAAATATAATCTACCAGATAACTCAACAAGCATAATTATGAACACAACAAGCATATGAAGTCAACAAGCGTATGGAAACTTTAAACAAAAAAAAACTTTTATCTATTTTGGTCGACCAAAGAATTCTTACTTCATAGGTTTTAGTCGCCATCGACGAACGAAATGACCGGTTGCTGTGGCGCGTATGCCCCCGCGTTAGAATGTTGGATTTGAGCTGAATGACGCATTGACGCTCCATTGACGATATTATTTATTGTGTTTTTGATGTTGTGCATGGGAAATAGAATAAAAAATCTGAAAGAAAAATAGAATCTATTATAATTTGATTCTATTTAAAAAAAATCAGATATTGGCCATCTAATGCTGACTATTTGATTTTTCTAATAACCAACGAGATTTTTCTAGGCCACCTGTGTTGAAATTTTCCGTCGGTTATTTATTAGAAAGCAAGGCCATAAATTATAATATGTAGGAGAATGGATATACGACGATATTATGTAATAGAAGATATAAGTGGTTATGGTTATTGATTTAAGGTGTATATAGGGCTCGCTGACCTTGTGCATGTGGGCGGAGCTAAACGCTCTACTCCCGAAAACGTAAAACGCGCGCGGTGGCGCGCTGAACTAAAACGACGATCAAAGAGTATGCAGAGGCACAGACATGCCGCCCGCAGGTCGCTATTTTTGCCAACGATTCCAGAAGGGAATTGCGGTTGCAAGTCTGATATATTTTGTATAGATTGATACGTATGTTACGTATATTTTAAGCATTTTTCATTTAGAAATTTCGATTTTATTTAAAATCAGAACTTAGTTCCTGCGGGGGTAAAACTTTTCTTAGGAATCGAATAACATTTTATTTGCATACTGTAGGTAGGAGGATTTATTAAGTACTTAAAAATGAGATTTTATAAAAAATGTGATCCTGTTTCACCAATTTGAATTATTATAAATCAGTAATAAACCTACCTAACTAGCACTGTACCTAAATAGCATTTTAGGGTTCCGTAGCCAATCGAACGATGTTATAGTTTCGGCAGTGACCTTGAAATAATTACCTACGGCCGTTTAGTAGATAAACCTCGTCATGGGTGTCATTTTCGTGGTTTTCGAGGGTGCTGGAGCCGATTATAAAGTCAAAATGAAAATCCAGGATGGCGGCTACAAAACTTTTCAAAATTTTCGTCATGGGTGTCATTTTCGTGGTTTTCGAGGCTGCTGAAGCCAATAGTGAGGTCAAAATGAAAATCTAAGATGGCAGGTGCGAAAATTTTCAAAATTTTCGTCATCGGTGTCATTTTCGTGGTTTTCGAGGGTGCTGGAGCCGATTATAAAGTCCAAATGAAAATCCAAGATGGCGGCTGCAAAACTTTTCAAAATATTCGTCATGGGTGTCGTTTTCGTGGTTTTCGAGGGTGCTGGAGCCGATTATAAAGTCAAAATGAAAATCCAAGATGGCGGCTGCAAAACTTTTCAAAATATTCGTCATGGGTGTCGTTTTCGTGGTTTTCGAGGGTGCTGGAGCCAATAGTGAGGTCAAAATGAAAATCTAAAATGGCGGCTGCAAAAATTTTCAAATTTTTCATCATGGGTGTCGTTTTCATGGTTTTCGAGGGTGCTGGAGCCAATAGTGAGGTCAAAATGAAAATCTAAATAGCGGCTGCAAAAATTTTCAAATTTTTCATCATGGGTGTCGTTTTCATGGTTTTTGAGGCTGCTGAAGCCAATAGTGAGGTCAAAATGAAAATCTAAGATGGCGGGTGCGAAAATTTTCAAAATTTTCGTCATGGGTGTCATTTTCGTGGTTTTCGAGGCTGCTGAAGCCAATAGTGAGGTCAAAATGAAAATCTAAGATGGCGGGTGCGAAAATTTTCAAAATTTTCGTCACGGGTGTCATTTTCGTGGTTTTCGAGGGTGCTGGAGCCGATTATAAAGTCAAAATGAAAATCCAGGATGGCGGCTGCAAAACTTTTCAAAATATTCGTCATGGGTGTCGTTTTCGTGGTTTTCGAGGGTGCTGGAGCCAATAGTGAGGTCAAAATGAAAATCTAAAATGGCGACTGCAAAAATTTTCAAATTTTTCATCATGGGTTTTTGAGTTTGCTGAAGCCAATAGTGAGGTCAAAATGAAAATCCAAAATGGCGGCTGCAATAAATTTGGAATTTTGCTTCATAAGTGTCGTTTTCGTGGTTTTCCAGAGTGATAAAGCCAATAGTGAGGTCAAAATAAAAATCCAAAATGGCGGCTTCAAAAATCTAGTTTTAGTAAAACTAATTATTCAGTCATCATTTGAGGTGTTGGTTACATATAAAACTAATTTTCCTTCTTAAATATCTAAATAAAGAACTGGATAAATAGATAATCTTTCAATAATAAGTTACCTGTATTAAATCAATTGAATTTTAATACACAATGATACAGTATTCACGGAAACGCATTTCTTGTGTCTTAACCGTATAGGATATTGTTTTTGCAATCTATCTGTCACTCACTCACTCACTCACTCATGCGGTCTCGTGATAAATAACATTGTTTATTTGGCAACTCATCACACTAAGTATATTATTGTCAAATAAGTATCGTGTACCTAAAATCAAGTAATAATTAGTAAATTTTAGTTTGATCGGAATAACTTAGATTATTCGAAGTTCCTTATGTATGATTTAAAAAAAAACAATTTTTTGTAGCCGCCATCTTGGATTTACATTGTGAGCTCACTATCGGCTGTAGTACCCTCAAAAACTATTAAAATTACACCCATGATGAAATATCTGAAAATTGTTGTAGCCGCCATTTTGGATTTTTATTTTGACCTCATTATCGGCTTTATCACCCTCGAAAAGTGGGAAAACGACACCCATGATGAAATATTTGAAAATTTTTGCAGCCGCCATTTTGAATTTTTATTTTGACCTCACTATCGGCTTTATCAACCCCGAAAAGCATAAAAACGACACCCATGATGAAAAATTTGAAAATTTTCGCAGCCGCCATTTTGGATTTTAATTTTGACCTCACTAGCGGCTTTATCACCCCCGAAAAGCATGAAAACGACACCCATGATGAAATATTTGAAAATTTTCGCAGCCGCCATTTTAGATTTTTATTTTGACCTCACTAGCGGCTTTATCACCCCCGAAAAGCATGAAAACGACACCCATGATGAAATATTTGAAAATTTTCGCAGCCGCCATTTTAGATTTTTATTTTGACCTCACTAGCGGCTTTATCACCCCCGAAAAGCATGAAAACGACACCCATGATGAAATATTTGAAAATTTTTGCAGCCGCCATATTGGATTTTTATTTTGACCTCACTATCGGCTTTATCACCCCCGAAAAGCATGAAAACGACACCCATGATGAAATATTTGAAAATTTTCGCAGCCGCCATTTTAGATTTTTATTTTGACCTCACTAGCGGCTTTATCACCCCCGAAAAGCATGAAAACGACACCCATGATGAAAAATTTGAAAATTTTCGCAGCCGCCATTTTGGATTTTTATTTTGACCTCACTAGCGGCTTTATCACCCCCGAAAAGCATGAAAACGACACCCATGATAAAATATTTGAAAATTTTTGCAGCCGCCATATTGGATTTTTATTTTGACCTCACTATCGGCTTTATCACCCTCGAAAAGTATGAAAACGACACCCATGATGAAAAACTTGAAAATTTTCGCAGCCGCCATCTTGGACTTTTATTTTGATCAAATCCAATCTTTTCTCATTTTAATATTAGTTTAGATATGACTACTTGTATTTTACTATCGTAAGTATTCGTAAGCGTCCACGCGCACAATAGAAATGGGCCATCTGCAGCGAGCTAGTCAATAAACGCACACTGATACAATTCGTTCGTAAATATTTGCACTAACACAGACAGACGCGCATAGTCGGTCGATAGCCGGAGCGTAGCAGCGAGCGACACAGCCATCCCGTCTCAATGCTAACGCACGACTGCCGCCCGCGCCCGCGCAGAGCCCCTCTGAAGCTCGATCTCAAAGTGGGGACATTTCCTTTGCAAATGTTAATTGATTTACATAAGCTAAGACAAATCTGTAGTACCTCTAACCATCGATTTTTCAGTGTAAAAATATTTCCAAACATCAAAGCCGTTTAGAAGTAATATCGAATTTCAGAAAAAAATAGCGTGTTGGTAAATATTTTTTTAAGGCAAAAGTATTAGCCATACGAAAAAATCCTTCTACAGAAATGTTGTTCATGAATCTATAGCAAACATATATTTTTTACAGATCTTTTAATCAAGCCGTTAATGAGAAATATTCTTCATAAAGTGACCGTATTACGGTACTAAACGAGAGTAAGGCCCTTAAGTTAAGCCTTCAGCTTAACTTATTAGGTATAATACCAAAAAAAAAACAAAATAGAATGATTATACAGAGTGGCAGGGACATCGACGCGCAAACTGTAAACATGAATTCAGCACATGATTTCCCCCCCCCCCCCCCCTATTTTACCCGATTCGCACCCCTAGCGTAGAAAATTTAAATAGTTTATCAAAAAAAAAACTTCTGTGTCATAGTTTTCAAAAGTGAAATAACTACGCGGTCAAAATGTATGGAACAGCCTATATAAGCAGCCTATAATGTTTCCACAGCTGGGACACAGGCTTCCTCTCTGATCGAGGGAGTGGGCCATAATCCACAACGCGGGCCCAGTGCGGGTTGGTAGATGTCACATGTCTTCGAATTTTTGGTTCTAGGACATGCCGGTTTCCTCACGATGTTTTCCTTCACCGTTTAGAGAGGAGTGGTGATGAAATAATTTACACAAATTAAAGCGCTTGTCTGGGTTCAAACCTATGACCTACAACTCGTAAGTTGCGGCGGTTACCACTGGGCCATCTCTGCTTTAGGAACAGCAATTAACCTACGCAAAATTTGAACGCGATAGGAGTCAGAATCATGCAGGTACTGAATCCATGCGCTTTACCAGTTTGCGCGTCGATGTCCCTGTCACCCTGCACCCTAATTGCGTAACACACGATCAATCGTAATCAGAATCATTTTGAAGCAAATTGCTAATCCATTGCTTCATAAGTGGATGATGAGTTGATTGATGGTGATCGGCACCCTAATTGCGTAACACACAATCAATAACAATCTGATGAATCATGTTGAAGGATATTGCTAATCCATTGCTTCAAATGTTCGAAAATGTGTCTGCTGAACACGTAAATAACGCAATGAATGTTGTTGAACTGTCAAAATGAAACCGATTCCGATTGATTGTGTGTCACGCAATTAGGGTGCTGTATTGTAGATATTATTCCTTTTGGTAAATAAACGTGATTAGGTATATTGTAGCGGCCATTTTGTCGCCTTGCTTCGGCAATGGACGTTGCTGGTTGCTGATAATAAAATACTACGCGTGCAATAAATAGGCCACTATAGTTTTACTCGAGCTGATTACAGAAATCAATGGTTAATTACATAACCGCCATGTTTTTCACGTGTGTGTAGTAGCTACCTACTTACTTAAACATACGGTAGTTTACAAACGTAATGAGTCATTGTACTTATTCTAACTAGGTTTTACGGTAATTGTTTGTCGCCAACCCAGCTATACCAATAATATAGTATTCTGCTGTATATTAGAGGCCCACATTTTATATACTTTGTAACTATTATTTTATTATTATTTGTAAGTAGGTAAACTACCAAGTGGTAGGACATAGAGATCATAATATACTTACTTGACTGTAACACATATTGTAACCTATGTTCACAAATAAATTAATTGAATTGAATATTATTAAGATCTTGTACACACAGGTGATTTAGATTAGAGATTTGAGCAATTAATATTTGAATTGAATTGAATTAAATTACAATATTTTTTAAAAATGTAGTAGGCGAAACTCCTATACCTATTTTAATTTGAATACAAGATGGCGATTTATTAAGTATAGCTTCTGCCCGCGGCTTCGCCCGCGTGGATGTTGGAAATTTACCCACGGGAACGTGCTAACAGGATAAAATGTATGTGCTTCCCCAGAATGCCATCTATGTCGCGGGACCTTTGTGGCTAATTACAATAGAAAACCAATTGTGTCTCATTAGTGGTGATTAAGAGGGTACCTATATGATATGTTTACCTAAGTACCTAACTAATTTAAAAAAAAACTCAATAACAGAAAATTAAATACCTACCTAACTAAATAAACCTATTTCTGATGATAACTAATCTAAACTCAATAAATAAGCAAAATCCCTAAAAACTAATATCTATACGAATGACTAAACCTACCTAACAGTATTATAAAATAACCTACGGTCACTACGTACACTATCAAATATGCTACCTATACTTTAAAATTAAAATCTATACCTACGACTCATATAAAAATAAACCTAAATAACTCTAAAAACTAAAAGGAATAAAAATGAACTCCACTGCGGGTGACCCAACCTACGACAAACTTAGTATTTGCGGTTGGTACAGTACAGACAGTGGTAATCGGGTATATGGATCGAACCGCAAAATTAAGTTTGTTTTTTATTGTATATACTTTTCCGGGATAAAAAGTACCCAGTGTGGTGCCCAGGATATTAAAGAATAATTATACCAAGTTTCATCGTAATCGAACCGGTAGTTTTTGCGTGATGCCTGAACAAACAGACAGACAGACAGACAGACAGACAGACCGACAGACAGACAGACAGACAAAAATTTTTTTAATCACATTTTTGGGTTCGGTGTCGGTCTAGTAACACCCCCTGCCATTTATTTTTTTGAAATTTTCAATGTACAGAATTTTCACTTCTACAGATTTATTATAAGTATAGATGTACCTAATAATTGTTACTTATGAGACATTTATGAAAAATTAAAAGGAACCCGTTAAGGCTCAAATTCGCAAAAAAATATCCATTTAAATAATAAAACATTTTTGAAACATGACAACTACGAGTATGGTTTTTTTTCGACGTTGCTATATTATTACTGCAATGGCTTCGAAAATACTAATTTGTATAAAGAAAAGTTGGTAACCCTTGAAGGGATTTTAGGGATTTTTTCCGTACGTATAACTCTAGCGATCACATAGATTTTTCAGAAAATCTTTCGGTGGAGCAGACAGGATTGCAAGAAGAGAGAAAATCTCAGCGATAAAAGTTGAAGATGACGATATTGCGTCAATAACGAACGTTTGAAATACAACCCTGCCTGTTTCTTATTACAAGTCCTAGAGCTCGTAGAGTTGAAGCCCCAAAATAGACTGGGAAAGCCTAGGTAAGTGTTTAGCAATAATTTAGAACTTAGACCATGTCATCCCAACAGGGTCCAGCGCGGCTTCAAAAATAAGCTCTACAGGGTGTCCAGGGCCGCGGGTTGTTCGAAAGAGATACCGTGGCCCCTGGCACAGGCAACTGAAGGAACACGGGTGGGTTTTAGTCAGTAAAAGTCTGACACGCCCTTCCGCTCAGCCCAGAGCGGGAGGGGTCATTTGATGATTTCCCACCCAACAAAAAAAAAAGGGTGGCAGGGACATCGACGCGCAACCCGTTATCATAGATTCAGTACCTACATGATTCTGAACGCCCTGCGTTGAAATTCTATGTAGGTTACTAAAAAAAAATGCTGTTCCGTACATTTTGGCCGCATAGGTATGATGTATTTACCGCACTTTTCTATGAAACAGTGGATTTTTTTTATAACACATTTTAGTTTACGCGTCCATGTCCCTGCCATCCTGTATATTCATTCTATTTATTTTCTTGGCATTATAAAAAGTTAAATCTGAAGCCTTAAGTACATAGCCAGAACCTTATACTTACTTAGAAATATCTTCTATTACATAAGGTCGTTGTAAATCTATCCAATCACCTAACACAAAAGTTTTTGTCCTTGCAAATGGCCAAACAGTTGGTAGATACTACGATTACCATTCATGACAAACAGATTACGTAGTAACCGATTGTATATGTATAAAAACACGACCTCGCCTCGCACACGTATACCACATAACAGTACATAAACAAAGATACAATAACAACATCAAATTATTTCAAGGGTACGAAAGTTAAAGTAATCGTATCGTCGAACTTACTGGGGTAACATAGTTAAAATTATCTAAACTTGTCTAGTCGAGCCAAGGAAGCACTAGATTATTTAGCTTTAAATAAATCTAAGCTTAGTCATAACCATAGTCAGCTTTTTACCTAGTTAAAATTATCAAAACTTGTCTAATCAGCCAAGGAAGCAATGTAAGCATACCTATCCATACCACAGTCAGACAGGGACACATGCCTCCACTCTATGAGACATGAGAGGTAATGGGTCGTACAGTCAACAGCAAAAGTAGATGATCAAAATCAGAAATTCAATACTAATGAACGGAGTTCGCGTCAGAACAGCAGTGCGATTCTGTAACCATCTCACCGTGAAAACTTAGGTGAAGTGAGCGTGGAGTGAGCTGTCATTCCAAATAATGCTAGGGATTGACACTACTGACAACTCACATCAAGCTCACTTCACTTGAGTTTTCACGGTGAGATTTTTATAGAATCGACCGGCTGTTTGGCGTCGAAGTGATTCAAAAGTATGTGATTGTAAATTATACCAAATATTTACTATTAGAACAGCTGCCTTAAAGCTGCGAACTCCGTTCATTAGTATTGAATTTCTGATTTTGATCATCTACTTTTGCTGTTGACTGTACCTATAGATGGGCAATCTACCGGATTTAATGCTTTGGTATACACTCGATGAATAGTCACGAGCACCAATATGTCAACACTCGGCAACTTTCAATTGCGATTTTTTCATAAAATAACGATTGCAACGTTGAAATAAGACACATTACATAAGTAAACCTATGGGTTCGAAAATGCTATGTTCGTAACAACATAACATTTCATTCAAAAATAAAGGAGTAAATTGCTTTTGAATAAAGGCGAGTGTATACATAGTTTTGCTCATGACTGAACACCCGTAAACACCCATAAACACCCAGAAAATTGGGTGTTTACTTGGTGTTTACCAAAGCACCCAGGTGGATTTGCCCATCTGACGTACCTATTTGACCACGCAGGCACAGTGCGGCTAAGTGGACGTCATATGTATTCGAATTTTTGGTTCTAGAACATGCCTGTTTCCTAGAAATGTTTTCCTTTACCGTTTTGTGATGAAATAAATTAACACGGAGTAAAGTGCCTGCTAGGGTTTGAACCTACGACTAGTAAGTCGCGGCCAAATGAGTCTAAGATTAGTATAAACTTAATAAAACCTTTACACAGTAGTAGGTACACTACCTACTACTGTTTATTTCTGCATCAACATAATATTTTCGTAAAAGAGCAGTTTGATAAAGATAAAAAACGTGACCAATACTGACCTAATAATATCAAGATCAAACAAACCTCGTCCTTGTCTGTTAAAGAATAAGGACCATAGTTAACTAATTAACCAACACATTGAGATAAAATAGGTTATCACTTATCAGTTAAAAAACAGCTCTGTTTATTTAACTTTACTTTACTTTTATGAGTTTTATTTATCAACACTAGGTACTGTTTATCATATTCGTTTGATTGGGCGGCTAATATTTAATAGACACATATTGCATTAGATTCTCTACCACAGAGTACTTTCATCTCTACATTTACCCTATTACATAGAATTTTATAAGAACTAGCGAATAGTAGGATTATTATTCTCTAGTAGGTACCACCAGCACATCAACCTACCCGAAACTGTAAATTTTTTCCAATCAACTTTGAACCTAAAGTTGTGGCGATAATGTTGACAATCTATTAAAGAAATTTGACAGATTGTAGTAGTTTGATGTGCTGGCGCGCCTGTACCACCTATTCTCTACAATATACTTTAAAAGAGTGTCCATGGAGTTTCTTGCTCGTTCTTCGCCATAGGAACCTACTACGATTTGGAATGAGCAACTTCATCTCTCTGAATGACTTACCTAGGTACTCCTTTGACAATTAAAAAGTGCATGTAAATGGTTTAATTGAAATAAATGATGAAATAACAACTCTGCCGACCTACACTAGGTACTGACCTATAAATACATTAAATGCCCAAACAAGTCATTACTGCGCACGCGCACCGTAACGTTTAAATATCCTTTTCTCTAAGTACAATCAGCAGAGCAAGCTACTTAGCTTGCTCTGCTGATTGTACTTAGATCCGTATACCGTCCCAAGTATGGCCTTCTTATCAAGGGCTGTTATATTACACAAACATGATAATATTATGAGTTATCTAACACCCTAAATATATTCAAAAATGTATTTTTTTTTCTGTCTCTCTGGTCGCAGTATTATACTGACCGATGGCGGTTTTGCGTGGATGTGACGCATATTTTCCCCCAACTCGCTCTTTTTTGTGTTCTTTATTTGCGTCTTGTTTACCGTAAATTAACGGAACTTCTTTCTTTTTCTTTAAAAAACATTTTTTTTTCAGATTCTAACGGTTTTTTTTCTATGCCAAGCTAAAAGAAAGTCCATTTTCTTGGAACCATTCAGCCAGCTAGCCAAACAAAGTTTAATCTACAAGAAAACATCACTTAGGTATTCCACTTTTCCCGTATCTAGGTAGGTACTTAATATAAGACCCCTAAACAAAGCTTGCTCCTTTAAAAATAAGTTCTACTGTCCCGCAACATAAAAATAGGTTCTATAAACTGTCCAGCAACATGTTTCCATCCATTTTCCAAACATCATGGTTTTCTCAGACTTGCGTTCCTTTTTGTCCGACACCGCACCGCAACGCTGCGCCGGAGTAAAGTTACGCTCCAAGCAACAAGAATGTAATGCCCGCAAGAAGTCAATGACACTTGACATAATAATCAAACAACTTATTTAATAAAACCACTTGTCTATTACTTACTTTAAATTGTTTCGGGACACTGGTCACTGACAGAACTGCTCCATTTCTTTCAAAATTAACAACTGATCTTAATCCTAAACGCACGATAGACATCGCCATTTTGTTCACAGTTCTCAATTCAAATACCTAGTTCACATAAACAAACAACTTTCTTTTTTCAAACAATTAATTATTTCGACATCACTGAACGCATGCGCGCGCGTTGCTCTTCTCGATAGCTATTGGACTGATTTGAATTTAGAACGCGCGGTCGGTTTTATTCGTAGTTCGTGGCCCTTTGGTGGAGAAAAGGGAGGGAGTGTTTATGCCGGCTCGATAGTGGATAGTTGGATACATGTTTTACCAGTGTTTGAGGTCTATGACCATTTAGCGTTGTAGCAAATGCAGCGCTTTATTAAGAAAGTGAAAAAGTATTTATTGCATCTCGTACAGAAAGATCACAAACTAAACTAAACACAGTCAAACATAAAAAATCAAGTTATAAAAAATTAAAATGAAACAGAAAGTCCTATAAGAGGCCAGAAAGCTCCTATCTCAGCATGATGAATTGATGATGCAACAAGAAAGAAGAGCTAGCTAGCGAGAGTGAATAGGCTTCTTCTGGGCAAGCTCGTTCCACCGTAGATCTCATCCCTGCCTCTGGGCTGGATTGAGGTCAAGAGTGAGCCCATTGTCAATAAAAAAAAAAGCTTCAAAGTTTAAAGTGGCTTTTGAGAGGAATCTAGGTAGGTACTGATGAACGACCGACTTTCCAAAAAATTACCACAATTTTTAGCTGTTTTGTAGTTATACTTGTACAGACGCCAGCAAATCAAACTACCCGAAACTGTCAAGTTTTCCCAATCAGCCTTGAACTTAATGCTTTGGTGATAAAGTTGAAAATCTATTAAAGAAAGTTGACAGATTGTAGTAGCTTGATGTGCTGGCGTCTGTACATTGTTTGCATATAACTCTACTAGCTGCGCCCCGCGGTTTCACCCGCATAAGTTTCGATTCCGTGAGAATATCGGGATAAAAAGTATCCTATGTGTTAATCCTACTTATAAACTATCTGTTTCAAAAATGTCATTCAAATCCGTTCAGTAGTTTTTGCGTGAAAGAGTAACAAACATCCATCCATCCATCCATACAAACTTTATATAATAATAGTAGGAGTAGGAAGGATTGATGATCGAATCAGAAGTAAAGAGCTCTGAAGGAGAACCAAGGAAGGTTGCCGACATAGCCCATTTGAAGCCGGTTAAAAGAAAAGAAAGTGCTAGCTAAATGCAGCAGCTTTAAGCGCTTGCACACAACAAAACGCTCATAGTAACAAAGGAAATACACGTTTTTCAACTGTATTGCTTGGCAATCGAGATATTCGTGTAAAGCAGGTACCAACACTTGAATCTACCACACCATATCGTAATAGATAGGAAGTTGACAGTTGAGACAATATTAGGAGATTTATAAGACTGTGTTCAGATGAAACAAGTTTAGGAAAGGTTTTTCCTTTTGTGCTACAAGTTTCTTGGACCGCCATGAAAACGAATGAATCCATACTGGAGGAACTTAGCATCACCAAGCACAGTATGCCAGGAGCGTATGCTCAGCTTCTTCGGACAAATTATGCATTCACCTAAGCAGTGTCTAGAAATACTTGTGATACTGGCAAGGTGGAAGGAAAACGCTCTCAAAGCAAGGTGGTCAGACGTGATTAAGAAGTCTGTTAGAAGAAAGAAGACCGCATAAAATAAAAACTTTTTTGCAAAAAAATACCACCGACTTCCAAAAACGACACTACAAAGTGAAATATAACTTTAATTTCGGAAGTCGGTGTCGTTGGGTTCGAATTATCGTTGTTTGCCACCGACTTCCGAAATTAAAGTTATTTTTCACTTTGTAGTGTCGTTTTTGGAAGTCGGTGGTTTTTTTTTTTTTGCAAAAAAGTTTTTATTTTTCACTTTTAAGTTGTAATTTTTACCAGTAATTTTGGTTTAAAAACTAAACTACTGAACCGTTTTTAATGAAATTTCTATGGGACCACTTCAGAAGTATATCCTTTCGAACAAAAAAAGAATTTTGAAAATCGGTCTACAATTGGCGGAGTAATCGCGTAACAAAAACACAAAAAAAAAACATACCGTCGAATTGAGAACCTCCTCCTTTTTTGAAGTCGGTTAAAAATAAAATTAGTTTAATTCAAGTAACAAGACTCATATTATACAAACAGATACATAAAAGGATACGTACGGATATGATAACCGGCACAGACAAAAACGAACACTCGCAAGGTAGCAATATGTCTGCTGCAGCATTGCCGGATATAAGGGCAATCCAGTCTGCATAACTTGGAGACGCGTGAAATGTGGTTGCGATCCTCAGCATTGAGGGAACAAGGAAGGAGAAGGACTCTTAGGGTAGAGAGGCTCTCAGATGGGACATACAACGGATGGGACGGCACGGTTGGCGCAGTGGTTAAGCGATTGACTGCTGCGCTGCGTGTCGCGGGTTCGATTCCCGCACGGAACAAATATTTGTATGACCTACATGTATTTGTTCCGAGTCTGGGTGTTGTCTATCTATAATATGTATGTATTTACAAAAAAAAATGTATATAAGTAGTTTATCAGCCATCTTGTTACCATAACACAAGCATTAGGTTGCTTAGCTTGGGACTAGATGGCGCTGTGTGAAATGTCCAGGGATATTATTATTATTATACAAATGCAAAGATATAGACTATTATAGGCAGCGACTTACGTTAGGGACACCCACATTTCATTCACCTCCCAACAGCATTTATGATCAACCCCCATCTATTAGGGGACGAATCTATTGTAACTAAGTAAAGTCCAAACACAGGGTTGCTAGTACTGATACAATGAAATGACTGATGGAAAATCCAATATGCTCGGGCGTCGAACCTAGAATTCCACGCTCAGCTGTCACGCAGAGTAGCTAATCGATTCATCAAGCCATATCACACGGCATTTAAAAAGAAAATGCTGTAAAAAAATCGCATTAAGTCATCATCATTCTTTTTGCCCTTATCCCAAATTATTTGGGGCCGCAAAATGTATTTTTTAACCGACTTCAAGAAAAGGAGGAAGCTCCATTCGGTTGAATTTTTTTTTTTATGTTTGTTACCGCAGAACTCCGTTATTTATAAGCCGATTTGCAAAACTGGTCCGATAGAAATTTCATCAAACCCGGTTCAGTAGTTTGGTTTTTAAACCAAAATTATTGTTAAAAATCTTTTTTCTGCCACACTTTTCTATTAGCCATACGAGTAATCTCAGTAGACCTCCTCGTTACTTTACTACCGTTATTATGTTCCTACCTATCGTTACTTTGTTTCCTTAGGTATTGTATATTTACAGTTTTATTACGAAACCAATCATTACCCAACAAAAAAAAAACAAGTCATTAATAGGTACAGACGCCAAGCACATCAAGCTACTACAATCTGTCAAATTTCTTTAACAGATTTCCAACTTTATCGCTATAGCATTAAGTTCATAGTTGGTTCGGAAAATTTGACAGTTTCGTGTAGATTGGTTTGCTAGCGTCTGTACTTAACAAATACAATCGTAAATAACTGGCTCCGTCTGCCCACAGCGTTATCAAACACTGCGCTACGTACGCACAGTGCACCACGTAGGCCAATCAGTTGCAATTTAGGTTACTTAAAAACTACTTACTTTACTAATATTGTCGATACAGTTTGTTCTTGTTGATAACGACCTTAGATTTAGTATTTCCTTATTTAGTTAGAATGTCAATGGTGGCGTGGCGTGGCGTATCTCACGTAGATAACCGACGACCGGTTGCGATGCTCGTTTGTTTTTGTTTACAAACAAAAATGGTGTTTGGGTGTCAAGGTTGTGCAAGATGATTCCGCGTTATACTTACTTGGTCCTGCGAGGTAACATTAGCAATGGCTGTCATTTTTAACCGACTTCAAAAAAGGAGGAGGTTGTCAATTCGACTGTATTTATTTTTTTAATTAGGTTTTTTACCTCAGAACTCTGTTATTTATAAGCTGATTTGCAAAATTCTTTTTATTTGTAAGGATATACTTACTTTCAGATTGGTCCCATGGAAATTTCATCAAAAACGGTTCAGTAGGTAGTTTGGTTTATAACCAAAATTACCTACTGGTAAAAATTACACCTTAGTGAAAAATAAAAGTTTTTGCAAAAAAAGAAATAACCAAGACTTCCAAAAAAGACACTACCTACAAAGTGAAAAATAACTTTAAGTAATTTCGGAAGTCGGTGGCAAACAACGAAAATGCGAACCGAACACCGACCGAAAGAAAAGTATTCCGAAATTAAAGTTATTTTTCACTTTATCGTATCTTTTTTGGAAGACGGTTATTGTTTTTTTTTTGCAAAAAAGTTTTTTAGTTTAAGTGTTATTGTTAGGTACCAACTCTTAAGTTTATTCGATTTTATATTACACTAAAGTTGTTCTATAGGTAGTAAGTAAGCAATGAAAAATCTGTGAATGAAAAAAACTGACTGACTAATTAAGAAATGAACACCTAAGTAGGTAGGTACATTATCTCTAACTATTTTAACTATGTAATTATATTCATACTTGATAACGTGTAATTGTTATGAAGCAAAGTCTAACGAGTTGTTGATATTCATTTTAATGATAATAATACCTATTTGTTTACCTAGAGATCTTTTATTAAATAATTCTTTTAAATTAGACATAATTATTGTAATAATCGTTGTTGTAGCAAGCGACCTGTAGAAAGGTTAGATTGGTTTTGTTTGTTGTCTTTTATATATTTTCTTAATATTGATTTATAAAACTATAGTGAGCAGCAGTGCGATTCTGTAACCATCTCACCGTGAAAACTTAGGTGAAGTGAGCGTGGAGTGAGCTGTCATTCCAAATAATGCTAGGGATTGACACTACTGCAGTGCGATTCTGTAACCATCTCACCGTGAAAACTTAGGTGAAGTGAGCGTGGAGTGAGCGGTCATTCCAATTAATGCTAAGGGATTGACACTATTGACAGCTGACTCTAAGCTCACTTCACCTAACTTTTCACGGTGAGATTTTTACAGAATCGATTGGCTGATAACTCACATCTAGCTCACTTCACTTGAGTTTTCACGGTGAGATTTTTACAGAATCGACCGGCTGAGCTGGGAATGACAGCTCACTCCACGCTCACTTCACCTAAGTTTTCACGATGAGATGCTTACAGCGCTGTAAGCATCTCATCGTGAAAACTTAGGTGAAGTGAGCGTGGAGTGAGCTGTCATTCCCAGCTAATGCTAGGGATTGACACTATTGACGGCTCACTCTAAGCTCACTTCGCCTAAGTTCTCACGGTGAGATTTCTACAGAATAGCACTGCTGGTAGTCGACCGCTAGGGGCTCTCGGGGGTTAGTCAATTCTATTTTGTTGACTGAATATACACAGAAGCGGAGTATTCCGTCAAAGGTGAATAGTTCAATTTTATCAGTAGGTAGATAGGTATGAAGTTCGATTGTTTACCGTATACATTTGCGCATCGCTAAATTTATATGTATTCATCATCATTCTGGCTATACCCTTTTCCCAACTGTTGGGGTCGGCTTCCAGTCTAACCGGAAATGATATGAAATTATTTATTCTGTACCTAAATACAAAAAAAATACAAAAAGTTATGCGTGGTCATACATAAAAAAAAAATGTATATATATAATATATACACGTCGTATTGAGAACCTCCTCCTTTTTTCTTGTCGGTTAAAAATAGTTAAAAAGGAGGTTTAAGCCCGGTTTCCACCGCGAGCGGAACGGACCCATTAATGACTTCGTTAAACTCGCAAACGCAAACTGCATACTTGTATTGAATTACAAGTATGCAGTTTGCGCGTCCGTTCCGCTCGCGGTGGAAACCGGGCTTTAGGAGGGGGGAGGGGTGGTGGGGGTTTTAGTTTAAATAGGGTAACGGAAACACACGTCATATTACTTAAAAAAAAAAAAAAAAAATAAGCTAGATGAGGTTGGATTTTCCTATCTGACTACTCTGAGAAGAAAGGCCGAAACAAACTCAGAGGTTACAGTCACTTTTAGAGTCCAGACAGAATCCTGGTTAGATTATGTGAAAACTTGATTGATGTCTGAAATGGTCTTTTGGAGAAAGTACCACACAGATCTGAGTGTCCAGTCCAGTCAGTGCAAGCATTTGTCAGTAATCGTGTAGCTCAACTCAAAACATGGACGGAGGCCGCTGAATGGCTGCCATTGCCTATCTGACCTCCAAAACGCTATTACCTACTGGGAGCCCCATACCCTCGGTACCTAAGTAGTCTCCTGAAGGCTATTTTATTCAAATCTGTTTTATTATAAGTAGGTAATAGGTACCTACTATCGCCGAAATCTATATCTGACCACCGTAAGGACTATTCCTGCTTGCAGCGCATATTATTAGTCGACCTAAAAAGGATCCTCTTTTGTTTTACTTACGGACGCAGCTGTGGTCATCATTGTGCACGGGTTTTTTTTTTAAAACGTTGTCCCACCCTAGTAATTACTCCTGTATCGTGGGGAGGGCGTTTACAAACATTTAAACTCACATACACAAACAGCCAGACCTGGAACAACTACCTGTAAGCAATACAAATATTTGTTCCGTGCGGGAATTGAACCCGCGACACGCAGCGCAGCAGTCGATTGCTCATTCACTGCGCCAACTGAGTCGTCAAAATGGTCAGATATTGGTTTTGGCGATAGTACCCTTCATGCAAGGCAAAATAAACTTAGAAGAAATAAAAAATAAATAAAAAAAATACATAAATAAATAATTAAGTAATGATAATTGATAAGCTGACAACATTGCAATATAAATTTTTATTCTAGCAACATTACATAACATAATGTCAACGAACTATAGGCCTTGGTCGAAGTACGCACTTATTTATACTGTTACAGTATTGTGCAAGCGAAATTGTACTTTAAGGCTCGAGTTTTAAAGGCGATTATTGGTTGAAATAAACTATAGTAACTAGTTTTTGTTGTGGAAATGAATAATTATGTTTTTTTAGACCGCATAAGATGCGCCAACCAATAAGATGGCTTTATTTTCCAACCGTTAAATATGAAGCTCTGGACATACTTAGTAAGTAATTAAGATGAAAGATAGGTAGTAAATTAGTTTGATAGTTTTTTTTTTGTCACTTGGTTTAATTTTGTTTATCTATCTATTTTACAAGTGTTATTGTACTGTGTTTTGTTTGTTAATTTTGTTTTTCTTGTGTATATTTTTTTTATATAAATTGTATAATTATTTAGCCTGAAGTATGTTTTGTGTCATTTTTTATTTAGTTTGTAGGTAGGTAATTTGCTCTGTACAACGTCTTGGGATTCAATTCTGTAATGTTGTGCAAGTAATCTAGGTAAATAAAATAAATAGTAAGAAGTTCCTGGGGCTAAGTACTTAATAACAGTCACACGGTTCGATCGATCAGGTTGAGTTGCACTTGCCGCGGTTGGTCCGTGGATGGGTGACCATCTTTACATACCGAACCCCTCCGTTCCTCGGAAAGCACGTTAAGCCGTTGGTCCCGGCTGTCATTCGTGGATCTTTGACAGTCGTTACGGGTCGTCAGAAGCCCGAAATTCTGACAACCAGTCTTACCAAGGGGTAAGATACTTATTACCTAGTAACTGGATTGTGGAGGTCAGATAGGCAGCCGGATGCAGCTGAATAGCAGTACATTTTACATGGAGCGCCATGTAAAATACTGGTATTCAGCTGCATCCGGTCAGACTGGAAGCTGACCCCAACATAGTTGGGAAAGAGCTAGGCAGATGATGTGTAAGTACCTAGGTACCTATTGCTAAACGACACGTGTTATAACGTGCTTTGGCTAAGCAGTAAGCATTATTCCTGTCACTGTCGCACAACTATCAAACCGTAAGTGCAAGATAGAGACGGAAACATATTTAAACCAAAGCACGTGCTATTGGAACGATTATAACCAGCGCTGGGGCTCTCGTATAGGGTCTTACTTAGCAATATGCTGAGCGATGGCCATTTTGCGTGGACGTGACGCATGTTTTCACCCGATTTGTTTTTTGTTTGTGTTCTTTTTATGCGTCATGTGTAGGTACCGCAAATAAACGTATTTTCTTTAATTGTCTTTCTATTACAAAGTATATTCCGCCTAAGTTCGACTGAACTCTATTCAATAGTATTGGCTTTTGAGCTCTGTTATCAGAGCTCAAAAGCCAATACTATTGAATAGTTTCAAATGCCCCATAATCCCAACCCATCCCAGCTGAGAAAAAAAAATATAATAGGTATTAAGATATACAGGATAAAATTGAATAGGTGCGACAAATTAAAATATCTAATTCAGCGTCCTATAAAGTAGATTTAGATGCACATAACGTGCGCGTAGGCTAGCGATTTGCAACGTCGTCGCGCGCTCTTTTTTTCGTAGGAACCGTCAAAATTAGGCAAAACCTCTAGTTCAACACGTTGCCAACTTGCTTCATGGTTTGAACTCAGCGATGAATGGATTGCTTATCTGGCGCGCGCTAAAATTTATTTATACTTTAATTTTCTTATTTGTTTTGATAAATATGTCAAAAAAAAACTGAAGCGACGATAATTCGTGTCTGCTTGAAGGCAATAACTTAGTTTGCACTATCTAAGACGATAATTGCACGATTTTTAGGGTTCCGAAGGAAAAACCTCAGAAGGAAAAACGGAACCCTTATAAGATCACTTCGTTGTCCGTCTGTCTGACCGTCCGTCTGTCAAGAACGCGTAGAGTTATCAAGTTGAAATTAATATCAAATACTCTGCAATCCCTTGAAGCAGTGAAAAAATCAAAGTTCTAAGTAAACGCAATCAAAAGATACGGGCGTTTATGTTCCGTTTATGCCGCATATTTTGACACTCGCAGGGGAATCAAAACCTATAGGGTACTTCCCGTTGACCTAGAATCATGTAAGGCAAGAAGGAATGTCAGTTAGCGCAACTAAAGGAAAAAATCCAAAAACCATTTTGTGGTTACATACCTATAAATTTGTACGGAACCCTCGGTGCGCGAGTCCGACTCGCACTTGACCGTTTTTTTTTTACAAGAATTTAGATTTGGGAAATGACAATTTATTATGATTATGTAACAGTTAAGTACTGCACCTCGTATTTCAATTTGTCGCAAGTTTTAAATTTCACCCGTACCTACATTAAAAATAAAAAAACAAAAAAAAGTAGTACAAATATTTATTAGTACATAACCTTTTCACAGAAGCCTTAGCCTATATAAAATAACACCAATACATAATTTTTAAACCAACAAAATTCTGCATAGTGTGTGACACATTTTCTCATCAAAAGGTCTCATGGATATGCGACAAGTTGATACATACAAAATAGGTCGACTTGCAGCATGTTTCCATGGTGCACGTAACAATTTGTCCAATTTAAATTGCTACTGGATACTCTCTGGCGCGACTACGGATAGGCCTGGGGTGCTAGGGTGTTCCATGATAGGCTGACTTGATTTATTGATTGATACCATCTTAACTATCATTCAAATACAGGTACTTTTTAATTTAATTTTAATATAATTATGTACATTCACGAGCAAAAGTATGTATACACTCGGCTTTATTCAAAAGCGATTTACTCCTTTATTTTTTAATGAAATTTTATATTGTTACGAACATAGCATTAATTTCGAACCCATAGGTTTATGTAATGTGTCGTATTTCACGAAAAAAACGCAATTGAAAGTTGCTAAGTGTTATATATTGGTGCTCGTGACTGTACAGGTAGAGAAAATAATTATTAAGCTTATTGACACACTACGTAAATTTTTTGTGTTATATAAAGCTATTCAGCTGCATCCGGTTAGACTGGAAGCCGACCCCAACATAGTTGGGAAAAGGCTAGGCAGATGATGAATTGATGATGATATAAAGCCATTTCATACATCTTTCAAAGAATTACGGTTGTAACTTCTATTCAATTTTTTATTATGTAAAGCAAAACCGATGTCGACCATTCTGCCAATGTCTAACGTAAATTGGAAAAGGAAGTGTGCGTTGTTATAATTTAAAAGATAAAACGATAAAAATCTTCGACGCTACAGTTGAACTCAATGTAGATCTTGTGGCGTTTGTAACTTGAATATACCGACAATTTAAGTTGTTAGTCAATTCGCTTAATAAATTATTTTTCTGTCTGTACAGACGCCAGCACATCAAGCTACTACAATCTGTCAAATTTCTTTAATAGATTTTCAACTTTATCTCTGAAGCAGTAAGGTTCAAGATTGATTGGGAAAATTTGACAATTTCGGGTAGCTTGACCTGCTGGCGTGTACATGAAGTTATAATACATATTAACTTATTTACTAACTAAATAAAATACAACTAAGTAGTTAATTTTGTTGTACCTTATTTCTATTTATCGACAAACGGCCATTCTCTTATTCATACTAACTTCAGGTAAAATTATACTTACGGCTGATTTCTCCATCGCCAGATAACTTTTTTCGAGGAATTAAACTGACGTTTGACCGTTTTTATGAGAAATAACTGTCGAAATTTCAAAATTATTCCTCCGATAAAATTATCAGGGGTTGGAAAAATCAGCTCGTATTATCATTAACTTTATAGCTTAACTAAAACACTATTACGTAACATAAAAGCGAAGAACAACAACTACTTACAATTGGTAATAATAACAATCTGAAAATTATTGTTCACATATGGTGCAGATTGGTAGCTACGCTTGCCGCGGTTGGTCTGTGGATGGGTGACCATATTTATATACCGAGACCGCTCCGTGCCTCGGAAAGCACGATAAGCCGTTGGTCCTGCGCCTGATCTCTCTCCGGTCGTGTTGGACTGCCGTCCCATCGGACTATGAGAGTGAGGGAACAGAGAGTGCACCTGTGTCTGCGCACACACTTGTGCACTGGAGTGGTTTGAACTTGAACGCGTTTATTTCGCGCGGTTTAGTTCAGTGTGTTAGAAAGAATACTTTGTTCCGGATCTGGCTGTTTGTGTATGTGAGTTTAAATGTTTGTAAACGCATCCACGATACAGGAGAAATTCCTAGTGTGGGGCAACGTTTTTTTAAAAAAAAACAAAACGGAATTAATAAGTGGTCCTAGTGAATTAAGGCCCAGTGAAAAGTATGAATTTCACTGGACGAGGTAGGAAAATATTCATATTAATATATTTATTTTTGTTTATTTCAAATCTCAGATAGATACATAACACTGCGAGATTCATAACCTAAGACTACCAATTTCATCCACCTGTCTACTTTATTTAACCCGCCGTCACAGTATTACAATATTTCCTACAGTAGCGCAACGCCTTTGATGTCGCGCGATGCCGCCGCCAGTGTAGGTACTTACGCTGTCACATGCGAATATGCTAGGGTTGTCACCAAATGGGATATAAAAAACTTATAATTATTACTATTATGATGTAATCATTTATTCATATGTACATTCAAAATAATTGTGATTATTAAATCTAATGTAATTATTTATTCATAAATATATATTTACATATGTTGGACTGCTAAATATTTACGTGACACTTTATTTTTGGATGTTCTTAATTGTCTATTATAAAATTTAACTACATAATGTATTCGCATTCGGATGAACAATCTGATAAGAAAAGAATGAGGAAAACATGAACATGGCTGTGATTTAAATTCTACAGTAGGTACTTAGTATTTCAAATAATCTATCTAAAATAATGTTTCCAACAAACGAGAGGAAATTTTGTCTAAAACAGGCTTGCAGTTTAGTACCTACAGTATTCAACGAAATCAGCTGGAGGTACCTGTAGTCCACCAAAGGTATCATGCATAGTATTGTATGCACGTTTACGTAAGTAAAAATTACTTGTTGTTGGTTCGTCAGAATAATTTGACGCGTAGTTAATCATTGATAAACATTTGTGTTCATCTACTGGGATTTCGATGTCGATTTACATCCATACACAGAACAGTTTGTGCGCACCATTATAGAATATGTAAGTATAATAAAATTATTACACAAAAAACACGCCCGAGTCTGCCGTTCGCGCTCGGTACCGCAAATTAAGCGTGTTTGCGGTACGCGGCCCGCGCCGCCCGACCCCCGCGAGTTCCCCTCCGTTACTCTGCGCAAGTACATTCGTCGCGCGTAGAAAATATTGTAATACTGTGACGCCGTATACAT
This sequence comes from Apamea sordens, assembly GCA_945859715.1. Lineage (NCBI taxonomy): Eukaryota > Metazoa > Arthropoda > Insecta > Lepidoptera > Noctuidae > Apamea > Apamea sordens. The sequence goes on along the minus strand of OX244005.1, from coordinate 16,256,843 downwards.
AATACAGGGTGTTAAAAATACAGGTAGTAATAACAAGTTGTCTTATTTCCTATTTTTATAAAATATTAATCAATCCATCAACTCAGCCTATCATAGACTAATATATCTTGCTAGGAACTCACATAAAATATGGTAAAGGCCATGTATGCGATTTCTAAAAAGCCTCGTCCGCGAGATTTTTTATAATGCGCGCCACCTTTTGTGTGCATACACACGAGCACACGCGTCGCCGACAGACGCAACTACCCTATATTATTTTGCTAATGTTTAGTGATTGGGTTGATATTTTATTTATTTTTGTTGGAGGTTTTGGTCCAAAGAAAATGTAATCACCGTTTCACTTCTATAATAGGAATACGTGAATAATAAACGTGCAGAATCTCGTATTTCATATTAATTATTATGGAGACTATTACCGATATTACGCAGATATGCATATTAGATTGAGAAGCTATAATGAATCGGTTCACAATATTTGACTAATATCCAGTAATAGGTATGATATCATAATATTCAATAATAGGATTACCTAAAAATTACTCTAAACTGTCAGTACACAAATACACGAGCGACACTTTGTGGACGGTTGCAAATGCCTCGGTCGTCGACGCGTGTCGTGTGTATGCACACTTACTTAAACAAAGATGTTTTTTTTAGCGTTGTGTTTATTTTGCCCTAATACTTACTTCATTCCTTCACTGACACGAAAATCAAAAGCCATTTTTACATATAAAATAATTATTTCGAATAAACATTTTATCTTTGATAATATATTATAATTACAGCTATTTTGCAATAAGGTTACCATTAAACTTTCTTATACTCAATCCTTTCCACTTTCACTTCATCTCCGAGCAGTTTGTAGACATATGTCACTACGGTCGAGCTTTGGATGTCCATTAGCACAAATGACGGGGTAGCGTTCCTGTAATAAAGAAGTTGGAAACAATTAACATGGTAAACTAAAATATGGCTGTACTGGCTGGCATATCAGCTGAAGGGCAATTCTCGTACTGTCTGAACTCAGTCTCAATCTGTTAAAAATACCTCCAATTTCCCTACATTTTTGACATTGATTGTCAATGAGATATTGCGACTAGATGTTGAACATTTTTAATTACGGGAAGTAGCCTTCTGGTTTCAAAAGCTGATATTTTTTCGTCGTTTGTATTCTATCAAAACCAACAGTTCACGAACGTCATACGCCAGTGTTCGGTAGGTCCGAAGATTCGGCCACTACTTGGCCGAAACCGAAACTGCGGCCGTAACCTGGGGTCTACTCCGAAGTAATATCGGCCGAATGTTCGGCCGTTTCCTGCTACGAAGTTACTATTTGGTTCGGTCGGTTCCGATCCTACACTCTATCGAATATTGACTATGGTCCCGACCCAACTGAGCCGATCCGAACTTTTTTCGCATTTTTAATAATATTCGGTTCGGCCATGTGTCGGTCCGATCCGAACATTCGCACTTTGCACTTCGGAGTAGGCCCCTGCTTTTTTGGCCAAAACGAAACCTTAGGTCGGACACAATTTTTTAAATGAGAATTTATAAAGTATTACCTGAACAGTGGACTATAAGCTCCAGTAGCGGATCCTGGGTTGATATAAAACTTGTTCTCATGCTCGTACGCCTCAAAGCGGTGTGTGTGGCCTGATATCAGGATATCTACGTCTAGCTGCCTCTGAACTAAAGCTAGGGATTCCTCATCACCCCAGGGTACAACTTGGTGACCGTGGATGAGACCGATGCGGAACTGGCCGACAGTTATCACTTTCTGTTCTGGGTAGGTTGAGTTCTGAAAATGTTTTGTTTTAAATTATGTTAGGGAAAAGAATTAATGACTTCAACTTCAGAATACTTATCAAGAAATTGGGAAGAAACTAATACTTTAATGAATTAAAAAAGAAAATGTTTTGAATAATTTCATGATTGTGCCATATTTTAATCCTTTAGCTAGCAGTTTGACAGAATATGAATGAATCATAAAATTATGAAAGACAACTATTAACTAATAATTATGGTCTTACCTTCAAGTGCCTTGAGCATATTTTAACTTGTTCAGTTTTCTAAAATTCTGTTTACTAGGTTCTAACTAATACACACCTCATCAAAGTCTCCTCTAACAACATGTACATCACTGGCTAATGTCTTCAGATAATCGTAAGACTCCTTCGTGCAAAGATTGCCCGTACACAGTATATGCTGTATCCTGCCAGGAAGTAGCAGCTTCTTGAACTTCGGAGGCAGGCTGCTGCAGCGGTGGGGGATGTGCAGGTCACCGAGTACTAGGACGAGCTGGAAAAATCATGTAAATATAACAATAGATAAAGGTCAGTGTCAACTCTAAAATTGGAGTTTAGATCGTTTACTTTTTGTCTTTCAAGTTTTTGTCAAACTTAGAACATTTTTGTTAGGACTTGAAATTATCCAATGTTAATCTTAAATTGATGATCTCTATACTCTGAAGTAGCGATGATAAAATAAACTCTGAAGGAACGAGCATAGTTGATGCATTCCGAGCAGCTTATTGTAAATCAATTGAAAAAAGTGGGTGTACAATTTGTAAGAAGTTCCGTGTGTAATCAATGCATTTAAAAACTACTTACCATGATGTTATTAGAGAAGGATATTGTTACAGAAAACCGTTAGTAACAGCTCTGCAATAATTATGATTCGTGGAAGTATGATTGAAAGGAACTAGAAGTAATTATTACTGATTACAGCAATCAGAAATCGCGAGACCAATACAATCGTTTGACACTGTCAGCGGCTTGACATTTGTTTGACACACAGGTTGGTTGACGTTGACCAACTTTTGCGTTTAGTTCTATTAAATACGTTTAGATGATAGGGTCTCAAAAAACAAAATTGGAATGCCAAATGGTTTTATTTTAAGTAAAGGTTCATATTGTTATTATCTTTCATTTGTGTATTTAATTAGTAGATATTTAATTAAGTAGGTTTTACTTTTACGAGTTCCTTACCATGCATTTGTACCGTTAAGAAAAACAGTTTTAAACTCTATGAAAAAGTGATGTGAAGTGATGGAACTTTAGAAAACTATAGTTACTAAAGTAACTACAATTATAATAACGTTCGAATACTGTTAAATCTATTTACCCGTAGTTGAATCAAGTAAATGTTACAAAACAGTTTTACTAAATTTGTTGTTTGTGTGTTGCATCATACTTTAATTTAATGACTTACCTATCTAAATTACTAATTGATTGATGTCATAGCGTAAATCATGCAATTTAATCAAGAATGTGTTGCATAGATAATGCTACGTAGCGGTTATATAACAATTTACTCTGATTTCTTTTCGACGTCATGAGTTTTTAGTAATTTGTTTTGGTGTTATCAGCTCAACACTTCACTTTCGTCTATAATCTATGGTTCAGGTGCGGATAGAAAAGAAAAATTTCATGGTGTTGTGGGTGACACATATACGTAGAAAATTTTTAGTTTAAGTTAAACACATTGGCACCAACTGCAGGGAAATGGAATCAATGGAATATGAGCTCGCTAGGAACCTTACTCTGTTGTTCTTCGTGGAACGCCTACTCGACAAAGGCGAGCCGCGCACGTTGCACGATCTTTCCTGCCAGTTTGGTGCCAAAGGATTCACTAAGGAGATGCGACAGATCGCTGGCGGGTCGCAGTCGGGCTTAAAGAAGTTCCTGGCTCAATACCCGGCGTTGTTCAGCATAGACGGGGACTATGTTGATATTAACACGTTCCAGAAGCACCAATGCGGGGCTGGTGCCTCGTCCAACAACGACTACATCGAGGAAGCGAAGGAATACTTCGCGGGCAAGATGGTCCAGTACGGCGAGGGCACCGAAGTGCCGATCAAGAGCCTCCTCGGCCACCGCAGCCAGGCCTCCCCGCAGGTGCGTCACATCTCCGGCCAGAGGATCAAGGAGTTCAAGGACTTCCTGCTGAAGCATCCTGACTCCTTCCAGATCATCGATGACAATGTCGTTCTAGTCAGTGAGAATCATAGGAGAGGTAACGCACACACAAATTCTGAACAATTCCACAATCTACCTGTAGCTAATATTAATACAGACACAGCCCAACAGTTGTTAGACTATGTTGCACAGTGCATAGAGGCTAAAGGCCCTGTGATGGTCGACCAGCTCTTCCACTTAATTGTGTCACGTTTCCCACAAGAGTATTGGTATCAAATGTTCAAGTCGCCCGCAGATTTGAGCGCATTCTTGAAAATATTTTCAGACTCATTCCACGTTCAATCGAACTTGGTCACACTTATTAGTAAACCAAAAATACCTGTTATGTATCTTAATGCAAAAGCTAAAGCAAAGACTGATGTACCAAAGCCTGTGGTCGAGGAAAAGCCTGTGTCCCCTATCCCCCCCACAGTTGAGAGTCCTACTCCATCAGATGGCAAAAAGAGTCCGGCAAACAACAGAATACTCAGTCCTATTGAATCTCCCCGAGGACCTCAAGCGAACATTGCAAACCAGACTCTGAAACAAAGAATCAATTCTATTGTCATAAAAAATTTGGCAGAAAACATGGTCCGTGACAGGGTCAACAATCATTTGAATGCACGAAGTGCTGAAGAAACGAATGGTACTCCAAGCTTAAGGAATAATGTGATGGGTGAAGCATGGCGCCAGAAGGTGCTCCAGTGCACAACTGTCATAGCTAATGTAAGGGAATGTGCCACGCTAATCGAAAGCATAATGGTGCCTAAACGCAATGCAAAAAACATTGTTTCTTTTGACTGTGAAGGAATAAACCTTGGCCTCAAAGGAGTGTTGACATTGTGTCAAATAGCCACCATGAATGGCGAAGTGTACATACTAGATATAATGGCATGTCCAAGCATGGTTGTGGAGGGTAAAATTAAGGAATTACTCGAGAGTGAAAATGTTGTTAAAATTATACATGACTGTAGGAATGATTCAGTCAATTTACACAATCAATTTGAGATTGTTTTGAAGAATGTTTTCGACACACAAGCTGCTCATGCTGTTTTACAGTTGCAACAACAAGGTGTGCCTGTATACAAAGTCAAGAACCTTAGTCTCAATGCCTTATGTGAATTGTATAATGCACCTATGAACCCCATGAAGGAACAATTGAAAAATGTGTATCGCAGGGACCAGCGGTACTGGGCAAGGAGACCATTAACAAAAGATATGATCATTTACTCTGCTTCAGATGTCCTATCTTTGGTCAATCCAGCAATTTATGCTTACATGTCAAGCAATATTAAGCCCGAGAATCAGCAGCTATTTGAAGAACTGAGCAATGAACAAGTATTTATGCATATTCAGCCAACTGAAGTTAAATTGCGCAAGAGGCAACGAAAAATTAACACAGAAGTTGGTGAGTTGAAGCAGAAACTGGCTGAAACAACAAAGAATATTGTCCTGAGCAACAGGGAAATTAGACTGCTCAGATACATTGAACTCACTGAAGAAGAAAAGGAAAAATTGAAGGGTTGTCACAAAATATCCAAGAAATTGGAAAAACTGGAAGCTATTGGACAAGAAAAGGACTCTGATTCAGATGATGATGAAAGGGAAAATGAAATGGCTAGCTTAGAGTCCAACCCTTCAGATCCAATATCATCCCCACACTCCACACAGCCACCAAGCCTCACAGAATCCATGCAAATGATGGATGAAATCTTATCAGACACAAATATGGATAAAGTAGAGAAAATTAATCGCCTTGAGGCTATTCTGTCGGCTGTCGCCCCCCTCAGTGGAGAGTTGGAGGATAAATTCTCACAAACAATGGAACAAACACTGCCATTGCTCAAAAACAAGGATTGGTCCAATCTAAGCCAAATTTTGAACTTAGGAGAGCCAGATAAGAAAAGCTGTAGCTGCAGATGCCATAATTCCACTTATGATGAAATTAAGTGCAATGATCTCATTGAAACTAAGAAAACAGAGGTCGGCTCGCAAACTCTTAGCACAGGGGATATTGTGATCACGCGGATTCACTTCAGGGAGGAAGACAAAGCTAACGAAAGGATCCTGGATGCATCCCCTTTGAGCAAAAGGGTGGGCATCAACAACATGTCTTGATCGACACTCAGGCTATTATTGTACTTCCATTTTCTGAGTGCCACAATTTAGTTTCGGAACTGTATGTATGTGATCATTTTATATATTTTTTAAGTTTGATGGTATTTCGTCCGGCCCCCGCGCGTCTTAAATCACTTATTACTTTGAACTAGTTTTGCGGGGGTATGATAGCGGTGCGATTGTACGAGATAGAATAAATTAAGCGTGTTGTGAGGTCGTGCATTGCCAAGTGTATAACGCCTACGCTATATGTTCATTTGAGCGGAGACGAACACGTACACTCGAATAAATGCAACAGTAATTCGCATAATAGAACAGCTACTTAATTCCTTCATCTGGAAATGACAGTATTTGCTGTTTTTCAAGTTTTATAGTAATTTATTTTATGTTGGCTATTGCCTGTTAAGTATCCCAAACTTAAATGTGATAGATTTCAAGGCCTTTTTTCTCGATCTACTCTGGTATTTGTAAATAAGATAAATTTTGATAAGCATGCATAATCTTTTAAATCTTGCGAATCGCGATATGATCGAGCGTCTTTCCGTTTTCTTTAAGTCAAGTGTATATACCTATTTATTTATTTATACACTGTTTAGTAGCATCGAGACTACTGAACCTATATCGAAGAAGGCAATAATAGGTGTATACAATAAAGTTTTTTTTTTTATTATTATTGTAAAATATTTATAAAACGTTAGATTTACTAGTAGATTAATTATTAATCACGTTTAAAAAATATTAAAAAAGTGGTATAGGGTTAGTGTTATTAAAAGAGATGTTTTATCGTAGTATGAGGTGCTTGGAGATATCGATTTAAAACTTTATTTCACGTAGAATGTTATATAGACATACGGTAGACGAGTTTGTTACGTAGTTATGCAAATTAACGTTATAATATAACGAACTTGTGATGGGTAACCGCGACGGTTAAATCCTATAACTTTTGTTTAAAAAATGTGCCTTCGAGTCATATCCGACGAATGCCTTTATATTCAATTAATATATGAATTAGTAGGTTTTTATACATATTTAGTAGTAATTCTGTAACACGAAGTTTAGAGATTTGTTGTTTGTGAATAACACTGGTATACAAGATTTATATAATGAACTAAACTCACCACGAAACACTAACTATGTAGATAGGGTAGTTTTCAGAATCTATTAATGTTTTCGTCTTTAACCCACTTTCGTGGTTTACGAAAAGCTTCGTAATAGATACGAAAATATTTGTAAAACATGTTGAATTCATTCGAATAGTTTATTTTTGTGTTATGGTTAAGTAGAAATGTGTTAAAAATTAAGTGATATTTTTAAAATGCTTTTTGCTTATTATTAAGTACCTATAGCAAAACTGTTGCTTGTATTGAATTTGTACCTTACTTTCTACACTGTATAAAAACTGAACTGCTACTGTGGGCATGCCGCAAAAACAGTTTTCCTGCACTAGTTTCAAAACTTTGACTAAACGCAATAAACATGTGTGATAAAATATTTTGTAGGTAGGTATTATTAGTAAAAGCATAATTACATTAACTCCCTCAACAAAAGTCAATTGTTTTGTGCAATAAACTATGGCAACGAATTTTGCCAGATTTCGACACAATTCCAAAGGTGCGACGATGTTTGTAGCGCATCGGGCATTCAGTTACATGAAACTGAGTTCGCGGCATGTTTACAGTTCAGCATATTATCGTTGTTTACATGAGGCTTAACAAATAGGTCGCGATACCCGTTGGTATGCGATTACGTGTAAATTAAGCGTGATAATGTTATTTGTTGCTTCTTTTGTAATGTTTCAAAGTAGTGCCTACATCATACAAATTGTTAAAACGACAGGTTGCTCTCTCGGTGCGGTACGACGGCCCATCTCGTTAGGCCTCATTAAATAGCAATACATATGTACCAATGTAGATATTCCGTCATGTATTAATTATCAGTATTTTATCCTTTATTTTGGAAAAGTCCACTCGCTAACATGTTCATAACGTTAGTAAATGCAAAGAATGTCCACTGTTTGTATTTGCATTTTCCGTCACATATACTCAAGTTTACCTCCTTTTATTTATATCTATGGAATTATTAGGCACTTTTATAAGCATAATGAATTGTATTTTTAAAGGTTTTCGGCCATATTCGTTTTTCGACGTTAAAATTATACATTTTGTGCCTTATACATTTGCACAATTTACTAAAATATGCTGTGTTCTTCTACACATATTGTATGGTTTTGTAGAACGTTTATCAGTGCCACTAATAATTTTTGTACTATTTGTAAGGAGCATTTTGTTAGTCAATATAAGCGTAACCACTTTCAGTTATTTTTTAACTTAAAAATCTTTAGAAACTTTTATTTTACCCTACTTACCAAGAGTATAATTGCTTACGACGTGAAAGTCGGTAATATTGTAATGTGGCAAATCGACGGTTAACTCATTTGCGCATTGTTTATGTTTATTATGAAATAAAAAGTTGTAAAATACCTATGTTGTATAATTTCCAATTTTCCTTTTTTCTGCTTACCTGCAAAGTACCCATTCAATTAAATAGCGCCACTTGTTTCAAATGTTGCAAGCGCGGCCAGTGAGAAGGTTCTCGCTCGTTATGGGGTTTAAGGGGAATGTAACCAAAAACAAAAAGTGCAAGAAATAATTACTATCGGTAATAAAACGTTATATCGGGCTTAGTTTAGGTACCTTGCCTACCTACTAACTATAAACCAAAAATCAAGCTGCTTGGGTACAACATACCGCACAGGAAAAATACCAGTTTTGTAAATGTAACATTCATTAAGGATTGTTTTTGTACTCTATACACATGCTTGTGAAAGTTTAATATTCGATTTGGCATCAAAGTACGATGCGGGTACCTATTATATAAAACGATGTTTTAAATATTTATACAAGCATCAACAGGTGTGTACTACACAGCAATGCAGTTTGCATAATACAGTATGGAATATCAATGGCGTTGTCTAATTAATATTCTTACGTCTCAGTAGCTTACTTAGACGGCAAATAGAAAGTTCGACAGAAATACATACTTAAGTACAACAAGCTAATTGCAATGAATCAGCACGCAATTTCTATAATTGTAACGTGTTTTTACTATCAATTATACTACAAGACTGCTTTAATTTAAGAAAAAAATAATCAATTAAATGTTTCGTGATCAAGATTATCACAGTGGTAGAAATAATCACTGTGTTGGCGTTGTTATAATTTTATTGCTTCAAAGTTATCCGCTATGACCTGTTATTGTGAATCGGAACGCAATACCTAACGGATTTCGACATGTCAAAATAGAACCGCGTTCCAAATACAACATTATTACCATTTTTATTAGGAGCCATGTCTTCTATCTTTGTCACCGTAACGCACATGAAAGAGAAACCAACAAGCGTGTGTTCCGTAATGATACTAGAGGTTTGGAACGCAAATCGTTATGTCAAATTTGAATTTTGAAAACATTGCACAAACCAGCACAAATACTTTAAAATTCAAATAAAAGTTTAAAAGTTCATAAAACTATGGAAGATTTTGATATATTTACAAATGAGATTAACTTTACGAAGCCCTTATTCAAAAACATATTGAATAAATATGTTCAAGATGTGCCACCGACTCCTAACGGGCCGAATTATCAAAGTAAGTTTTTGCCATCACATTTTTATTTTAAAATAATCCTCTAAATGAATATAAACATAATATCTAGTGCTAAAGATAACTGTAGAAACTAATGAACTAATCAATTAAGTATTTCAAAGACAAAAGGTCTTTGTTTTTGCTATGATTAATGTGTAAAGATATTTTTAATTATTCTGCCTTTCAAGGTGGTAGGAAACTTATGGCTGAAGAATGTCTAGCGGACAATGATGACGTGGGGTGTGCATTCTATTTGAGTGAGGCATCATCAGCTTCACTAAGAACTATGGCTGTTTATAGAGATGAACAGTTGAAGGCCGCTGGTATGTATGAAAAGTAAATAATGTACTCAGAAATTCTTGATGCAATAACTCATTATTACTGCTCAACCTGAATGAATCGAACCCAGAATGTAATCCACATTTAACATTTGCAAATGTAACTGTTTGTTACATTTAACAGTTGCGTTTGCAACCTCCACTAGTTTTTATCTGTAAAGATGGAGATTGTACAATCAATATAATATATGACCATATTGTGAAAATTGCATTGGATGTGCAGACTCATCAACTATAACAGACCTTAGTGTGATCTTAGTTAACTTTTTTTTTGTTTTTAGGTAATAAACTGCACAAAATCACAAGTTACATAAAACCTATAAAAGATTTAATAGATGCAAACCCTGTGTAAGTATCTGGTTTATTCACTACCATCTTACTGACAACTGGCTCATCATTATGAGATTTATATAATTTAGGATAGGTAGTATGTCATAGAAGTTCCTTATTAGGTTAATTTAATATTGTAAGTATATAAATACCAGACCATCACATTAGGTTAATCCTGTTATGATAGTTGTAAAGTTAAGTTATATATAAATAAATAAATTATTTTGAATTACTAGCAGCGCCCTGCGGTTGCACCCACATAAATTTCGTTCCAGTGGGAATATTGGGATAAAAAGTATCCTATGTGTTAATCCTGGTTATAAACTATCTGTGTGCCTAATTTCATCTAATTCCGTGCAGTAGTTTTTGCGTGAAAGAGTAACAAACATCCAGCCATCCATCCTCACAAACTTTCGCGTTTATAATATGAGTAGGATTACTTTTGTAATGTACCCATGTACCTAATTTCATCCAAATGGTTCAGCCTAGAATCTTTTTTTTTTAATTTTCTCTCATCATCTGCCTAACCTTTTCCCAATTATGTTGGGGTTGGCTTCCAGTCCAACCGGATGCAGCTGAATACCAGTATTTTACATGGAGCGACTGCCTATCTGACCTCCACAACCCAGTTACTGGGTAATACGATACCCCTTGGTAAGACTGGTTGTCAGACTTTCGGGCTTCTGACTACCCGTAACGACTGTCAAAGATCCACGAATGACAGCCGGGACCAACGGCTTAACGTGCTGTCCGAGGCACGGAGGGGTCTCGGTATGTAAAGATGGTCACCCATCCACAGACCAACCGCGGCAAGCGTAGCTTAATCTGACCGATCGACCTGTGCGGCTGCTATTATTTAGCCACGGGCCCCACCTCTCTCTTGCAATAATATTAGTTTAGATAATTTTTTAATTGTATCCGAGTAATTTAACTTTTGTGTACGGAAGAAAAATATGTGTTAAGCTGACTCCAAATAAATTGGGATATTGGCAAGAGAATGGTGATGATTTAATTTGACTTTTTCTGTATGCAATAATAATAATATTATGTATCATTCACACACACACAATGTGAATTTTGTTTAGCCTACTTTGTGTCCCACTGCTGGGCAAATGCCTTCCCTTGTTTCTTCTAAACTCCCTGTCTTTTGCAATCACTGGCCATGTTGGCCCTGCAAATATTACGAATAAATAAATAAATCAATATACAGTATGAGTCTTTATAAAGTGCAAATATTAAAAAGGGTGAAAATATAAACAATTTTATCGACGGAAAAAATGTCAAAAATGATCTAAAAATTTTTTTTTTTTTTTATGGACTTAATTTTCTTTACTCTCGTCTTCGTACCCCATGCAAACAAACTGTTACTTATTAATTTTGTTTTGTTTTATTATTCATTTTGTTTTGTTTTAATATCACATTTAGTTTAAAAGTAGTAGTGCGTGCCCCATGCAAACAAACTGTTTGTTTGCATGGGGCACGCACGGCACATATGTGCACTTTATAAAGACTCACAATGTATTTTAACCACAGCATCAGCTATTTTACCACAGCATTCTAAAGTAGTTTTTGCTAATAGAAAAAGTTATTTTGACTTTAATCCTATTAATATTATAAACGTGAAAGTTTGTATGGATGGATGGATGGATGTTTGTTACTCTTTCACGCAAAAACTACTGAACGGATTTGGATGAAATTAGGCACACAGATGGTTTATAACCACGATTAACATATAGTATATTTTTTATTCCGATATTCCCACGGGATGGCAACTTTGCAGGTGAAACCGTGGGGCGCAGCTAGAAATTGTATAAGTAATGATTATTTTCAGACCGAAGAAGGAAGCAAAGATATTAGATTTGCTCTCAGATGGTACAGACAACATAACAAATGTTTTGGAATCACTTGCAATAGAAGAGGATGCGCCATTTCACAAGAAATATCTTCGCTTCTCCAAGGAGAACAATGTTGACAACTTTCAGAAGATTCTGAAAGAATTACCTAAAGGTACTTTAAACTGTGTTAATTATTTCATCACCATTGCTCTCAAAACGGTGAAAAAAAAAACATTGTGAGGAAACCGGCATGTCCTAGAACTAAAAATTCGAAGACATGTGACATCTACCAACCTGCACTGGGCCCGCTTGGTAGATTACAGCCCACTCCCTCTCGAACAGAGGAGGACTGTGTCCCAGAATTGGGAACATTTTAGGCTGATTATGCTACTGTAAACTATTGTGAGAATGGCTTACTTTATCATCATGATCTATGGAGTTGCTTGCCCATAAGAACCTATGTTGGAATGGGCAACTAACTTCATCTTTCTGACTGACCGACCCCTTGACAATCCAAAAGTGCCTGTACCTAATTGATTTAGGGCTGATTTTGTCAATGCCAGTTAATTTTATCCGAGAAATAATTTTGAATTTTTGCCAGTTCTTCCATAAAACACATTCATATTTTTCTCTTGTTCTCACACACTATTGTCCATTCTTTTTTTACTTCTCCTTTCGCAGGTCTGCTGGAAGAAATTTCTTAAGAAATAAGCAGTACCTTTGTACTCATACTTATTTTACTGTGTGTACATAAATAATAAAATAAAAAATTTGCCAGACGTCAATTTTATTCCACAAATAAAAATTATCTGTTGACTTTTTTAAACCTTCATTTTTGCAACAGTGGTTACTTCATCAAAATGCTTGTTCATAATTATTTGTTAGCTGTCCAAGGAATCAGGCTATAATTTACAAGGCGTGGGTAGTCCTAATTTGCCTATACAAATTATGCAAATATGCAGACAGAACCTGCATATTTGCATAATTTTATTATCCACCATTTTTGTGTAAGTAGTAGAATGTTATAAACATAAGTTTAGTTCAATGTCAGATTTGATACAATTACTTGAACAGTGAGTTTGATTTGACCTTTTTAGTTGTACATGATCATGATACAATTTTTTTTCAAGACATTTTATACTCATCTAATATCTACTCCTAGTTTTTTCGGTAAACTTTTAGCTATCTCATCAAAATTCAACCGCTTCACATAACAACTCACCCCTTCTTCCGTAGGCAGTAACTACAGAAGGCCCCGGTACGATCCTGACCATACTTTTTTTTTATCATTTACGTTTTTTATACTCTCGGTCATACACACACGCTGGTTGCAAGTACTTCGCACCTGACTTTTCTGAAGAACATCACCAATAAGGTCACCATACGTCCTCCAAGGGCCCTCCCGGTGTTCACCCGTTTCACCATCACCATTACTAATTTTCTTACCAAATACGTATTGTATTACCCAGTAACTGGGTTGTGAATTTTCAGATAGTCAATTGCTCCATTTAAAATACTGGTATTCAGCTGCATCCAGTTAGACTGGAAGCCGACTCCAACATAGTTGGAAAAAGGCTTGGCAGGTGACTAATTTCTAACCTTTTTTTTTCAGAATGGACCGTAGTACAATTGACTGTACCGTACAATCCTAACGAGAACTTGAAGTCGTTGCTAGAGTATAGAACAGAGGTAGACTCAATATTCTTGAGCATGTTCACCAATGATTACTTGGAGGATGCAGGCTTAGGGCCCATGACAGTGCATATACCTGCTAATGTTACTAGAGGTAAGTTGAAATAACAAATGGAAAAACACCCTGTATTCAATAATACAGGGTGTTTAGTGTTGCCTTTTAATGTGCTTACAATTATTGCATTCAATCTGTTAGCAGCACTGAAAGGTAGGGAAGTGTGGCTAGTTTACAGGGTCAAATTAAATTAGCTAACGAAACTCTACAGACGTAATGGGATCGATATATATAAAAACGATAAAAAAAATAAAAACATGATTTGATGTCTTTTCTTAGGGGTCAACGACCGCTGGTAGCATATAGAAAGAAAGAAAGAAAAATATTTTATTCTGCACAAACGAAACGCACAATTACAAATAAAAAATAAACATCGATATCATATCGATACCAAAGACGTCTGTAAAGCTTACACACAAAAAAAAAACTGATTTTTCAAACTGATATTTCAAGTTAATATATGCATTTATGTTAGTTTATATAATATTTTGTACATTTAACATTAATGGCTTCTTAAACAATTTCAGAAGGCGAGAGACCTCTATTCACAGAGCTGTACTCACTACTAGATGAAAACTACAAGACTATAGATAATGCACAGTTCCTGAACAACAAGCGCCTCGTGCAGAACTACTGGAGTCGACGGGAGGACATCGATTTACGAATGAAGGTAATACGCGAAATATGCAATCATCCATACTTTATATTTGAAATTCGAAAGGAACTCTGTCTGTCTGTTTGTCTCTTGATCTATATTACCTTTTCATGCGGTAACGGCTGAACGGATTTTGATGAAATTTGGCACAGCGATAGACTATGTCCTGGGTTAGGAGGACATAGGATACTTATTTTTCTCCCGGTCCCATTGAATCGTACATCCAATGGGATCATTTCCGACCTCCACGCAGGCGTGCCGCGGGTATCAGTTAGTATTTTATAAAAGAAATAAATGAAACTATTTATTCTGTAACTGCTTGTGGTGGGTTTTTTACAATAGATTTTTTTTAATAGAAGTCGTGTGTCTGAATTTCGTGCTAAGTCGATGGTAAGAGGCTAAATCTGGGTATTCTATACTCTTCTGTCTGCCTACATCTTCTGGGGTTACAGGCGTAATGTTCGACAATTGACAGTCGTTTAATAATCATTCGAAATCTCCGATTGTAATAAGAGTATTGATAGCAGCGCGGTGCGGTTTGCATGGTTAAATGACATCATTTATACAATTGAATCGTCCTTCATGTAACTAACGGAGTGCAGTGCACTGTAGGACATGAATAGCTCATTATTATCATTACGATTCCTTTGCAGTCTTAGTTTATAAATCTTTTTTCAACCGCCGCGTTACTGGAGGGTCTCGTGGCTATATAAGCAATAACAGCCGCACCGGTCGCTCGATCAGGTTAAGCCACGCTTACCGCGGTGGATCCGTGGATGAGTGACCATTTTTAACCAACGAAAAAAAACGGTATTACTCTACTCAGCGCCACACATGCCTGCCCTTTGGCAAACAATTAGTAGATTATAGGCTGTAATCTACTAAGTTTTTATTTTATAATTAAAAATTATAAAATAAAAACTTAAAAAAGAAATTCAGTCGCCGAAAAACTGAAAAGCGAAAAATAATAAACCTTTTTTATTTAACCTTAATAACTAAGTTCTTAAACTAATGTAAGTATACCTAAATAATTTTGAGTCGGACGCCATTTAAATATTGGAAGCTGGCGGTTTAATACCCCCGGGCCTTGGAAAGCGCGTGGCACCGTCGGTTCTGAGCCTGATCTCTCCCCGGTCGTGTCGGATTGCCAACCCATCGGACTATGAGAGTACAGGAACAGAGAGTACAGTCAACAGCAAAAGTAGATGATCAAAATCAGAAGTTCAATACTAATGAACGGAGTTCGCAGCTATATGGCAGCTGTACTTGTAGTAAATGTTTGGTATAATTTACAATCACATACTTTTGAATCACTTCGGCGCCACACAGTTCTGACGCGAACTCCGTTCAATAGTGTTGAATTTCTGATTTTGATCATCTACTTTTGCTGTTGACTGTACACTTGTGTTTGCGCACACACTTGTGCATTATAATATCTCCTGCGTACCTGGCTAATCTCCGTTGAGATTGTCCACCGAGATCGAAATCTGTCGGGAGGCTATTATTAAAAGGAAGCCTATTGTAATGAATCAGCCACAAATGGGGCCAAGCAGCAACCGAGAATGTTTCTAATAGAAAAACTCAATCCTGAGATTTTCCACAGATCCTAGTACTTACTCATTATTTTTCGGAAAGGGTTAGGAAAATGATTACTACATAAGTGAAATGTTTTTTTTTGCCTATAGTGTGTCCCACTGCTGGGCAAAAGCCTGCCCTTGTTTCTTCCAAATCTCCATGTCTTGTGCCTTCTCTGGCCATGTTGGCCCTGAAAATGTTACCACATTGTCGCACCACCTTCATCGTGGTCTCAACGATGTCCTCCTTCAGGCGTCCAGTGATTGACGATCTTTGCCCACTGAATAACAATAAAAAATAAATAGTGAACAGGGGGCCTAAAAAGGCCACTTTAAGCAATACCTCTAAAAGCTATTTATTTCCTGAATTCCCAGTAGATCATAAGCAATTTTTTCAAAAAAAAAAAAATCCTCTATTTTCGTAAAATTTCATTTCATATTTGGGGTAAACATTGCCGCATGAAAAAAAACCGTAATTTTATCGGTAAATTTTTCATTACAGTTTTTATTAATCAAATTAGTTTTTTATTTTGTATTTCTACAGTTTAAATTTTATTTAATTGTGATATGAATTGCACACAGATCATATTATGAATTTATTGTCAGTTTGTGACCATTTTACGATTTTTAATATGATTCAAATTGTTATCCTATTATGATTCTGCCAAAGTGGCCTTTTTAGGCCCCCTGATATAATGACTAAATTATTTGCAGAGTGTGATCAATGTTATGGACAAAGAATGGCTTGGTGGCTGGGGTTGTTTGCTCACCGGCAAATTAGTGGACAAAACCTTGAAGGAAAGAGTTGTCAAATTAGTTGATAACACTATATTAGACTGGGGGTAAGTTCTTATACTTCTAATATAATAAAGTAACTACTCATTTCACCCCTAAGATTTTGTGTTTTCGATTAGATTTTGATTAGAGGAATGTACTATACAAGCTGTTGTTTTGCATCCTCGTCAAATTTCAGGAGGCTGTTATGAAAGACATAATTAATCATTAATCAAATAAAATTACGATCCCTGGTAAATAATGAATACATAATATGTACTTGATTTTTTAGTTATTTAAGTTTGACAGTATTTCAGAATACACCACTTTCAAAGAATAGAATTGCGTTATGGTATCGTATAAGCGGCCGCGGTTTTTATGTATGTGTAAAAAGGCAGACAGCGCGGTCTCACACAGGTCGCGTTTTAAAATGCGTGTCCCACACATGCCGATTTCCGAAATTTAGAAAAAAAAACCTACTTATTTTATTATTGATTCGTGTCGAGAATTAGTAGCATAGTTACCTCTTCGAATTTGTCGAGGATGCAAAACGACACCTTGTATAAACTTTTAGTCACGTTTTGGGACTTTATCGCAGGGTTTAGGTACGTAGCGTCGATTTGTTGTGAACCAGATATATAAAGTAATAATAAATTTACCAAAAAAGATTGTACAAAAACAAATTATAAACTACATAGTAAGCTAATATAAATACAATACAAATCAAAGGAACATACAAACATACATAGGCTGGTAAACACATTACCACTCCTTTGCATCGCGCAGTCGGGTAAATAGGAGCATCTGCAACCGAACTAGGTGACACCTGTATCTCGTCAACAGCGCCAAACCTCTCAGTATGTTATCGTGTAAGAAATTAAACTAACGAGTACAGCCTTATGTAGATTAAAGAAAATCAAGTAAAATAGAAAAAAAGTAAAATCCTTCAGACCGAATTTCGGCCATGGCGATCTCAACGGAGACCAGCCTTCGACGCGGGAGTTATTTTAGTGCAAAAGTGTGTGCGCTGTCTGCGCACACACTTTTGACCTGACTACCCGTAACGACTGTCAACGATCCACGAAAGACAGCCGGGACCAACGGCTTAACGTGCTTTCCGAGGCACGGAGGGGTCTCGGTATGTAAAGATGGTCACCCATCCACAGACCAACCGAAGCAAGCGTAGCTTAACCTGATCGATCGACCTGTGCGGCTGTTATTATTTAGCCACGGGCCCCTCATAATAGTAGTTATAAATATCTCTAAAATTCATCATTTCCTTTCCAGTTTCATCAGACTAACGCAAAAACAAAAAATCCTCCTCTACAACCTTATAGAATGTTGCCCAGTGTTGCAATCACAACAAATTAAATCCTGCATCAGAAGAATTTTGACCGAACATGGCAACATTGAGGACGTCCGTCAAGTTTTGAATATAGAATGCGGCAGTTGCTCCAAAGAGTTTAGATTTCTAAACGAACTTTGTTTAAAATGTTTGTCGAAGAGTTTTGAGAAGATCCACCGTTTTGATTTAGTGGATGGTATCAGGGCGTTTTCTCAGGCCGCGTCGCAGGTCAAAGATAGTGATGAATGGGGCTTGAAGAAGGCTAAAAGACATCCGGTCATACTCATTGTGGATGAGGTGAGTTTTCAACAAACTAAGTTTGACTTTTATAGTTAACTAGCGACCCGTCCCTATTTCGGACGTTTTTTACGACTTGAGAAAACATCAAGATTTCTTTAACATATTGTGTAAGTTTCATATTAGTGTACACATAAACCTTCGGGAATAAATTCTCTAAATAATAATAATATCCCTGGACATTTCACACAGCGCCATCTAGTCCCAAGCTAAGCAACCTAATGCTTGTGTTATGGTAACAAGATGGCTGATAAACTACTTATATACATTTTTTTTTTTTTTTGTAAATACATACATATTATAGATAGAAAAACACCCAGACTCGGAACAAATACATGTACGTCATACAAATATTTGTTCCATGCGGGAATCGAACCCGCGACACAGACGCAGCAGTCAATCGCTTAACCACTGCGCCAACCGTGCCGTCAAATGATGGTGAAAACCACAACAGAAATCGTTGCGTGGTTTAGAAGAACAACTCAATCACACAGACAGACACTAAAAGCGACTTTATTTTATAATTACGTGTAGAGACGACATAAGATTAATTATTCAATAAAAAAGTCAAAATCAAATGATGATTTTGACTATTACAGTGACAGATAAATCTAATTCTTTATCAGGGACAGCCTTTAAAAAGATTGGTTATGTGTATTTTATGAAAACTTTCCTGTAAATATTAGTTTTCATGTCGCGCTTTGATTATGTTATTAATTCTAATTGTAGTAAAAAAAAAACACATTTTTATTGGGAGCACGGTAGTTGACACTTGTTGCTGTCAACTTGTCAAGCGACTTGAGTTGCGAATTAGTAACTCTGCCTTTTCTTCCGAAAATGCCCCTACGTGCTCTCTACGCCCTTGGTTGGAAAGCCCTGAACTATAATAATATATAACAACATAACATTTCAGATGCTGGACACATTTCCATGGGAGACTCTCCCCATACTGAACCAGCACCCCGTGTCCCGAATGGAGAACATCCACTTCCTATACTACCTGTACAAGATACACGAGAGTGACGTCATCGACGGGTACCTCGCGGCCAAGTGTGACGTCGGCAGATACGTCATCAATCCTGGTACCGATGCGTAGTTTTCAGTTAAACAAAATAATATCAACTTTACGTTTTTGTAGATTACGTTGATTTCTGAATGGCTATACGTACAGTTAACAGCACGTCCATGGTAACAATTTGAATTTGACAGCACCTTTGTTTCGTAGAGGTTTCTAAGTAGTTGTCGTTGAAATGTTTGTTGAAATGTGTGGTTCATCAATTAAAATATTTAAATTACAGTTGAAAATAAACTTTAAGAGTAGAAATTAAAGTCAGTTTTCTTCAATTAACTAGTTATTTATTTTAGTTTCAGTCAGTGTTGGTGTGTCGTGTTTATAGCTTAAATCAAGTTATCTTATGTTAACAAATAACTTTCAGAGAAGAATTTGGACCGCATGGAGAACCGCATGACGTCATTCGTGGAGTACTGGTGTCCAGACTGGAACGGGCACATCGGGGAACCACCTTCGGCGCAAGACTTCATCTCATACCTTACTGAAGCTGATGTGTTCTTGTAAGTATTCATTAGCAAGACCATCATTGATAAATGTCAGTTGGGGCTTGTGGCGAAGTAATAACAGCCGCACAGGTCGATCGATCAGGTTAAGCTACGCTTGCCGCGGTTGCTCCGTGGACCATCTTACATATCAAAAACCCTCCGTGCCTCGGAAAGCACGTGAAGCCGTTGGTCCCGGCTGTCATTGGTGGAGCTTTGACAGTCGTTACGGGTCGTCAAAAGCCCGAAAGTCTGACAACCAGTCTTACCAAGGGGGATCGTATTACCCAATCAACTTTCTGATAAAGCGAAAAATTTTAAACTGACAAATTTATTTAAAAAAGCGTACAAAGGAGATGTTTCATTTTCGGCCATAAGATGTACATTTATCGAAAAATAGGAAAAAATACCAGGAATTGAAGAAAAATATTCTTTCTTGCATTTAAGCCTGATTTGTTGTGCGCAAAGAGTAATAGTTTTTCAAGTTATTGCCATATTATTCTATGCAACATGGCGTCAGCATTGACTGCTTTCGTTCTAAAATCATGTCACATGAAAACATAATATCACGTAAACGTTAATTAAGAAAGGTATGTGTTCCTGTACTATTAATAATAATTACTATTTTATTTTTTTATTTTTCCTTTATTGGCCAACCAACAATTGTTTACACTGTAATAATTTAAAGTGCTATCTACCATAATCTAGGGTTAGTGTAACAATTTCTTACAGGTTAGCACCGCATGCCCCATAAACATTGGGTGTGCCACAAGCATTAAACTATAAAATTAAAATTAAACTCGTTATCTTATTAACTAAAAATTTATTATTTTTTAATTATTCTCATAAACATCTTTTCCAACTAATAATAAGCAAGTGTGACGATTTCATCGTTAAAAAATAAATAAATATTTATTCTACTTTTCTGAGGTGTACTTCTGAACGAAATATTCAAAATGACATTTTAGTTTTTGTTGAGTGTCACGTTGAGTATTAACTTTTATAACCTTATTAGGTAATCGAGATGAGCTGAAACACTAGAATGGTTCAAAAGATTTGATCGGGCCTTGGTGAGCCACATCAGCTGTCTACCTAATGTTTTATTTTTTCAGATTGCAAACGAAAATAATCAGTTCTACTAAACATCAATTTCTAGATTAACGTCATTTCTACAACCTGTCATGGCTGTCATGTAACTCACGACAAACGTCAAATATTTTTAATTTTTACTATGTGCATAAAAAGCATTTGATATTACGAAAAACATGTTACTTTATTCTATTCAAGGGTTAGTTTCCCAGCTTTTCTAAAAGGTACTTGTTATGGTCTGAGTCCCATACAACAATGAAACATCTTCTTTAGAAGCCTAACAAGTTTTTAACTTTTTAGAGGAACAGTTAATGTTTCTCTAAATCTACTGTGGCTCGAGCAGGAACAAAGAAGAAAGAAATCATATGATTTACTGTACTTTTGTCTGTCGAAAGTGTTAAACCCAGATCCGTGCTATAACAACACATAATATTCCAGGTACTGCGGCCACGGCGACGGCTGCCAGCTGGCCGCGGGCGGCGGCGGCGGGGCCGGCGTGGAGGGGGCCCGGGGGCCCGGCGCGGCGGGGGCCCGGGGGCCCGGCGTGTGCGTGCTGTCGGGCTGCGGCTCCGTGCGGCTCACGACGTCAGCCCCCCGGGCCCCGCCCGCCGCTGCACATCACCACCTGCACATCGCTGGCTGGTGAGTATCTTAACATATTGTAGTTTGACATCAACAAATATAGCCGGGGTGGCCCAGTGGTAACGGCTTCTGTTTACAAGTGACTGCAATTCATTTAATCACCGGCGAAGTGTCGCCTGTCTGTCCGTCTTCTACAGACTGTACTTCGGGAAGTGTGCTCAAGAGCTACATGAGCTCATCCCGCCTTCACCTTTCTACCATCGAGAGTCCAGACGCACTGCGGGATACCACGCCTATTTGGTTAATATACCATATATACGCACTAAACGCTTCTCGTCATCTTTTCTGATGTGCACAGCTAAGGAGTGGAACCGTCTGCCTGCGTCTGCATTCCCGAGTTCATACAACCCGAATCTCTTCAGGGCGAAAGTGAATAGGCTTCTTCTGGGCAAGCTCGTTCCACCGTAGATCTCATCCCTGCCTCTGGGCTGGATTGAGGTCAAAAGTGTGTCCATTGTCAGTAAAAAAAAAAAAAACTATTAAGCTGGCTGTTGCCACCGTATGTAATGTTTTTTTTATTAGCATGAGAAATACTACTGGTATAAATATGTTGTACTATATGAGTTCTGAATTAATCTTTGAAATTATGAATCTAAAAATAAATATGAAAAAACGAGTGACGTCTCCAATGCGATGGTGGGACGACGCCGGGCGGCGGCGGGCTGCGCGGGCGCAGGGGTAGTCCCCAATGCGATGGTGGGACGACGCCGGGCGCCGGGCGGCAGGGGGGTGCGCGGGCGCAGGGGTAGTCCCCAATGCGATGGTGGGACGACGCCGGGCGGCGGCGGGCTGCGCGGGCGCAGGGGTAGTCCCCAATGCGATGGTGGGACGACGCCGGGCGCCGGGCGGCAGGGGGGTGCGCGGGCGCAGGGGTAGTCCCCAATGCGATGGTGGGACGACGCCGGGCGCCGGGCGGCAGGGGGGTGCGCGGGCGCAGGGGTAGTCCCCAATGCGATGGTGGGACGACGCCGGGCGGCGGCGGGCTGCGCGGGCGCAGGGGTAGTCCCCAATGCGATGGTGGGACGACGCCGGGCGCCGGGCGGCAGGGGGGTGCGCGGGCGCAGGGGTAGTCCCCAATGCGATGGTGGGACGACGCCGGGCGCCGGGCGGCAGGGGGGTGCGCGGGCGCAGGGGTAGTCCCCAATGCGATGGTGGGACGACGCCGGGCGGCGGCGGGCTGCGCGGGCGCAGGGGTAGTCCCCAATGCGATGGTGGGACGACGCCGGGCGCCGGGCGGCAGGGGGGTGCGCGGGCGCAGGGGTAGTCCCCAATGCGATGGTGGGACGACGCCGGGCGGCGGCGGGCTGCGCGGGCGCAGGGGTAGTCCCCAATGCGATGGTGGGACGACGCCGGGCGCCGGGCGGCAGGGGGGTGCGCGGGCGCAGGGGTAGTCCCCAATGCGATGGTGGGACGACGCCGGGCGCCGGGCGGCAGGGGGGTGCGCGGGCGCAGGGGTAGTCCCCAATGCGATGGTGGGACGACGCCGGGCGGCGGCGGGCTGCGCGGGCGCAGGGGTAGTCCCCAATGCGATGGTGGGACGACGCCGGGCGCCGGGCGGCAGGGGGGTGCGCGGGCGCAGGGGTAGTCCCCAATGCGATGGTGGGACGACGCCGGGCGGCGGCGGGCTGCGCGGGCGCAGGGGTAGTCCCCAATGCGATGGTGGGACGACGCCGGGCGCCGGGCGGCAGGGGGGTGCGCGGGCGCAGGGGTAGTCCCCAATGCGATGGTGGGACGACGCCGGGCGCCGGGCGGCAGGGGGGTGCGCGGGCGCAGGGGTAGTCCCCAATGCGATGGTGGGACGACGCCGGGCGCCGGGCGGCAGGGGGGTGCGCGGGCGCAGGGGTAGTCCCCAATGCGATGGTGGGACGACGCCGGGCGCCGGGCGGCAGGGGGGTGCGCGGGCGCAGGGGTAGTCCCCAATGCGATGGTGGGACGACGCCGGGCGCCGGGCGGCAGGGGGGTGCGCGGGCGCAGGGGTAGTCCCCAATGCGATGGTGGGACGACGCCGGGCGGCGGCGGGCTGCGCGGGCGCAGGGGTAGTCCCCAATGCGATGGTGGGACGACGCCGGGCGCCGGGCGGCAGGGGGGTGCGCGGGCGCAGGGGTAGTCCCCAATGCGATGGTGGGACGACGCCGGGCGCCGGGCGGCAGGGGGGTGCGCGGGCGCAGGGGTAGTCCCCAATGCGATGGTGGGACGACGCCGGGCGCCGGGCGGCAGGGGGGTGCGCGGGCGCAGGGGTAGTCCCCAATGCGATGGTGGGACGACGCCGGGCGCCGGGCGGCAGGGGGGTGCGCGGGCGCAGGGGTAGTCCCCAATGCGATGGTGGGACGACGCCGGGCGGCGGCGGGCTGCGCGGGCGCAGGGGTAGTCCCCAATGCGATGGTGGGACGACGCCGGGCGCCGGGCGGCAGGGGGGTGCGCGGGCGCAGGGGTAGTCCCCAATGCGATGGTGGGACGACGCCGGGCGCCGGGCGGCAGGGGGGTGCGCGGGCGCAGGGGTAGTCCCCAATGCGATGGTGGGACGACGCCGGGCGCCGGGCGGCAGGGGGGTGCGCGGGCGCAGGGGTAGTCCCCAATGCGATGGTGGGACGACGCCGGGCGCCGGGCGGCAGGGGGGTGCGCGGGCGCAGGGGTAGTCCCCAATGCGATGGTGGGACGACGCCGGGCGCCGGGCGGCAGGGGGGTGCGCGGGCGCAGGGGTAGTCCCCAATGCGATGGTGGGACGACGCCGGGCGGCGGCGGGCTGCGCGGGCGCAGGGGTAGTCCCCAATGCGATGGTGGGACGACGCCGGGCGCCGGGCGGCAGGGGGGTGCGCGGGCGCAGGGGTAGTCCCCAATGCGATGGTGGGACGACGCCGGGCGCCGGGCGGCAGGGGGGTGCGCGGGCGCAGGGGTAGTCCCCAATGCGATGGTGGGACGACGCCGGGCGCCGGGCGGCAGGGGGGTGCGCGGGCGCAGGGGTAGTCCCCAATGCGATGGTGGGACGACGCCGGGCGCCGGGCGGCAGGGGGGTGCGCGGGCGCAGGGGTAGTCCCCAATGCGATGGTGGGACGACGCCGGGCGGCGGCGGGCTGCGCGGGCGCAGGGGTAGTCCCCAATGCGATGGTGGGACGACGCCGGGCGCCGGGCGGCAGGGGGGTGCGCGGGCGCAGGGGTAGTCCCCAATGCGATGGTGGGACGACGCCGGGCGGCGGCGGGCTGCGCGGGCGCAGGGGTAGTCCCCAATGCGATGGTGGGACGACGCCGGGCGGCGGCGGGCTGCGCGGGCGCAGGGGTAGTCCCCAATGCGATGGTGGGACGACGCCGGGCGCCGGGCGGCAGGGGGGTGCGCGGGCGCAGGGGTAGTCCCCAATGCGATGGTGGGACGACGCCGGGCGCCGGGCGGCAGGGGGGTGCGCGGGCGCAGGGGTAGTCCCCAATGCGATGGTGGGACGACGCCGGGCGCCGGGCGGCAGGGGGGTGCGCGGGCGCAGGGGTAGTCCCCAATGCGATGGTGGGACGACGCCGGGCGCCGGGCGGCAGGGGGGTGCGCGGGCGCAGGGGTAGTCCCCAATGCGATGGTGGGACGACGCCGGGCGGCGGCGGGCTGCGCGGGCGCAGGGGTAGTCCCCAATGCGATGGTGGGACGACGCCGGGCGCCGGGCGGCAGGGGGGTGCGCGGGCGCAGGGGTAGTCCCCAATGCGATGGTGGGACGACGCCGGGCGCCGGGCGGCAGGGGGGTGCGCGGGCGCAGGGGTAGTCCCCAATGCGATGGTGGGACGACGCCGGGCGGCGGCGGGCTGCGCGGGCGCAGGGGTAGTCCCCAATGCGATGGTGGGACGACGCCGGGCGCCGGGCGGCAGGGGGGTGCGCGGGCGCAGGGGTAGTCCCCAATGCGATGGTGGGACGACGCCGGGCGCCGGGCGGCAGGGGGGTGCGCGGGCGCAGGGGTAGTCCCCAATGCGATGGTGGGACGACGCCGGGCGCCGGGCGGCAGGGGGGTGCGCGGGCGCAGGGGTAGTCCCCAATGCGATGGTGGGACGACGCCGGGCGCCGGGCGGCAGGGGGGTGCGCGGGCGCAGGGGTAGTCCCCAATGCGATGGTGGGACGACGCCGGGCGGCGGCGGGCTGCGCGGGCGCAGGGGTAGTCCCCAATGCGATGGTGGGACGACGCCGGGCGCCGGGTGGCAGGGGGGTGCGCGGGCGCAGGGGTAGTCCCCAATGCGATGGTGGGACGACGCCGGGCGGCGGCGGGCTGCGCGGGCGCAGGGGTAGTCCCCAATGCGATGGTGGGACGACGCCGGGCGGCGGCGGGCTGCGCGGGCGCAGGGGTAGTCCCCAATGCGATGGTGGGACGACGCCGGGCGGCGGCGGGCTGCGCGGGCGCAGGGGTAGTCCCCAATGCGATGGTGGGACGACGCCGGGCGCCGGGCGGCAGGGGGGTGCGCGGGCGCAGGGGTAGTCCCCAATGCGATGGTGGGACGACGCCGGGCGCCGGGCGGCAGGGGGGTGCGCGGGCGCAGGGGTAGTCCCCAATGCGATGGTGGGACGACGCCGGGCGGCGGCGGGCTGCGCGGGCGCAGGGGTAGTCCCCAATGCGATGGTGGGACGACGCCGGGCGGCGGCGGGCTGCGCGGGCGCAGGGGTAGTCCCCAATGCGATGGTGGGACGACGCCGGGCGCCGGGC
This sequence comes from Apamea sordens, assembly GCA_945859715.1. Classification (NCBI taxonomy): domain Eukaryota; kingdom Metazoa; phylum Arthropoda; class Insecta; order Lepidoptera; family Noctuidae; genus Apamea; species Apamea sordens. The sequence goes on along the minus strand of OX244005.1, from coordinate 16,230,281 downwards.
GGCAGGGGGGTGCGCGGGCGCAGGGGTAGTCCCCAATGCGATGGTGGGACGACGCCGGGCGGCGGCGGGCTGCGCGGGCGCAGGGGTAGTCCCCAATGCGATGGTGGGACGACGCCGGGCGCCGGGCGGCAGGGGGGTGCGCGGGCGCAGGGGTAGTCCCCAATGCGATGGTGGGACGACGCCGGGCGCCGGGCGGCAGGGGGGTGCGCGGGCGCAGGGGTAGTCCCCAATGCGATGGTGGGACGACGCCGGGCGGCGGCGGGCTGCGCGGGCGCAGGGGTAGTCCCCAATGCGATGGTGGGACGACGCCGGGCGCCGGGCGGCAGGGGGGTGCGCGGGCGCAGGGGTAGTCCCCAATGCGATGGTGGGACGACGCCGGGCGCCGGGCGGCAGGGGGGTGCGCGGGCGCAGGGGTAGTCCCCAATGCGATGGTGGGACGACGCCGGGCGGCGGCGGGCTGCGCGGGCGCAGGGGTAGTCCCCAATGCGATGGTGGGACGACGCCGGGCGCCGGGCGGCAGGGGGGTGCGCGGGCGCAGGGGTAGTCCCCAATGCGATGGTGGGACGACGCCGGGCGGCGGCGGGCTGCGCGGGCGCAGGGGTAGTCCCCAATGCGATGGTGGGACGACGCCGGGCGCCGGGCGGCAGGGGGGTGCGCGGGCGCAGGGGTAGTCCCCAATGCGATGGTGGGACGACGCCGGGCGGCGGCGGGCTGCGCGGGCGCAGGGGTAGTCCCCAATGCGATGGTGGGACGACGCCGGGCGGCGGCGGGCTGCGCGGGCGCAGGGGTAGTCCCCAATGCGATGGTGGGACGACGCCGGGCGCCGGGCGGCAGGGGGGTGCGCGGGCGCAGGGGTAGTCCCCAATGCGATGGTGGGACGACGCCGGGCGCCGGGCGGCAGGGGGGTGCGCGGGCGCAGGGGTAGTCCCCAATGCGATGGTGGGACGACGCCGGGCGGCGGCGGGCTGCGCGGGCGCAGGGGTAGTCCCCAATGCGATGGTGGGACGACGCCGGGCGCCGGGCGGCAGGGGGGTGCGCGGGCGCAGGGGTAGTCCCCAATGCGATGGTGGGACGACGCCGGGCGGCGGCGGGCTGCGCGGGCGCAGGGGTAGTCCCCAATGCGATGGTGGGACGACGCCGGGCGCCGGGCGGCAGGGGGGTGCGCGGGCGCAGGGGTAGTCCCCAATGCGATGGTGGGACGACGCCGGGCGCCGGGCGGCAGGGGGGTGCGCGGGCGCAGGGGTAGTCCCCAATGCGATGGTGGGACGACGCCGGGCGGCGGCGGGCTGCGCGGGCGCAGGGGTAGTCCCCAATGCGATGGTGGGACGACGCCGGGCGCCGGGCGGCAGGGGGGTACGCGGGCGCAGGGGTAGTCCCCAATGCGATGGTGGGACGACGCCGGGCGGCGGCGGGCTGCGCGGGCGCAGGGGTAGTCCCCAATGCGATGGTGGGACGACGCCGGGCGCCGGGCGGCAGGGGGGTGCGCGGGCGCAGGGGTAGTCCCCAATGCGATGGTGGGACGACGCCGGGCGGCGGCGGGCTGCGCGGGCGCAGGGGTAGTCCCCAATGCGATGGTGGGACGACGCCGGGCGCCGGGCGGCAGGGGGGTGCGCGGGCGCAGGGGTAGTCCCCAATGCGATGGTGGGACGACGCCGGGCGCCGGGCGGCAGGGGGGTGCGCGGGCGCAGGGGTAGTCCCCAATGCGATGGTGGGACGACGCCGGGCGCCGGGCGGCAGGGGGGTGCGCGGGCGCAGGGGTAGTCCCCAATGCGATGGTGGGACGACGCCGGGCGGCGGCGGGCTGCGCGGGCGCAGGGGTAGTCCCCAATGCGATGGTGGGACGACGCCGGGCGCCGGGCGGCAGGGGGGTGCGCGGGCGCAGGGGTAGTCCCCAATGCGATGGTGGGACGACGCCGGGCGCCGGGCGGCAGGGGGGTGCGCGGGCGCAGGGGTAGTCCCCAATGCGATGGTGGGACGACGCCGGGCGCCGGGCGGCAGGGGGGTGCGCGGGCGCAGAGGTAGTCCCCAATGCGATGGTGGGACGACGCCGGGCGGCGGCGGGCTGCGCGGGCGCAGGGGTAGTCCCCAATGCGATGGTGGGACGACGCCGGGCGCCGGGCGGCAGGGGGGTGCACGGGCGCAGGGGTAGTCCCCAATGCGATGGTGGGACGACGCCGGGCGCCGGGCGGCAGGGGGGTGCGCGGGCGCAGGGGTAGTCCCCAATGCGATGGTGGGACGACGCCGGGCGGCGGCGGGCTGCGCGGGCGCAGGGGTAGTCCCCAATGCGATGGTGGGACGACGCCGGGCGCCGGGCGGCAGGGGGGTGCGCGGGCGCAGGGGTAGTCCCCAATGCGATGGTGGGACGACGCCGGGCGCCGGGCGGCAGGGGGGTGCGCGGGCGCAGGGGTAGTCCCCAATGCGATGGTGGGACGACGCCGGGCGCCGGGCGGCAGGGGGGTGCGCGGGCGCAGGGGTAGTCCCCAATGCGATGGTGGGACGACGCCGGGCGCCGGGCGGCAGGGGGGTGCGCGGGCGCAGGGGTAGTCCCCAATGCGATGGTGGGACGACGCCGGGCGGCGGCGGGCTGCGCGGGCGCAGGGGTAGTCCCCAATGCGATGGTGGGACGACGCCGGGCGCCGGGCGGCAGGGGGGTGCGCGGGCGCAGGGGTAGTCCCCAATGCGATGGTGGGACGACGCCGGGCGCCGGGCGGCAGGGGGGTGCGCGGGCGCAGGGGTAGTCCCCAATGCGATGGTGGGACGACGCCGGGCGGCGGCGGGCTGCGCGGGCGCAGGGGTAGTCCCCAATGCGATGGTGGGACGACGCCGGGCGCCGGGCGGCAGGAGGGACTGCGCAGGCGCAGGGGTAGTCCCCAATGCGATGGTGGGACGACGCCGGGCGCCGGGCGGCAGGAGGGCCTGCGCAGGCGCAGGTGTAGTCCCGCCGCGCGCCATCTGTCGGCGACGCGGCCATAACAACCACTGCTCTCAAAACTGTGAATGATAAACTGAGAAGGGAGTGAATGATAACGTGTGACGCCGCGGTTGTCAGGGAAAAATTAAAGCAGAAAACGTGTTGTGTCGACCCCAAGTTACATGGGACAATAGCCGGAAGATGATGATGCTCTCAAAACTGCACAGAAACCGACATGCGTAGTTAACATGATTAGTGATTACAGAACTCTCTTGCTAACTACCTAGTTAGAATCACAATATAACGAGGAAATTTGTGAGAGAACAAGATACTTTTATTTCATCAAGTAATAATATACGCTGCGCTGTCAAAAAAAGTAATAGCATTTATTGTAAAAGATCGTGGCTAAGGTGATTTGATTGGTCACTAAGAAAAGTATGGGAAAAGTTTTTTTGCGATTTGTGGTTTTCGATTACTCCAAGTTAAGTCTTTTAATAGTATTAAACTTCTTTAACTTCTTTTATGCGAACTTCATCGATTGGCATCATGAAAATAAAACATGAAAATGAACGTTTTACCACATTGGAAGGGTCTCTCACGCAAACTATTCAGTTTAGGAAAAAATGATATTAGAAACCTAATATCATTTTTGAAGACCTATCCATAGATACTCCACACGTATGGGTTTGATGAAAAATAAATTTTGAGTTTCAGTGCTAAGTATGGGGAACCCCCACAATTTATTGTTTTTTTTTCTACTTTTGTGTGAAAATCTTAATGCGGTTCACAGAATACATCTACCTACCAAGTTTCAACAGTACAGCTCTTATAGTTCCGGAAAAAAGTGGCTGTGACATACGGACGGACAGACAGATAGACATGACGAATCCATAAGGGTTCCGTTTTTTGCCATTTGGCTACGGAACCCTAAAAAGTACTACAAAATATCGATTAAAACGACTGTAGCGGTATCTACAACGCCACATGCGAACAGCGCGTCATACTGACATCACACAAATCCTGCATCTCGCTAGCAGAGTTTACCATGCAATTAGCATACATACAACTTCCCGACATCACCCGTCTGGTCGGAAGATCCTCCCTTTTCTATGGAGGATGAGTGAACCTTAAACCCTGTTCCTCATGCCTCTAAACGACAATTATTTTTCTTAAACCCTAATCTTTCATTTTCCAGTCCGATGGTTGTGGGCATGCTGTGGGAGGTGACAGACTTGGAAGTGGACAAAGTGGTGAGCACCCTGATGTCGCTGTACGTACCTTCTGACGCACCGGTGCCCTGGCCTAGTGTGGGCAAGGCCAAGTGGAGCAATCGAGTGCTAGGTGAGCACACCGCTTTTATCTAATGTATAGATTTATTACTCATAGATAGAAAACGGTGCCTTGCTGAACACAGGCTCAACGAAGACTTAGGTATAAAGATATCATGCGTGGCCGCAATTTTGAAAAAAAAAAAAAAACAAAATAGCGAATGGTAGGTATGCCACGGACCTTCTACGCCCTTTCAAGGCCAGCAAAAGGATAGTCACATATAAACGTCCTCGGCTATATGCAGCTTCATGCCCTACGCCACGTCAAGATGCTTGCTATGGAATTGCTATGTCAACTGATGCCTTTGGATCTTTAAAACGCTTACTGCAGCTTCAAAAATATTCTGACGGTTATGCATACGCTAGAGTTAGGGCCGTTTATTTCGAACGGTTGGTTAACGTAACATACGGACGTCAAATAATAACGATTACGTACTCGTAATTATTTGACGTAAGTCAAGGCCTTAATTTTGTAGCTTTTTTTGGTTTGAATATAGTTAGCGCCATTTTTGACGTATACGCGTGCGTCAAGTGGACGTGAAACAACCCGCCCTTGGTGATAGCGTTTAATTGGTGACTCCAGCGTAAGTAGTTCTTATATGATTCGATTTTTTTCAGACACAACATCATCCGAGCAGAAAGGCCAGTTCACACCAGAACGAGATCTACTCCGCGCCGTGTGTCGCGCGCGCTGTTCCACCAACTACGTCATGATAGCTAGCAGTGTGGTCGCTCGGGGACTGCCTGTCAGGATACGAGACTGATACAAGGCTGAAAAGGTAAACCAGGCGTAAACGCAAAAACTTTTGATTCAGGAAAAATAAAATCCCCCGACCGATTTCGGTCTCGGTGGACAATCTCAACGGAGATTAGCCAGGTACGCAGGAGATATTATAGTATTTATAGTGCACAAGTGTCTACCCGAGGGGCCCGTGGCTAAATAATAACAGCCGCACAGGTCGATCGGTCAGGTTAAGCTACGCTTGCCGCGGTTGGTCTGTGGATGGGTGACCATCTTTACATACCGAGACCCCTCCGTGCCTCGGAAAGCACGTTAAGCCGTTGGTCCCGGCTGTCATTCGTGGATCTTTGACAGTCGTTACGGGTAGTCAGAAGCCCGAAAGTCTAGCAACCAGTCTTACCAAGGGGTATCGTATTACCCAGTAACTGGGTTGTGGAGGTCAGATAGGCAGTCGCTCCATGTAAAATACTGGTATTCAGCTGCATCCGGTTAGACTGGAAGCCGACCCCAACATAGTTGGGAAAAGGCTAGGTAGATGATGATGATGATGAAGTGTGGGTGCAGACACAGGTGCAGTCCCTCTTCCCTCACTCTCATAGTCCGATGGGACGGCAATCCGACACGACCGGGGAGAGATCAGGCGCAGGACCAACGGCTTTATGTGCTTTCCGAGGCAAGAGGGTCACACCACCAACTTTCGAACTCCAGGCTACTCAGAAATTCTTAATGGAAAACCCCAATTTTACTTTGCCCGACCTGGGAATCAAACCCAGGACCCCATACATAGCATGATAGCAGTCGCGCTTGTGACCACGGGACTAACGGGGCAGTTATCAAACTTTTGATTCAGGAAAATCCATATTACGTCAAATAAAATTTCACAATTCCAATAGTCAGCCATAATTTATGATGATTTTTAAAAATAATTAAATGATAGCACTTCAACTAATTATTACGTTATTTATTGTTTCAGGTAGCGTCATGTAACTATTTAACGTAAGGAATGACTGATGTTCATAGCAATAAAAAATATGTATATACTGTTAGGGGACGTAATTATTATTTTAAGTAATAATTAATAAATAACATTACTTTTAGCGTGTAATGTAATTTCGAACGAATGTTATAAAAACTACGTCACGTACTCGAAAAAAAAATACGTTCTATCAAGTCTTACCATGTGCCAAATTTCATCCATATCTGTTCAGCCGTTTATGCGTATTTGCAAATGTTTGTTTTCCTCTACTTTTTAAAGTGTAGTCAATAAGTGTGTGTCCTTTTCATAAAGCCTTTCTGGGCCTTTGTGTAACTCTCTCCATCAATGTAATTCTAAGATTTAAAAACTCTGTAAATATTTTAAACACCATAATTATGCTATGGTTAAAGTAAAATAAAACTATATTTGTTTTAATAATGACTTTTATTGTTTCTTCTACAAGTTACGTGAAATACAACAATATTAAGGATAAATAACAATTTTTTTTACGGCATTTCTCGGGACTCTAGATTTTTTTTTTCATTTGAGTCCGATAGCCGTTGGTGTTGTTCAAAAGGAGAAATCTATGGTACTGAAGTTGAGACAGTGTCATTCCATATCATTTTATGTTTACTGCACCGGGATACTCTCCCGCGGCCGCTGACTGGCCGCGGCGCGCGCGCGACGGCGGCGCGTGGAAGGCGGAGTGCGCTCCTTCGACTCCGCCTGACGCTGGATTAACTGTAAACAATATAAAGTTCATTGAAAACATGAAATTATAAAATACTGCCTCGTCGGGACAGTGGGCGCAAGAATACTCTTTATTATCTACACCAGATAAATTACAGATATAAATGTAGAAATTTTACAAAGGGTGACTGAACGGTCTTATCGCTAAGAGCGACTGGTCTTGGGTTTGATTCCCAGGTTGGGCAGTTAATCAAAATCAAAACTTTAAAACAATTCACATAGACCTACATGATGTCTTCTTGAAACGTCAGAAGCTAGGTGCACGGTTCCAATTGGTCATTTCCTATGTAGAAGAGCCCGCAAGAAACTCCACGGTTACTCTTTTAAAATGACTAACAATATTTTCAAATATCGAATTTTATCTATAAAGAATTCCCCTGATATACTGAAAATAGGCTCTCCCCTATTATGTGGCATTTAATATCTGTAGTGCGATTCTGTAACCATCTCACCGTGAAAACTTAGGTGAAGTGACCGTGGAGTGAGCTGTCATTCCAAATAATGCTAGGGATTGACACTACTGACAACTCACATCAAGCTCACTTCACTTGAGTTCTCACGGTGAGATTTTTACAGAATCGACGGGCTGGTGAAATGTCGGTGTACTTCACAAGTTCACACCTCTGTCTAACACTTCAGGAACACAGGTGTGATAGTTATGGTAACTTCTCGATTGCTTACCTCATCAATTCTGATGATATCGATAATCTCCAGCACCTTCTTCTCCAAGCTCTTGATGTACAGCCGCGCGTTGGTCACGTTGATGTCAAACCGTCTGCCCAGCAGCTTCAGGAGAGGCAGCGAGTCGCACTCCGAAGATCTGCGTGGTTTTATAAAGAAATGTAGTATAAATATTTGCTTAATATTTCGTTCTAGTATTGTAAATACTGCTGAGCATGTGATCCTGAGGTCGGGCAGTCTATCAGGAATACCTCATGCAGTAGCAGCCCCATTCAATAGATCAGCCCGGAGTTTGGATTTATGGCATAAAAAATTGGTTAATTTTACTCATTTCTATATCTAACACTCTCTTAGCCAAATAACTAACCTAAAATTGATTTATAATAGAGTTAAATCCTCGTATCTCTTATGGATTCCGATTTCCCCATACTGCCCCAGTTAAAAAAAACATTGTTTCCAAAATAAATAATTACCACTAAACCAAACCAATCTTTACTCTGGCAATTTTTATCTAGAAATAAAAAAGACGGCGTCTAGGTAAATGTTGCTAGAGCAAAAAAAACTTGAGAGGTGTCAAGGGACACCCGGATGTAACGAAGTATAACTGGCTTGCTTTCTATAAGAGAGAGAGAGAGAGAGAGAGACAGACAGAGAAACACGCGCACGCGCCGCAAGGTTTACACCTATAGCAAAAAGTGTCGTTCCAACTTTTGGTCTTAATTTTTTCCGTCTAGCCCCCTTTCGCAACGCGCGATAAGTAACTTCGTTCCAAAATTGTGTTAAATAGTAATAGGGCTAAAAGGTTCGTTTTGGCGCGTAGCCAAAATTGGAACTAAAGCCGCCATCTTGGTTTTTCAATGCGTTTCACAAGATAACATTGCTACAAGCTTATATAGCAGCGCCTGCGGTCAACATCACTCGAGCGTCAAAAGAGTTTAGTTGAGTAGCAGTAGGTATACTAACAGAGCCAAAGCGTGTATCTGCTGCAGCAGTGTGGCCAGCACTTGCGAGCTCCTGTCGCACGTGGCGCGCACGCTCGCCGTGGCCTTGCGCTTCTCGTCCAGCGTACTGCGCAGCGATTCAATGCTGTCCTGTTGTTGCAAGAGCTTGGCTTGATGCTTGGCGTTTTCTTCCTCTATGAAGAAAGAAAAGTATCTACCTATTAGAATCGTTAAAAATTAATACGAGTTATGTTGCGCTAGCGATTTAGTTTTCAAAGATATAAACAACATACGTTTTTGGAAAAACAAGGACAAATAGTTAAGATAAGATAAGATATTTTTTTATTTGTTTCGTTCCAATAGTACCTACGAGTAATTCTGAAATTAAATTAATTTACACTGGCATAAAGTTGATACACTAGACTAAATGCAGTCTAGTCTATTCAAACCCTTGTCTCGAATTGTTATTTCCACTTAAACCTTCGGGCTCTCTGGTTTAACAACTTATTACTTTATTAGCTCAGAAACTACACCAGGAAAATGTGCGAAATTCTATGTCCTAACCAAGGTTATGGTCTACCTCAGTGCCAAATGTCGAATTCCGCACCCTAATTGCGTAACACACAATCAATCTGAATCAGAATCATTTTGAAGCAAATTGCTAATCCATTGCTTCATAAGTTCGAAAAATGTGTCTGCCCAACACGTAAATAACGCAATGAATGTTGTTGAACTGTCAAAGTGAAACCGATTCCGATTAATTGTGTGTTACGCAATTAGGGTGCTGTTCAGCCGTTAAGGCGTGCAAAGGTAACAGACGGAGGGACAGGGACTTACTTTCGCATTCACAATATTACTATGGATTCTTACCGATACTAACACTCAGCAACTTGACGTTATCGCTGAGATTCTTCAGCTCGGTGCACACCTCGTTGATGTAGTTAAACAGCGCGTAGTTCTCTTCCTCACGACGTGTGAACTCCTGGATCAGCTTATCCACGTCCTCCTCGCCGGCAAATTCCTGAAATGTTAAAAAATCACCATATTATCATCTGCCTAGCCTTTTCACTACTAACTTAACGTCGGGGTCGGCTTCCACTCTAACGAGATGCAGCTGATGTATTTTACATGGAGCGACTGCCTATCTGACCTCCGCAATTCAGTTTTTGGGTACCCGGGGATCCATTAGAAAATTATCTGTAGCAGTCTGGATTTGTCTGAATGGCAATGGCCCCCAAAATACAAACGGGAATTATAATATTACTGGTAAAAACCAGCTCTCGAGCCCTGTCTCGTATAGGGTCTTAGCATTATGCTGAGCGATGGCCGTTTTGCATGGAGGTGCAGCTCTCGAGCCCTGTCTCGTATAGGGTCTTAGCATTATGCTGCAGAGCAATGGCCATTTTGCTTGGATGTGATATGCGTCACGCAAAACGTGCATGCATGTGCACGTGCGTGCATATTTCTTTTCTTTCATATGCGTGTATTATACTTCTACCGAGGTATACAGGCGTGATATTATGAAGAGTTTCTTCCTTACCCTGATAGCATCCAGGATGTTGACGTAATTATTGTAGATTCTCATCTCCTCCTCCTGTTGCTCCAGCTTCTTGGCCTCGGCTTTAGCGTCAGCCGCCGTCAGTCTTACGGTGCCCTTAGTTCTGAGGAACTCTTCCAGCTTCAAACTGTGGTCTAACTGACGCTGGAGTTCGCGAACTTCCTATAAAAACATATAAAGGTGTTCTTGAAATAGGTTTATTGGTGTTATAGGTACCGACCAAAAATGGTCAAATAAAAAATTTGGTGACTTAACAGCTGATGGTGTGTCTATTTACGGATAACTTAGCTACATCTTTGCCAGGCTACTTTGTCTGTACGTTAGCAGCGTACAGGGCTATGTCTTAACTGCATAAAAATATTTTTGATTTGTTTTTACGATTTTGTATCATAGTACTATTTTTTAATGAAATATTTTTGAATATGTCTTTTCTTTGAATATTTGACAATACACAAATTTTTTTTCAGGCTTGTAATATGTACCAATACGCCTAACTGTGCGACAAAAAACTGAGCGTTTTATGGTACTTACATACCTAGCGCTTTAAACTGAGGAATAAAAATTGCGGTTTGACAGCTTTTGTGTTCAACCGAACCGCACTTATCAAAATTTTGTTTCAGTGTGGTTAGGCGAACAGCTCAGTGGGGCAATTTTCGTAATTTTAAGCCCGTTTAGGTACAGTTTGATCTCAGTCTCAATCTGTCAAAAAATACTTGTAATTTTCCTACATTTTGACAAGTTCTTGACATTAGTTTGTCGCTGAGATGAGACTGCGACTAGTTCTTGACATTAGTTTGTCGCTGAGATGAGACTGCGACTAGTTCTTGACATTAGTTTGTCGCTGAGATGAGACTGCGACTAGTTCTTGACATTAGTTTGTCGCTGAGATGAGACTGCGACTAGTTCTTGACATTAGTTTGTCGCTGAGATGAGACTGCGACTAGTACTTGACATTAGTTTGTCGCCGAGATGAGACTGCGACTAGGTTTTGAACGTTTTAAATTACGAGAATTGGTCTTCTGGTGCCGTTCTGTCAAGTGCAGTTGAAATCACTGCTCAGAAGGCCAATTCTCGTAATTTAAAACGTTCAAAATCTAGTCGCAGTCTCATCTCAGCGACAAACAAATGTCAATAACTTGTCAAAATGTAGGGAAATTAGAAGTATTTTTTGACAGATTGAGACTGAGATCAGACTGAACGGACTTAAAATTACGAGAATTGCCCCACTGAGTGGAGACAACCTGTGAACCTGATTACTGTATTACCTGGACATTAAACTATTCCTATTACTTACCAAGCAATGTTTCCTATAATCAGTAGCCGCCTTCTCCTTGAGCGCGTCCAGCTTGGAGCACCACTCCTCTCGCTGGTCATAGGTGGAGATAGCTTGCTCCAGCAGCTCGATGATCATCGCCTTGCCGTCCATCAGGCGCTTCAGTTGGTTCTTCCAGAGGGTGTTGAAGAATTGACTTGGAAGATGAAGAATATCAACTGAGTTCGGATGAGTTCAATAATAAGTAAATACGAATATTTTTCATTTTGTGTAAATGGCTACATATTACTAGAAGGTTTTTGTATAGGTCCATCCTTCACACTAAGCTAAAATTCGCTTTGGCAAGGACTCAAGGAGTTAGGAGTAGGTTCAACAGCTAAGCGCACAATACATCCGCATTGGGCCATACGTCATTGCATTTCAATACAAAAAAGCACGGTGAAGCCCGCCTGTACGCAGTATGTGATGCGATGGTTCATACAAAACATACGAAAGTGATGTAGCAGGATTTTTGCTATGAGGTGTGGCCAGCCGATATGTTCGTCAGCCATAGTGACTAGTGCCACGAAACTCATAAGCTCTTGTAGGCTAGTCAGCGCCTCATAACCGTTGGGCTAGCTGCGTACGCTTCTAGTCATCAAAAGGGATAAGTTCGGATCGTCGGATATAGTTTTATATTTGGTAAATGTTTGTTTTTTATTAATTTAATTAAATTTCATGCCAAAACATCCAGCGGTTTCTTATAAAACTTCAACTATATCTGACTGACGACCTTGGTTACTTATCTCCTTTAGTGACTGTACATAATTATGTATCGGGTTCGTCTAATTCCACTTAGAACTGCTTACAATTTTAAAAGTTACTGGGCGTAGGTATATATCATTTAGGTATAGCTTCGATCAATAATGCTTCGATTTTATGTATGTAATTTGTGTTGTATTTTTTGTGTTTGTTCTATATAATTTGTAGTGCTTCTTAATATGGGAATAACTTCCTGAAATAAATGATTATATAATTTTTTTAAATTTAATAATACCAACAGGTATAGCAATCCTTTTGTAGATCACAAAATTATACATTACGTTTCTTATCCTGGCGATCTTATCGAACTAATCAAATTAAGAAACAAACGAGTGAGTCCAATTTGATATGAAACAGAGCGTGCAGTCTCGTTGGGCGAATATCAAGACGATCCTAGTCCATAACTTTACGGGTCGTCACGCTTTTTAACCAGAGGGCCCATTTCACGAAGTTGGATCACTTTTATTCATTCAATTTCACTTACTAAAGTTTACTTTTACTTAAAAATAAGGTACAAATACTCTACTGGCAAAGGCTGATGTCGCGTGTGTGGAGTGACGATCTTCGCAGGATGGCTGGGGGCCTACTCCGAAGTGCAAAGTGCGAATGTTCGGATCGGACCGACACATGGCGGAACCGAATATTATTGAAAAATGCGAAAAAAGTTCGGTTCGGTTCAGTTGGGTCGGAACCATAGTAAATATTCGAAAGAGTGTAGGAGTGTAGGATCGGAACCGACCGAAACAAATAGTAACTTCGTAGCAGGAAAAGGCCGAACATTCGTCCGATACTACTTCGGAGTAGACCCCCTGGTAGCAGCTGGATGAGAGTTGCCGAAAATCGAGTTGAATGGCGTGCAATAGGAGAGGCCTATGTTCAGCAGGGGACTGCTATAGGCTGGTGATGAAAGGCTGTCGATATGGGGGCAGTCGTAAGTTCGAATCCCATCCGTCGCAATTACCATTGGCCGGTCTAATTCAATTCACAGAAATTGATAAGTATCTAATTAGGTGACGATGGTGGTGTGATGGTGGTGGTGGTGGTGTAGATGTTCTTAACATCCACATTCTAGTAAACTTTAGAACCTCTAACATCCAAAGATGAACTTGTCCCTCCCGTAGGTTGCTAAAGAATCCATAAAAGATTTGAAACTATATGTGTCTTCACTAGAAAATAAACATTTTCAAGTTTCCAATTGTTGAACAAAGTCATCTGCGTAAACCTAAAACCAGTTTGCTCACTCAATGCATGCCTATGATTAAACACCACCGGGTTTCCTCGAGATATGCAGCAGCTGCTGCTGGGGAGTTTGTTATGCCACGCTAAAGCACTAGGAAGTGGTGAAGGGTGAGCGTTTTTGGGGGACTGTCTTATGTAATTTTGACGTTCGAAAAGTGCTGAAGGCTGATTCTCAGCCTAGTTTGAATAAATGCTTTTTGTTTTTGAAATATCTAACTAACTAACTAGGAGCTGGGGTGGATCGAATGATCGATTTTCCCACCCGTACGCAAAATACGCGCATTGTCGTGGAGTTGCGGATACCAGCCCGCTGTACCTATTACATACTTTCCGAGTTTTTAGTTTCCGTAGTTTCTGAGTTTATCTTGGACATTACTGACATCGTTGAAGGAAAAACCTCGTGAGGAAACCTGGATATTATAAGTAGTTAATATTATAACTAAGTATGAAATCGCCAGCCCGTCTTGAGAAAGCGTGGTGATCCATGCTCGTACATTCTCTTTATGAGGAGAAGCCTGCAGTAGGAGAATAATATGCTGGTATGATTACTATTACGATTCTATAGTTACCGATCCCTCAGCAGGCGGTCGATCTCGAGCCTCATGGAGTAGTTTTCGCTGTTGACAGTGTTGAACTTTTTCATCGCTGTATCCAGTCGGTTCTCTAGCTGACTGAGCAGCGTTTGACCGGTCAGCACGTTTGCGTAAGCCTGGTGTCAAAGAAATAAATAACTATTACCTATTTGTTTAAGCTGTACGAATCTTGAAAACAGGGGGCCTACTCCGAAGTGCAAAGTGCGAATGTTCGGATCGGACCGACACATGCCCGAACCGAATGTTATTGAAAAATGCGAAAAAAGTTCTGCAGTGCGATTCTGTAACCATATCACCGTGAAATCTTAGGTGAAGTGAGCGTGGAGTGAGCTGTCATTCCAAATAATACTAGGGATTGACACTATTGGCAGGTCACTCTAAGCTCACTTCACTTAACTTTTCACGGTGAGTTTTATACAGAATCGATCGGCTGATCGGCTCAGTTGGGTCGGGACCATAGTCAATATTCGAAAGAGTGTAGGAGTGTAGGATCGGAACCGACCGAACCAAATAGTAACTTTGTAGCAGGAAACGGCCGATACTACTTCAGAGTAGACCCCCTGATTCATTTTCCTTAGGTCGTTTTCGGGTGACCACTGAAAATCAGCGCTGAGCTGTGAGTCCCATGACTCCTATAGCACAGCATTATGTTGAGTGGAAGCCTTCTTGTCACAGTGACGACGTGTAGCTGCCGATTATTTACATTCTGGGCTTGTGATTGAAGATCTGTTTTTGCAATTTCTTTAAATCAATTCGATTTAAAAAAATAGCAAAAACAGAACTTATCCTTTTTGTATGCACGTGTTTCTATGACAACAAATCTATTTTTTTTAACATAAGAACAAGTAACAGTGTTCTAGTAAAAATTTAAGGAAATTAATACCACCATAGGTACAGACGCCAGTAATATTACGCCCATGCAACGCCGCTTAATCTAGAAACATAAAATGTTGCTCAAGAATTCCATATAACGAACGTTAGCACTAAGGAAGGATTTCTGAAAATTCATCGATGAGAAATCTCATCGCTTGTAAAATAATAAAACTCATAATTACAATTTCAAACCCGGTGACTTTGGTCCTCAACGACTTGGTCTCCTTCTGCACCTGTTTCAGCAAGAAGTCCAGCTCCTTGATATTCTCTCTATGCTCCCTCACTTCTGTTGAGTACTTCTCGTGATCTTTCAGAAGAGCTACCAGCTTGTCCCGACTTCTGGCGCCTTCCATGAGGTTGGAGGTGCTTTTCGTGAACTGTTGAGGTACAATTTGATATGATAAGTTTTGATTTATTCCTTAGGAAATACATAGTACGTCTGTGGAATAAATAGTTTCTTTCATAATATAAAAAAAAACAATATTATGTAAATTAACATTAGGCTTCAGCATTTTTTTACGATGCTTGAAGTCCCCTTTTAAGTAAGGATTTGCTTGTTATATAATTTTATTTAAAATGTTAAGTTACCACCTGATTGATAACCAGCTTATTCTGTAATTTTAGTTATGTACTCAAGAATATCACACGAAGCTATCTGAGCCAAAATTGATAATATGATCTTTACCAACCATTATTACCCGTCTGGTAAAACGTCTGTTGCCAACTGCAGTTTAGGCCATAACTGTAACAGTTGTCTATTTGGCTGACTGACTGTATTTTTTTTGGGTTTTGAACTTGTGAACAGCGTTCAAAGGACTCCTATCATAACATGGATTGATTGATGTTCGATACGGAAGCGTATCAAGGGGTTGTGAATAGCTCAGTTGATTTAAAAAAAATCTGCCCGCTTATGTTTTTCCTCAGGGTTCAAGCAATTTCGGACATAACAGACAGACTGACCGAGGCAGTTTCGCATTTATTTGTAAGGATTTAAAGTCGTGTCCATGTATTTATGTAAGTGTACCTTGAGCTCCATCATGATCTTGTCCAGGTCCTGGTTGAGGGTGTTGATGATGTTCTTCTGCATCCTGAGGGTCGGCTGCACGCTGGTCAGCACTGTCGCCCGGTCTATTTCCATCACCCTGAACTGTGATAGTACAATGTAGAACAAGCATTATCACGGTTGTTTTATTTCAAGTTGGAGGTATAATTTATTGTAAAACATGCCATCATCATCTGCCTAGCCATTTCCCAACTGTGTTGGGGTCGGCTTCTAGTCTAACCGGATGCAGCTGAATACTAGTATTTCACATGGAGCGACTGCCTATCCGACCTCCACAACTCAGTTATTGGGTAATGCGATACCCAATAACTGAGTTATGGTAAGACTGGTTATCAGACTTTCGGGCTTCTGATGACCCGTAACGACTCTCAAAGTTTCACGAAAAAGAAAACAACAGAAAAAAGATATATAGATACTTTAATGGTTGCTTTAGATTCTTTTAAAAGGTATTAGAGATTAAATTCCATAATTTCTCTGATTTTGAACTTTTTTGTTGTTTTTGCAGTTGGCGGGTATTTTTGTTTTTAATAGATCCTCTTTTATTCCCTAATTATAGATAGATCTATTTAATAAGTCCTTGTGTTTATATGGTCAACGGTCAGGCTATAATACAATTAGGTATATGAATGATTATGTTCTCATTTTCAGCATAGTTAGCAAAGCAGGATCTCCAGTGGAAACTTCCTCCGGGTCCTGTGAAGGGTACCTACTTACGGGTGTTAGGGTCAGGTTCAGCGTTTGTCCCTAGATGACCACGCATCCTACAGCGCCTTTTACATTGATGGCAATGAACGTTTGCCACCAAGTGGACCGCCTGCTGGTATGCCATGTAATAATATAAAAATATGTATATACTTATGGGCAGACGACATTGTTGCCATTGCGGGCAAGACCTGGATGAGGCTGGCACTGGGGCGTGGGAATGGCACAAGGAATGAGAGGCTTGTGCCCAGCACCGGGTGAAGTCAGGCTTTAGTGTGGATGATGATGAGGATGAACATAGAAATATAATCTTACCTGTCTCTGCAGCTTGGACAGTTCATCCTCTGCGATCTTCTCCATCTCCATATCATCAGCAGGGGCTATCAAAGCGGCCATTTTGAACTATTCCTTCTTTAAAACTTTTCTTTGAATTGTGAATAATTGAATAAGACACGACGATTGTTTGTTCAGCTGAATTTCAGTAACGTTGGTTGGATCGATAATGTCGCTTGGTTACGGAATGGAAAACTATGTTGATGTTTTGTATAATAAGAGATTCTCCGAAGGGGTAGACAGGGGTGCCTCAAAGAGATGTCAGCACGAACTGACGGGGTCCGCTAGGGCCGATGCCGCCGGGGCTGCGGGTTGTTCGAAAGAGATACCGTGGCCCCTGGCACAGGCAACTGAAGGAACACGGGTGGGTTTTAGTCAGTAAAAGTCTGACACGCCCTTCCGCTCAGCCCAGAGCGGGAGAGATGATTTGATGATTTCGCACCCAAAAAAAAAAGGTGTTTAGGATACCCACATTTCACGAATTGTGTTTAGATCCCATGTAAGTCATTTAGCGAACTATTGCGATTTAACTGGGCGCAAATCTGCACTCTCCATGAAGATAACACTTTGCTCAACCTGAGAATCGAAACCAGAACGCCCAGCTGTCGCGCTCCCGACCTCTAGATGACTAGACAAAAAGGTTTTAAAAAAAAGTGCATAGAATTATTGACGATTTGAAGCATGAAGTGTAGTTTTGATTATAGGCAGAAAGCATTTAAGGGTATCGTAGTAAGGCAACTAAAAAAATTACAACCTGATTTTGGGGCACGCGAGTAAAAAATTCATCTAGGGTGCACGGTAGTGCATAAAAAAGATCTGCGAAACAAAATTGATGTAAATATTAATGATTATTTATTTTAGTAAAATAAATATAACATTAAATCTGATACGATTTTCCCTACCTCCTTATAAGAATCAAGGTGCAACGGAAATCCATCCTTTTTTACGACAAAATTAATTTTAGGTAAATGCGCATATTTATCTCAGAGCTACTCAATACACAATTCAAGGTTTACTTTTTACAAGAAAAACTGGTTTAATTTAGATGCGAATTTTATAGGATCACTATGAGATCATTTCCTGACTTTTACTAACAATAAAAATAAATGTTTCGACATTTTGTTTGACCACTCTCTTTGTATCACCTTGATGATGTATATCTGTCCTTCTCTGGCGTGGGGGTTTTGTGTTACCTTTCTGTTGGCGTCTCGCTCTGACGCACGTGTTGATTTACACCAAAGATTAGATAGGAAGAGGTTTTTATCTGACGGTGTAATTTCTACCTTGTTGTACTTGTTTCTACCTATGCGGATGGTTTTTAACATTGTTATGTAAATGTGTTTAGATTGATCTCAAACTTGTTGTTAGGAATTAGAAGATAGGTATCTTAAGATTTGCCATTTTTATAAAGCCAAACTTGCGACCCGAGACACCGACCGAAGACATGAGTTTGTTTTACACTTTCCATCCTAAGCCATTAAAAATTCTTAGATAAGTACTGTAGTAGGAACCAAAATAATATAAATCATTTGGCATTTCTTTTAAAGCTTTTATGGTTTTTAATTATTTTAGTCTTATCAGCACTAAATTGCATTAGTGATTAGATGTGACTAATGACTTGATAATGTATGGAATTAATTACCTGCCTGACTAATAGACTTAACTATTTTATGGGTTAATAAAAATCGTATTTAAAAATATAAAAAATATTATTATAATAGTGTTTGTATAGATAAAATGAATATGAGGGGCCCGTGGCTAGATAATAACAGCCGCACAGGTCGATCGGTCAGGTTAAGCTACGCTTGCCGCGGTTGGTCTGTGGATGGGTGACCATGTTTACATACCGAGACCCCTCCGTGCCTCGGAAAGCACGTTAAGTCGTTGGTCCCGGCTGTCATTCGTGGATCTTTGACAGTCGTTACGGGTAGTCAGAAGCCCGAAAGTCTGACAACCAGTCTTACCAAGGGGTATCGTATTACCCAGTAACTGGGTTGTGGAGGTCAGATAGGTAGTCGCGCCATGTAAAATACTGGTATTCAGCTGCATCCGGTTAGACTGGAAGCCGACCCCAACATAGTTGGGAAAAGGCTAGGCAGATGATGAGATAAAATGAATATATTTTTTAACTATCATGGTCACTAAACACTGTTTTTTTTAAAACAACGTCATCTGTATCACTTATTACACTTATTCATGGATTACCTGAACTTCACCTATTCAATAAATTATTTTTAGCTTATGCCCCTTTATTTATAAACGATGATTAAAGTTTGAACGTCAAAAATGTAAGCCATTAAGCAGTCGCTAATCATTACTTAACTTTAAGCAACGTTTACGAACAAAGGGGTTCATTTCTACCTACTTCCACCTCTCACCGCTCTCATAATCTATGGCCGTCGCGGGCTGTTCTACCTCGAAGGTTTCGCAGGCATTCTGTTGTGTCCGCTCCGTTGTCGAGGCAACATCTGTGCCGTGCCTTCCCGCGAGTGTATCGACATAACAGTGCAGTGTTGTGAGTGCCAGTGAGCCGGAAATGTTACTATTGTGATCCACCAATTGTTATAATGGCATTAAAAAAGGATTTCGACATAAACAAGAGCATATTCAAAATAAAACTACCCAAAACTGTCAAGTTCCAACAGGCGATCGACAAGATATTCAAAAAGAACAACTACACCAAAATAGTGCAAAGTTAGTTCCACTAATTGTGAACAGACTCGTCCGATTAAATGGCCGGTGAAGTTAGTGCAAATATTTGTAGAAGTAGACAACACAACACTGAACCAGAACCGCCGGATCGCAACAAGTCACCGAACTTTATAACAGACGAAACTGAGTTTGTAGGCAAAGGAGATATACGAACATCAACACCTATCAACAAGCACAGACGGAGTAGAAGCAAAAGTGGTACGAGGAAGACTCCTGTGCCACTCAGTTTTTCAGACGAACATTTTATTGAGGACTTAGAAGCGTATGTTAGAGAAATGTCAGCGACAAGGCAGTCAACAGGAACCATGGACGCGGGTCAAGAGCAGGACCTGTGGTCCCAACTCCAGCAAAAGGAGTCGGACCTACTGCTGGCCGCAGAGCTAGGGAAGGCCCTTCTGGACAAGAACAAGGAGCTCGAGAAAGAACAGGAGCGCGTGACGGAAGAGTACTCCAAAAAAGTTGAGGTGAGTCAATCAATTTCACTGTTTGTTACTGATTCAAGCACGCGATGTGCACTGATATTTTTGCGGTCGTTCAACATTACCCACAATCGATTTTCAACTTTAATTCGATCTTTACAAGGTTTAATTATGTTTTTGTTGTGGTTGTTCTATTTTTTAGAAAGACTGGCCGGTGTGCGGTTGTTGAAATTGTGCAATGTATACTCTTTGTTTATGTCCTTTCATTTACTGACGTTCTTGATGTACTAGGTAGATTGAAGTGAATTTTTGGTGTTATTGGATTACTTTCATTTTGTTGAATAAGTTTTTTGCTATTCATATCTTCTTATTCCCGAACTTTAGAATTTACGGGAACATAACCATGTTTGCAAGAAAACGTTTTGAAAATAGTACTTACATATTGACTGATTGTCTCTTTATTGTCATAAGCTCGGTTCCTATAAACAAAAGCGAATCGTTTTGCTAGCAATTTTTTATTGCCAAACTTGGTACCTATATTTAAATATAGATTCGTAAGCAATTTTTTCTTGTGATAGCTACTTTCACATGGGAGGGTCAAATCTGCAAAGCTATGAGATATTTGCTTCATTATTGGTAATGTTATAAGAGTCTTAATTTTACCCAATTAACGGGTCGCAAATTATAGGAATAGGCCATTACCTAATCAAGTGTTTGACTCCTGACCACGGCTGCATTATGTTAAGTAGGTAGGTACAAAAAATGATGCAAATTAACAACTAATTGCCGATTGCCAGAAGTCGTTACGCTTTTTTCTTTATAAACATTTAGCAATCACGTAAAAAGTGTCAGCTAAATTCTCGTCGAATCGGCAAAGATCGGGCATTTTCGTAAGAACCTGCTACATGGTTTCGTCAGTCAAACCTTTTACTAATTCAATACCAAAACAAACAATTAGTACGGGTTCTCATCTTCGTAACAATATTATTGACTAAAACTGCTACTTTAAATAATTTCTATTACTTTAAGTATGTAAAAACCTCTTTCTGAGCAGTCTGTTTTTCTTTAGCCAGTGATAAGTGTTGTTTTTTTGAAATTGTGTTTTATCAGTTTGGAAATCGTATTGGCTGGCAATGATTATGATTGTAAACTTTATGATAATAATGTATGACAATAAAATAATATAGTTACAAGTTGTATTTTGTTGTAATAAATCTAAAACAATAGAACTAACAATGCTATTGGACGACAAACTAGATTATTTTCCACGTGGACTACCTATTTATGGAAAGTAGAGAAACTTTGCGTTACACTACCGTGTATCCAGGGCCGTAATTCTCTATGATACAATGAACGAAACCGCGCGAAATTAACGCAAGATTCGCGGGATTAGCTGAGGAATTTACGTGGTTTCGAGTAAGGAATCGTTAAGTGGTCATAGTGAATCAGGGCCCTGGTGGATTACGATGACATTTTCATACTAACTAAAGTATGTTGATATCTTAATGGATCAAACTTAATAAACAAGCTATTGCATAAATAAAATAACATTCCTGAAATCCTGTAAAGGTATTTCTATTTAAACGAATAGGCCTTTCAAATTATTTTTATTTTTGTGGGATATTTTTTCTTTAACCTTCGACGATACATATATTATATGTATTTATTTCATAAGGGCTGACTTTTTCAACCACAGATAAGTTTATCCGAGGAATAATTTTCAAATTTTTGACAGTTCTGCCGTACAAAAACTGTCAGACGTCAATTTTATTCCACGAATAAAAAATATCTGTCGATTGAAAAATCTGGCCTAAGTGTTATAATTTCAATCCATTTTCTAATTTATTTATACCTACTTCAGAGGTTTGATAAACAATTTGAAATAAAAACTATAGCAGGGAATTATACCAAGTTAACTCAATGTAAACCGTGCTTGATGCTAACTGCGATCATGAAGTACCTACTAATCAACTATCGCTTTTTTATAAATAAAAATAAGATAACGAGTTATAGGAATCAGACAATTAACATTTTTTCCAAATGGCAGAACAGTCACGACTATTTATTTTTATGATTTGTGCACGTTTTACTTGTTCGAGTCATATTCAACCATCGTTTATGCAGATATGATTGGATGACGTGGAAAATGCGGATGAGGTAGCTAGGTCTTATCACATGGATGGATTAGATGAAAGAGGTATCTTTTTGTACATTTTGTATAAAAAAAAACATACAATATTTAGGCCCTCTCGTAGGTTCCACATATGCATTTAGCGCTAAACGTATTATAAAATATCGTTCTGTTTCTGTTAATCGTTTGAAGATGACAGAGAAAGAACGTGGTTTGAACGTTTTCTATTTGGGACACACGAAATACAAAAAGTAAAAAAGGAGCATATAAAACTAACAAAGCTACACTAAAAACAACCAGAAAAAAGCAAAAGAAGACCTGTGCGAGGCCAGAAAGGCTCCTATCCAGCATAATGCTAAGATATTAAAAAAATAAATACCGCAGCGCTGATATTTTTATAGGGCCCACTGTGATGCCACGGACACACCTACGGACATCATACATAATATAATATAATATGGGATTAAAAAATAAGAAAATTAAATATAGCAATAAAATACGTATACGTTAAACGTATGTAGGTAGTGATTTGAGGTGTAAGAGATATTAGTGATAGGTATTTGAAACAATACGTGCAGGAATGTGACAGTGCGACATACCCTGGTACTTTATAGCGTATCGATGGCAAATAAGTATGTTGTAAAAACTCAAATATTATGTTTAGTCGATATTCAGTCACGCGAACTCTCTTCGCTGATGCAGTAATAAGATCTTCAAGTGCTCAGGTGACAGCATGCGGCGCAGGATGGAAGGTGGGCCATTGTCTGCGGAGAGATGCCGCAAATAAAATACACTTGAGCTCAGTTGTCCATAAAACCCCGTGCCTACCACATGCGTGTGTGCCTCTTGTACCGGCCGTTGATTAATACTTTGAATTAAAAAGCCTGAAACATTGGATATGAAAGTATTCCCAACGAGCCAATATCAGTAACATTAAGTAATTATTTTCTCGTTAACCTCTAACAGCTACAACGAGTGCGTCATGGCATAGCACTCATACCAACACTCGATCAGTGTACAGTCACGAGCATAAATATGTAAACACTTGGCTATCAAAGGCGATTTTCTCCTTTGTTTTTGGATGAAATTGTATGTTATTAGTTATTACGAACATAGTATTTTCGAACCCGCACCCTAATTGCGTAACACACGATCAATCGGAATCGGTTTCATTTTGACAGTTCAACAACATTCATTGCGTTATTTACGTGTTGAGCAGACAAATTTTTCGAACTTATGAAGCAATGGATTAGCAATTTGCTTCAAAATGATTCTGATTCCTCCGATTGATTGTGTGTTACGCAATTAGAGTGCAGGTTTATGTGATGTGTCGTAATTCATTGTTGTTTTCGTTATTTCAAGCAAAAATCGCTTTTGACAGTTTCCAAGTGTTGACATATTAGCGCTCGTGATTGTACTAGGTACATAATGTACCTATCTATATATAATCTATGTATGAACTATATATGTATACATGGTCATCTTCAGATTAGTAGACTAATCTAACTTTAAAAGGTCATAAATGCTATGCTATGCTAGAGCATAGCATAGCATTTATGACCTTTTAAAGTTTCCACCACTGGAACTCAGGTTCCCTCTGTGAGAGGGATTGGGTCGTAATCTACCATGCGGGCCGTTTGCAGGTGAATGTCACATGTCATTAAAGTTCTCCATTGCTATTCTGTAAAAACTCACGGTGAAAATTTAGATGCAGTGAGCTGACATTCTAGTGATGTAAGGGATTGCCAGTATTGACAACTTACTTCACGCTCACTTCACCTAAGTTTTCACGGTAAGATATTGTGGAAGGCTAGACGAGCCCTCTGAGGTAACGAGAGGAATCAAACAACGTTACGACTCCTTAAGATTATATTACGAGCACGTCTTTACATATTTACGTCTGAATTATCACTTCTTCTAAACCCAAAAAACTAACTCAATATATTTGTCACTAGCTTGAACGTTCGAATGTCATTCGCGCTAAATTATATCCGGCCTGCAACATATGAGGTTGCCTTCGGCAGACAAGCCTCTACAATATTTGCAGAATAGATCGGCTGGTTCTAGTACCTAGTAGTATAAAGATGTTTTTCTTTACCGTTTTGAGAGCAGTGGTAATAAAAACAATTGCATCAATGTACGAAATAACTCCGATTTGACAAAAATTCGTATCCTGTCCGGCTCAAGATCAACAGCTTCAAGATCGATAGCCTTTTTTTTTTGGTTTTGAGGTGGAAATCCTCATGGACTTCCTCCATCGTGAGGGTGACGGAGGGTTATGGACTCTTATCAGCTAAAACCACCGCGCTGTTCCACTTCTGCCTATGGCCGGGGGTGCGGGATTCGCATAAGCATTCACCGCTCCCCCGAAGAAAAACATTTTCTTCTATGAAATAATACAATATTTACCTTTCGGAAATTCCAACGTCAGTCCCGTCTATTATCATTGTGTTATCATTATGTGTTATTATCTTATCAGAGTATTGATACATCGGTATCACGCTGAGATGTACCGGTGTCTCCCAAGGTGATATCCGTGCAAGAGGCTGAGATGAGATCCGGAGATTGAACTGGAATTTCCCATTTCATACTTACCTTTTCTTGATGGCTTAGTGGTTAAGGCCTTGCTTCTCATACACGAGGTTTTGGGTTTAAAACCGGCCAAGTGACTTTGACTAATGTGACTTTTTCAATTCATATATACTTTCTGAGTTTATCTTGGATATAACTGATATCGATGAAGGAAAACATCGCATCGTGAGGAAACCTGAACTTACTTCCATTAAGAATCTGTCTAACGTTAATTTTATTTATTTACCATTTATGTACACACATATAAACAGACAATGAAAAACAGAACAGAAAAAATAGGTACAGAGGTGATGCTCATTTCATAAGAAATCTCTTCCAGCATACCTAAGATAGGACCATAGATACAGTAGACAGCGTGTGATAGAGCAAAGGAGACAAAAAATAATACATAGAATCAAAAAACAATTCACTTAAAAACTAAAAAAAAATTACGAGATTATACTAACATAGCTAGGAATCCATCTTGAATTTCTTAGTAACAGCCTTGAGTCTGCTCTTCTGCAGTCCGGTTGATGGCAATACGCTCGACCCTATGGCGGAATGTAGGTATACCATAGGTACACCTTTCCCTTTAAGAAATACGGCCGTGATGTTATGTGTGTACTAGCTGTGCCCCGCGGTTTCGATCCCGTAGGAAAATCGGAATAAAAAATATCCTATATGTTAATCCTGGTTATAAACCATCTGTGAGCCAAATTTCATCCAAATCTGTTCAGTAGTTTTTGCGTGAAACATTGTATCGCAGAGCTGGGTAAAGGCCTACCCTTTTTCCTTCCAAACCTAGGGGTCTTGTGCGATCTTTAGCCATGTTGGCCCTACAAACGTGCCTTGTAAAAAGAAGTTTAACTCAAAAAATCCTCACCCATTAAAAGAAAGATGTTTACACCGAAAGTAATTTACATGACAAAAGATGAATCTTTGTTAAAAAAAACCCCTTCCTATACCAGTGGCTACCTTCAAACAGATGAGCATCGTTTTTGTAGTACCTGCTTAACTAGTCATCTATTGTTAGTTTTTGCTACCTCACGGTCGGTAAAGGTTGATGATTCAATTACCTACGTACTGTCTTTTCTTGTGTTTATGCGTTTTGTGGGATCCCACCCGTACTGTAGAATCGTGCTTAATTAGCATTTTGCTGTAGCACGGTTGACTGTTCGTTCGTTCTACAAGGTGGAGACGAGAATCCTACTAACATTATAAACGTGAAAGTTTGTATGGATGGATGGATGGATGGATGTTTGTTACTCTTTCACGCAAAAACTACTGAACGGATTTGGATGAAATTTGGATGGAGATAGTTTATAATCAGGATTAACACATAGGATACTTTTTATCCCAATATTCACAAGGGATCGAAACTTATGCGGGTAAAACCGCGGGGCGCAGCTAGTACAACAATAAATTAAAATGCATATCGTTCCCAGTCTGCATACGAAAATTCAATCAAATATATCTAACTAGCCTTTGCCCGCGACTTCGTCCGCGTAAAATTTTGACCTCCGACCCATCGCGTCGCATCCCATCGTTCGCCTGTACTACTACTTCGTTACAAAGCAAAGAAGCAAGAAAAGTAAGCAAAAAATAACTTTAATTTCGGAAGACGACACCGACTTCCGAAATTAAAGTTATTTTCACTTTGTAGTGTCGTTTTTGGAAGTCGTTTGTTTTTTTTTATTGCAAAAAAGTTTTTATTTTTCACTTTTAACTTGTCATTTTTACCAGTAATTTTGGTTTAAAAACCAAACTACTGAACCGTTTTTGATGACATTTCTATGGGACCAAAGTATACCCTTTCCAACAAAAAAAGAATTTTTCAAATCGGTTGGCAAGCGACGGAGTGATGCGCGAAAAACATAAAAAAAAAAAAAATACCGACATCCGAATTGAGAACCTCCTCCTTTTTTAGAAGTCGGTGGTTAAAAAAGTTCTGTTTGTGACTTTTTTTGCTTTTGCTCGGCCCCTAAGGGTCCCGGTCGTAGCGTGGTGTTATATAGCCTTCCTCAAGAATTGGGCTATCAAATACAAAAATCAGTTGTGAATTCCGACTGGTACTTTCGAAGATTACCCCCTACATACAAACAAACAAACAAATACCATGACAGACAAAAAAGGTATCGGTTTTTTTTTTTTTTTTTGAGGATAGGAAATCGTCAAATGACCCCTCCCGCTCTGGGTGGAGCAGAAGGGAGTGTCAGACTCTTACTGACTAAAGGTATCGGGTACTTACAAAAGCTTCTATGCAAAACTATTTGGCTGCACGTTCTCGCTCCAAATGCCAAAACTAACCTACTAAAACAACAATAACCCCATAGGCGAAACTGACAACTAAAATCATTGTTCACAATAAGCAGGTCAATAAGTTTGCCGAATCGGGCGCGTCTAGACAGCTATTGTATGGTTTAACCTGAATAGCTGATAATGATTTAACTGTGTTATCTTCGGAGATGCTAATCTCTTAGTAAATGTGTTTAGTTGAGTTACATCTAAACACATTTACGCAAGTTAGCAAGTAAGCAAGATGATAATTGTTAGATGAACTATAAAAAGTTAGTTTACGTAGTGTGATAAGAGAATCATGATATCAATCCTGAAGGTGCCTGGCTGGGTTCGAACCTACAACTCAATGAATCAATCAACTCAGCCTATCGCAGTCCACTACTGGACATAGGCCTCTCCCAGACTGCGCCACAAAACCCTGTCCTCAGCCTTCCGCATCCAGTCTGTCCCAGCCACATTCTTTAGGTCGTCCGTCCATCTAGCTGGGGGGTGTCCCACACTACGCTTGCCGATACGCGGTCTCCACTCCAGGTCTCGTCTGCTCCACCGGCCATCGGACTCTTTCTATATACAACGTAAATATGAATGTGTTAAGAAAAGGTTCACGTCAATTTTGCAACGGATGAGTATCAAACTCACGATGTTCCATAAGCGTATCCTTGCCTATACAATCAACCGTGCTATAGATGACTATCGGCAAACAATTAATTAAAAATAATTAATGGTTTCTATGCAATAACGAAGCAATAAATCTTTGCCACGATAAGATCGATCGATAGAGGCTTGTGGTTGAATGCATACAGAGATCAATCTTGAGGTTCAGTCGTGCTTGCTGCCGCCAGACCTTGGATGGGTTGGTGGACCTCTCCGTGCTTCAGAAAGCATGTTGCTATGTCTCCAGTTAGAAGACTAAAAAGTTGTACACCGCACTAAACTAAAAACAAGAAAGAACATACGTTTATTTGTGGTACCTAAACATGTCGTAGAGAAAGAACACAAACAGTAAAAAATAACACATTGGGGGAAAATATGCGTCACATCTGCGCAAAATGGCCGTCACTCAGCATAATGTTACGACGCTATACGAAACCCCAGCGCTGGTTTTCGGCATATCTTACGTTCTATCTACAATGTCCACGTTTTCTTTCTTTCGTACAGATCAAGCTACTACAATCTGTCAAATTACTTTAATAGATTTTCATCTTTATCGCTGAAGCATTAAGGTCCAAAGTTGATTGGGAAAATTTGACAGTTTCGGGTAGCTTGACCTGCTGGCGTCTGTACATTCTATTGTGTACTGTCCAGTCTGACTAAATGTCTTTTCTTTGTATTACGTACGTTTCATAGCTCAAAATGACTGCTGGAAGTTGTTTTTCTTTACAGTTTTAGGTTGTTAAACTGGCATCATACTGTAAATGTTTGCACAGTGCAAGTCGGTAACAATATCAACAGGACTTATAAGTGGATATCAAGGAAATATCCTTGATATCCACTTATAAGTCCTGTTGATATTGTTATTCTCCAGTAATCGGAGTGCAAGGGTCAGATAGCTGCAGTCCTCATCATCATTGGCAACCTTGTTCCATTCAGTGCTATGTTTATACCTCTCCCCTTTTGCGCCATGCTTCCCTAGTCTTTGTGAGTCTTATTCGTAGTCCTAGTGATCCTTTGTAGATCATCCACCCATCTGGCTGTTTACTCCTACCATCCCACCTCTCAAAACCATTCTGCTAGATAGTAGTTCTACATGGAAAATACTGACATCAATACGTCATCTAGTATAACTTGAATCCAATATAGGTGGATAATCGTTCGATCAATAGATTACAGAACACTTATATAGACTATGTAAATACACTAGAACATTGAGCTCGATAAGTGTTTGTTTTCAATATGAGTAAAATATGAGTCATGGCGTAAAAATTAAGTCAATATACACAGCGTGATGTTGCTAAACGTGAAGATATCAAAATACTTTCATCACACGATAGCATTAATTACTTAGTCACTGATTAGAGCCATGTATATCGAGGGTGATTTCCCACGTATTAAGCAGGGTTCCACTGCAGAATAAAGGCTATGCCTGTATATATGCAAGGTCTGATAAAACAGCTGTCTTACTGAACTTCGAAGTTTAAAATATCGATGTACTGTATTCATAAAGTTTAAAGTTACGATATTTGAAACTTCGAAGTTCAGTAAGACAGTCGTTTTAACAGGTTTTTTGTGTGCTCTGTATGGTCAAAGATCTCTTAATATTATGTAACGTACCGTTTTTGGTCTAGTGGTCGCAAGCGCAGGATTTTCTCAACCCGGAGTCTGGATTTTTTAATAAATCACTGTTAGCTTAAACTGGGGTTTTCATCGGTTTTGTCATTATTTTTGTAGGTCATTCAAATATTTGATTCTTTCGTGAATTGAACTCGCGTCTCGTAGACTAGGAGCAAATACGCTTATTATTGCACAGATCGAGTAGGTAGTCGTCATTTTGTTCATCAGCAAAGAGAACATGCTTCTTTTTCTTCTACTTTTCGAGTCAATGACTCTTTCGACCGACCAAATACGTTGCGAACATTCCAATTCTATCATTTGTCTCATTATGATCCTAAAAATGCTGAAAATACATTATTCAGATATCAGGGTCTCTCTTTTAGAGACAAGGAAGCAAACATAGCGAGCAATATAGGCTCTGAGCTGGCCTTTTTTAAAGAAAGTGCCAGGGCACTGCCGTTAAATCATCACATTTGAGGTTAAAAACACAAACATGACTACATATACAAGTTAAAATTTTTAGTTCGCTGTGAGAGCCGGCGGACTCTATACCGTTATCGTGAATCATGCGCCGGACAAAGCCTAACTTGGTTTATTCGAATTATAAAATTGTTTCGTCTGCGAAGGTCAGATGTTTATTCAGGTCAGAGTTTTAAATATAAAATAAATGCAAGTTTGTATGTTTAAATAGCTTGTACACACGGCTACACGTCAAGCTATACAAAACCAGTTTGTCTTGGCCTCACTTTGTATGATATTTTCTCACAATGAACGGTCAGCCAATACTGGTTTTGCATAGCTTGATGTGTAGCCGTGTGTACAAAGGTGCTAAAATCAGGGGTAATACCAGGTCCTACAAAAACGTCGATTAAAAAATCCCCGCTTTTGATGAAGCCGTACTAGTCTTTTGAAGAATTAGAATTTCATTTTTGAGACAGACAGTCTCTCTTACCTGCTGCAGTGCAGAAGATGGGAGAGTTTTGTTTAAAAGAAAAAACGATCCAAATGATTTTCAAGATTCAATTAATAAAAAACAAAGGTTACTTGCACCGAAAGGTAATAAATTGACACTATATGCATGATCAGCTGATTCGTTGTAAAAGGTTTACCTGAAAATAAAGTAACATTCGAAGGCTATCAACCAGTCACTTTTTCACACTGGTCTTTAGGAAGCCAGCAGTTAAACGATTTCATGTTTTTCTTTCGACTTAATGGTCAACCACCCACTAAGTAACCTTGCTGACTAGCTGATCTAATGCTGGCACTCCTTCTTCCCAGCTAAAGCATTAGGAAGGTTGGGCGTTTTGGGGGACTGTCTTATGTCCTACTTTGTTTACGATATTTGTGCAAGAAAAAAAATTGGTAGTTGGTTTAATAGATTTTCTTTTTCATTTTTAGGACGCAATGTGTCATTGAAATGCCGTCTAAGTATTGTATGTTTTTTTTATTGTAAAATGTACCTGTCTTGACCTGGATCTCGCCTGATGGAAAAATGGTCTAGGTACTTCATTTATTCTGTTACTGTTACGAAAACTTCCCAACTTTGGCGTAGGTATTTTTCTATCTTATCTTCAGTTCAGATAGTAAATCGAAATCCGTCCTCCAAAAGAACGCACCAAAATCAAACCTAAAAAATAACTTCTAAACCAATCACAAATCACCTTCCTCCAATATATTTCAAAATCAAAACCATACTGTCCATCGAATGGAAACATGTTAAACTTGCCACAGCCTGATCGCTTGACCCGAAGACTGGTACGACCGGTTCCACATTACGGCAGCCCTTGCCCGCTCACAAGCACTTCCTGGAGATGTGTGCAGATTTACTAACTGGTTTTTTATGGCTATTTGAGTAAGCTGTGGTTGTCAGTTGTCACGGGTGTTGTATATAGGTTGGTTTACTATTGTGGTGAATATTAAATTGTATGTCGTAGTTTATTTTCTTTATGTAATTTCATAGCTTCAAAAATCCAACACCAATTTCGTCTGAAATTGATGTTGGATTTTTGGGATTTGCTTTCTTAGGACCGCTTGCGCAGAAAACACTATTTGTGTCTAAAAACAATGTTAAATGAAGTTCTAAATATGTTTAGTGCTAACACTTAACATATTTCGAACATCATTCTGTCTCTCTCATCTTCAAACGTTTAAGAGTAACGTGTGTTGATGTTTTAAATGCGTTTAACGTAACGTAACTGTGGTGCAAGCCTAAACCGTATCGATCTTAACATTTACGCAGTTCGTTTACTCAATATTCCGAAAGCTTTAAGACTCGAACCTCAAACCTACAGCTTCCTACCATCAATTTAATATGTAACACGCCATATAACTTCTAAAAGTGCTTCAGAACAATTATAGCCACACAGCCACGCACCATGCAACGAAGATATTTGGTAACGCTGTCCAGGCATGATTACCACGGAAGCAGAACACGTAACCATTACAATTCGCCATGGTTATAGTAGAACTATGCTTATTAACTATGGGTTTTTGAGGTCATTCGACCATACGGGTATAAATTATGGCGATTTTGACCTCTAGATTAAACCTGTGGGTGTAAGAGATTGCTTTACGCATGTAGTTAAATATAACATCAAATCTGATAAAGTTTTTGATGTTGTTGAGTGGCTTTATGTAGATTACAAAAAAGGTTTTGATTATTTGGGTGGAGAACCGGAGAAGACTGGAGAAAGAGACCATGTCGTGAGTGTGAGTATGAATGGGGTATAAAAAATCAAACACTCATCCTCTCAACATGACCAAACCATCGAAGCATACTCTTTTCAATTTTTGTAAGTTCTACATCTTCTTGCATACTTTGACTCCAACATATATACACAATACACAATGACAACATTTCCTTAACCTACTATTTCGATATTCTCTTCGAAGCGCATATAATGATACTAAATTGACTGGTTTCAAATACCTTGGATCATACAGACAGAGCCGTTGCGATATAATTTTGTATATACTTACATATCTGTAATGTACCTCTATTGTTTTAGTTCTCAATAGAAATATGGAATGCATTGGCATTGTATTGTCTCGTTTACAAAGATCGAATTTGATTGGTGAATATTTTGTAGCTGTGGATAATAAAATTACTGGGTATTAAATATTTCTTGGCTAAGAATGGATAAATGACTACTTGGTATACTTGTATTTTCCGTATCATCATAATAAGTTGAAACATATCTACGTCTGAACATAGGCCTCTCCAAAGATCCGAACTAATTTTGTGCTTCCCGCATTTGGACTCTAAGAAATTCCTATTTTCCTGTGTGGGTATAAACAAACCACCTTCTAACCGTGGCTATGTCTGAATGAGACTTAGTTAACGCGATCTGACGAATGATATTCACTCATAAGCCAGGCGTGGTAATAACTGTGGTGATACTAATATCGGTACATAATATTCTTTATACATTTTAAGGGACTAAACTTGAGCAAGACTTGAACTGACTTGAACTTGAGCTTGTTATTGCTAAGATTTCTGCACTTGCAAATGCACTGAATGACATAAAGGTAAAAAACCAAATAAACTATAACTCTCCACTAACCTCAATGATGACCAACAAAATTAGCCAGACTATTGACCTAGATGTAAAGCTAAATGGCACATTATCCTCAAGCTACATGACCTAACATTCAAAGTTGTCTCATCAGCATGCATGAGGGATCAATGTTGCGAAAAGCACGTAAAACCGTGGTGACTCAGAGTATAGTAACGAAATAATCTGGTGCTGTGTAGTTATTGGTATCGATAGATTATATCCGTGAACGCTTTTATGGTTGTAGAAGAGGATGTTGATAGACGAGAAAAGACAGCCATCCACCCTAGAGAAAAGAAAAGACTCCAATCCAATTTAAAGCAATTAGAAGCCTGGGGGCCTACTCCGAAGTGCAAAGTGCGAATGTTCGGATCGGACCGACACATGGCCGAACCGAATAATATTGAAAAATGCGAATACAGTTCGGATCGGCTCAGTTGGGTCGGGACCATAGTCAATATTCGAAAGAGTGTAGGATCGGTACCGTCCGAACCAAATAGTAACTTCGTAGCAGGAAACGGCCGAACATTAAGCCGATACTAGTTCGGAGCAGGCCCCCTGGTGCTGTGTAGTTATTGGTATCGATAGAATATATCCGTGAACGCTTTTATGGTTGTAGAAGAGGATGTTGATAGACGAGAAAAGACAGCCATCCACCCTAGAGAAAAGAAAAGGCTCCAATCCAATTTAAAGTAATTAGAAGCCTGGTTCTGAATCAAGTAGCGAAAACAGACTAGATTATGTCAATGTCTGATTTGTCCAGAAAATTCAAATGAAATTTCAGACATACATATATATTCTTATATTTTGGGTTACGTTAGACATTAGGTTTACATGGATGTGAAATCGAGGTAGCGAGCTAAACCGCGACCGCGAGGCACAGTCAGACATCTTTGGCATGTAATTAACTACCCTAAGAGTGACGAAGCTTATGAACACCTCTGCTACAAATTTGACTCATATTTTTCCTACTACATAAGAGCTATTTTTGTATATTTTGTTTCTATAAAACTTCGGTCTTCACTGTCGTACTACAGCACTTCGTCGGTATTTAAAACCACGAAGCAATCCGTCAGTCTGTCTGTACAAAGTGAGAGTGGCGTTTTGAGGGCACGACCTTGTACATCTAGCTCAGCCGACGAATCCGATGCATTTGTGTAATTAGGTTTTTGTTCAAAATCTTTTGATCGGAAGTGTTGTTGCGGTTTAGAGATTAGTTTGGATGATGACGATGTTTCAGAAGTTTATATTATAAGAAAGTGAAACGGCATTGATGTCAATGAAACGATCGTTAGAATGTTAAGTTAGCTATCACGACAAAGCTTGACTGTTGATTATGCCACAAAAAAAACTAACCTATAGTCGGTTTAAAAATTGTCCGATGAAAATGTAAACAAATGGATCAGAAGAACCCGTATCTGTGGATGCCAATTGTTTTTCATTTGCCAATAATTGGTAGTGATTACATTACCAGTTTTTCCAACAATTATTGTTAATTTAAAAAATCATCGAAAAATATTGAAGTTATATTATTAACCTCAATATTGAGGTTCATAATATAACCTCAATATTTTTACAAAAAAACAACAACACGTATTGTTAACATTACCAAAAATAATTGTTGGAAAAACTGGTAATGTAATAGGTACAGATGTATGAATTCCCTTTAGTAAATGATTGCATAAGAATTTAATGTAAAAAGGATTTGTTTACATTTTTATCAGATACTTTTCAAACAGACTTTATATAACAACATATTCTGCAACATCCATCAAGGCAGAGAAATAACCTTTTCTGATTTAGTGTTTAAATGACTAAACAGACGATTTGTCGTAATAAGACCTTATGAATTCGCCGAGTTTTTGCATCAATAAAGTCACGCTTTTGACAAGACTGTAGCAATACAAGGTCGATGGTCAAAATGAATGGCTAACGATGCTAATCCGCGACCGTCGCCAGTCGAGGTACTCAGGTTAGACTGCAATTGTGAAACGAAGGAAACGCGACCGAGTGGTGGAGAAGGTGACAGGAAGCTTAGATGTGTCTAATCGTCTCTGCAATTAGAATTTTACTTTTTAACGTCCTACTAATAATACTATAAACGCGAAAGTTTGTATGGATGGATGGATGTTAGTTACTCTTTCACGCAAAATCTAAATTTGGCACACAGATAGTTTATAACCAGGATTAACACAGTACACTTTTTATCCCGATATTCCCTAGTGAACTAATAAAGTTTTGGATGAAATGCTTTTGACAAAATCTTTCTTTCGCGATTATGCCAACATGGGATATTAGAAAAAAGTAAGAACAGCACCCTAATTGTGTGCACTATCAATCACATTCTGAATGATTTTGAAGGATATTGCTAATCCATTGCTTCATATGTTCGAAAAATTTCTCTGGTCAACGACTTGAATTACGCAGTGAATGTTGTTGTTCTGTCAAAATTAAAGCCATTTCTACTGACAATGATTACGCAATTACCCCGCAGATCGATTATCTTGAGTTGAGGGACAATGATAGATTAGTGAATGGGTTCTACTAACCAATGAAGAATAGAATTCGGAACATACGTAAAAACAAATAATGGTCTAGTATGCAAAATAAAAACTTTTGAACAAAAAAATTAAACCGCCGAAAAAACTGAAAAGCAAAAAATAATAAACTTTTTTTATTTAACCTTAATAAAAAATAATATAAAGTTCTTAAACTAATATATGTATAACTATGTAATTTGAGTCCAAATTTATATGGGACCAACTTTGGTGTAGGTAAACCCTTTCCAATAAAAAAAGAATTATCAAAATCGGACTACACTGTAAAAAGTTATGCGTCGACTTGAGAACCTCCTCAGTATTTTTTCGTCAGTTAAAAAATATATATTAAAAAGTGATTGCATAGCTAACTTTTCAATTCTATATCGCATCTTCATCACCAACATGCACATAGTCCTCAAGTTACAGCTCAATTCACATGCCGATGTTAAGAGCAGCAATTCAGAAAAACCAGTAATTACATTGGAATATCTTCATTTTAACGACTCTGGACCTGCAGCATTTCGCGGTCACTTCTAACTTATAAATAATTGAACTCACGATGTGTCTAATGTATCTTGGCATGCGGCAAAGTTGTGAAGTTCATTTAAAAGTATTGATTTTGTTTTTTTTTGACATTTGCATATTAGTAGTAGAGTTCTTTGTGATGAAGAGGGGCTCGTAGCTAAATAATAATAGCCGCATGGGTTGATCTACAAGGTTAAGCAACACTTGCCGAGGTCGGTCCGAGGAAGGGTGATATTACATACCGAGACCCCTCAGTGCCTCGGATAGCAGTGATGAAGCTCGTTCAGGGTCTTCTTTCATCCCTATGTCTCCTACCAAGCAGTGTTGTTGTGGTAAGGTTTGAAGAGTTGAGCTGGTGTTGTTACGGGCACATGTGACATTTCAGCTTTGTCTCTGGTATGGTAATGTACCTGCTGGATCTGGTATAGTCCATTTGCCATCAGGTGGGCCGTCTTTGTGCTCCATCAACTTTATCATCAGCCGAAGGACTACTGCTGGATATAGGCCTCCCCTAAGCATCGCCAAACCTTTATTTTGCTACCTGAGTAATTGTGTTTATATGATTTTCCTTGCAAGCTGTGCTTCCACAAATATCAAGACAAACTGGCCAAGTCTTCAGCTCGTCTAGACGTTAATTAGGGAGATCCCACATATGTGTGCTGACAAGTCATTAACTATTAAACGATAAACTTGACATTATTGCTGTTTAGTTTGACGTCACTTCTAATGGGTTATTGTGTGGTCAACTATTATCTATGTGTCAGTTTTAACTGTACTTCAAAAGTCAGACAATGCTTGACACAAATTCAAGCATTGTAATGTCCTCCGTCGATAGTGAAATTTTATCACTCTTTAACATTGTTTTAGTAGCTTACTTTTGTGTGTTTTTGATGCAGTTATCTATTATTCATCTATTGTTTACGACTATAGGCCTGTAACACCCTAAAAGATGTATTTGGCTCTTGAGCTCATCATCATCATCATTTCAGTTGAAATACGTCCACTGCTGGCCTCCCCCAAGCACCGCCACTTCGACCAGTTCTATGCTTCCCGCATCCAGCGGATTCCTGCGGTCTTCACAAGGTTATCGTTCGACTTTGTGCCCGGCCTTCCAACGCTAAGTCTTCCGGTACGCGGTCGTCACTCCAGAACCTTTCGACCCCATCGGCCATCTGTTCTGCGAGCAATATGCCCTGCCCACTGCCACTTAAGGTTGGCAATTCTTTGAGCTATGTTACCTTGAGCACAAAAAGTTGAAAATTCTAATGTAGATTTTTGTAATTTCACTACCGCCCATGATAGTCTTAAAAACGGGGCTGTTTGGTAAAATAGTAATGCTGGCGCACTAAACAAAGTCTTTCACAAAAAATATTGATTAAAATAATAAACCAATTCGTAAAGTTCGTAAACCAACGACCTACTTTTCCAGTTTCACCAAAGAACTGCTCTAGATAGACTACCCTTGGCGTGTCTCCTCTATATAAAACGTAAAACGGTTTCACTCACATAAACGTTGAGAGATCAAACCACGTTGTTATCCAATTAGTAACTGTTCAGTGTTGGTAACCGACCTGTGTTTTTACACGTGTTTAACGATTCTGCACGATTGTCTTATACAATATACGGTTTTATTTTCTGTGGTAAACGGTTCCTATTTAAAAAAATGCAACGTTATGTTTTTGAATCAATGAGCACTTCTGTTAGACTACTCTTTAAGTCCGTCAACGAAGATACGGCTCCGTCTGAAAGTAGTTAAGAATGCGAAGCATTGAAACCCTGCTTCCGATTAATTATTTTTTTTCACACGGGCAAAAACAGATCAGGAGTAAGGACAACTGTGAAAACGTGTTACATTCATTTTGGTAATACGTAGTAGGAAACACCGGTATCTTCGGACGCAACTACGGATTTTGTGCTTAGAGAGTAGGGTCTCTGCACTGCATCCGATTCAAATCTTAGAAATATCGGTGCGAAGTAGCCATAGTACGTAATACTTGCATGGGGGTTACACACTAGATCCGAAATCTGTCCAACAGAATTTAGAACATTCCCAATTCGGTTTGAACTCGGATCTCGATTCAAATATACATCGGACGCTCTTACTATTTCTAATTCCTAACGGGTATTTTGAATATAGTCTGAATTTTTTTCTTTGAAACTTTTCTGAAAGGTAAAAGTGCTGCTACCCTAGTAAAGCCTAGAGACTTTAAACATTTCAATCAGGAAGAATAGGAATTGACGAAACACTGCTATTTTTTTGCAAAACAAACGTAGTCGTGAAGTTGATGTAGAAGGCGAAGGTGTCCAAACTATGTTGGGGTTGGCTTCCAGCCTATGCGGATGCAGCTGAATACCAGTATTTTACAGGAGCGATATGTATTATTTACCAGTTATTATGAAGTACAAAGTGAACAATTTCTTTTGTACAACAAATACAATTAAAGTGTGCAATCGTTGGATAACTACATAATATATGAAAGTAACTACGCTTCCGATTTCTCTACGAAAATACTCTACATGCTCATTATTAAATTGTTGTTTCGTGAAACATGCGTTTTGGAAGCAAATTTTATTTCATGTTGTTTCCCCGAACAGTTGGGCTGGAGTGTCCTATTTTCTGCTGTCTAGCCTATATACTGTCCCACAGCTGGGCAAAGGCCTCCCTGAAGTCCTTCCAGGAACTCCTGTCCCGCGCCACCTCGAACCAGCCCTCGCGGTACGCGTCCATGTCGCCACCGCTTTCCGGACCGACCTCGGCGGCGCCGTCCGTCTTCAGGCACACATTATGTGGAAACTTGCTCAGCAGTCATCGTGCATGCAGCTGATATGACCCGCCCAATCCCATAAGACTGGCAGCCTGCTTACCTACGTCTGTTATACCCGTTTTGGAACGTGTACCTATAGGATCCACATTTCACCAGTTATGATTAAGTCCCATGTTATAGGGGCGAATCTATTGCCATTTTGGAGGCATGAGGAACAGGGTGTAAAGTTCACTCAACCTCCATAGAAAAGGGAGGATCCTCCGACCAGACGGGTGTTGTGTCTGGCGGGCAATAGCCCCAACGATTGATGTTGGGAAATTGTATCTATGCTAATTGCGCGGTAAACTCTGCTTGCGAGATGCAGGATTTGCGTGACGTCAGTATGACGAGTTGTTCGCATATGGCGTTGTAGATACCGCTACACCATCAACCTGGCACTGATCCAGACTCCAGGCAAATAAGAAATTCTAGATAGAAAAATCTAATAACACTTTGCTCGATCTGGGATTCGAACATCACGCTCAGCAACAGCTCTTGCCACCAATGAGGCAGCCTTCAAGTAAAACAAAGCTATAAATAGTTAAACTTTCTCGTTCGTGTATTAAGTTTTCTATTACCTAAGGGTTACCAAGGTCGCTTCAAGGGTGACGATCTGACCCGCACTCAAGGGAAGGCTGTGACATTTAAACAAACATGTTTATTATACATGTTTACTGATTTCCACGCACATTTTTCACAGGTAAACTTTTTACAAAATCGTGATACACAATTTGTGGGTTAATTTTTTTAAATTTAGCGTTTGGTCTTCCTGGTTAGACTGGATTAGTCTGAGGCCATGTTCAGACGTCTAAGATGTCTATAAGGGCCAAAAATCTGAATACAAAAAAGTACGCGTGACTTTTGATAAGTCCTATATCTAAGTAGGTGGTAAGTGATTGTTTGCGTTGCGCATCGTAGTCATCGCGTCGCATCGTAGTTTAGTTTTTTTTTAAATATAAAACTCTATCTTCTGCCATTGGCTTCGCCCGTCTGGATGTAGAGATTATCCCACGGGAACGTGCTACCGGGACAAAAGCCCTACGTTACTCTTTATAGCATCAGCTATCTGCAGGTGAAAGTCCCTTCAAAATCGGTCTTGCCATTTCGGAGATTAGCCGGAACAAACTGACAGACAAAAATTTTAAAAATTGTCTTTTTTTATAAGTACCGTATGTACTTTGATATGCATTTAGTAAAAAGCTGATATTTTGATATTAAAAACGGACATTTCACTGTTTAATTAATATTTTCTTACCTTTATTTGAGTACCTATTGAAAAAGAAGTCCTTTTGTTTTGATCGAGGTGTTAGTTCAATCGACTCATTAAAAATGTTTTCACAACACCTATTACTGTGATTATTATGAAAACATTGTGCATACGAGTATTACATACAAGGGTGAATCAAAGCAATTGTTTCATCTAAACAGTTTGGTGTTATTATAATGGTGATCCAATGTTGAACTCTCTTGTATAACATGCGTTATGAAGATGCATTCAACCTTCACTATCGTTGGTTTATCGGATTGTTTCTGGCTTTGAAAAGGCTTGTTTTCTTTGTAAACCGTATACATAAATATGTCGACGGCTATAGGCCCTAATCTTCTATATGTATATGTATATACTAGCTTCTGCCCGCGGCTTCGCCCGCGTGGATGTCGGAAATTATCCCACGGGAACGTGCTAACAGGATAAAATGTATGTGCTTCCCCAGAATGCCATCTATCTCGCGGGCCCTTTGTGGCTAATAACAATAGAAAACCAATTGTGTCTCATTAGTGGTGATTAAGAGGGAACCTATATGATATCTTTACCTAAGTAGGTACCTACCTAATTAAAAAAAAAAAAACTCAATAACAGAAAATTAAATACCTACCTAAATAAACCTATTTCTGATGATAACTAATCTAAACTCAATAAATAAGCAAAATCCCTAAAAACTAATATCTATACGAATGACTAATCCTACCTAACAGTATTATAAAATAACCTACGGTCACTACGTACACTATCAAATATGCTACCTATACTTTAAAATTAAAATCTATACCTACGACTTATATGAAAATAAACCTAAATAACTCTAAAAACTAAAAGGAATAAAAATGAACTCCACTGCGGGTGACGTAACCTACGACAAAATTATTATTTGCGGTTGAGACAGTAATGGGTCTAGGGATCGAACCGCAAAATTAAGTTTGTTTTTTATTGTATATACTTTTCCGGGATAAAAAGTACCCAGTGTGGTGCCCAGGATATTAAAGAATAATTATACCAAGTTTCATCGTAATCGAACCGGTAGTTTTTGCGTGATGCCTGAACAAACAGACAGACAGACAAAAATTTTTTTAATCACATTTTTGGGTTCGGTGTCGGTCTAGTAACACTATTTATTTTTTTTGCCATTTATTTTTTTGATATTTTCAATGTACAGAATTTTCACTTCTACAGATTTATTATAAGTATAGATATACAGTGTGGCAGGGATATCGAGCAACCTGTTAGCATGGATCTTGTACATGATTCTAAACGACACTTTTTTTTAAAATAGCTGTTCCATACATTTTGAATGCGTAGGTTTGCACTTTCTATGAAACAGTAGATTTTTTTTATAACCAACGAACAATTTCAACTTTGATGTGTCTAGAATCATGTGCTGAATTCATGGTTTCCATTTACGCGTCGATGTCTCTGCAATAAAGAGAAAAATTGCCTGCAGAATTTTTTCGAAGGACGACGGACTCAGAGTCTGGTTGGTAAAACCATCCGTAGATATTTGAAGTCGCTCGTATATTATATCTTATCAACCAAGAAGTATTTTCTGTAATTCCATCGCCATGATCTCACGAGACGACTTCCATCTTGTACAGATAATGTTTATCATTATCAGTGATCGCATGACGCGCATAACTTCTTGTTTTATCAGCATCTCGTTTTCGCAATCCGCTTGCTAAACATTAGATATTTAATCAAGATAATATTTTTAGGGTACAGTCAACAGCAAAAGTAGATGATCAAAATCAGAAATTCAATACTAAATGAACGGAGTTCGCAGCTATATGGCAGCTGTACTAGTAGTAAATGTTTGGTATAATTTACAATCACATACTTTGAATCACTTCGACGCCACACAGTTCTAACGCGAACTCCGTTCATTAGTATTGAATTTCTGATTTTGATCATCTACTTTTGCTGTTGACTGTACCTTGATTGAAAACACTGAATTTTTTGAGTATATACTTACATACATAAACTCATGCCTTCTTCTCGTGGGAGGTGGTAAAAACTACAGAATGCCACCTGCTGCGATCCTTACATACTTACCTTACATTCGTTCACGTTCATCGCACTTCGTTTACGAGTACGTACGACGCACTTGATCTTTCTGAAGACCCAGTAAGGTCATATATGTCCGTCTAGGGACGCCCTACATATTTGAAGTCTGTTAAAATTACATAATTAGGAAAATCACTGTCCATTCTAAGGTTGCCTGGAAGGGATCGCAGTAATGCGATAAGGCCGCCCATTATATATTTTGTA
The DNA here is from genome assembly GCA_945859715.1 of Apamea sordens. Taxonomy (NCBI): domain Eukaryota; kingdom Metazoa; phylum Arthropoda; class Insecta; order Lepidoptera; family Noctuidae; genus Apamea; species Apamea sordens. The sequence goes on along the minus strand of OX244005.1, from coordinate 16,188,154 downwards.
GTGTGCCATGTATTTTTTATGCTGTGTATTTTTGTGGTGTACAATAAAGTATATATAAATAAATAGTAATTTGATTCTTGCGATTGGTTTCGAATTGAGTTAAATTTGAAATTATACATTCCAGTTCATTTACTTCAACCAAAAAGTTATTGGAATACCTACAGACTTTCATATTTATAAAATAAAACATAATTATATTATAGCATAGGTAGGTACCTGCTGTGATATGTACTCATAACATAAGACGTCATAATAGTATACAATATTACCTACTTTTATTTTTCCGGATACTATTGGAAACATTATCATTCGTGTAATCCATCACTTATAATATGACAGCTAAACATATTATAGCTACTGTAATATTGTACATTGTCTAGGCGTTAATGTATGTAAATTGATTGTCGCATATAAAGGAACAACAGCTGCACGTCTTGGCATAGTCCACTGCTTCCGATTAAAGAGGTTAGGAAACCAAGGTAGGAAAGTGCGTACTAAGCTAATGCATTATCACAAAAAAAAAATATATAGTAACGAAGTCAATAAATATCCCTCCTTAAAAGCAGGACATGCATCGTCTAATTCATGATTATGTAATTAAGATATAACATTGGAATTGCTGACCTTGCTGTGGTTGGTGGTTTCTGCATTCAAGATAATCAAGATAATATATTATTTTTACAAATATTATCTGCCTGTGCGAGTCCCAATAAATAATTATCCCTACTTTCTTTCTTTGTAATCTGGTTATGTTCGTCTCATACTGGTCTGTAGTGATGAGTTTTCAAATATCCGCTATAATCTCCAAAGTCATCACCATCTGCTTATCTTTTTCCAATTATGTCGGGTCTATGATCTTTGAAGTGAATATTGCAATATCATACTTGATATGTGGATGGATGAAGGAGTAGAAACAGGCCATAGAAAAGATGGATGGATTGTGTGTCAGGGATATTAATGAAAAAGGAATGAATGATAACGTGACAGCTAACAGGAGAGAATGGTAGAGGAAAACACTACCGACCACAAGTGATATGGGACAAGAGCAAGCAGAAGATGCTTGTCAAGTAAATCATAGTATAGTTTGCCTTCATCAGACGGAAGAGCAATGGAAGCTTCAGCTTTATCAGTCCCCTTACCCAACAGCTTATAATATTAAATGATCGCATATCTCATGAGGAAATCCATAAAAAAAAATCCAATCAAACTGCCGTCCAAGTAATGAATACTTGACAAATATGTCATAATGTTCCGGCAGTTAAATAGGCCGATCAATTTGTTAGATATGGAGTGACTATAACTATGCTGCTAGTGTCCTTATATGGGCCAGTTATGTGGGTTGTCAGTGTATGGCGTTATGGACTAACCAGTTCATGAATTTTGCTTTTTTCTGATGGCTAGACTTGATAATTTTTTAGTTATAAATAACTATGTAGTTTGTTTCTTACTATTTTTGGTTATATGTATGGTGTGGTTTCACGCAATATTATCAAATGAATATGCAAATAAATTATTAGACCATCATGTTACAGGAAGAGTAAAAACTGACCACTTACCGATAGTTTACGCAAATTCTGTCAGAGATCGCGTGGGTGTTGATACGGAATAAGAAATTCTTATGTAAATACAGACTTCTCTTACACATAATTTGTAGTTGCATTACTGAGACCTGGTATCGTTGTTTATACGACGAAAGATCTTTAGTTATTATACTTGAAGAATTGACAGCTACATCCACCTGTAGGAATTTCGTAATGGAATGCTATTAGAATGACTTCTGAAGCTGGCGAAGGTGGTACGTCAATTGTTTCTTGGTATAATTATATCTTTTTAAGATATAGTGCATACAAGTAACAAAAAGATAAAGGTAAATGGGGCATTTAAAAAAATCTGCCATATAGCGTTTCGAATTTGCTTGTGAAAAATGAAATGGGATATAGCTTGAATCCTTAGTTGAATGGTTATGAAAGAAAGAAAGAAAGAAAATACATTTATTTATGTTATGGTTATATGGCCTTTTCCTTAGTATGTATGTAGGTTTTAACAAATCACTATCCGTTAGTTCTCCGACATTGATCTTCCCCTGATTGCGGCATACAATTCCGGTAGGTTTAGTTTTCAGTCAGTCACAATCAACAGTATAGTTCTAAATCCTGTTTGTCAATTCTCGGTTAAAATTATTGTTTTGCGGGTTTCCCAATGATATTTGAGCCTGTCTCTAATAACAAACATACTTGATTGACATTCCACACAAAAACGCTCCTACTTTGCATTGGATAGTGAAAATATATTGTAATTTGAGAAATTGAGGCGCTTGCTCAATTCTGTCGAACCAACTAAGGTTTTTTACCAACCGCTTTAGCATAAAGTCGCATATCTTCATGCTATGGGTGTAATCACGGCAGTGGAAAATCGTTTGAATAAAATTTGAATGAACAATGGATTGCAAGTCAAGCAGATAGGTACTTTACGTAAAACAAAGTTTGGTAGATATAAAATTTATGAGTCGTCCAGCGAAAGTTAATTTAAATAGGGCCGATTTCGTGGGTTTGAGTATGGGGCAATAGTTCTTGCAATATTGGGATATTAAAATTATCTTTGTTCGTAATAACCTCTTTTAATAATTTAAAAGAGGTTATTACGAACAAAGATTTTTATAGAATAGATCGACAGATCAGCTGGTGTGGTAATCCACACCAGCTGATCTGTCGATCTATTCTATAAAAATCTGACAGTGAAAATGATGATGCTATGGATGACAATATTGTCAATCCATAGCATCAGGTGGAATGACAGTTCACGTAAATTGCCACGGTGAGATTTTTACAGAATAGACCGGCTGTCAATTGTGACCATGACAGCTCACTTCAGTTTCCGCGATGAGATTTGTACGACCGGTTGTTCGGCAAAAATCTGCATGGAGTGAGCTATCATTTCGCCCAATGTTAGGGATTGCTAATATTGACAGTTCACTTCAAGCTTACTGAGATTTTAACACAGTAGACTTGCTAATCTAGAGATGGCATCACACATTTGATGCTTCCTTCCAAATACATTCCAGATTATACAATCTACAGGCAACGCCCATATCTTGAAGAAATACGTTAGTACTCAAGATAAAACCTACTACAATAGGTATATATATATCATCTTTGATAGCAACAAAAGTGAGATAGACTCACAATAATCTCTCAATATCTATACATGAGACTGTACAAGTAACGTGAACAAAATGCAATGCGTTTAACAAGATGTGACAAATGCGTGTTTGTTATGGATTGGAAGATGATGTGTGAATGATAAATAAATACAGTTACCTATATAAAATCGTATTACCCAGTAGCTGGGTTGTGGGGGTTATTTGAGCAGTCACTTTCTGTAACAAACTGGTATTCAGCAGCTTCCTGTTAGATTGGAGGCCGACCCCAACATAGACGAGGAATAACGCTAGGCAGATGATAATGATGATCTAAATGTAAAGCTTTAAGTAAATCAAACCATGTCTTAACACGAAGCATACCTACTACCTATGATATGTTAAAGTACGGAATGGCTGAGAATTAACGTAGTGATTATTTTTATGGAAAGACCATGACCAGTTGCACTCGTTTTACTAGGTAATACCTATATTATAGTAGTGGCTAATGCGACCACAGGCTCAGCAGTTTCAATTAAAGGAGATTATGTCATGAAGTGATGAGCTCCATATCCAATATTTCTCCCATAATTTCCAATACAATGTTTTGTTCTGTCATAATTTTGCTTCTGCCAAAAGACAAAAGCATACCAAAATTCAGCAAAACAATTAAGACAATATTGAAATCGTCGGTCGTAATAACGCAAACAAAAAAGAAAGTGATGATTGAATCTATGTACAGAATTAGTAACATTCATCAGTTATTACATTACATAACTAACGAAATGTTGTTAATAGCGTGAGGCTAATAACTATTGATAATCAGGAAAGGCAGTTGCGTGCCAATAGGGATGGGACTGGTTGCAAGACGATGCTAGAGTAAAGTTTGCAAGAGTCCGCGTAATTTACCATGTCGTTTTGTAATCATAAAGATTGAGCGATCATTTTGACACAAAGAAGGTTGAACAAGCAATATCCCCTTTAGGGAAACCTAATCACTAATGACATGGTAATAATATTGAGTCTTTTTCTTCCATCTTCTTTTTTTATTTGGCTAGCCTACGCTTTCCCGCTGGTGAGCGAAGGCTTCCCCCAAATCCTTTCTAGAGTCACCTCGATCCAACCCTTGCAGGACGCGTCTAGGTCGTCTCACCACCTTTTCCTGAGCCTTCCTCGGCGCCGCCGTCCCCCCGTTTTTTCTCTTACCACTTGTTTTCTTATTCTTCTGCTTTGCACTGTCTTTTGTTTCAACTATTGTTTTTATTTCAGACCCGTCTTCTAAGCAACTTTGTTTGGGCGTCCCTCAAGGGTGCATTGTAGGCCCAATTAGATATTATACTAGATTATAATGAGTGTTACTACCGTTATGAAATATGATTCTAAATCTATCATATCGCGATGATTAATGCCTACTTAGATTGCCACCATTACCAAGTCATTAAACATGTAGGCTTTATAAGATGACCAACGCAAAGCGTGGGTGCTTTAAATGTCACATTGACTACTTAATAGCCTCACCTAGCTAGTAAAACAGCTTTTTGTTCAACGTCGTCATAATATCGATATTATAGTGTATCCTATTATGGACAGACCATGACATTAACATCGATGACTACTATACTACAAAGATTGTTATAATAATGATGATATAAAGACTGATTTAATTCAAATGCGTCTATATAATGATTTGTTAGACCATATATGACTATCAACAACTTATAAACCTTGAAGGCTTACATTCGATTCCGTAATCTGCAAAGATTTTAAATTGGTTTAGATTTGTAAGTCTTTAGTTGTAGCTTATCTGAATCATCTCAAATAAATTGTTGTTAAAACTATACACTTCCTGTGTCTATACTTCTAAGTAATTTTCCGTGTCTTGAGCGCTGAATCCTAGCTAGCTAGTTCCAAATTGCGAAAATTGACTCTTGCGATCTATTATGCGAGTGTTATTATCAAAATCGTCGCTTACTGTTATACGTCTTCTTATGCTATCAAAGCAAGTTTGATGCAGTAGTTAACTTGCACAATGACATTAACAGTAGATTCTGCATTCACTTCTTTATATTCCTTTTAAAAAGGTTTGGTTTTTGTTGATAGCAATAGGCTCGCACCCTATTAAATGACTGGCGAAATGAGGGCGCATAGTGATACCTCGGCCTACCTCCTCTTGAAATTTGGGCGTGATGTTATGTTAAAATCTAAAGTGACTAATCCGTCTTGTTTATTACAGTCTAGGCTTGCGCTTACGTCCATCACTATCGGAACAGAGGCGCACGCGGTGGTTTCACCGCGTTCCCTACATGGTCGGGGCCGTGAAATCTATTGGTTTACAAATGTTATCTTGCGTTTTAGTTAGTACGCTGTTTTTGTTGGGGCTATTGTCTTGGTACAGAGTTGAATGTGCAATATTCTTGATGAAAAATTATGATATCCAATATTCTCTAGCTAAGTATTTAGATGCTTCTTTGCAAAATTAATAGGTACTTTATTATAGATGGAGAAGTTTGTTACATTAGGGAAGGGAAGACCTTTTGGGAAAAGGGAAGGAAGTTTGTTACATTAGGGATAGGTCATAGTTGAGGTCCTTTTTAGAAACGTAACAAAGTTTCACGTCAAATTAATCTTTGAATAAGTTCCGATTAAAATTGCTTGGTGTATAAGAAATATACCGTTTGTTAATTGATAAATTAATTAATCTGCGTCTGCATTCCCGAGTTCATACAACCCGAATCTCTTCAAGGCGAGAGTGAATAGGCTTCTTCTGGGCAAGCTCGTTCCACCGTAGATCTCATCCCTGCCTCTGGGCTGGATTGAGGTCAAGAGTGAGCCAATGGTCAATAAAAAAAAACATTAAAAACAATAAAAGCAGGTATTGGTTTTGGAAGCAATTATGATAATATTATCATTTGTCCTAATCCAACAGGAACATGCCAACTGAAGAACAATATACTACAACCACAGACTAAAATAAGTAGATAATAGAAGTATGACTAAGAACATGACGTCCAAACTCGCTTTCACTTTGTTTCCTCCATTACTGATACAACAAAATTTTATAATAAAAATTAGCTTCTGGCCGCTAATTTATTCGCGTGAAATTTCCTGTTCCCTCGTGCTCGTACTTTCCACCGCATCGTATCGCATCGCCCGCCTATTACTTCGTTTTTGCCTAGTGTTCTTTTTGGCTTCTTTTCTTCTTTTTCTTCTTAGCGTATCGATATCAATATAAATGGACTCGGCCCAAATTCGGCTACTTGATTGGCGCCATCACCAGCGTCCATCAGTTCCTGTAACGTGCAGCTGCCAGGACACGCAGGACACGATATTAAGTGTCCCATCGTTTGTAGAACTATCCACCAAGTGCTTTTTTTCTTTTTGCTCGGCTTTTAAGGGTCGTAACGTAATGTTAATTAGCCTATAACCTTTGTCAAGAATTGGGCTATCAATTGCAAAGAGATTTTTTTTAATCCGAATGGAGAGAGAGAGAGATTAGCGCGTTCAAACAAACAACTAAAGATACGACGTAGTTTAACATTTAGCAGCTACTGAACCTTGAAAATGTCAATACCTACATCGTTAGTAAAATGTGAGCTTTATGGTCGATAATTTCACATTAATCATACATTGCCCTTGAACTAGTCACGTTGACATATCGATATTCGATGGCTGTGGAAATCATGCATGTGGAAGTTCTAATGGTTTTTTCGAAGGACGATCAATAGTGGAGTGTTTGTATGGAAACGTTTGTGTTGGCGTCATTTGTGGGTACCTAATTGATGAATTTGATGTCGAATTATTAAAGAGAGGTTTGCCTGAGTTTTTAATATTGTTTCAGCGTGTTGATCCCAAATATCTCGTATTTTATAAAGAGTAAAAGTAGTAGTAGTTATTTGCTTACTTTTAGCTTTACAGCAGGCTGAAAAAAAGGATTTGACGATGTATGTACATACGTCTATGAGCAAGATTAGTCAACTACCTAATAAGCGCAACGAAATTTCGTACAGGGTTGTCATACATAATTACTTAATGGAAAAATCATGTCGTCATTTCGTCAGATAAAAAAATGCCCGTATGTCCTTGTTGAAAAAAAAAAACATACTTAGATGATTTCATCGTTATATTAGGTAAATAATACAGAGAAATCACTCGTAATTTAGCATTTCCAAATGAGGTTTTTTACTAAATGATGTTTATTATTCAAATATTTCATCAAAATTCACTTTTGCAAGAATATAGGTGTTCTCCCACGCCGAATTACCTCAGTCTAAAAAAATACATTCATCATTTTGCCCGTAGATTAATCTGGTACATGTTTTAGTCTTCCGGGCTGGTCTCACATGGGTGAGCCTGGTGTCAGGGACCCTGTGTTCATTGTACGAATGGTTGTTATGCACAGTTATAATCGTATCATCTGTGTGATTTACCTTCCTCGATTTTTGTTCTGATTTTTATTATTTATGAGCATTGTGTATTGCTGTCAGTGTAACTATTATTTGTGGCTTTGAGTTTATGTAATGGTTACAGCCCTATTCAAATTTTATAGCGGGTCGGAACATGAGGCCAGTCGCTTCACAGTAACAAATTCACATTGGAGAGTAATGGGTAGCTCTCCGTCCGATCAGGACTAGGCCCGTGCCGGACGGCGTGTACGTGTTCCACGCGCGCCTCAAAGAGATGTCAGCAAAAGCGACGGGGCCCCATAGGGCCGAAGCCTGCCAGGGTAGCGGGAACATCCGAAAGGGTTTACCGCTGCCCTGGAAGGAACACGGGTGGGTTTTAGTCAGTAAGAGTCTGACACTCCCTTCTGCTCCACCCAGAGCGGGAGGAGTCATTTGATGATTTCCCATCCTCAAAAAAAAAAAAAAAAACGGTCATCGGGGGTGAGGGGTGGGGTACTGCGCAGCGAGTAGCGCACTTTAGAGTCACCAAAAAGTTTGAATCGGGCTGTACTGTGTCCTCGGATATACTGTAATGGATCGTGGCTTAAACAATTTTGAGCAAGTTTGATGCTGTCATTAGGTAGTCTTTTACAAAAAAAAAAAACATTAGAAACCGATTAATTACTCAGTTTTAAATGAGCAGTCATTGACAACTTGAGGAGCTTCGTCGCCGTTTCTTTAAGATTGTATCCTCCGATGTTTCACAAAAAACGATGCCATTTGTAGTTTTTGTGATGTTGCATTGTATATGAGCTAGAATTAAAGCATGAATTAATAAAGTTAAGCATACACACAGTCAATGACCATTTATTTTTTACTTTTAAAGCACTTTATAATTAGTAAGGTCAACACAACACAATACGGATAGTCAGCGATGCGTTTCATTGACATTTTGAATCGTAAACAAAATTATAACACAAAAAAAAAACATAATTACTTCGTGAATAAATTGATATTTATATGACGACCTTTCAAGCACGTCCACCTGTCATACTCTATTAGCAAATAATTGGCTAAAATATCTATGTATAGTCATAACCTGTCATCATCATTTATTTAGGTAAATGTCATGTAATTATTTTATACTGTGACCGGGTCATATTAATGTCTTACAGTCTATTGTTCTGTTCGGTAAGTAATTATTTCTGTTTTAAAGGGAGAAAGGAGTGGCCATGAGTTTTAATTTGTTTAATTAGTCGCCCTTGTGAGTTGGCACGGATATCAGTCGTTCTATTGGCAGTTTGTAAACGTTTTTGTAGCTCAGTGAATATTTGGAGCAACTTTTTATTAAATTTCTTAATTATTTATATTTTGTTGGTAAATGTAAACGATGGTAGAACTGTCGTTAATATGGTAATTTATTTAAAATAATAGTTATTTCTGTAAACATAAATAAGATTTTTTTAGTTGGCATGCACAGTACAGATATACTGTATTTGCTATTATGTATTAAAACTCTGACCCAGATTTGTGCTAACTATCTTATAGCCTTGTAGTTTCTAGTGAAAATACTACTTAAATAATCTTAAGCAATGATTGTGTAGGTATACAACTTAATTGAAATTGAAAATATTTATTTCAGACTAAGCACACAGTACTTAATTGATACAAGTCCATATTATGTTAGTAAGTAGATACTTATAGCTATGTTAGTAAAATAATAATATTTCGTACTACATAATATAGTCAAAAGAAAAAGAAAGATTTGAAAATGCTAATTGCTATCTATGGAACGTTCCCACTGTAGCCTTTTAAACTCTAGCGCAAGAAACATATTAAAAACCGATTTGCAAACCTTTACATCTTTTTCTCAAGTATCATAACAAAAAAAACGTCATTAAAAGCTCCCCAAGACATCCTGCCAAGTGCTGCTTGCTAAAAGCGCAGTTCAATTGCATAGAAAAAAGTGCGTTTAGTCGCATATGTCGGAAACAGATGTTTGTAGTGCAGTGCGCGGTCGCCCTTAACGGTACACCTGGCGGACAATATGGAAGGGACTGTTCTACTTGCGTTTTTTTAAATGGGAATAATAAAAATTAGGTGAGAGTGATGGATATAGTTGTTATTAGGTTGAATTGTGTTCTGGGTGGTTTATTTCCGTTAGGTTTGAGTCAGCTGCTTCTTATTCCGAGTAAAGAATCGAGAGTATTTTTTGACAATGTTATAGTTTATTTGCATAATACATGGAATATAAAAAAAAGAACAAAAAAAACAGAAATATTTATTAGCAATTTTGAATGTTATTGGTTTAAATAATACACTTAGGTATGGGTAGTACTATAATAGTAGAGACTTAATATATCAGTAATTTGAAATTACTGATGTAGTTTCATTACGTAGAAGAAATTACTAATTTCTTCTACGTAATGAAACTACATATCTTTTCCAAATGGTTGAAAATACATACCTATTGATGATTTTAGTCAATTTCCAGCAATTAAAGCTTTACTCATTAATAATATAATATTTATTTATTGTTTTATCCACAAGATAAAAATCTGTACAAAGGCCACTTAATGCCTAAGGCATATGATTTGATTTCAACTTCATCTAGTCCAGAAAATTGCCGAACCAGCTTATTGATTTCTGATATTTATCTAAACGTTACGGATTGAAACGAAACGAATTACGCGGGTTACTTCGCGGTTTGACGCGTTTTGTTACGCGACCGTGAAGGGTTCAGTCAAAAATGGTAAAAAAGTTGAATAATCGATCCGTGCGTAAAACTTCTCAAGAACACCTTTACTTAGATGTATGTGGTTGATAATGCTAGAATATAATTAGGTATGTAAGGAACGAGATAGATAGATGGAATATTCTATATTATGTCCATCTAGTAATATTTTGGTGTTGTAGTTTTTTTTAATAGTCATGTCTAGCAGGTAAGACCATGTTTGACCACCATATGTAAGAATGGGAAGTGTGCACACCTCAATGAGTCTTCCTACTGTGGGAATTAGAATTCAATTTTCAAGGACTAACTATTCCTTAACAGTCTAGAGCTTTTTAAATGTTTTTCCCATGTCCATTTCGTATTTCTCATCTTCTGTATGATGTATTATTTACAGTTTTGATTATTTAGACCTAGGTCTTCCAAATACCTGATATTCCGCCTCGCATACTTCATCACTCTGACAACATTATGCTGCCAGAGTGATGAAGTATGCGCTGCAGTGACCAATTGATGACACGATTGGCGCAGTGGCTGAGTGATCGACTGCTGCACCGCATGTCACGGGTTCGATTCCCGCACGGAACAAATATTTGTATTGCCTACAGGTAGTTGTTCCGGGTCTGGCGGTTTGTGTATGTGAGTTTAAATGTTTGTAAGCGCACCCACGATACAGGAGAAATTCCTAGTGTGGGGCAACGTTTTTAAAAAAAGAAAAAGAAAAGAAAATTAGGAAAAAAATAATATCTGTAAACTAATTGCGAGCAGAGGCGTGCTAAAACTGGTTCAATGGTTATTTATTATCGAACCATCCCAAATACAATGTGATTGTGGAGCCCTGTGAAATCCTTCATAGGATACGTCGCAACTCCTTTGTACAGACGCCAGCAGGTCAAGCTACCCGAAACTGTCAAATTTTCCCAATCAACCTTGAACCTTAATACTTTAGCGATAAAGTTGAAAATCTATTAAAGAAATTTGACAGTTTGTAGTAGCTTGATGTGCCGGTCTGTACCACTCATGCAATATATTCTAAGCTACCTTCCCACAATCGGTTCTCCTTCCGCATCTATTCCATGCTTAACCAAAACGAGATAGCCATTCACAAAATCCCTCTTTCTCTTTCTATCATTGTTAATCTGCTGAACAGTATCCACAATCAACACACCAAACAAAGGGTTTTCCAATCGGAACCTCTTTGTTATTTCATCACGACTCAAGGTGTTGAAGCGCCAACAAAACTGTTGCAATACTATTCTCGCTTGACTTACGATGATGAAAAAATATCCAAAACTTGGATAAGTATCCGAACTAATCCGATTATCAGATTGCCAATAATTTGGCATCGTATTCCTACTTACTTGAGTATTGCAGAGGTTACAAATCTCAGTAAGTAATGTTCGTTGTTAGTCGCGTTCGTACTTCATCGCCCATTCATTTGATATGACTTGAGAAATGTAATTTATGACATATCAAAATTAAAAGCTCACGTTAATGGACTGCAAGTAAATATTGGTAGGCTGTGGCAAAATCAAGAAATGCGTGATAAGAAAAAACTACCATTTCGATAAGTTTACATTCAAGTGGATTGAATACCTACACTAGGGATTCCCTGTGTTAAGAGATCCAGGCTCCAAAGTTCCGTTAACAATTTTATATCAAAAGGTACATTTTTTAAACTTAAAATAGGAATGAAAAGAATGTATGCACGGTGGTGTGATTTGTGTCAATTGTGATACATTGAGTTGTTTTTTTTTTTGGGTTTTCTAGGCAAGACCACACACAGGTCAGTCGTCATAATCACAAGTGATCGTGCCACATGTTGAACACTTCATTCTTGTAGAGAATCGCCACACACATCGTCAGGGTCACATAATCGATCGGAAAAAAGTTTGTAAAAGCAATAGGATATTTATAAAGACAGTGTCTTTACTTATGCTCTGCTCGCGACTTAGTCCGCGTGAAATTTCTAATGAAATAATGTAGCTTTCCATTAGTGAAAGAATTTTCGGAATTGGATCAGTAGTTCCGAAGATTACCCCCTACATACAAACTCACAAATACCTGTTTATAATATTAGTATAGAGGAAAAAAGATTAACAGTTTGTGGTTTCCTGGAATGAAGACTGGCCAATAATATCTGCTCTTCTTGTCATTCAAGAAAAAACCTTTTCGGTTAGACGAAAAGGTTTTTTTCGTGGTAACTCTTTTAAATAAGATACAATTCAGACCGGTCCATTCAATATAAGTATACGAGGTCAGTATTAAAATGTGACCTTAAGTTTCGATCTAATGAAAAGGCAGACTGTTGCATCGTTGCCAAATTGATATTTATTTATTTAAATTGAATTTTTGTTTTTTTTTTTTTTTATATTTATAAAACTTTTGCATGCCATTATACTGTACAGACGCCAGCAGGTCAAGCTACCCGAAACTGTCAAATTTTCTCAGTAAACCTTGAACCTTAATGCTTTAGCGATAACGTTGAAAATCCCGGGTTCCGTTTTTTGCCATTTGGCTACGGAACCCTAAAAAGCAGTGTCCTGCTCACCAATCAACATTCTTGCAAGACGTTCCCAGGCTATAGGACTATAGGTATCCTGTCATTGTTCCCGACAAGTTGGACCTGTTACGTGCCTACATGCATCAGTCAGGTTTTTATCAGCGTGGCCTTTATTGGCCCATTGTAATGACCGAGGCTGGCATTTGACGTAGAAATAAATGACCCTGTTCAGTCCAAGGACACAGTCTTCGTGGCTTATAGTTTATACAGCGTGTTTCATAAATGTGTGGTTATATTTAAGGGTGTGGTACAGACCATGGAACTGAGCAACTTTATCCATGGAATGAATATCGTACTCGCGAAAATAATCAGCACCCTAATAACACACTATCAAACACAATCTGAATCATTTTGAAGGATATTGCTAATCCATTGCTTCATATGTTCAAAAAATGGTCTGCCCAACAGCGTAAATAACGCAATGAATGTTGTTGAACTGTCGAAATGACAGCCGTTCATACTGTCGATGTGTTACGCAATTAGTGCGCTGGTGTCTCATACATTTGGGTCCAGTAGGTATTGAAGTTTTGATGAGACAGTTTATTTTTTATTATATTTTCGCGATTACGATGTTGGTTCAATGGAGAAAGTGGTTCAGTTTGATGGTCTGTTCCAGACCGCCATTATGACCACATCTTTCTGATACATGCTGTATAATTTAGAGGTTATGTTTAGTACGCAATTTTCTTGTTAATTAAGGGGTGTATTTTTAATTGGTTAGTTAGGATGTCGGATATGGCATCTCAATATTAAGGTCGTTTATTTGCCTTGGTAGTTTTGAGGGTTCGTTTTTCTCGTGTGTTACAAGTTGGCTTTTCTTGGTAATGAAAGCCAACTTTATAATTATTCCTTAATTGCACCGGTAATATGAACAATTTTCGGTCAATTCATCACTCAGCTTCATCATCACTCCTCTCCTAATCCAAGCCATTCGACTCGATTTCCGGCAACTCTCATCCAGCTGCTACCAGCCGCGAAGATCGTCGCTCCACCTAGCCTGAGGGCGTCCTACCTTACGTTTGCCGATTCGCGGTCTCCACTCAAGAACACATCTACCCCGGTCATCGCTTAGGTATCGTATTAAGTATTTAAGAATATGGTATAATATACAGGGTGGCAGGGACATCGACGCGCTAACTGTAACCATGGATTCATCACATGAGTCTAGACCCCATAGCGTCGAAATTTTTCGTCGGTGTATAAAAAAAAAATTGCTGTTCCATACGTTTTGACTGCGTAGCTATTGCACTTTTCTATGAAACAGAAGATTTTTTTTTGATAACCGAAGTAAAATTTCTACGCTATAGGGTCTAAACTCATGTGCTGAATCCATGGTAACAGTTTGCGCGTCGATGTCAATGCCACCCTGTATAGAATAGAATAGAATAGAATACTCTTTATTGTACACCATACAAATTACAGAACATAAATATATAAAATTTTATAAAGGGTGACACAATGGGCGGTCTTATCGCTAAGAGCGATCTTTTAAAGACAACCTTTGGATATACGTATAACCGTTTTTTATACGTAGTTACAGTTATTTGGTTTTGGGATCATGCCATACATGGCATGTCGGTTATACCTATTTGATGACATCATCATCTGTCTAGCCGTTTTCCAACTACACTGGGATTGGCTTCCAGTCTAACTGGATGCAAGCTATACCAGTATTTGATGATGTATCATTGACAATAATAATATCATTGTGGGCCTACCCTAAACTTTACATAAATCAATCACTGTGTTTTCAACCCGTTCTGTGTACACACGGCTACACGTCAAGCTATACAAAACCAGTTTGTCTTGCCCCCACTTTGTATGATATTTTCTCACAATGAACGGTCAGCCAATAATGGTTTTGCATAGCTTGATGTGTAGCCGTGTGTACACTCCGCTGTAGTTTACTCGGCTGGTCTTTAGCTGACCCCGGGGAAATCATAAACATGAAACCTACATAAATAACTAGTAATATTATAAGTGATCTAAGTGTACGTACAATATATACCTCTAGTAGTCTGCGTTGTAGTAACGCAGAGCTATACCTAAGTTTCCTTCCGATTCGCTTGAATTATTGGAAAATCGTACAAGGCCCCCCACACAATCACGCACGAATTAATTCTTAAACAAATACCTTATAAGTGTTATATCAACCTCAATTGTTATGCAATTATCAATCGTAATGTGTCCTGATTAGGTTTAAAATTACATGTATCAATATCGACAGTTGTGATTATTTGCACGCGACTGGACCTAATTTGGGGTAAGTAGTTGTGGGTAATTTACTGTATCCTTAATTTTGGTATGTCTTACAAATGTAATCATATTCTAATAACGCTTTTCCCCGACGATGTGAGGATATATGAGGAAAATTCTTCATTATCATCAGCTTAAACTCAGCAGCGTTGGTCCACCCGCGGAGTATAAGCCTTTATGCCATGCTTCCCTGGTCTGTATGAGTCGTAGAGTCGTAGACCTGGCTATTATGGTCTGCCTACACTCCATTCTACGAGGAAACTTCTTGAAAGTGCCTAAATGAGGACTGGGACAGAGCCCAACGTAGCCCTAAATTAATAGTAGGCAATGGCCTTCTGCCATACATTACCAGGCTATTATTTCGTTGACCCCAAAATGTCGGCAGTAGATATAATCAATTTTATTTAACCCTAAAATGTCCTACAGCTTTTCAACCTGTAACTTCCATGGTAACCTAGTTTTATGTTATTTTGTTAATTTAGACACCATACATAATCAGCCTATAATGTTCCCACTGCTGGGACACAGGCCTCCTCTCTGTGAGGTAGTGGGCGGGCCCAGTGCGGGTTGGTGGATGTCATATGTCTTCGAAATTTTGGTTCTAAAACATGCCGGTGTCTTCACGATGTTTCTCTTCACCGTTTTGACTAGATACCTACATTTTGTGGAATTCAATCGTTTCCATCATATTGGTTCGTAGAGAAGATGTAGTGGCAAAAATTGAAAAGAATATGCGTAGTTGGTTTGGTCATGTTGAGAGGATGGATAGCGACTAACAAAGGTATTTACAAGACAGATGTGATTGTGGAGGATGTGGAGGGACGCCCTAGTAGAACATATACTGAGTGACCTTATTAGTGTTCTTCAGAAAGGTCGGGTGCGTAATACTCACAACCGGAGTGAGTGAATGAACGTAAACGAAAGAAAAGAAGTAAAGATCGTAGCAGGTGGTATTTTGTAGTTTCTGCTTATCACTGTAGCGGTATCTACAACGCCACATGCGAACAACGCGTAATACTGACGTCACGCAAATCCTGCATCTCGCAAGCAGAGTTTACCGCGCAATTAGCATAGATACAATTTCCCAACATCAAGTCGTCGTCGGAGGATCCTCCCTTTTCTATGGAGGATGAGTGAACTTTACACCCTCACACCTCTAAACCACAATGTGAAGAAGGAGTGAATGTGTATAATATTATGTAGGTCCACTAGCTCTATTGATTGATCGCCATAGTGATCATCAGGAATAGAGTTCATAGAACAGCCCTAATGACTATGCTTGGCAAAATGGATAGGTGTTTTATTTATATATTTATTTATTAACTATGGATAACTTACAGCTAAAATAAACAGAATAAAAAATTGTATGTGAGACTGACAGCCAATTAAAAGTCATCACTTCTAAAAACAGATTAGAAAGAAAGAGTGTGAACAACACAACACAGCTACCAAAAAAAAAGAGAAAAAAAAACTATTAACATATTTCTGACTTGTATTGACTTAAAAGTCCAGCACCCTAATTACGTACCACACTTTTAATTATAATCTGAATGATTTGAAGGAAATTGCTAATCCATTGCTTCATATGTTCGAAATGTTTGTCTGCTCAACAACGTAAATAACGCAATGAATGTTGTTGAACTGTCAAAAAGCCATTGCTATTACTAGTGTGTTACGCAATTGCTCCGCTGGATTCCATTCTATCGATCCAAATGATTCAATTTCTTAGTAGTAGCTAACGATTATTGGTAAACAGTAAAGAACAGTCAGCTGGCCACGCCCCTGACTGACCTTCTACTTTCACTGTCATTACTATTGTTAGTGTGATCGATATTTATTATGACGTGTTCTTGTTACTCCATTTTTTATAGGTTAGAATTTTTTATAGGTTAGATTTTTTTTACTTTGTTTTAATTTATTTCGGTTTTATTAAAAGATAACTTGTAGAAATAGAGTTCGTTTTTATAAATTGCATATAACAAAACAAATGAAAACTGCTGCTAATCGTCGAGAATATAAACAAAATGTTGCAACGTCAAAAAAAGGTCTCATCATGTTTTGTGTTGCAAGTTAAAATTAATTTTTTTTATCAAATAATGTTAGTAAGACGCAGGCAATTTCCCATATGATTACTTAGCGGTGTATGAAATAGCTTACAGT
This sequence comes from Apamea sordens, assembly GCA_945859715.1. Taxonomy (NCBI): domain Eukaryota; kingdom Metazoa; phylum Arthropoda; class Insecta; order Lepidoptera; family Noctuidae; genus Apamea; species Apamea sordens. Next base: position 16,170,926 of record OX244005.1, on the reverse strand, counting down.
ACAAGATATTGCTCACACACTTCGTAACACATATTTCTTGCCTCAAGAAAATTTATTAGATGTAAAATTTAATATTTCACTTGATGAGAGATTGATGTTCACACATTATAAACAATCAACGATCATTCGAGAAATAAGCTGATTTACTAAGATACCCGGTGAGCAGTGGTGGTCCAGTGGTCGCGGCCGCGATTTACAAGTTGTAGGTCGTAGATTCGAACCCTGACAGGCGCATTACTTTGTGTAAATTATTTCATCACCACTGCTCTCAAAACGGTATAAGAAAACATCGTGACGAAACCGGCATGTCCTAGAACCAAAAATTCAAAGCGACATCTACTAACCCGCACTGGGCCCATGTGGTGGATTACGGCCCACTCCCTCTCACAGAGAGGAGGCCTGTGTCCCAACAGTGGGAACATTATAGGCTTATTAAGCTACTAAGATACTCCACATACCACAATTTAACTGGGGCAGTAAGTAATAAACTGTGTTGTTACTTTCACTATTACATTTCGATATAAGAAATACCTCTATGTTCTTTCATAATTTCTTTTTTATCTTTGCCTTGTTTCCTTACAAAATGCTACCTTCACCAGCCGATGTACAGTCAGCAAAAGTAGTACAGACGTCACTTTGACTGCATGTTTTGGGACACAGAGGGCAGGATAGGAGGGGTGGAGCATGGTTTGTGACATAGCTCCACAATCACACCCTGCTGCCGTTCCGTCAAGGTAGCCCCACTTTACCAGATTGGACTTACATCTTCCCACTTATGTCCGGAGACGGTTCAAGTTCAACTTTCCAGTGTTTGATCTAGTTCCTATAACCTAAAAATCACATAATTGCAAACCCCACAAAAGAAACGAAAAGCGGAAACCCAAAAAATCAACAATACACACATGATCCGTTACTAGGATACCATAGTCACACACACACCTCATTCCCATAAAGTTCAGTGACACACACAGTCTCACCCACAATGAAAAATGAGAATAAAGTGACTTATCGTGATTTAGCGTTTCCACGAACAGTCCGATGACCTCGGCTGAGGTTTTTAGACTAAGTTTCTCATGCACTATCGGGCAATCTGTAATGCTGGAATTGAAGGCTTGCTATTGTTCGGCATTTGACCTTTTTCATGAAATTGGCAGTCGTTTGACGAGTTAGCGGGGTTATAGTTAGTGGTAAATGAGTTTATGTGATGCAATCTATGAAAATAGGTAGGTATCGATATGGAATAGAAGTAGAGATCTGTTGGATGGGGCTTGTCTGGTGAAGTAGGTACCTTCAACCTTTCGTTTCCTAGGAAAGGGGTTCCGTCATGACCTGTTAAAACGACCGCCATCAAAATGTCATTTTCAGTTATTTTTTTGAATTAGGGAGTTAAAAAACGCTCTGTTTTTTAAGAGCGGTTATTGGGTGACGGTTAACCGCCTTCTTAGGAAACCAAATCTGAACAGGCATCTTACAGCCTGAATTTTCTGATAATCTACATGAAATATAATAGAAGTGGAAATCATTGAGACGTCTGGGGAAGTCTGTGATACATTGAAAGCGTCATCTTGCTGCTACAATAAAAAATGCCATAATATCCTTCCTACAAATATTATAAACGCGAAAGTTTATGAGGATGGATGGACGGTTGGATAGATGGTTGTTTGTTACTCTTTCACGCAAAAACTACTGAACTTTATATGAAATTTGGCACACAAATAGTTTATAACCAGGATTAAGACATAGTATACTTTTTATCCCGATATTCTGACGGGGTCCAAACTTATGCGGGTGAAACCGCAGGGCGCTGCTCTATGAGTTGGTTCTCATAACAATGAACCAAGTCAAACATGTACTGACGCCACAGACGTGTTAACTTTTTAACACCCTAATACCAAGTTAACTGTACTAACTTTAAAGTGTAACTTAGTTACTTACTTAGTGCAGTTTCTTATTAACTTTGTTTGGAAAATCCCAAAGAGGACATTTATATTTTAAGAAAAGTGATTTTTTAATTTGCCGTTTAAAATCTTTCTAATATATATTGACGCTTAATTGGATATAATTAAATACCTACATAAGTAAAAGGAGAGGAGGAGATGATGTCCTGGGTTCGATTCCCAAGTCGAGCTAATTGCCATCAAGATTTTCTCAGTAGCTGCCCGGAGTCAGGCTGATTACTTATATATGAGTTATTTACCTATGTACTTGTATCGAAATGTTGATAATAACATGGATCTTCCCGGGATTTCTAATAGACAATCCCATGTGGCGAAGAGACAAAATCTAGTACATTTAGTGCTCCGCATTTCCGCTATTGTTCTCACAAGCTATGTTGTGCGAACTACAGATGTGGCAATATCGCGCGTGTGCGCATTGGAATTTAGCAACTTTGGACATCCGATGTCGTTGATATAAATTTGGCAACGTCGCAGGTGCAGTGGTATAAATTGTGTAAAAGTAAATAACTTTTTTATTTAATAAATCACGGGATTTTTCTGCTCTTTAAAATTAATCTCGGGCATATCCACTTTATTCTTTCGCTGTATGAAATCAGTGTATGTAAGTACATAAATAACTCTACCTAATTCCGACGTGTCAATCCCTTTAAAGTACACTGTCCTTCAAGATACAGGATTTTCCTAGTTTTTTTTTATTTTTTTATTGACAATGGGCTCACTTTTGACCTCAATCCAGCCCAGAGGCAGGGATGAGATCTACGGTGGAACGAGCTTGCCCAGAAGAAGCCTAGTTTGAAGGGCAGGAGTCTTCTCAAATGTAATAGCCATAACCATCCCATTGTGAATTAACACTCATGTTACCTAGGCTAAGTCTTTTAGTAAAATAAATAATTACTTACTTACTTACCTCTGCTGATTACATAGGTCATAAACATAACTGGCGTAATGTGGGTGTTAAAGGTACACCTCTGCTATCCCTTCGTGCATTACAAGCGTGATATTATGTATTATTGACAATTATTTCAAAGTAATGCCCAATAAAAACGCAGAATGTTTCGTGTAAAACCAATTTTCAGCTGAACATATTCACATTTTAGTCAGAGACCTAGATATTTACCGATAACCTTTAAGCTAATTTTGTTCGCATTACCAGGTCATTGAGCTGATGGGTTGATTGCATGCTTCACGCTATATACGCATACAGAGTAGGCAGGGCTTCAGGCAATGTTTAAAATAAGTGAAGATGAGAAGGTACAGGTTTTTACGCTGTTACCTTTTTTAGATATTAATGGCTTTATTTTGCTTTCATCATTTGACTAGGTAATCTAGGTATGCATTGCTTATATTGTAAGAGCTATTTACGTGGTAGGCAATCTAATGCCCGTTTACCCTACACATAAGCTGTTGGATATTCAACTTTCAGCGCTGAGATGAGCGTCGAAAATTCAACAGCACGCTTTATGTAGCGTTCATTTAGGTAGATGTCGCCTAGCGTTAAACCAAAGTCTTAGAACCAAAAATTCGAAGACATGTGACATCTATCAACCCGAACTGTGCCTTCGTGGTGGATTACGGTCCACTCCCTCTCACAGAGAGGAGGCCTGTGTCCCAGCAGTGGGAACATTATAGGCTGCTTATGTAATTTCTTTCATTCCTCCTTCCTTTCTTCAAAAGCTTCGATCAATAATAGTACATACTAGATTCCCGATAACCGCTTCAAAAACTGCCCGAAAAACTGTAGCTCAAGTGGCCAATTGAGCGACTGATTTTTGTTCCTGATCCTTAATCTAGTACTATTATTGATCGAAGTTCAAAAGGCTTGTTTTCTCAAAACTAGACATTTAGACGCTATTGTCTGTGCCCCAGTTTCAGTGTTACGTGTGTCTAATTGTCTAGTTCTGCGCCAGTCTAGGCAAAGACCTAGTTTTTGGTAACCTTTGTTAGTATTTGACTGGATTTAAAACAGTAGTACCACGGAGTATTGATGACAGACATTTAGGCTTGCTATAGTTTGAGTAGACTATTATTAAGTTCTTGAACTTTATTGTAATTTTCAATTTCATTTGTTCTTGTACTAGTATCAATGGAAATATATTATACTAGCTGCGCCCCGCGGTTTCACCCGCATAAGTTTCGATCCCGTGGGAATATCGGAATAAAAATTCTATGTATTAATCCTGGTTATATACTGTCTGTGTGCCAAATTTCAGTCAAATCCGTTCAGTAGTTTTTGCGTGAAAGAGTAACATACATCCATCCATCCTCAAAAACTTTCGCGTTTATAATATATATTATTAGTATGATGAATAGTACCTTGTTTGTTTAGATATGGTTTTTCTTACATGCTTGTAACCACCTTGTAACAGTCTCTTGATATATTTTTTTTCTTTTGCCGGACTTTGCACGTTGAATTAATAGGTATTTCCCTTATTTTGGAACCATATAAAGTGATATAAATATAGAGGTGTGAGGATAAGGGTGTAAAGCTCACTCATCCTCCATAGAAAAAGGAGGATCCTTCTACCAGACGGTTGTCGTGTCTGGCGAGCAACTGCCCGATGATTCATGTCGGGCCGTTGTATATATGAGAGTTGCGCAGCCGCATTGGTCGATCTTCAAGGTAAAGCAATGCTTGCCGTAGTTGGTCCGGGGATGGGTGACCATCCATTAAATACGGAGACCCCTCTGTGCCTCGGAAAGCATGTTTAGCCGTTGGTTTCGACTGCCATTTGTAGATAGGTATTTGACAGTCGTTAACGTATTAACGACTGGTTGTCAGATTTTCAGGCTTCTGACTACCCATAGCTAGTCAGTCTGAAAATCCGACAACCAGTCTTTCTAAAGGGTATCGTAGTACCCAGTTACTTGGTTGTGGAAGTCATATAGCCACTTCAGTAAAATACTGGTATTCAGCTGCGTCCGGTTAGACTGGAAGCCGACTCCAACATAGTTGGGAAAAGGCTCGTCAGATTGGTTAATTGAACCGCGGCGGCAATACAAGCCTAACAAATGAAATTGAATGGACTATTGTAAGTGGTCGGAATTTTGTGATATTAGGTATTGATAAGTCGTTCGAACTTTATTGTATCTATCTTCAATTACATTTGGAAACGATTGTTTTTTTATCAATGGAAATAATAATGAACAGTACCTATTGTGTCATTGTCTGTATCAGGGCATTTTGTTTTACTATTCATTCAAAGTTAATGGCACCACTTTAGACCAAAACCATCTGCAAGATTTGAACACAATAACGTTTACCTTCTACTTTCCGTGTCGATGGTACTCTTCTTCGATATTTTATATCGTTTGGGCTCGGTAGTTGGCCACGCTGATAGCGGCATCAGTGGCATTCATTAAGTCATCCAAGGTGCAGGTGAACGGGCACTTAGGGCACTCCAGCAAGTGGGGCATGGGCTGATTAGAGGCACCGCACTCACCCTAGGTATGTCAGTAATCCCCCATTTCGACAAATTGTATCTGCCTTATTTAGGGACTATAAAGAATGAATGAATGAATGAATCGCACCGATCCCAGCGTGGTTTGACCAGACTCGATTAATCGAATGAACCCCAAGATTCGCACTAGCTCCTTAGGGACTATAAAGAAATATAAAAATACTACTTATAGCAATCGGTTCTCCGGGAGTCCTGCGGAGTAATTGCGTAACACACTAAGAGAAGGAATGGCTTTCATTTCAGTCAGACAGTTCAACAACATTCATTGCGTTATTTACGTTGCTGAGCAGACAAATTTTTCGAACATATGAAGCTTTGGATTAGCAATATCCTTCAAAATTATTCTGCTGCGGAAGTTATGAACATACATTGAATGTGGTTTTAGAAAGCTAGTAATAATAGAGGGATGCAAAGTATATCCTGAGAGCGTAGATAAATGGCAATCGCTTTCAAAGCGTTTCGTATATTTACAACGCTTTCAATCGGATTGACATACTAAGCTTTTCGGTAGCTAATGTCAATCCTGTTGAAAACGTTTTGTCGCTTTCGCTGATAGAATATCACCTTGTCTGAGCCCTTTGGCCATTCTGAACGAACTATTGTTTATATTATAAAGTAAAATTAACCTTGTATAGCACGACAACTTTCTTTCTAGTCTGCGCATGTCACAGGAAATGGTCATCCTTCTCAAACACCTGGCTAGAATTCTAAGAGGTGCAACTGCATTGATATGTTTAAAAGGTGGGTACGGAGCTATGGAGTGTGTAGCACTTACTGAAGTAAGTTCAATAACCTGAAAATGGACAACTTGCAAGTCACACCCACTGCAAACTCGTTTAAAATAATTAACTATGAATATTATTACTTGGCGTGTGTTAACCGAGCAAATGCAAACGTCGCTATTTTTAAATTTAAGGTTACCCACCGTACCTCTGTTTTTGGTACTTTTGTTGTACCTCCATGGCGGATACCCTCAACTATGTAGGGCGTTACGCCCTCATGAAGAGGAGATGGCTAATACTTTTGTCTTACCAAGGGGTATCGTATTACCCAATAACTGGGTTGTGCAGGTCAGACAGGCAGTCGCTCCATGTAAAATGCTGTTATTCAACTGCATCCGGTTAGACTGGAAGCCGACCCCAACATAGTTGGAAAAAGGCTAGATGATGATGACTGCTTATGGATTAGAATCAAGTTCTAACCTAACAGATGATAGTGCTGCTGGGGAGTTTGTTGCACCACTTCTTCGCAGAGCATTCCGAAGTGGTAGCGGTTTTTCGGGGTACTGCCTTATGTAATGTTGACGTTCAAAAAGTGGATTCTTAGCCTAGTGTGACTAAATTACTTTTGTACTAATTTGTTTTTTTTTACCGTAACACTAAACACTGCAAGGTACTTGGAACGTGTTATAATTATAATGAATGATGGCTATTTCATGCATACTATGGCATTAGTGCTGGTTTACATTTGTAAGTATGTTTACGTAATTATTAGTAATATAGTGCAAATGATGTGATGACATGAAGAGCGAGTGGTAATTGTAGAATTTTCTAAATATCATTCTCATAAAAATAATGAACTGAGAAAGAATCAGTTGATTAATTTTATGAGAGTTATATTTTAAGAAGAGCCACAATCCAACAAGTAGAATATACAATGATATGAACAAAGATTGTTATGAAGAAAAACACTGGGAGATTGTCCAAACCAGTGTGCTTTTTTATCATTTCTAAGGGGATGATATTATCGTGGACGTCCAAGACGGCGTCCACATCATGGCATCACAATAACACGGGGAAGTAAAATGTATGGAAATATATCAAGATGCTTTTATATATCCACGATAATGTTATAACGAACACCATACATTTTATGGACGCGAACGTAGACATCCAGGATGTTATAATTATATAAATTACAAAACCGCACAATGGCTGATGAATCTAAAACCAAACTAAATAATAATTTACGCAAACATAAACTATAAAATAACAATATCAACGCAATCATTACAGATATACATTACCTTAATACTAATCCAACAAAAACTAGATCCGGTATTACACCTGAAATGGACAAATTATATCCTAATGACTGTTAGAACAATCATTATGATCGAATCGATAGCCAAGGTCGAGTGAACGTTTCGATTCTAGTAATCGTTTGTATTTTAGTTCAGTAGCCTTTAGTGGCAATGAAAGAAGCAAAAACTATAGTTTATATCCTTTAAGAGGTAGCTATAGAAAAACTATAAATAATGATTGTGCGTGAATGGATAATATTTTTTATGCAATTGGAAACATGGAAATAGTAGTTTAAATCAGTGGTATTTAAATTAGATTGTGGTTTTTGTCGTTCTCCTTAGTGTTGGATTGTGTTGTGGCTACGGCTGATGATGGTGCCGAGTAAATTGTTCCACTTTGAATCTAATTTAAACGTGGGTGCGTTCTTGCCTTTTTTGTCGCTTCTAGTTTATCTAAATTCTGGAATCTTTCATTCTTTGTCTTTAGCGTCAATTCTCATCTTTCTAATCCTTATAAGTCTTCGGACAATTCCTCTCCTTATTCTCGACCTTAAATTAAGTTTCCTATATTAAACTTCCACAGACTGTCTATCGTATACTTAGTACACTTTTTAGCCTTTTTCTTTATGTTTGGGTCTAACTAGTGTAGCCAAATGCGATTCAATATCAATATTCCTTAGAGCATCTATCTTCTGTTCAGGTAGTGTACCTATTCCAGTTTTCCTCTACATTATCCTGTCTCCTAAACCATAAATGGTTTCTGGTTCTTGGCTGCCCTTTGTGTGCAAGTTATGACATTGTCACTTGATTCTATCAATGACAACGTGGAAAATCCCTCGCGCATTACGATTTATGTCGAAATTGTTTTTACAAAAACAGTTTCCGAATGAAAAAAATGGCAGCCTAATTGCGTAACACACTCTAAATCTCAATCTGAATCATTTTGAAGGATATTGCTAATCCATTGCTTTAACTGCCAAAAAGAAAGCCATTGCTACTAATAACGTGTAACGCAATTACTCGGCTGAATAGATGTGAGTCAGCTATCGTTATTTGGAGGTTAAGTTTCACAAGGTTTAATTTCTATAACTTTTCTCAAGTCAAGTCTACACTTATTTAGTTCATTAATCAGTCTAAAAAAGTATCTAATTTCTAATTGTATTTGTCAACTGCTATTGTTATAGTTTTAGTCGCACAGGCAGTGTGGGAAACGTGAATGGGTGCTTATTTCTCGTCCATTTCCTCATGCGGTGCAATCGCAGCTATTATCTGTCGCAATTGTTATTGTGTGCGCTTATTTTGTCGTCGGCTTATTGATGTAGATGTGTTTTTTAACCGACTTCAAAAAAAGGAGGAGGTTCTCAATTCGGTTGTATTTTTTTTTTTTTATTTTTTTTTTTTTTATTTTTTTTTTTTTTATTTTTTTTTTTTATGTTTGTTACCTCAGAACTCCGTTGTTTATGGATCGATTTGCAAAATTTTTTTTTAACTTTAAAGGATATGCTTCCAGATTGGTCCCATTTTTTTCAAAATCCAGTTCTGATGATGGGATCCATGAGGAATCGAGGGAACTCCTCAAATATTATAGGCAACTATATAGTAATTTTAATATTTTCATCGAGAAATCAAGCGTTTACAGTCAAAAAGTAACATTTGATGAAGTGGAACTGGTGAAGAAGATCAGATATGGCTAACGGAACTTGTCACTCGCATAGATATCACAATCAAGATAGTTAAGCAACTATGACAATACAAATAAACATACAATCCTGAATAGTTATATTGAAAATGTTATCATTGAACTGATCTGATGATCATGATGGAGCCGGAAGACAGGTACCGGAACTCCGTAATTAATCAACGTATTCTAGCCGTGTTTGGGCTTATTAGAATTGTCATGAAATGCACTTTGGCTATAAGTTACTATCGAACTGATCTGATGATGGAGCTGGAAGGTGGAAGGTTGGCATGAGAACTTCAAAATAAAACAATGTATCCTAGCAGTATTTGGGCTTAGAACGATTCGATATAAATTGTGTCCAAGGAATTATGAGCACCTATTGGTAACTGTATTTGTGGTCCTTGACTTAATGCTGGTTGGAGCGTTTTCTGACCAGACTCGATAGCATGTATTGGTGGTTGGGGGAGATTGCTGCTTGGTGTAAATGTTGGACTCTCCATAATTTCCATTGCGAATTGTTCCGATTCAGGTCTAAATGATTGCATTTGGTTGTCTACAGCTACAACTAGTGGTGTTAACGAGTACACATTAAGATTGTCCCGTAAATTCCCTCCTGATGCTTTATTGGGCGATACAAATAAATTACGTCGTAAGACGGTATGTAAATCGTTCAGGTCTGTAAAATGCATGCAACAAGCGGCACCATTCATAGGAGCTGAAGCACCCTTGGCACCTCGTGCATGGGAATCAAATAGGTAATAATTTGATGTCCTGTAATGTACTGCTACCGAGATTGCGTTTACTGTAAGTATTCCACTAGAATATTCTGTGAAAAAACTTCTTAAAGCATTACTCAGATTAGGAAAACCATCGGTACTGTTGTCGTTATCTAAGTGACCATTAAAATTGGTTTCTTCAAGTACTGTAATCGCTATATTTCGTCTATTATAAACAAGACTTGGCATAAGATCGGTTACAGCAAGGTATTCAGGGTTTACTTCACCAAACGCAGGATTATTTCTAGAAGCGATGCAGTCATTATAATACTTATCGCCAATAATCACTATATAATCGATATCACTCTTGGACCACTTGTTTGGATCTAATACATTGAATGCTGCACATGCAACAGCTGCTATTCCGGTGCATTGTTTACCCCGTGAAGAATTAAACCGTAAGTCTCCTTGGTGAAATGATCCGCGTAATATCGCCTTGTTGTCATTTATAATGACGTAATGGTTCGAAGAAGTTTCCACAGTACCCTCTTCTTGAATAGTATTTTCCGCTATTTGAACTAACGGAGTAATAGGTATTTGCCGTAGTTTCAAAATGTGCTCGGACATCTCTATAAAGATGGTTGTTGGAAATTAACCAAGTTAAAGCTTCATTTAATCGTTGCGTATCCACAACGAATTCTTTAGAACTTGAAAGGTTCTCGAGAGTTTCCACAACCAAAATTAAACCAGCCTGATGGGCTGTCAGTGGTAACTGCTCGGCTATTTCAACAACATCTTTTGAAATAAAATAACCTGCCCCTTGCACCAATTTTGGCTGAAACGGTTGTTTAGTTTCACAATCTTTAAAAACGGTACAATTCGACATAAAAACCGTTCTTCAAAGCTCGTCAAATTGGCTAATTCAGGTGGTATTTCTGCAGGCATCATTTTATTCCAATATGCAGTTGGTGGAATTTTTCTTTTCCGTACCTATATGATTATTACAACGGGAGCATGTCGTTATTTTATCTAAAGCAATTAATTCTTCAGGTAACAGTGTATTATACATATTTGCTCGTAAATTGAACCGCTGTTGTGGATAAATATTTTTTTACAAACATCGCATGAAACATCGGCGAAAACATTGATAGTTGTTTGAAAAGACTGTTCATTAGTTCAGTCTCTTTGTATTTTACCGGCTTATCTATGCACGTGTGTATTGAATAATGCTAAAATAGATTACATTCCGTTGGGAGTCTTTGAATTTTACCTGTCTGTTGAATTTATACCAAAGATTAATTTAACTTTTTTTATTGTAACTATAAGAATCGACAGTGTTTCATGCGTCATATTATCATCTCTCTACGGGATCAAATTAAAGATCCGAAAGTAGACAGTAATATGTACCTACTTGTATGATATTGGTACTTCTTCAAAATAATATTCTATGTAGAAAAGATATTAACTACGTTGCCATTATATTATAATAAAAAATACACTAAACGGCTAGAAATAAAAAAACTTTTTACAAAAAAAAAAAAAACCGCCTTCAAAAAAAGACAAAACAAAAACGTTCCTGCACTAAAAAGTAAAAAATAAAAAATTGAATTCCTGTAAAGAAACTTAATTTAAAGGTAAACTTATTTGACATTAATATTTTGCAAATATTCAAAATTGTTTACTTCTTTTTGGAGTCGGTGCCAGCCAAGGCAAGGAAATACGTATGGGCAACAATACCTCGAAAAACGACCTCTAACATTTACTATAAAACTACCAAGATACCTATTGCATACCTAGAATAATTAAAACACAAATACAGACTAGACTGTACTCTAAAACAAATTGACACAATTTTTACAATAATTTCTTTTAAATAATAATAATTATAAATACCTACGTATAAAAATCCCCTGCCACTTTTTAAGTACTTTGAAATTTTTGAAGCATTAAGTTTGTAAGCATCTGTTTTAAAATTTTATAATCGTGAATTGAAAAAATAAATGGCACAGGATACAACTGCTGGCACCGACTCCAAAAAGAAGTAAACAATTTTGAATATTTGCAAAATATTAATGTCAAATAAGTTTACCTTTAAATTAAGTTTCTTTACAGGAATTCAATTTTTTATTTTTTACTTTTTAGTGCAGGAACGTTTTTGTTTTGTCTTTTTTTGAAGGCGGTTTTTTTTTTTGTATTTTGGTGTTTCTTTTGTGGCTGTAACGTTTTATAATAGATGTTTTATGAATTGTAATGTTGTTTTAATTGAACTGCTTTCAATTTAATTTATTGATAGTTCTCTACATTGTGTATGATAAATAAATTGATTGTGTTTGTTTTTTAATTTATGTTTTCGTAAGTGTTGCCACATACCTAAAGAGTTTATTTTGGACTGTGACTACTTAATTCAATTCTGGATTTTGTTTAGTTCCTTAAAATAATAATTCGATGTTTGAGATTAGAGTTAGGTATTATTCGATAAGGAATTCTTTCCGAGTCAGAGAGAAAAACTCTCCAGTTTGACTTATAAGCCGACAACACGTATCATTTTCCTTAAAAATAACCCAATATTCTTTTGCTCATGCCAATAATACCAAGAGTAATACTTACCTAGTTATTTTTGTTATTTGACTTGGCAATAAATCAGCAAATGTTTGCTTGTGTGGATTATTATTTATGCAGACGAGCCAAAGACGAACTATTTACGATGAAGTTTAGTAAACATTGTAATTTAGATATGGCTGATTGTAGACCGAAAATAGATTGCACCAAGACTAAAATAACCTATTTCTTATAATAAAAAAAAAAAAGTTTATTTTGGCTTACAAAGGATCATATAGGGGATGGGGGATTAATATAGGTATAATACCTCCGACCGATTTCGGTTACGATGGCCAATCTCAACGGAGATTAGCCAGGTACGCAGGAGATATTATAGTGCACAAGTGTGTGCGCAAACACAGGTGCACTCGCTGTTCCTTTACTCTCATAGTCCGATGGCGATGATGGCAATCTGACACGACCGGGGAGAGATCAGGCGCAGGACCAACGTGTGACTTTACGTGCTTTTCGAGACACGGGGGTATTAAGCCGTCAAATGCCAAACTGCGGACTGTTACTAAGAAATTCCTAATGGAAACTGAATAGCACTTTGGCCGATCCGGGAATCGAACGTAAGACCCCACGCTCAGCAGTCGCACTTGCAACCACGAGCCCAACGGGGCAGTATAGGTATGTGTAATGGTAATGTTTTAAAGACTATAGTATGGTTTTGAAACTGACTTAAAAGTCACTAAAATGCGTTTCAAGTTTCAACTGAAACACCTGGCGAAAAACACTACAAAACAGAAATTACTTTTTTATTCCTTTTTAAAATTCATATTTTATATCAAATAATGCAATATTCACACGAGTTGTGTTGAAAAATCGTAAAACTAAACATACGAATTAACTACACAGAAAAAAGTACTCTTTTCAGTTAATAATAGATTTTAAATTGGCTTTGACATTTAGATTTTTTAAAGCAGCATGAACACAAAGTAGAATGAAATCTTTAGCTTTTCCGATAAGGTTGATATTGCATTGTCCAGTGCGAATCAGAAAAGCAAAATAATTCAAGTCGTCGATATCACTGTTACTACTGGTAGAATTTTAATCAGTACGTTTGTATTTACATGCAATGTTGTTGGTCAATGTTAAACAACAGATTTGTTCATTCACAACCGTCGCGTCGCTATTTTAACTGTGCGGTACAGACTGAAGACTTAGTGATAGACCGAACTTCTTGATCATACGTTCACCATACACATATTTACTTATGGAGAATACTCAAAGACATAGATTCCCTTGTTCACAAACTAAACTAAATTTAAGTTCAGTGCATATTTTTCTTTCTATTTCATTAAGAAAAGGACAGAAGATAAATATTAGTTTAGTCCTGTCAAATTAAGATACTCCATAGACAATTTAGACGTGATTAATAACATGGCTACTAAAAATACGTCAATTTACGTCAGGCGCTGACTAATTTGACAGGACAAAACTAATATTTATCTTTTGTCCTTATAATGTTACAGTCTTAGCGAAACCTTCACCAGCGGGGTAATTGCATAACACACCATCAGTGGCAATGGGTTTAATTTTGACAGTTCAACGATATTCATTGCGTTATTAGCGTTGTTGAGCAGACACATTTTTCAACCATATGAAGCAATGGATTAGCAATATCCTTCAAAATAATTCGGTTAAAAATTGATAGTGTGTTACGTAATTAGGCCACTGATATAGCAATATTATATTGTTGATTTAGTTTAGAACAGTTTAAGTCATGATGGGGCTGTGATTCCACTGTGGATAAAAGCCCCTTATAAAATTTAAGAATATAAACTCCTTGATCATAAAAAAAATTGTGGCTTAGGTATTTCACCTAAACGCCTGCCGGTCTGTACTGTAAAAATCTCACCGTGAAAACACTAAACACAATATTTTTTTTGTACGCAGAATCTAGGTACTATCGATCTATTCTGTAAAAATATCACCGTGAAAACTTAGGTAAAGTGAGCATGAAGTGAGCTGTCAATATTGTCAATCTCAATCATCAAGTGAAATGACAGCTCACTCTGCGTTCAAAAAAAGATCGTTCGAAACCGAGATAGTAATTTGACAGGTGTAATGTCAAACTCCTATATATCTACTAAAAAAAGCAAACACAAAACACTAAATGATTACTATCTGGGATTAAAAAACGAACTTTAGGTATAGTAGTGTTAAAAAAGTATAAGATGGTACGGAAATGGCACTAACGTGGTGAAACTGACACCATGTGGCCTATCGATGTAAAACGGTAATTTCTACCTTCTGGGGCTGCAGTCTCGACATTCATAGCGATCGCTTTACGACCGAATTGACAAAGTCCCGGATTGACAGGTGTAATGTATGGAGTGACAGGACTTTGCGACCGATTATAGTCATAAATCGATCGGATCGCTATGAATGTCGAGACTGTAGCTCCAGGTAATTAAAACTGTTACTTATACCTCGTACTTATATAATTAACATGTGGATGTTATGCTGTACCTACTTAAGTATACATTGCGTTCATAACCCAGAGACAACGTCGAAAAGTGAAAAGTCTTCATATAGTACCTGCAATTTTTCCGCCACTTAAATCTATTGTCTTTACCTCTAACTGATGTTACCAGCACCAAAAACGCCCTTGACCTCATTTTACTCTCGCCAAAAATCTCATAAGAAAAACTGCAGCTAAAAAAACCGCGAGGAATGTTTTAGTTATGTCAGGTTTAGTGGCTAACCGCAGTCATTGCGTGCCAACCTGTCTAGATAACCACGTTATTGGGTTAACGTAACGTTACGCTAACTGCGACTGTTACGTTTCATCTCTTATCTTTGGTTTTAGGAGTTTGATGTGATAATATTGTGTGTGATATGATATGGGAGTTACTAGGCCAAGTTTTTCTTTTACTGAAAATGAAATATGTATGGTAATGAATTTTGTAACCTGAATGAAAATGTTAGCAGAGATTGTTCTAAAGATCTATATTGCACATGCGAATTACGTCGTTATTTTGGCATTATCATTGTTTCTAAAGCAAACTGCTTATTTTGCGGCCACAAAAAATAACTGTAAAAGTTTTTTCTTTATTTTTCCTGGCAACATTTTAAATCTATATTTTTCTTTTTACAGGTAAGGACAATGCTTCTATTCAGCCTCCTACACATAACTGAGTAAGTAATTTTAAAATAAGAACTTTGTGTAACTTCATTCTTTCAAGGAGACTTTATAATAGAAATACTCGGAAGTACGAGGAGCTAAGTGTTGAAAGAAATAAAACCGTAAATGGGATATGTTTTCAATAAAGTGTTCTTAGAAAACGTTTCATACGACAGAGTAACTGTAAAGTGCAGTTATATTACCTTCTTGACATTTTTATTAACGGTTTACGGTTATCTATGTTTTATTGCCCTAGACGTATAATTGGTTGTGAAGGTATCCTTTCGATTAATTTGGAATTTGCTGATGAAATAAGTGCAAACACTTTAATTAAAAATATATTTTCTTAGTCAAAACTACGAGTACCTACCAATCACGGTAAAATCAATACCCCGAGGGGCAATATTCCCGTATTTTTAAGAACGTTCGCATTCTACGCTGTCTCGGTCTGTCAAAAATACAATCAATTTATATACATTTTTGACAAGTTTTTGATATTGATTGACCCTGAGATGAGATTGCGACTTGTATTTGAACGTTTTTAAGTACCAGAATAGGCCTTCTGGTAAAATAGTATCTAGTAAAAATTAATAAAGTTTACCAATATATTCAAATAATATTAACTGAAACTACATTTGAAACTGTACAGAACTTCATTACGATGAGGTAACTAATTTAACGGCCTGCTCCCTGCTACGAATATTATATTTTCATCGAAATAACTAGAGCGTTGCCACTTCAGTATAAATAACAAAAGCTACGTCACATGTCATGCATTTTGACGTTTCTCTATTGATATGAGCCGCCATGTTTTTTACGTTTGTGTTCCATTTTCAAATGAAAAACCGTATGGTTACTGGCCGTCACTAAAGTTTATTGGATTTTATTAAAAAAGTGAAGTCCAACTGACAGTTGACCTGAATAATTGGCGGGAATTTTGACGTTTGTTTTTTGGTACTGATTGATTCACGGGCTTTTCAACATTGAGACACATGAAATGGAATTACAACGTTTATTAAGTATTAGTAAGTAGTCGAGTTCTTGTTATTTATTTATATTTGTGCTCTTAAAATAACACAAGAATGTGCAAGGCGTCCATGTTGAAACTCGTGACAATCATCAGGAGGAAACGCGTAGTTACGGTGGCCATAAGCGATGGTGACAGAACCCATTACTGTATGAGCATGTACACTTTCACAATACAATTAAAGATACATTTTTGTTATGGTTTCTTTGCCATATAGGTACGTAGGGTTCTGCGTAAGTCATAATATTTTTTAATTATACGAAGGGGTAGCCAAATGACCTCTCAATTTTCATCAGTCATATTTCCTTTTTAACCTTTTACATTAATTAGCTGAACACTAGTCCAGGATCCAGGATGCTTCTCAAAAAAATCTGATAGAATAATCCTATAACTTTTTGCCTGACCTGGTACCAGGGAGTCGTGGTAGACCAGTGAGGCAGTTATTTTGATTTTCGCCCTCCTATTTATTATGTCCTATTTTTTGTGTTTGTTATGTATTTGTTATTTATTTTGTAGTGTGCCATGTATTTTTTATGCGATGTATTTTTGTGGTGTACAATAAAGTATATATAAATAAATAATAATAATAAATATTATAGCATAGCAACTTATGTTTTATTAACTTGTAAGTAAAACCTTATGAAACAACCTTGATTTCTGCCGAGATCCGGTTACACGAAGACGTAAATTAGATATAATTTGATCTATTTGATATTGAAATTCGATTATATTGTCAAGTACGCGGTTAGTGGCACGCCGACATAGTTTTGACAAGGTATCTTAATAACAATGTGTTGAAATTGATATGATTCAACATTGTTCGTGATATTACATTTACAAATATTGAGATTCGTTTATAAAAACTCAATATTAGTAAAGATCTCTCAAGATAGTCTGTAAAGATAGTCTCTGAAGATAGTCTCTAAAGATAGTCTTTGAAGATAGTCTCTAAATAAAAAAAATAACATGTCACTAGCGTGTTATCAAGATTATCGGGGCTGATTCCTCAGGCTGCGTCGAAGTTATTGTCATTCTTCCCTCTCCAGGAAAATTACAGAAATACTCATTTATCCTCCGATTCGTTTGGCTACCTTAGAATGATTTTCAAACAATACTCAAGGAAAATTTCAAGTGGCAGACGATTTTCCCACCGACTAATTTCGAATAAATTATTCGAAGCCTATAAAAGTATTGAAATATTTTGATCGTAGGAATACCTAGCATTAGTTTTCTTTGCGCTAATTATATTAGCATACAATTAGTTAGATTGTCCTTGGTACTGGACATAAGGCTGTGTTTAATTATAGTTCAACAGGGCTGGCTTTAGAAGGGACCAACTTAAAATTATTTATTACTAGCTGCATCGCGCGGTTTCACACGCATAAGTTTCGATTCCGTTTGAATATCCTATGTGTTAATCCTGGTTATAAACCATCTGTGTGCCAAATTTCATCCAAATCCGTTTAATGAAAGAGAGATAAAAAATGAAAGAGTAACAAACATCCATCCACACAAACTTTCACGTTTATACTCGTAAAATTAGTAGGATAGGATTAGGTACCCTTGGTTGTACTCGTATCTTAATAGGGATCTATTTTGTTTACCAGCACCCCAATTGCGTAACTCTCTCATAAATGTTGAAGAAGATCAGAGGGGAAATTCTCGTAATTTTAAGACCGTTCACAGTCTGATCTCAGTCTCAATCTGTCAAAAAATACTTCTAATCTCCCTACATTTTGACAAGTTTTTGACATTTGTGTGTCGCTGAGATGAGACTGCGACTAGATTTTGAACGTTTTAAATTACGAGAATTGGCCTTCTGATAATTGCTTCATATTATGTTAAAACAATTGAAAATAACGCTATTAATATTTTGTAATTGTCAAAATTGGACTTGTGTTTGTGTGTGTTAAGTAATTAGGCTGCACAATCGCATATGAGTTTACTACCAAGACTAAAATAATGTTGACCCCTATTAGGTTTAGTATACATAACATACATAATCAGACTATAATGTTCCCACTGCTGGGACACAGGCCTCCTCTCTGTGAGAAGGAGTGGGACGTAATCCACCACGCGAGCCCAGTGCGGGTTGGCAGGCAGGCAGGTTCTAGGACATGCCGGTTTCCTCACGATGTTTTCCTTCACCGTTTTGAGAGCAGTGGTGATGAAATAACTTATGCAAAGTTAAGCACCTGTCTGGGTTTGACCCTACGACCTACAACTCGTAATTTGCGGCCGTTACCAAATTGGCCACTATATTGCTCTATCTAGGTTTAGTTTGCGTAATCTAAATCCGTCTCTGTTACCCTATCTGATTGTTTCCATAGTGTACAATGTAATGTACAAACACTATGTACCTAAAGGTGTCTAAAAGTCAACAATAAATTGACACGAATTTATGACTAGTGTCAATGTGGAAGATTTACTTACTCTGGTTCTTATAAGTATGTGTTATGTAGCACTACAGATTTTAATATCCTGCACATGGCTTTGAATTTGTTTTAGACGTTCGTGATTAAAATATAATTGGGGCGTTCTTTGTTTTTGATTATAAGGTACCTATATTAATTGAGTATAGTATTTTAGTATTTTATGTATCCATTTGTTATAAATTATGAATCTACTATGTGTACTTACTCTTAATTAAAGAAAGTACACAACTTATGGCATTATACGAAATTTGATCTACGTAAAACTCGTACCCATTCCCGCCCTATTAGTAAGTACCGTTAAAAATTCAAAATGGCCGACTGCATTTGACATATCGGGACAGTGACCATCATTTAATTAGGAATTTGTACTAAAATATGGCCTATTTCTTATGCAATTAACTATCAAGTGAAATGCTAACCCTTTTGGAATTTAGGACAGCTGCACACGAGATCAAGTTGGTCCTTTGATGGTTCTTTGTTGAAATGTCAGCAAACGCACCTTGACGCGTGCGCGCAAGGCAGCTGTCAAGTTTTTGTCTAATAATGAGAAGAGTATGTTCCTATAATCGGAATAATGGAATTAAGAGAGTACTGGTAGACGGTAGCATATTTTTATTCAGCTGGTGGAATTAGGTTCAATGATACAGCTGGGTTAATGTGCAAAAAGTGGACTAGTGTCCAAGTGACATTTCGTTTTGAAAATAGGTCGATTCTTTTTTCATGACGGACCGTTCGCTGTCTTTTAATTTTGTCTTCGTCATGCAAACGTTTTAATTTTGTGGTGTTTTTCTTTATCTTTTTTTAGGAGTCCTCGAGTCTTAAATAAATTCCTATTCCTATAGGTTGTCTATTAGACAAGCGCCATTCTTTTGTTGATTTTATCAAGATTGTGTCCCTGTTTGGGCGAATTAAGTGGCCAAACTAACTAATCTGCATTCGCGATTTATTTGCCAAAAATGTAAACAAATATGAGTTTCTGGAGAAATAACTTTAAATCCACATTTTTATAACTTTTTCTATAGTGCTAGTCACTCTGAAATCAACTTAAACTTAATTGCCATTAAAATAAAGAAGATTTTTTTTTTTTTACTTGAAATAACATCAATTTGAAACGTGTTGTACTCCGACTGAAAGTAGTTTTAGCTGTTTTCTTTGAAGATCGTTATTTTTTCTACAAACAATACAGTGCGAAGTACGAATCTACACTATCCTGGGGGTCTACTCCGAAGTAGTATCGGCCGAATGGTCGGCCGTTTCCTGCTACGAAATTACTATTTGGTTCGGTCGGTTCCGATCCTACACTCCTAAACTCTTTCGAATATTGACTATGGTCCCGACCCAACTGAGCTGATCCGAACTTTTTTCGCATTTTTCAATAATATTCGGTTCGGCCATGTGTCGGTCCGATCCGAACATTCGCACTTTGCACTTCGGAGTAGGCCCCCTGTTTATATTATTTCTCCCTACTTCGTTACGGTCTACTTAATTACCATTCTCACGTAAGAAAGTCTTATTCATTACCTGTCAATGTGACGTGTTATAACCATATTATAATGGCTTCCATGTTGCCATTAATTGACAATATAACCTGTGTATCTATTGTTCAACACAATAGGTGATTAATTTTTTTTTAAAGAAAATCTTTTTAATGAATCATTGAGTTTTATAATCGTAGGTATAAGGAAATTCAGTTTACATAATAATATTTTTTGCGCTTTTTCTTTGCGGGAAGTGTGACTTAACTCAATTAATGGTTTGCGCTTGTGATACTTGTGTGAAAGTATTTAGCACTTATGAGAAAAGGCCTTTGCCCTGCTGTGGGACAATAAAAAACTTAAGAGGTGTCAAGGGACACCCGGATGGAACGAAGTATAACTGGCTTGCTTTCTTTAAGAGAGAGAGAGAGAGACAGACAGAGAAACACGCGCACGCTGCACGGCTTACAACTATAGCAAAAACGTGTCGTTCCAACTTTTGGTCTTAATTTTTTTCGTCTAGCCCCCTTTCGCAACGCGCGATAAGGAACTTCGTTCCAAAAGTCTGGAATAATTATTATTTTGGTTTTTTCATTTTATTTTCTCAGGTAAGTTAGTGTAGCGGTATCTACAACGCCACATGCGAACAACGCGTCATACTGACGTCACGCAAATCCTGCATCTCGCAAGCAGAGTTTACCGCGCAGTTAGCATAGATACAATTTCCCAACATCAATCGTTGGGCAAATGCCCGCCAGACACAACACCCGTCTGGTCGGAGGATCCTCCCTTTTCTATGGAGGGTGAGCGAACTTTACACCCTGTTCCTCATGCCTCCAAATTAGTAAGTTCAGAATCTCACGGGTCCATTCTAATTATTATTATGTGAAGGTATTTTTTTTTTAAATTGCTAAATGGGCCAGCTATTGACCTCGATCACGCCTGATGGAAAGCGATAGATGAGGTCTATGATGGAACGAGCGTGCCCAGAAGAAGCCTGTTCACTCTTGCTTTGAAGGCAGATGGGTTAAACGTTGAAGAGAACACAGACGCTGGCAGAAAGTTCCACACTTTGGCTATGCGCTTATTATTATTTATTTCAAGATAATCGGATAACAAAGATCCGTAGTGTTAGTAAAGTACCTTATAACTAGCGTTAGTATATACATAAAATAAAAAATAAAAAAAAAACAATTTGGGTATGAGTCACCTTGTAAAGAAGACGAAACCAGTTTCTCAACCGGTCATCTTTTCCACAAAGTGCCTCATAAAAGGGGAAAACACATTCTCAGACACTGTTTTTAGAATGCTGTTGCCACTGGCCCGGGTTCTAGCTGCCACAGACGCTATTTTCTTCCGCACAATTGCGTGGAAGCCGTCAGTACGGCTCTGCGTAAACATCTCTGACGCACTACAGAACCGGGGCAGTCTCAAGAGCATTCTAAAAACATTGTTGTACTGGACGCGCAGGACATCTAGCGACCTTTTGGTGTAGCTGACCCACAGACCACCCGTGTACAGACCCTGACAATACGCTTTGAAAAGCGAAAATGTGGAGGAGAAGCGCTGAGTATGACAGGTCGGGATATCAAACAAGTGTTTTTGCTTCAAAAGAAATTATTGCCGTCACTTTATTCAGTTGTAAGCTGCACTACTTATCTGTTTTTATTTTATTAGCCTTTAGTTTCCCACAGCTGGGCAAAGGCCTTCCTACTCTTTTCCACCTCTGTCTTACTATCTCAAGTTAAATCAAGTAATTAAGTTAATTGAAAAATAAGACGAAGATAATTCAGCACGAATCGTTGGTATAGTTTTAGATAGAAGCTTAATTTCTTGAGTGCTTGGGTGGTGGAGGTATTCCCATTCATCAACGATGTTTATATAAAAGAATATATGCAAACACAACTCCCCAACTCTTACATCAACTTAATTAATATACATAGTTCTCTTGTTCTGTTTATCCTCTTATCCACAATCTATATTATTTGGGCGTCAATTAAGATAAAAGCTCTTTCCTTGAGCTTCCTCTCACAACTTCCGGCCGACACTTGAGCTTCAAGTTACTTCCGGTCTCGAGCCGCTAAAATGGCGCTGTTAAAAGCTTGTTTACTTTGGAAGTGCTTGGCGGCATAATTTATGTTCTGTTATTTTATTTATGTGTTTTAATAAATTATTTTTAACTGTATATAATATCGTTTCGTCAATGTGTGGAGGCGCATGTGCAGATGTGGACGAGTGTCCGTCCAAGATGGTGTAGTTTCATTAAATTCAAATTAAAATAAATAAATAAATTAAGTAGGTATTAAGAAAATACCCTTAAGAATTGATTTTGTAATAAAAAAACCTCAGAGTAAAATGCGTAATATAAAGTTGGGTTCGAAAACATCGAGCCCAAATAAAGTAAATACCCCTTACTCCATTAAAAAAACATTTTTCAGCTAAATTAAAAACACATACCTTCACGTAATTACTCTCCATAAGCACAAGAACACACATCACTGTTCTTTATCTTCATTATATCACTAGCACGTGTTACCACAAGAGGGATCGGGGTTCAATTCCCCGGTGTTGCATTTTTTATCAAAACTTTGTGGGTAGGACAGCTGATAGAGCGGAAGGAAGTAGGTAGGCACAGTCTTGTCTATGACAAATGGCGAACGTTTTTATTAAAAACTAGCTTCTGCCCGCGGCTTCGCCCGCGTGGATGTCGGAAATTTACCCACGGGAACGTGCTAACAGGATAAAATGTAGGTATGTGCTTCCCCAGAATGCCATCTATCTCGCAGGCCCTTTGTGGCTAATTACAATAGAAAACCAATTGTGTCTCATTAGTGGTGATTAAGAGGGTACCTATATGATATCTTTACCTAAGTACATACCTAATTTTAAAAAAATAAACTCAATAACAAAAAATTAAATTCCTACCTACGTAAATAAACCTATTTCTGATGATAACTAATCTAAACTCAATAAATAAGCAAAATCCCTAAAAACTAATATCTATACGAATGACTACTCCTACCTAACAGTATTATAATAAAATAACCTACGGTCACTACGTACACTATCAAATACACTACCTATACTTTAAAATTAAAATCTATACTACGACTTATATAAAAATAAACCTAAATAACTCTAAAAACTAAAAGGAATAAAAATGTACTCCATTGCGGGTGACTTAACCTACGACAAACTTATTATTTGCGGTTGGTGCAGTAATCGACTCTAGGGATCGAACCGCAAAATTAAGTTTGTTTTTTATTGTATATACTTTTCCGGGATAAAAAGTACCCAGTGTGGTGCCCAGGATATTAAAGAATAATTATACCAAGTTTCATCGTAATCGAACCGGTAGTTTTTGCGTGATGCCTGAACAAACAGACAGACAGACAGACAGACAGACCGACAGACAGACAGACAGACAAAAATTTTTTAAATCACATTTTTGGGTTCGGTGTCGGTCTAGTAACACCCCCTGCCATTTATTTTTTTGATATTTTCAATGTACAGAATTTTCACTTCTACAGATTTATTATAAGTATAGATAGATGGTAAAAATAAGTTTTTGGGGTTGAGCATCTATTTCCTTGTTAAATTTAAAAAAATAAGTTAGGGTGTTATATTTAAAGCTTGTGAAAAAACTTAATTACGGTAGGCAGAGACACTTATGAAATGGTTGCAAACGAAAAAAATATGTTACAAATATTGTCTGAAACTTCATAAGAATATATACAAACAAATTAAAATTGTTTTTTTTTTTTGACTAAGCAGCTTTCCGGACTTAGGTTCCTATTACACAGCATTCGGCTAAGATGACCTATGTACTTACACAAGATACATTGAAGAATTATACAAATAAGACATTATCTCCAAGATAAATTGCCGGAACTTAACCGGAAGTGTCCGTGAAACTCCAACTTTACAACATAAGAAAACATTAAGATTTAATACTCAATCATTGTTTTTGAATTTGGTCTGGTAATCTGTGTGACAGGTTTTTCCTAGTGCAGATACCAGTCTCCCACAAAGGATTTATCAGATGCAGTGTCTTCATATTTTTAAGGCGCCTTTGTGGAAGAGAAAAAAAAAATGTTTATGTTTATTGCAACAACATAACTTACACGTCGAATTCTCGCCTCACTTTTCCTCGATCCGAATAAAACCTCATTCGAATTCAGGTCCGGTATGAGGGCAGCCTCCGACTGAGTCACAGCATGACATCATCAGTTACTCATTGGTATACTGTAACTAAATATACTGCTATAGAATATACATAGAATCTATGGTCACAGCCTTGAGGAGTGGACGAGAAAGTTCAGAATAGGATTCTTAGTCGACTTTAGTTTATGGTCGCTGTTTTGAATAAGGATGTTCACACTTAAGGTCTATTCAATGTATGTTTCCAATTGTTGTTATTTTAAGTTAAACAAATATCAACTTTATTTTAGTAGTAATTAAGTTGATTTCAGAGTGACTGGCACTATTTAAAAAGTTATAAAAATTGTGTGGGCATTAAAGTTATTTTTCCAAATACTCATAATTGTTTACATGTTTGGCAAATAAATTGCGAACGGTGTATTGGCCCTACATAATTTCTTTCTTCATTTTGAAGCGTTTGGTGGACTTGAAGTTATGATAATGGGCTATGGTCCAATCCAACTAGCCTGTATTGTCATACTGCAGGGCAAGAGCCTCCCTCGGCCAGTCCTTACGGTGGCAAAGGTGTGTGAAAAAAGGTTGCTAATTATCTTTTTGTTATGTTAAAATTTTGTGCTTTAGTTTTATTTTTTCAACTTTCTTCTGTGTTAAAATGTTTGCTTATAATATATTCTATTGTTACTTAGTCAACATTTTGTTCCTATATTACTGAGCTGGGGGTTCCCCGAGGCAAATGTTACCTCAAACTCCACACTCGGTTAATGTTTGCAGTATTTGGTTATAATCTCACCCTACACTCATATTCCCTTTGTTCCCGTCTGCCTTTAAAGTAAGATTGAACGGACTTCTTCTGGGCACGCTTGTTCGCCATCATAGACTATCCTGATCATCATCCATCGCTTTCCATCAGACGGGATCGACGTCAAGAGTAGGCCCATTCAGTAATAGATAAATAAATAAATAATATTTTTAGGGCATATATGGTCCATCGTCCATCTCGAAGCTATAATTTTTAGTAAAACTTGCACAACTATTAAAAAAAGTTATAAAAACTTTTGTCCCTTAGAGAGTTATTTATCAGTTTTTATAATTTAACAATTTAAGCGGTCTTTGTGAACGAGATTGATTGAAAACTGCGGAACAAATTGTAATCTATTGGCTACCTACTCTATTTTAGGATATCAGACTGATCAATCATTCCGGTTGTTGGTGGTACTGAACGAATAGTTCTAGCTATCAATGAACCTTGTTTGAACTGGAAATCAATCTGATTCATGATATGCAATTGTTCACAGTCTAGCAAATATCCACAAATAGACCGTTGCAATGTTCCCCATATAGGTTCAAGTCTGAAAAAACTGACCATAGGTAATATACTGACAAAAACATCGGTTCGAACCCAGACAAGCGCTTTACTGTAAATTATTCATCACCATGTGTGTGATGAACCACCGCTGCACCGGTGCAGGAAAACATCGTGTGGAAACCTGCATTTTCTAGAACCAAAAATTCGATGACACGTGACATCTACCAATCCGCACTAGGCCTGCGTGGTGTATTACTTGCCACTGAGAGGAGGCCTGTGTCCCAGCAGTGGGAACATTATAGGCTAATTGTGTTTATTCTAAACATATCATTATGTAGATATTCCCCGAAGAGATACGTAGGCAGGAGTAGGTGGCACTGTTAGCAGTCCCAACTAGACTTCACTAGACGAATTAGGCAGTACAAGCTGATGGTGAACCACTATATGCCAGTCTAGCTCTTAAAGTCACTAACATTCTTAACAATGAATCGATTTCCTCCCCATATAACACAGAAACCCTTGTCAATATAATAGAGCTATCACATTCACCATAATTATGAATGCACTCTGCATCTGTAAGTGCAACGCGATGCGTTTATTAATAGTCTGTAAAGCTGTGCTTACACGGTAACATTTTCCAGCAATAATTGCCGACCAGCGTTGCCGAAGGTTGTGGAGCCATCTTGCTTATTATGTTGCTCCATGTGGCTCAACTAACTTCTGTCTGCGTGAAGTTTCTTGTTCTCCCGACACACGTCGCCGCATCACCTGTCCGCGCTACTAATTCGTTGTCGCTAAGCATTCTTTCCCTCTTTCTTTTTTTATTTTGTTCGGCTCCTAAAGGACCTATGTTAAATAGCCTATAACCTTCCTCATGACTTGTGCTATCAAATGCAAAAATAATTTATCATATCCGACTGGTAGTTCCAGAAATTAGCGCGTTCAAACAAACTTTAATATTAGTATACATAAATCATGTGGCAGTATTTCTAGCAAAGCTACATGATGACAACAATTGATGTTATTGTTAGTTGATATATTATTATAGTCGACCAATAATTCAGTTAGTAAGTATTCTATCAATTTAAATGTTTCCCCTGTAAGTGCACCTTTATTCTATATTAGCATTCATGCAGGCTCAGTGTCGGTGTTTCTAAATATCGTTACGTATGCTACGGCTGTAAGTGTTCCTTTGAAGTCTGTTGCTAATGTGCTCATGTTTGTCGATGTACTGTCCGGAGTATCACTTTTGATTTTAGATTTAGCTTTGACTTTAGTTGTATTGTGAGTCAGGTTTCTGTGTTGTTTGTTAGCTTTGTATGTTTGAAGTAGTAGCAAGAATCGATTTGTGTTTGCATTTGTCGTGTGTGTTTCCGATTCTATATTTCTTTCTTCTTCTTAATTTGTTTAAAGGTAGTTTTTTCTAAGATTGTGTTTTATAAAGGCATTTACTTCGCGAGGAAAGAGGCATCCTTTCTCAAGTTATACGATAAGATCGTAATAGTTAGTACGATAATTACACTTTTCTCTTATTTGACTTTTGCTCATTAAAATGCAAACACAGACACATATTACAAACAAAAAAAAATGTAGTAAAAAAGTAGTACTTTTTTACTAAATTTTTTTTGCTCCACTTATTCCTTCCGTTAAAAAATCCCCATAAGTACCGTACAAGTTAATCGTTCAACTGAATATCATAGACAGTTACCAAAACAGTAGTTCGGCAAGGCGTTGCAAATTAAAATTTTGCGTGGCCTTCTTTCGTGCCCGTATGTAGAACGGACAGCGTGGCGATCAGAATTCCGTTTGTTATAAAACTGGTTTTACCGTCTATAATATCGAACTTACTAGATGTAGCTCCTACTGTTGGAAGATTTTCTAACTTAGATGCATCATCATCATCATTAGACTAATGATGATGATGATGCATCTAAGTTATAGATAGCAGTCTACTGCTGGACATACAGACCTCTCCTACTGCACGCCATTCAACTCGATGATTCTTAGATGCATACTAAAGCATAATCAGCATAAAACGTTCCCACTGCTGAAATACAGACCTCCTCTCTGAAAAAGAGAGAGCGGTAATCCACCACGCGGGCTCAGTGCGGGTTAGTAGATGTCACATATCTTCGAATGTTTGGTTCTAGGACATGCCGGTTTCATCACGATGTTTTCCTGTACCGTTTTGAGAGCAGTTTCAGTGAATACCAGTATTTTACATGGAGCGACTACCTATCTGATCTCCACAACCCCGACTTTTGGGCTTCTAATTGCCCGTAACGGCTGTCAATGATCTACAAATGACAACCGTAACGTGTAGGTATAATACATCCATTAATATTATATCTACTGGTATTGCGTAGAACCACAACTTGCCAGGTTTATTCTGCTCAATAATGCAGAGATATGTTTCTTGTTCGTACATTGTTTCAGTCAATCGATAAGTCTTGCTTTTTATGTTCAGTGGTTCTGTAACTTGTACATAATTCTGTGGTTTGTCACAAAGTAAATTACCTTTTTTACCTTGTGGTTCTTTTATTTTGTATTAACCATGTTTCATTCCATTTTCATGCACTTACAATAATATCGCGTGTTTCGAATTCCCATTGATTTACTGGTTTTTTTTTAAATACGTTTTTAGATATATTGCCATTTCTGAAGGCCAATTCTCGTAATTTAAAACGTTCAAAATCTAGTCGCAATCTCATCGTAGCGATAATTAAGGTCAAAAACTTGTCAGAAATGTAGGGAAATTAGAGGTATTTTTGACAGATTGAGACTGAGATCAGACTGTGAACGTTCTTAAGAATACGAGAATTGCCCCCCTGATACTCAATCATTTATCACTCCACAATCTATACTTAGGTGATAACTTAAACTATAGTGAGATCGGATTTCAATAATATTCGGTTCGGCCATGTGTCGGTCCGATCCGAACATTCGCACTTTGCACTTCGGAGTAGGCCCCCAGGCCTTAGTTAGTTAGGTGCATTTATCGTATTGGTTTATCCTGGGGGTCTACTCCGAAGTAGTATCGGCCGAATGTTCGGCCGTTTCCTGCTACGAAGTTACTATTTGGTTCGGTCGGTTCCGATCCTACACTCCTACACTCTTTCGAATATTGACTATGGTCCCAACCCAACTGAGCCGATCCGAACTTTTTTCGCATTTTTCAATAATATTCGGTTCGGCCATGTGTCCTTCCGACCCGAACATTCGCACTTTGCACTTCGGAGTAGGTCCCCTGTAATGGTAGATGTAAGACATAAATAAATAAGTAAATATCTACTAACTTTTCTTATTGCAGCATTTCTCTAAGGAGGTTCTTTCAGTTTTCTCTTGGGTGTTAATATTTGTCAATAGAGATATTTAATGCATGGTCTATGGTATGTATGTTAATATCTTGTTTTGTGCTTCGGCACTAGCGACTGGTTTACAATCGCTCACATTTATTGGTATATGCAAATTGTATATAGTTATCTAAATCTAGCATCCTAATGTCCTCAATGACATTAGATCGTGTTGAGAGCTAACTTTCTATTTGTTCGTGATAGGTTACTTCGGAATCATTACTGTTATTTATTTGACCATTTGTTTGCGATAAAATAAATTTTGAAAGTAGCACAAGCATCTTTGATAAATATCTAAGGTCATCGCCAAAAAAATAACTTATAAGAAGGTAGGTATTCCTTTACTTATGGAAAAAACGAAGTGACACTTAACATCGCGTCCAGCGTGTCCTGTTGTCTGTACGTTATATGGGACTGATGGACACTACTTAAGGTCTCTCTGAGCCGACTCAATTTAGATTGCCATCGATCCGCTAAATAGAAGGAAAAAAAAAAACAAAATCGAGGATCAATTTGATCTAAAACGCAAAAAATAATACACCGGATCCGAAGTTACAAACTATAGAAGTTCTAAATACTGAAACGCAGCAAGGCAATCATTATATCCAACTGGCTAGCAAAGACAGTGACGAAGCAATATAGTCTTTAGTGTTAGGTGAAGCTGCCATTGCTTGTAGCAGCTGGATGAGAATTGCCGAGAATCTAGCTGATTGGTGTGCAATTGGAGAGGAATATGTTAAACAGTGGACAGCTGAAGGCTGATGATGGATAGTGACGAAGCTGTTATGGCGACTGCGATCATATGAAATTCAAAGGTGATTGAAATCTTAACCTTGTTTCGAAAGACTTTGACCGAGTAATGTTATATGTTGCAAAAACGATTGATTCTCCCGGCTGTTTCGAACATTCGACAAAGCATTAATGACATTATTTAGTGTCATAGGAAGACTCAAAAATGATGTCGACCATGCTGCACCTGTCACATAAATCTACTACAATAATTTTTACATCACAATATTAGTCACACTAACCACATTCAATATAAAAATTACATTAATATCTTTTGTAATTAGTGTGTGAAGCAATCGGAGGAAGCAGTCGGGAGACACGTGAATATGATTACATTATAACAAAATACGTGACATTCAATGTCCTAATTCTTTACAGTTGCGATGTTGCTTCATTTTGATTTGATATGTCAGTAACGTTATTTTTTATTGTAATTTGATTATTTTGATGACTTTGAAATTACTGGTGTGTTTTGTAACGAAATATCTAGTTGAATAATTTTGTCGTTTATAGTCTATAGGTAACTAAATTTTCAGCTGTCCTTTAATTTCCTGTGGGTTTTTTTCGTAGCCCATACTGTTCCACTGATAGGCAAAGGCTTCGCCTAAATCCTTCCAGGAACTATTTTCCCGAGCCACTTCATTCCAGCCCTCGCAGTAAGCAACCAGGTTGTCGCGCCATTTCTGTTTAAGCTGACTTCGGCGGTGCCGTCCATCTTGAGTCTTGAGTCACCCATTGTGTGAAGACTTGCCCAGCGGTCGTTGTACATTGGTCTGACGTGACCAGCCCAATTCCATTTGAGCCTGGCAGCCTTCTTGCCAACGTCCATTATCATAATCAGCCTATACCTATTGTTCCCACAGCTGGGAAACAGGCCTCCTGTCTTCGAGAGGGTGTGGGCTATAATCTACCACGCGGGCCCAGTGCGGGTAGGATGAGATATCACATGTCTTCGAATTCTTGGTTCTAGGACGTTCATAGGAACGTCCATTATGCCAATACAAAATATTCTCTAAGCGTTTGTTCTTCGTGATATGCGCCGCACTGCTACATAAGTTTTGAGAGAACTTAAGTAATTAATGATGATGATATTTCCAATAATAATCATTAGGTATGGCTCACACTTTGATTTCTCAATACCTCATCACCGCCAGAACAAAGTAGGTACTAATTACAGTCATTGGATATGAAATGATAATTACGAATAGTATTGCAAAATTGAAGTAGCTCGGTGATTGGCTGAGTAATATTATAATACCTTTAATGTAACGTATGTGCAAGGCTTTTTACTCAAGGCTCGCGAATGACGTAAACACTTTTAAGTTCATTAAATTTAATGGATTGGGTGGAAACTGTAAAAATTGTTTGCTTAGCGGCGTAATTAATTTTTGCAGTATATTGTGGCGTCCTTACTTTTTTATTTGATTTATCTGTTTATTGCCCTATATTTCCTTGTTTATTTTGGTCTTTGATCTTGTTTTATATTTCGCTTGCTGTTTTACCTTTTTATCTCCTTTATCATTGCTTTTTATTACAAACTGGATCTATGAATCTTTCAACATCATTGAGCTCAGTGAAGTAATTAAAAAAAAAAAAGGATGGTAAAGTTCACTTTACCATCATCATCTGCCTAGCCTTTTCTCAACTATGTTGGGGTCGGCTTCCAGTCTAACCTGCTATAGCTCAATATCCCTGTTTTCTCATAATCGGATGCAATATCACCTAATTAATATTAACATAGTAGAGTTTCAGAAGCCTTTTTATGGTATATCAAACAAAGCTGTAAGTAACTGTTACCTGGCGAAAAAGAGATGGTGCTATTCCTGTACTTACATCTCTATTTTATAATGAAGTAAGATTAAAATTTATCTCTGCCATAAAACATGTTGGAAGACCACCAGGTGCCAGTGAACCCCTATATAAAGTCAGGGATGAATTGGCAAGCTCCATGAGTTGAGATCACAATGATGTAGGCTTTTGTTTTGCCCCTCAGACTCACGAGTGTGATCACGATTGTGAGTGTATGAGGTCATACACATCCGTGTGGAACTGTAGGCACAAAGTCAAGAGTTTCGAATGATTCAGACATAAGTTAATGTTAGCCTGCGTTTACAAACCGCGGAAGGAAATTTGAAGGACCAAGGTTTCTTGTGAGTAAAGCGAAGAACACTGATAGATCAGTATGACCTGAATACTGGAAAACTGAACTGAGCCCTAATTTACTATGACACTTAACGATTCTGTACTGAACCCACATCAATTCCCGCCAATCTCGCGTTGATTTCGCGCGGTTTCGTTTATTGTGTCATAGAAAATAACGGCCGGGGCTGCCCTCTCGACGTTCATAGCGATCGCTTTACGACCGAATTCGGTCGCAAAGTCCCGGATTGACAGGTGTAATGTATGGAGTGACTGGACTTTGCGCTTTGGATATATGTTATAAATACTTCCATAGTCAGTTGATTACGACAATTTACCCATTCAGTTTTATCTCCATCAGAATAGTTATTTTTAACCTCACACAGCTAAGCAATGACGGTAAACCCGATCATGAACAGGTTTCATAACTTTATGACTAATCTAAGAGATCGTGTAAATAAATATGAATGCAAAAAGGATCTCACACAAAACCACAACACACATGATGTCATCATTGGAAAATACTTCTTAAGCAAGTATGATTTAGTGTTGCTTTTATATGGCAATTAGGTGAGGCCAGAGATGAGAAAATATTCTCGTATTCACCGTGGTCAACTTTTGAAAATCCGTTTTATATATTTCTACATAATAGATAGAGTGTCTTTGTGGTGTGTAGGCAGTCGCTCCATGTAAAATACTGGTATTCAGCTGCATCCGGTTAGACTAGAAGCCGACCCCAACATAGTTGGGAAAAGGCTAGGCAGATGATGATGAGATGGAGTGTCTTTGTTATTCAACTTTGGTATATTGCAACTGTACAATCAACTGTATCTTTAACTTGACTTTTGTTTTCGGAGCAAAGGATAATACAGATTGTTGCAAAATCCACCAATGAGGTGGTCTTTTCTTCGGCTATGTATGACATTATTTTTTTAGAATTTCAACTCTTTGGCGTTGAGCCGAGTGTTTAAAATTCAACAGTGCATTTTTTATTCAACAATACATTTAGGTGTCGAGTAGTAACTATTAGTGAAAGCGAGCAATATTCTATATATCACAGCACTTCCATAGGACAAAGACATCCCCACGGATTAAGAGCCTTCTCATCACTTTCCGTTAGTCTCCAACTATTGGTGTCTAAAAAGAGTCCACGTCCAATTACAGCCACAATTTCCTCCTGAGCCCTACTGGAAAGGGTTGGCGTCTCAAAAATCAAGCCTGCTCCTTCTTCTTCGTGTCGCTAGCAGTACTGTATTTTAATTCTGGTTTTCCCAAAAATTTTCCACTTCCACGGCGTTGCACATTGATTCAGTTCTTGTTTTCAACCACAATTTAACAGTGTATTCCAAATTCTGCGTGCCAAACCGTGTAACAGACAGAACAATACGGTCGGGTAAAATCGAAAGTTTAATCCTTACTTCTCACGCGATCTTGTACTGGTTTCTTTGATCCATTCGTGCACATAACCACAAAATAGATAGAAACAGAAGGTCACCTCCATACATGGAACGAAAACACTTGCATACATATACACGCGTCACGTACAGAGAGTGCAAGCCCACTTAGGGACTAACCACACTTATTCAGCTCTGTTCAGCTTTTATCCGTAGAAAACCACGACTTTGTTTGGAGATGCGTACGGTTGGCATTCGGCTGAGGTCGACTGAGATTGCTGTACGTAACCGTCTATTTAGGCTCCATATAACAAGCGAAACCAGGCAGGGGTTCGTGGCTAAGTAATAACAGCCGCACTGGTCGATGGATCTGTTTAGGTACGCTTGCCGCGGTTGGTCCGTGGATGGGTGACCATTTACATACCAAGACCCCTTCGTGCTTCGGAAAACACGTTAAGCGTTGGTGCCGGCATCGGGAATAACATAGTTGGAAAAAGGTTGATTGATTTGACAACGAGCGAAACCGCACGCACACATAGCCACCCACGCTTCACGTACCGTGAGTACACGTGCACTCCCGACTGGCATTTGTTTGAGATCGTTCTACAAACGCGTCTGTGTGTGCGTGCGCCTGTTTGCGCTTGTTGTATAGAGTTGGCCTTCTGTATCTATCTATTCTGTTATTCCCGTATGTTCTAGCTTACCGTTATTTTAGTAGGTGAGGTGAGCAGTCATCATGGATGATCTGTTTCTAGTACCGTTTGTCTAAAGCCTAGATTAATCGATTATAGGAATTGGTTGCGCATGAGTCGATTTTTGGTTCGGTGGACGCAGTGTTCCGTTTTTGGTAGATTTTGGCATTTTTTTTTGCGGTGTTATGCAGAGTCTGATATAGCTGACTGATTCTCTTGTTGTCAGTTGAGGTTACCTTTTTTTGTTGGAAATCAGTTCCATGTAAATTGATGATGTGTTCTTGTGTAATTCAATAAGTATTTTTTGTAATAAGTAATGTGATTGTCTTTGATCCAATGATAGATATTATAAGAAAAGTATAGATGAATGATTGTTGTATTGTTAATTTTACTGATGTTATATTTTTTGTTCCTAAATACATTCTAATCTTGTCGCTAGTTTCTAAAAGAACTCAACTTCTTTAGACAAATAAAAACTATAAGTTTAATACCCAATTAATTCTCTAGACCGTGCACAAATCACGTCCTAATAATAGTGCAATGAAAAATGCGGTTTTAACTTTAATTTACCTCAACGATACTAATTTTTAATGCTTTTTGGACACTAAAAACAAAAAGGAATCGTAGACTAGCATTTCATTTTAGTAATTCGTCGATTATACCAAAGCTAGACCGTTGATAGTTTTCTAAAACTTTCCTAAAATTATTTTTGTCCTTTAAGCTAAACGAAATACATTCACTGACAGACAACGCATACCACCACCGAAACCACTGGGTCTAGAAATATGAAATCTTGCGCATGAGTTCTTTATAAGAATATTGCTCATATTCTTAAGGAAGGATTTTTGAAAATGCGGCTCTTGTGTATTTTGGAACAATCCCTCTCACAGAGAGAAAGCCTGTGTCCCAGCAGTGGGCACATTATTGGCTGATTATGATGAGCCCCAAAAGAGGTTAAAAACTTGAGAGGTGTCAAGGGACAGATCTGACTTGCCGGATGGAACGAAGTATAACTGGCTTGCTTTCTATAAGTGAGAGAGAGAGAGAGAGAGACAGAGAAACACGCGCACGCCACACGTATTACAACTATAGCAAAAAGTGTCGTTCCAACTTTTGGTCTTAATTTTTTCCGTCTAGCCGGGTTTCGCAACGCGCGATAAAGAACTTCGTTCCAATAAGGGATGAAGTTTTATCGATGGGGAGATTTCCCATCGAAAAAACTTCAAAATTTCTTGAAGACTTTTACATGAACTCAGGGACACGGATAGTTCAAGTAGATCAACCCCAACCCCAACTTGTTTTTTTTTTTGTGTGTTCATGTCCTTTTTTTTATGCGTCGTGTTGCGTTATGTGTCAGTCATGTTTGCCGCAAATAAATGCATTTTTCTTTCTTTCTTCTTTCTTTCTAGATCAATAACCGAATACAAGGCAAAAAGTACTAACAAGTTAAATGAACAACAAAATTCTAAAAACCCAGGTGTAAAACTGCCAATAAATAACGGTTATGTATCGAATGATTAGTTTTACTGACCCGGTTCTCAAATTAATGTGTCTGTGAGTCACAGAGTGATACAGAAGGTCGGATCTATACAACGAAGCGAAAACGCACGCACACATAGTCGCGCTTCACGTATAGTAAGTGCAAGCGCACTCGCGACTGGCATCCTCGCTGTATGCACGCGTCTGCAGTTGTTTCATAGTTATATTTCCTCTGACGACAGCAACGCAACAGCAACCTTATTGTCACGTAGATAAAGATCACTGTGATTTTTTCAGACTTGCCAGTGGCAGATACTTAGCCACGATTATAAAGATCACTTTAAAACAGAGAAAATTTAACTTTGAATGGACGGTATTTCGGCTCTATGAAACGAGCGAAAACGCACATAATATAGACACGCTTCACGAACAGTGAGTGCACGTGCACTGGCATTTGTTTGAGATCGTCGCACGTACGGGTCTAGTGCGTGCGCCTGTTTTTCGCTCGTTATATTGAGCTGGCCTTCTGTATTAAGCTATTCTGTGCTCTGTGAGTCATACAGGTTGTTTACCCGACTGTGCCGAATAAGTCGAAGTTATGTATGGTAGTGGACTCGTAGGCTCAATATTTGGTGTATGTGGGATAGGATTATGGTTGGAGAAAAGTATGTTATAATGGTTTCTGGTCCTTTTGAGTATTTGTAGTTTCGAAAACAATGTTGATGGCGACCTCTATAACTTTAGACTTGTATGGCAATACAGGGCAGGGCTGTGAAGACAAATATTTTGTAGAATTCCATTTCAATTTTTGCTCTTCAGAGCCCAGTCAGAACTAAGTCGAATGGGGCAGATTTAAATATAAACTTAGATCCTTATACCAAATTGATTAGCTATATCATTTCAGTATTTACCCAAAAGTCCCAAAATGCATGATAAACGCGGCTTTTTGTCTGACTAAGTGTGGCACAATTATATTTTTTTTGTTTCTCAAAATCAAAAGTCAATTATTCAAATTAGGCTGGGAATCAGCACTTTTCGAACGTCAAAATTACGAAAACACCCGCCCTTTCGCTGGGAAGAAGTGGCGCAATAAACTCTCCCAGCAGCACAGCTGTC
This sequence comes from Apamea sordens, assembly GCA_945859715.1. Classification (NCBI taxonomy): domain Eukaryota; kingdom Metazoa; phylum Arthropoda; class Insecta; order Lepidoptera; family Noctuidae; genus Apamea; species Apamea sordens. The sequence goes on along the minus strand of OX244005.1, from coordinate 16,133,996 downwards.
TGTTCAGTTAGAAAATACTTGATTGTATCACTCAAAACTTTCAAAGTCAATTGTATGTTGGTGCCTTAGTATCTTGCAATTGATAACTTAAATGCGGCTGCACTAAAGCTACAGTCCCGATGCAAGTTTAACATTACAAATGACACTTCCTAAAGTTTTTCTGATTGGTCACTTCCCACGATTTCTAAAATTTCAACTCATCCTTCAGAAGCATCATTTTGAAGTACAATGGCGTCTTAACTAGCTATAATATCATCTATTATAGTTGACCTTGCATTCATGTCTCCGAAATATAATAAAATAAACTGATTTCGAAAATTCGCCACAATTTTCTTGTCACCGGATTACTTTCGCTTGTCCTAGTTACATTGTTTTGTCAGTTCTTTATTTCCCATCTTGCCATCCAAATATCATCCTTATGTACAAGACAATTGAAGTTATAAGACAGTCTGTGTGATCTCGAAAAATTGCAACAATGCGCCGTCAATCAAATGAAAGGGAAGATGTTTCGTCTCTTTCTGACTTGTATATAAACAAATAGCATTGTTGATGCTCTGATTATGTAATTAATGGGGGCAGAAAATGTAACACTGACAGTCTATGATATGGCATTGTGTTTTATGTGATTGTCTTTTGTTTCCCGAACATATCCTCGTGTTCCTAATTTAGTTAGAAAGTCGACTCTTCACGTGACCAGAGGGCTGGCTTGTTTTTTGGCTAAAGATTTGGCATCGCCATACAACGTGGCAATGCTGCCAGCCTTTTGGGCACTGTTCCTGTTGACAGCAATGCGGACGAATTTTTTGATGCCCTATGATTCTTTTGCTTATTTTTTCACATGTACTTATCATTATTTTAAATGTTAGCTTATATAATGTAAATATCGGCAATAGTTAAAAAGATGTTTCTACACCTGACTGCCTGGTTGGTATAGTGGTCGCTAACGCTACTGCTGAGAATGAGGTCCTTGGTTCGATTCCAAGGTAGGACAAAGTGTTATTCGGCAGAAATTTCTCAGTAGTCATATTGATGACAATAGGCTCGCATGGGACTTCCACATAACTGGCGAAATGTGGGTGAATTACAGGCGTGATGTTATGTAGATGTTCGTAAAAGATTTAGCCCTGAAAAAACAGATGTCGCCTATAAAATATACTCGAACTTTGATAGCCCATTAAAATTGGATATAGCAGCCAACGACTGGCTTCAAGTCGTAAAATAAAATGTCTCTTCCACTATAAGAGATGAAAACATTACAGAATATTTTGTAGTAGACTGTCATCCATGTCTCAGAAAAACACAAGTTAAACGCCAAACCGAACAAACTGTGTGCAATGAAGTATAGCAATAAGAATAAATTATATAAAAGACACAAAGACTTTCAAATTCCATCTCCATTTATCATTAACAGAACGTTCTTCGATCAAGAATAGGTCATATTCCCATAAACAGGTGACCATTCACTAAGGTAGCTGTACCACAAATGTCAGCCCTTCACTTCATTCCCTGCTACATTAATAAGGAATGTAATACCAATTATATTTTACATATAATTGCTGTAGTATTTATCTTGTTTCTAATTTGACGTGTGTTGTATAATTGGGCCGGTTGGCTACTATTTATTCTTGATCTATTAAGTAGTTACTTACAATTAGTAGGAATTATTGAGTGGTGTGCGTAATGTGCGAGTCCTAGAGTGGAGACCTCGTATCGGCAAGCGTGGGACGCCCCCCAGCTAGATGGACGGATACCCTAAAGAAGGTGGCTGGGACAAACTGGATGCGGAAGCCGGAGGACATGGTGTTGTGGCGCAGCCTGGGAGAGGCCTATGTTCGGCAGTGGGCTGCAATAGGCTGAGTTGATAGTGCGTAATGAACAGCTCTAATGTAAACTTAAATTAGAAGACCGTTAAACAGAGAATATTCATTTAAACTTGTGTTCCGTTTGGTCCTTACGAATCTAAACCAAATAATACCTACTGCTACAGACTTCAGTTTTTAATTAATTTAAATGCAATTAAGTCATCACAGTATTTACCGGTGGTGGTGTTTCCTTTCCACACTACACAAAAACTATGTAATAGAGCCAAATTACAGTTAGTGACAGCTAACGGACATGTCAAACTGGTCGCGTATCCTATCGGTCATAAAAACATGCTGAATATCCTATGTATAGCGGCGCCGGCGACGTGGTGATAAAAGTTGTTTTAGGGCCAATATGAGATACTAGATGCTGTTTGTCATTAAGTAGGTTGGAGATAAAAGGTTAGGATGAATTTCAGTAACGTTTAGCTAGAAGTCATGACAAGAGGCCTTTGTCCAGCAGGGGAGGATGCAGGCTAACAGTAATGTAACTTAGTTTTTTTTTCCTAAATATTTTGTAGTCTGCGTCCGATTATGAACTAATAACAAAATAATTTACAATAATCCTAGAAGAATCAAAATGTTTTTTTTGTTGGTGACAGTCCCATGTTTCACGCGGGCGACCGGGTGCGTACTGCGGGCGACGCGCGACATCATTTTTTAAGTGAATGAACCTATTGCTTCTTCCTTCACAGTGGCTCAGATAAACGGCAGCGAGTCGATCACAGATTGACCTACATAGTCGTGAAGGCTGTGCTAAGAATTAGGGTGTAATGTTTCATTTTGTTTTTTTGTTTCATTCGAAGGCCAAAAAGAGCTTTGGCAATCAGATGCAAAAAAAAAGTTAAAGAGTTTTTTTTTCCATTTAACTAAATTACCTACTGTTTGCAAGAGGAAGGCAACGTATCATCCTCTTGCCTTCTTTATCCCACACACATTGCATTGATTCCCAAACACCCCACCTCTCGCACATTAAAAAATGAAATACGGGCCAAATGAAGAAATAGGTGTGATATAATGTAGTGCACTGCAGTGCCGTCCCAGCTCTAAGTATCTGCCTCTGTTAGCCTGTTCCCAACTATGTTGGGGTCGGCATCAAGTTAAACCAGATGCAGCTGAATATCAGCATTTTGCACGGAGCAACTGCCTATCTGACCTCCACAACCCAGTTACTGGGTAATACGATACCCCTTGGTAAAACTGGTTGTCAGACTTTCGGGCTTCTGACGAACCGTAACGACTGTCAAAAATTCATGAATGACAGCTGGGACCAACGGCTTAACGTGCTTTCCGAGGTACGAAGGGGTCTTGGTATGTTACCATGGTCATCTATCTACGGACCAACCGCGGCAAGCTTAACGTGAGCGTTCGATCCATGTGGCTGTTATTACGTGGCCACAAGCTCCTCGTCCCAGCCCTAAGTTTAGCACATCAAGAAAGAGGTTCTCATACAGGTATCAGCGTCATATGGTACGCTCTACAAAGTCGAACTTTTCCTAAAGTGCCATATTCACCTAACATCTTATCTACTTGTTATAAAGTCAAAGCTTCCCTCTAATGCGTCGTGTGTACTGTGGAGAGCTAGACGAGCTATTACCGAGTTACATCGTGTAGGCATCATAAACTGGGGATATAAGACCATTGCCAATGTCGTACACTGTAGGTATGTATTAATATTACCTCGTACTAGGTGAAGGCTCGTCGAAGTCACGCACTCTTTAGTGTCGATTGATGAATATGGCACAGCATCTGACCTACAAGACAAAAAACTTGAGAGGTGTCAAGGGACACCCGGATAGAACGAAGTTCAAAGAGAGAGAGAGAGACAGACAGAGAAACACGCGCATGCCGCACGGCTTACAACTACCTATAGCAAAAAGTGTCGTTCCAACTTTTGGTCTTAATTTTTTCCGTTGCAACGTCCGTCTAGCCTCCTTTCCCAACGCGCGATAAGGAACTTCGTTCCAATATCAAATGTGTCTTTCTTGTATGTTTCAAGAAGAGGATCTACCTTGGACCAAGCCAGTCTTGGAATCCCTTCAGCCGTAGTTATACATTTCACTTTTGCACGACCAGAACGTCGAGTAGTGTTCCGTTAAATAAATTCCCACACCCATATATATTCTAGTAAATAAAGAGAACATTAATTAATTAATTCATACAACATTATTTATTTTGTACATTACGCACGCCAAATCACGGATGTTATCCGGAGAGCTGCTAATCTTAAGTGGAATCAGGCTGGACATGTCTGCCGCATGTCAAATGAGCTGTAGACTAAAAGAACCACTGATTGGGTCTTGTTAAATGCTAGACGACATCGCGGCAGACCAAGGCGAAGATGGAAGGACGAACTTGACTTCTACCGAAAGGACTGGACAGCAATCCAGTGGACAAGGGAAAGAGGCTTTTGCCTCAGTGGGACATTATGTTCTAAACATACTATACACATAGACTACTTTACAATAAGTACCTATCTGGTAACTTAAAACTTGACCACAAAACTGCCAGTGGAATATATCCCGCACTTTCAATTTCTCTTCGTTTTAACCATGCTTGATATATCAGTTATCGGCTCCGTCGAAACACAATCGGAATCGAATCAGATCGGATTCAATTCAATACGATCATATCTGTTAATGTATTCCGAGTAAAAGTACCACGCAATACACTCTTACTTTGTTATTATGTGTGAAAGTGATAGGCACCCAACTAGCAAAAACTAGGCTTACAGCAATCCCAAGACTACTGTTTTTTTGCTCTTACATCACTCCTATATAATCGTATAAGCCTGGGTTTGGGCACCAATTATAAGCATGATTAGTTTAATATCGTTTTAATATCAGTCTAATTGAATGCTGTTTGCACTTACAGTAATCTAGCCAAAATTAATTTAAGCCGACTTAGGCTAATATTACTTTTACGTAAGTATCTTGTAAGCCTGCATAGGCTTATATTGGTCTAGGTTTAGAATCTTTTGAGGCAAAACAAGCTCATTATGATTTTACGTGAGATCAAACTTAAAAGTTCGTGTGTTTCAAAGTTACAACGGAAGAAAAAACAAATAATAAATGAAAACAATAAAATTTGCTGTAAAGTTAATGTTTAAACTAAAGTGCCGTTATTATCAAGTGCGTGTATTTAAGTTTTACGGTAAGTATTCGTATTGGAAAATATTATTTACTGTTAAGTAAATAATATTTACTTAACAGTTTTACGCTTCAAAATTCATGCGCCTTAATAATTATGGTATTTCCTGTTCTCGTTTAATTATTTTATTTGTTATTTTGTATTGATAGTGTCGCCATTAGCATAGCTGCATTTTACAAGCGCACTATTAGACTACTGTAAGATTGTTGAGCACTTGATAAGTATGATATTAGAGTGGTTTTATATCACTCTAATAGCTAATAATATCAAAATTAACAGCTGTATCGCAATCGATATTGACAAGTAAATTACTTCGTAGTACTTTGATACCTTGTTTCTAAATCGACTCAACACTTTTGCAACAATATTTAAATAAACTGAGCAATAATACAGTTTGTTTATATTTATATTTCCTGTCTGAATTTATTTTCTTAATGGGTTTTTGAGTAAAGCTTTGGTTTTCTAAGAAAGTAAACGAACGGTCCAACAGTAACGACTGTCCAAAAATAGAGCACATTTTGACACCTGATTGTCCAATACCTACTGGTGAAAATTGTTAAATGTTAGTGAACGCAACCTCAATTAGTACTTAGTTTGGCCGCTAGGGTCGCCTTCTCTGTCTGTCACTACGAAGCTTGTAACTGTATTACTGTAATGCTAATCTCTTATAAATACACTTTTATTCATCAAGTCTTCTGTTCTTATTAATTGCACCACCAATAATCCTTCAAAAATGACAGATTTTCATGAGGACCGTTATAATATGACAAAACGGCTTTACTCAAAAACCAAGAAACAAAAGCAAGCCAATCACAGCTGTAAACATGACTTTACCAATCTGTCAGCACCGAGTCTAAGCCCGCTGATTGGCTATCACCTTTTTCACCACAGCATGAGGTTTCTTGCTCAATCACAGCACGTGAAAAGAAAAAAAAATAGACTCCTACTAAATAAAAAGTTAAAATGTTTGCACGAGTGTTAAAAATAGTTTTTAGTATCTAGTTGCAGTTCTAAATTAAATCGGTGAACGATTGGAAAGTTCAAAGTATTCGAAACACGTGTTTCAGTAATAAAAACAAACTGTAAAAATAACACAGCGATAGTCTAATCGAATCGGGAAACTCATTGAGTGTTCAAATAATTGGAGAAACGAGTGAAATGCTTCGGCTATGCTCGGGTATTTTCGGAAATATACTCGTACTTACGATGGTTTCAATTCGAAAGGGAAGATGGAGGAAATAATATGACATTGACAATTTATACAAGACTCGACAGTTTATTTGGCACTACGAGCCAGAAAGATACTATCACATATGAGTTGAGTTGATGAGTCACATCTCTATGTAAAGTTCAGTTTACGCTTCGACTTCAAACATTTTTATAACTTTTTCAATAGTGCTAGTCACTCTGAAATCTACTTAATTCTCATTAATATAAAGTTGATATTTGTTTAACTTGAAATAACATCAATATGAAACATTAGTCCCTACGAGTGACAGGAAGGCTCTAGAAAACCGAACTTTTTCTAAAACTTGGCGTGCCATTTTTGATGTACCTATTGTTATATTATTACCTTGGGAGTCTTTTAAAAATATAAGATGGTTAGGAAATACTAAGATCGTTCTTATTTAAATATGAAAGGGGGTGACTACTGGGTATAAGGAATAGAGATATATGAACGAAGAAGACAGCAGCGGCGGGCCCAAAATAAATTGGGAAAGGGGCAGAAGAATGGTGATGATGATGATCATGATGATTATATATGAAAGCCCCTTCAGCATAGCGGAAGTTTTAGTTCTATCCTGTCTCAATGTTCACCGTTGTTTCTTTACATAACATACTGAGTACAGTGACGAGCACCAATATGTCAACACTTGGCAACTTTCAATTGCGATTTTTTCGTGAAATAACGAATGCAACGTTGAAACACGACATATTACATAAACCTAAAGCTTCGAAAACGCTATGTTCGTAACAACATAAAATTTCATTAAAAAATAAAGGAGTAGGTAAATTGCTTTTGAATAAAGCCGGGTGTATACATACTTTTGCTCGAGACTGTACAGTCCAGTTCACATCATACTACTTACAATGAAAATGAAAACCCTGCACTCGCTGCGCGTTATGCAGCCTATGTAACATAATCCGCCAATGACGGTGACGACGTCCGTAATGTGATATCAATTGGCTGGAACTTGCGTAATTCTATGCAATATAAATCTCTTTATGCCTGTCCTGTGTCTATGCAATGTAGGTAGTTCGATGCATTAGGTGAGGCGGATCACACATTACAACGCGCCACGCGACGGGGCGCAGATAACGCGCCCCCGCGGTTTTTTACACACAAATTCAATAAAAAGGGGAATTTGACTCCGTTTCCCGCGCCCCGTCTCGCGTGGTGCGCTGTAGTGTAAGATCCGCTAGGTGTTGAAGCTGACGAGTTTTTTTGAAGGAAAATGTTGTGTTTGGAAGAAAGGATCGTTCACGAACTTAAGACTAGAGAGAACTAGAGACATTTAACTACAGGATGAAATGATTGATAGCTAAGCTCATTGTCTTTATATTGAAGCAATGGAAGAAAGAGCAAATAAAGATTAAAAAGAGAGGGAGATAATCCGACTGAAAGCTCCTGCAAGTAAAAAGATCTTAAAGGCTTCTTCTTTACGATATGACATTAGTTATCTATTATATTATAAATTCGGCCAAGCAAGGTGCGTTTAATATGAGAGACTGGTGGTATCAGCCCCGACTTCAAGTTGTAGGTTGTGAGTTCGATCTCAGGCAGGCATTTTACTTCGTGTATTTAATTTCATCACCACTGCTTTCAAAACGGTGAAGGAAAACATTGTGAGGAAACCGGCATGTCCTAAAACCAAAATTCGAAGACATGTGACATCCACCAACCCGCACTGGGCCCGCCTCCTTCTCACAGAGCGGAGGCCTGGGTCCCAGCAGTGGGAATAATATGGGCTGATTATGTATTATATGCTCAGCAAAGAAACCCAGATTGCACATCTTACTATATACATTGGCTTTGTCAGTTCAATTTACCGCGGTTGCTAACACACAATGTGTCATTCAACATCTCATAAAATACTGTCTGAGCGACTGTGACTAACGGCTATTCACACTTTGACCAATAACATAATATTTCAAGCTTAGCTCTGCTAGTTCATCTGTCATTGTGTAACATTGTGTGTGGAGTTCCGTCATCTGACTCGGCAAGTAAGGCATTGAATTAACGATGTTACCCAACTTACCCAATACTCGTCACAATCATCATCTGCCTAGCCTTTTCCCAACTATGTTGGGGTCGGCTTCCAGTCTAACCGGATGCAGCTGAATACCAGTATTTTACATGGAGCGACTGCCTATCTGACCTCCACAACCCAGTTACTGTGTAATACGATACCCCTTGGTAAGACTGGTTGTCAGATTTTCGGGCTTCTGACTACCCGTAACGACTGTCAAAGATCCACGAATGACAGCCGGGATCAACGGCTTAACGTGCTTTCCGAGGCACGGAGGGGTCTCGGTATGTAAAGATGGTCACCACATCCACAGACCAACCGCGGCAAGCGTAGCTTAACCTGACCGATCGACCTGTGCGGCTGTTATTATTTAGCCACGGGCCCCTGCCTGGTTTCACTTGTTATATGGAGCCAATACTCGTCACATTGCTATGTAATTTAGATTGATGTGTCTATGTTGTACCTATGCAGGATAGGAGAAGAACTAAAGGATAGAATGCATTTTTCGACCATTAATCCTTAGGTTCTGGCACATTTTTTACTTAAAACAGTAACTAAACTACTTACATATATATCAGCCATTACTCTGCCCCTTCTATAAATATCTTCAGTAAGTGTCTCTATCCTCTTAATCAATCAAGTAATAAAAATTACTTTGTTCTTTTTCTTCTTAATGTCGCTGGCACGACTGTATTTTTGATCTGGTTGAGCCAAAACGTTCCCACTTCCATGGCGATGTCGGTGGCAGCGTAGAGGTCACGGGATCGTCCGAAAGGGTTACCGCTGCCCTGGAACATAAAGGGCTAAGGAAGGAACACGGGTGGGTTTTATTCAGTAAGAGTCTGAGACTCTCTCCTGCTCCACCCACAGCGGGAGGAGTCATTTGATGATTTCCCATCCTCAAAAAAAAAAAAAGCGCTGATGTCACTTTGACTGCATTTTTGGGACGCAGAGGGCCGGATAGGAGATGGAGCATGGTTTGCGACGGTTACTTTGTTCATTAAGATCGTTGATTTTATTATCATCCTCTTGTCTCACGTGTCCCCATTATATTTGGCTCTTTCATCCAGATTTCATTAGCCGTGATATCTGTGTTTACTTTCTTATCTCATCTTTCCCATAAATCCACCCATCTTTTACTGTTCTTTGGCCCATTTTGTTGATACCAAAACCTAAATACAAAACGGGATACCAAGACTATGTGTGTGTGTGTGACGACAATCACAGTGTGTGTGTGGCAAATTCTTAATTGTCAGTTGTTAAAAATGAAAAGCGGTTTAACCAACAACCACAAAACGCTTACAATTTCACTTTTTTTTTCTAAAAAGCACCTTCATTTACAAAAATACAAAGAACCCGCCTTCACAAACTGCTTGAAAAATGCAGTTAACGAACCGTTTATCTAGAAACTAACCATTAGCCAGTGATTACCGCCGGAGTCCATATATCAAAGGCTTTCTTATCCGGTGCTTACCTACGGTAAACAGCTTCCTTAGGATATTCTATGAAAAACCTACAGGTTTTAGCAATAAAAGGATGCCTACATAATATAGGAAGAAGTTGCAATTATGGCATATATTGATGGAAACATAATATTGATGTATGGATGGATATGTATCTAAATGGCATATTTTTTTTGTTGTGAATGATATCTCACAACTTTGTTAGTTGACGGCTGCTTAACTGGGCTGTCTTGTACCGATTTGTCTTGTATGAGGCCTCCGGCCAGCGCATAAAACTTATAAACTAAGTGACTACACGCTAAGGGCTTGCGGGGTACAGACCTCTGCTTAGGGCAAATCAATCCACCTGACAGACCACGTACAGTTGGGTCTTGAAACTGTAAATTTTGCACAAGAGTTCCTTATATTAACGATCAGCAAGAAGAAGCTGATGTAAATTTGCCTTTATATTGATATCTATGGTTAAAACTTACCGAATTATCCATGGTTTTATACCGGTCTCTCTCTCTCTCACCAGCATGCGTCCTTTTCTAATCAAGAAGGACGCTTGGCGCGAAGCTGTCACTATCATAGCGTTTGTAAATTTTAAGAAAGGATTTTTGCAAATTAATCCCTTAAGGGGATAAATAGGGGATGAAAGTTAGTATAGAACTTCGTCATTTTTGCCGATGGAAATCTCACGGGCACACCTGCACGGCTTGCCTTGAAATAAAATCTAGAGCATCAAGCATTTGTTAGTAAATGTTGTCAATTCGGTTACATCACAATGTGCTTATTTCCTTTACAGTTCAGTGTTCAGGAATGATAAAAAGAAACATGGCGCCAACAGCTGCCAAGGATTGTAGCGTGATTTTTCCTTTGCTGCATTTTACTTTCAACTTAAGCATAATATCATAATCAGCCTTAAACGTTCCCAATGTTGGGATACCGGCCTACTCTCAGTGAGACGGAGTGGGTCATAATCCACCACGCGGGCCCAGTGCGGGTTTGTGGATGACAATTCTTCGATTTTTTGGTTCAGGACATGCCAGTTTCCTCACGATGTATTCCTTTACCGTTTTGAGAGCAGTAGTGATTAAATTGACTCTCAAACTTATGTAATTTAATTTGTTCATATTTTTATCATTTAACAATGTACAGAAGGCCAATTCTCGTAATTTAAAACGTTCAAAATCTAGTCGCAGTTTCATCTCAGCGACAAACCAATGTCAAAAACTTGTCAAAATGTAGAGAAATTAGAAGTATTTTTTGACAGATTGAGACTGAGATCAGACTGTGAACGATCTTAAAATTACGAGAATTGCCCCTCTGCTCTATCAGTATTTTCTTAACAATAATATTTTGGCAAAGGACTATATAAAACACTACCATTTTTACTCCAGTACCACACAAACCGTTTCCCAGCTGTAAATATCGTAACAAAAACACAAAAAATCGAACAATGCTGTTTGTGCGTGATTGTGGCCGTATTGTTAGCCGATAAGGCTATCGATTGGAACTTAATGACGGAGATATACGAGTGTAACGTGTTACACGTGCGCTTGATTTCACGTGACGTAGTAGAGTTTACAACTGCCTTAAGGAATTAAATTGTTAGAACCATGGGTAAAAGGGAATAGGGAAGAAGGAGAAATGGTATGAGGAACAGGGTGTAAAGTTCACTCAACCTCCATAGAAAAGGGAGGATCCTCCAACCAGACGGGTGTTGTGTCTGGCGGGCTATTGCCCAACGATTGATGTTGGGAAATTGTATCTATGCTATCTGCGCGGTAAACTCTGCTTGTGAGATGCAGGATTTGCGTGACGTCAGTATGACGCGTAGTTTGCATGTGGCGTTGTAGATACCGCTACACCCCTGTACCACTTCTCCTTCTATTCCTCCCTAGGATAGGAATAGAAAGGATCGGAGTGCTGTTTCTTCCTGTCTATGTCTAAAGATATAATAGTCATATATTAAATAATAAATCATTTATTTCTTTGCAAACATAGGTGTTTAAAGAAAATAAAGTTCTCCATATTTTACCGTCACATAGGCATGCAAAGGTTTACAATAATTCCAAATAAAAAATCACATTCAGATCATTGGAATTACAATATAGATAAAATAAAAAATGTCAGCGTGGTTACAGTAATAAAAAATAAATAAAAATAATGTCAATCAGTTAGTGTTATTTCTTAGCCCACGGAAGATAAGACATAACAGATTAAATAAAAAACTCTCAGGAAACGTGATTAAATCTGCCCTATTTAACCCGCCATGTCTCAAAGTATACCATCGAAATAAAACCATCCTCACCAGTGACATAACACATTACAAAAGCCAAGTGTTTATCGTCAAAATGAAATAACAGTTAAGCTTCGTAGTTAACGCAACAGTTTGAGATAGGCTCGTTCCCAGCACGACTCCAGATTAACTAACTGTTACTGCAGATCGTGACCATCTTAAAGATGCTGTGAACCTTATGGTACTGACGTTTTTTGTGTCATCTTAGATCATGGACGACGAATTACAAATTGAATCATGGCTTTTGGTAATATTTTGGTTGATGATTTCATCAATGATTTAAGTGAAGTATTTAGCATATCTAAGAATTGTTTTCTGGCAGTGATCACTGGCCAGACTTACATAACACGTATTCAGCTTATAATACACAGGCCTCCTCGCGGTGAGAGGGAATGGGCCGTAATCCACCACGCGGGCCCAGTAACAGTAAGTGACCCTGCGCTGTCAGCCCCAGTTTCCACTATGGTGACTGCTGATACTTATTTATCCTACATCATAAACTTACTGTCTAAAACCATGTTAAATTGTATAGTATCAAGTATTTTATAACTGAACAGACAGCTGTGCTGCTGGGGAGTTTGTTGCGCCACTTCTTCTTTCCAGCGATAGCACTAGGAAGTGGTGAAGGGCGGGCGTTTTTGGGGGACTGTCTTTTGTAATTTTGACGTTCGAAAAGTGCTGATTCTCAGCCTAATTTGAATAAATGACTTTTGATTTTGATTTTTGAAACATACTTCGTGGCTCTACGAGAGTGAAGAGGGAAAATGATAAAATTAAACATTTTGACATTTACATAGCAATGTAAATAAAAAACAGTAAGTTTCATTTTTTAGGAACAGGAAGCTTCCTGTTCCTAAAAAATGAAACTGACATTATCAAACAAATCAGTAATTTACAAACTAAGTACCGACTTGAACAATAGTAACAAAATATGAACAATTTGTGTAATTTATAGATATGATCGAAGCACTTCTTTGTTGCACAAGGACACGGCTTTGTTCTTGATTTCTTTTGCTCCGAGTTTATAGTTCCGCTTATAACGATATATTGTATCTACGCAGTAGTGTAATTATTTTATAGGTTGAATCTTATAATTGAGTTAAGTGGACTGGCTCTACTAACATAGCATTCTTCCCTTGAAAGACCAATATGATACCGTAATGATAGCGTCAGTATTATTGATAATTTTGATCGTAATGATAGCGTCAGTATTATTGATAATTTGATTTTGAAAACAATACGCTTAGGACGGACTATTGCGTCTGCGGTCCCAACTGAAGGCCAATATTTTCTTTTTTTCTATTTTTTTTTTATTTGTGTTTTTATATGTCAAAATCCTGTCAAAAATGTAGGGAAATTAGAGGTAGGTATTTTTGACAAATTGAAACTGAGATCAGACTGTGAACGTGCATAAAATTACGAGAATTGCCCCTCTGTTGTCGGGTAAAAGTATTTACCTACCTAAGTTTACAAGGCGGTTTAAATGAACAATGTATTTTTCTGTTATCACGCGCCTCTAATAACTTCACTAGAACGTGTCTTTTTATATTTTGATTGATGTAACTTCCTAAAGTACTAACAAAATATTTGTTTTATTACAGGTAAAACAGCAGTCCATCTACAATTATAAACATACGTAAGTCAGCCAAATAAACTACTCATTTGGAAAACACAATACAAACTTCAAAAAAACTTATTCTCATAATTAAAATGTTTTTAAAGTTAGTAGGTAAGTGAATTAAAAACTTTTTTCTATGTTACAAAGTTCGTTGATTCAAAGTGCGACCAAACACGATATGGGATGGCCATGAGTATCAAAAAAACTTTAAGTCGTTTCTCATGTTAACTTAAGACTGGGCAAGTTGTTGTCCTAAGTTACATGCATTCTCTATTAAAATGTAAAAAAAAACTAGGTTTTTCTGTTAACTTTGCAGAATATAATCTTGAGCTTTCAATAAGTTTAAATTCTGAAAGCAACGTCTCACTTAAAAAACTTTCAGAAACGCTCACCAAACCTAAAATATTAATTGCTGTGATTGGCTTACTAAGAACAGCCAATCAAATCACAGGAAATGAGTTGGACAGCCTCATTAGTCTTCTACTCTTTTCCTAATATATTTGCAGTCGGCACAACATGTCTTTTTCTTCCATACTTCTCTATTAGTCGACATCTCGGTAGTCACCCCCTGTCTAGCCATATCATTTTTCACACAGTCCATCCAACGGGTATTTGGTCTTCCCCCTACAGCCTCTCTTTCATAAGACTCTTGATGATGACGAGCAACATGTAGGTTAACTCGCAAAAACAACATCCTTTTCTACATATTTCTGCCCAAAAACATCATCAAATTGTATTGTACGATACAACGTGAGAAATGCTTGCATATAATAGAATTCCTTATTGCGCTGTAGCACGAAAGCATCATCAATTAAGGCCGCTCGTGCTGCGAGCTGCTGATTGCTTTGCGACATCCTATTGTTGAAGGGACGTCGAAACTTCACGACCATGTGTGTTTGTTGCTAAATGAGGAAGATTTTATATTGTTCTTGGGAAACTGGGTTTCTGTATCTCTTTTCTGGGGTTCCGTACTTGAAGGGTGCCTACAGAACTATTGCTAAGCCTCCGCTGTCCGTCCATCTGTCCGTCAGGGCCCAGGGGGCTGTATCTCAAAGAAATACACACTCTGAGAAAATTATATTAAGGTGAACAGTTGAAACTTTCACAGAGTGTGTATTTCTATTGCACGGAACAAATATTTGTATGACCTACATGTATTTGTTCCGAGTCTGGGTGTTTTTCTATCTATAATATGTATTTATTTACAAAAAAAAAAAAAAAAAATATTTAAGTAGTTTTTTTTTTTTTTTTTTTTTTTCTCTTTATTTTTTTACAAGCCTTTTAATCTAACGATCATGCCAGGCTCATCGTAGCCTAAGAGGATAGAACTGCTACTACTGCGTTTTTCTTATATTGCCAACAAATTCGTATATTTTAATAGCGTTATCGCTGTGTGGTTTCGAAAGAACTGTGAAAAAAGCACCTAATTCTAAACTGTTTATATTTAACTCAGAAAGTAGCATTTCTCGTTCTCTTTTATACCGGATAAATTCCACCAACAAATGGTGGACATCTTCAACAATCCCACATACGTCACAATTAGGGCTATCTGTTTTTTTCATTAAAAAGCCAAACTTGTTGAATGGAATGTGTCCAGATCTTAATCTATGAGCAATAACAATATTTTTCCTACTAATTTTAATATTGGCAAACCAGGGAACTCGAGGAGGTTCGCACTGCATTGTCCTATACCAGATACCCTTTGTTAATGAATTTAAATCAAAATACTCTTTCCACATTTTAAAACATTTAATTTTCAATTTTGGTAAGACTTCAAAGAAACAGGGTTTTATATTAATAACTGACCCACTAATAGTTGCCGTTTTTGCTAATGTGTCAACCTCCTCATTTCCCTGTAAGCCAATGTGCGACGGAACCCACTGCAACTTCAGAGTAATACAACTGCATTGATATTCATGCATAACATTTAGTATCTCATAGGCTATCGATGCACCTCTGTATCCAGAGGCACATCGAGCCAAATGCTGCAAAGCACTTTTGCTGTCTGTTACTATGACCACCTTATTATTTAAGTTTCTTCTTTTAATATAACACAGAGCTTCTAATATTGCAGTGAGTTCCGCCGTCATTATACAAATGTTCATATTATTAATCTTATAACTACCACTATTATTATAACACGGATCAAAAAATGCTGCACCTATGCCATTAGCGCTCTTTGATCCATCAGTGTATATTATGTGCCACCCATTATATTTATTTGATAATTCCTCAAGGACATTATTTTTGAGTATATCAACATGATACTTAGTTTTGCTAGAACTTATGCAGTCTAAATTGAAGTTTATTATTTCCAAAGTTTGAATTTTTGTCACCCAAGTCTCTAAAGTAAACATTCTAAGTGGGTTACTATTATCTATACAATCATCTTTCGTGTCGTTATACACTGTTACCAAAAGGGGTTTCTTTTTATTGTGCCAATATCTGTTGGTGCAAAGAGTGCTAAGTTCATTTACTACATTAATGGTTTCATTATTCGTCCAAGATTTTGCCTTCAATATATATTTCGCAGCTAGATAATATCTACGTATAAATAGAGGCGGGACACTCAATTCGCATTCCATGGCATGGACTGGCGTGCTTCTTAGAAAGCCGCCAATAATCCTTAATCCTTGATTTTGTACTACATCTAATTTATGTACATGCATTTTAGCGCTATTGTCAAATAAAAAACTACAATAGTCGATTCTGCTTCTAATTAGTGCTAAGTATAATCTACGTAGGTGATTTGGATGAATGCCCCAAGATGGACCAGACAGTAGTTTGAGTAAATTCATAAATTTTTGAGTTTTCTGAACCACTTCGTTGATTAAGTAGTTTATCAGCCATCTTGTTACCATAACACAAGCATTAGGTTGCTTAGCTTGGGACTAGATGGCGCTGTGTGAAATGTCCAGGGATATTATTATTATTATTGCCTCTATAACAAAATATAAAACAAAGTTAAAAATTAAAGGGTTTTGCTATACAAGAAACGTGTTTTTGCGTTAAACATTGTACGGTGGTACAGAATAACAGAACCCTTCGTGTGCGAGTCCGGATAGCACTGAGCCGGTTTTTTAGAACAGAGCAATCTTTATGATGCTTTTTGATTATCATAGAAACTCTTGCTTCTCAAACCTCTTTATAGAAAGTACCAAAGGTTTTCATTATCATCATACCTGGTCGTAATCATAAATTATGCTGTAAAATCTTGTGAAATTATCTCATGTTAGCCGATAGTATTAAGAATAAGAAACTTAAGCGCCTCGTCTACGACATATTAGTAGCAAAGAGCCTAGACATGGCAATCGCTTTCAAAGCGTTTATTTCTACAACGACTTTCAACGGAATTGACAAAAGTGATGTTTTTTTTTTTTATAAAACGTTGCCCCACACTAGGAATTTCTCCTGGGTCGTGGGTGCGTTTACAAACATTTAAACTCACATACACAAACAGCCAGACCCGGAACAACTACTTGTAGGCCATACAAAAATTTGCTCCGTGCGGGAATCGAATCCGCGACACGCAGCGCAGCAGTCAATCGCTTAACCACTGCGCCAACCATGCCGTCACTATGTTAGCACTATTTCAAGGCATCTATCATTAAAGACAGAATTCCGAGTACTCCGCTATCGTTGACCAACACCTTAATTGCGTAACAGACTATCACGATCCGATCCGAATAATTTTGAAGGATATTGCTAATCCATAGCTTCATATGTTCAAAAGATGTGTCTGCTCAACAACATAAACCATGCAATGAATGTTGTTGAACTGTCAATATGAAACCCATTGCTACTGATAGTGTACAGTCACGAGCACCAATATGTCAACACTTGGCAACTTTCAATTGCGATTTTTTCGTGAAATAACGTATTCAACGTTGAAATACGAAACATTATATGAACCTATGGGTTCGAAAATGCTATGGTCGTAACAACATAAAATTTCATTAAAAAATAAAGGAGTAAATCGCCTTTGAAAAAAGCTGAGTGTATACATACTTTTGTTCGTGACTGTACACGAACAGCCTAATCTGCAAAAAAAAATAAAATACCCTCAAATAATCATACGTGAAATCATATATTAACATTAGTCAAATTATCTGAGTGCAATGATATGCCGTAACTCCATCTCGAAACAGTAACTCTAGTCACGGTTAAGATCTTGGAAAATACCCGTTTCTCAACTTTCCCTAAATACTTGGAGTGCACTTGAACTCGAACAGTTTGTGTTTGTGCGTATGAATTAGTAACACTCTTACTGTCGGTAGCAAATCATTATGATGCGTGATGTAGGTAATATAGTTATGTCGGGTGACGTCATTTTGTTAAGGTATAGTGTAGGTATGTAAGTAGGTAATTCTAGGCTAGCCTTTAGTCTAACCGTTTCCCAACTATGTTGGGGTCGGCTTTCAGTCTAATCGGATGCAGCTGAATACCAGTATTTTACATGGAGCGACTGCTTATCTGACCTCTACAACCCAGTTACTGGGTAATACTAATACGATACCCCTTGGTAAGACTGGTTGTCAGAGTTTCGGGCTTCTGACTACCCGTAACGACTGTCAAAGATCTACAAAGGACAGCCGGGACCAACGGCTTAACGTGCTTTCTGATGCACGGAGGGTCTTGGTATGTAAAGATGGTCACACATCCACGGACCGACCTCGGCAAGTGTTGCTTTATATGGAAGATGGACCCGTGCGGCTGTTATTACTTAGCCACGAGCCACCACGACTCTAAAACATAGTCTCTAATTGATTTTTAATTATACAGCACGTAATGTAACAAATAAAATAATTACATAACGCAGCATGTGTGAATATCACGGTAATTGTGCCTCGCTACACAAAACTATTTCTATTGGGATCGAGAAAGCGGAAAACAGCATGTTTTTCACTTTTACTTCTTAGTAACGAATGCGGTATATATATCGCTTCATTAAAACTGATAAATGACTATCATAATTAGTGCTGAGAATATAATTAATTTTCCGTGTATCTCAGCCTGAGATACACGGAAAATTAATTATGGTGATTAGTTCTGACAGGTAATGGAAATTAGCGTCAGATTTATGGAGATTTGAGCAGAGATACTGTATAATAAAGTCGAACTCAAAGCATTTATTTCAATTAAACCATTTTCAGGCATACTTGAGAATAGGCTATTTTCCTAACAAAATCTAATTAGTCAGTCAGTTAGATTATCAAAAAATATTGGACCCGTATTTTTTCTTTTGTCAATTATATTAAAAGTGATGAAGATATCGCCCGTTAAAGTTCCGCGTGACGTCACTTGCTTGCGATTTGCAAGCAAGTGACGTCACGACCCCCCACTCCCAAATTTTGACGCGCTTTATCTTTGTCATTGTTTGTTTGATTGACAAAAGAAAAAATACGTGGCCATTATTTTTCTATAATCTAACTGACGGACTAAATATAATTATTATTTTTTTACCCAGGCAACTACTCTATTGGTCAGTCAGAAAAATGACGATAGTTGCCCATTCCAAAGCGCTATCTTCTTCCGTCTCTGGCCCTGTTATCGGTTCTGGCAATTGGGCTTTCTTGAGGTCTCTTTTTTATTGGATCTTCAGCACCCTAATTTGCGTAACACACGATCAATCGGAATCTGAATCATTTTGAAGCAAATTGCTAATCCATTGCTTCTTAAGTTCGAAAATTTGTCTGCTCAACAAGTAATTAACGCAATGAATGTTGTTGAACTGTCAAAATGAAACCGATTCCGATTGATTACGCAATTAGGGTGCAGGTCAATGACGTGCGGCCTTTGCCTCTCTTTTGTTCTGGCAGATTTAGTGCAATTTGTACCACATGATCTTCATTACGTCTTTTAATGTATCCATACCTACTTAGGCGGTTTTAATTTTGTCAGTGATTGGTGCGACTGCCGGTTCCAAGGCATATAAAATATAGGCTCGATCGCAGAATACCAGATTCTAAAAATACCAGATTCTCAGAATACCAAATTCGCATTATACCAGAAGTACAGTTAAATGAAAAATTGTTTCTGGTGAATAAGATTTCTATCTAGCTGTTTGCTGCTGTATTATTTAACTTAAATTTTAAAGATTTTTTTATGTTAAAAAGTACCCTAATACATCGGGTATTAATCTACCCATCAATGAAATCTTGTTTTTATGAGTTTGGTTTAATGAACCATATACAGATCGCTATTTCGGAAAATAAAGCTGCTTTTCTCAAACGTACTGAACTACTAAAACAATTTTTTGGCTAGTTGAAATCTATTTGCTACCCTCTGTCTTAACTCATTTGAATTTTGTCAAAAATCAATATCAAGAACCAGCAAGGCTAATTTTCATTGATCGATAGGGCTCGTATGTGTGCTAGAGATTTCTATAAAGCATGCCAATAATCGGAAAAGTGCCTAAAAGACTGGCAGCATTGCCACGTTGGATTACAATGCTGATTCTTAGGCCAGCGCTCTGGTCACGTAAAGAGTCGAACAACCGCTTGGTTATGTCCCGAAATATGTCCATGAGCACTCGGACCCCAAGGCCCTAGTGTTTCTACACGGCTCAAACATAAATATAGCTCCCAATACGATTGTTATATTCGCGTCACTAGTAATAACAAAATGACCCACGTTGTCAAACATAATGATTACATCATTATCTTTTACTAGAAATGTAAAGTGCTAAGTAAATGTAGCTATTGACGATGAGTCGCAAAAACCATGTCTTACGTATTACCAGCAGTATTTGGCAATCGCATTATCCAATACTGGCGTGGGATAATGTTGGACCAATGTGTTGGACATAATGTTGGCTTTGAAGATCGTTGTGATACTGAAGAGTAGGTTAAAGATTGAGGTCACGATGATGAGAAAGAATTTGAATGAGGAAGAAGAGATAGGTTATAAAATTGATGTAACCATGAAAAGTTTACCACTACTAATCACTGCTGAAATCATGTTGGTCTACTGGGCCTACTGGCAATTTGTTTTAAAACATTATTTTATTATTATTTATTTAATTACTTACATATTTTTTTTTACATTTTTATTTTAAAGGAATGTGTGACAAAGCAGGAGCATGGTGAAGTGAATGGTGGCGTCCACGCATTCCTTTAGTTGTCTACCTAAGGATACCTATATGGCTGATGTAGATACAGGCCAAAGATATAAGAGATCTGCGATGCTTTTGGTACCTATTGCAAATGTCCCTAGGCGATGGGACCACTTACCATTTGGTGGGCCTCCCGCTTGTTGGCCACTCCATGGCATAAAACAATGTCTGATTTGTCAAACACGACATGGACTAATGTAGAATACATATTCAGTCAGCCGCATCTTGTTATATGGAAGCCTACCTCAACATAGTTGAGAAGTGACAAAGCAGGCAACTAGATAAAACCCACTAATGTGCCAATTATCCGGAACCTCATAACTTGGACACATTTGCCCATGAATGTCCTATTATACTTTACGTGAGAAGTAACGTAATCGGTGCGTACAGTCGTCCATTCAAGTCGCCTCGGTTTTCACACGCGAGATTATAGTGATAACGTTGCAACCTGCGTTGATAGGTGTACGTGAGCTCGAGCTAAATGATGCCTTCTATAAAATTAGCATGTTTCTGCATTATTTTAGCTTTCTCCGTTAAGTGGCTGCTAATTAAGAGTAAAGTTGTTTATACGGTTGGCTCTTCCGGAGTCTGGTTTCCTGGTAACTTATGTTCTGCAGAATATGGTGTTCCTAATAAACTGGTAGAATGTACTGCATAATAATGGTTATTATAACCACGCATAGCAACAAACAGGCTGATTATCGGAAAAGGTCTTGCGTAGTAAGGAAACCTGCTTGGTGCTAATTTTTTTGGAACGAAGTTCCTTATCGCGCGTTGCGAAAGGGGGCTAGACGGAAAAAATTAAGACCAAAAGTTGGAACGACACATTTCGCTTTATTTGTAAGCCGTGCGGCGTGCGCGTGTTTCTCTCTCTCTCTCTCTCTCTCTTATAGAAAGCAAGCCAGTTTTTTGTCTGTCTTTTTTATTTGTTAATGATAAAAAAAAATATTATTATAACTTAAAAAAAAAAAATATTACAATTCCTTCACTAATTAATCGAAAGGAACTTCGTTCCATCCGGGTGTCCCTTGACACCTCTCAAGTTTTATGTAATTATATAGACTAGATGAGCTCGTCGTTTTTTTTTCTGCATTTGTCACATAAATTCGAACACGTATACTCTGTCCCCTAGTTTAATCGTTTTTTGACTGATAAAACTAGTGAGCAATTATAATTATGTTTTTTGTCAAAACTGATACACCTACGTGTAATACTGTAAGAAGTCATAAATAAGATTAAATATATTTATTTTATTTACGTAATCTGGAGTATGTAGGTCCATTAGGTGAACCGTTTTTTGACGGTTAGAAGGAGAGTGATTTTTTTTTTTTATCGTAATTATTCTTTAATAATCAGTCTCATGAACATTTTCCAACAATATTATGGGCAAGAAGGAGACTAATTATGCTGTTATATAATCAGTCTCCTATACGCACAAACTACGCCGATTAACAGCCTGTTTGTTGCTATGCAGTGTAAGTATCTAGGTGTTATTTAATAGATTCACTGTCAGTGATGTTTCTATTAAAGTCACGTTAATACATTTTATGATTTTCATCAATAAGTATATATAACATTTTTTAGATCTTATCCTTAGTATTACTGCTTCAGACATTTATATTCATGAAGCAACTTTATCAGATTAAATTTCGTATAAAAACAACATGTTACACATGTTCTCCGTAACATCGTTTGCGAAATAACTTTAAAACAAGTACATAAGTGAGCAAGTATTACGAAGAACACTTGCAATGACAATAAACATTGCATAAAATGTTTAAGTATAATAACATAGTATTGTTCAGCCACTTTTGACGTGAATATTTAAAGAGCCAGCCATACATTTTCATGCTAGATTCTTAAACAATTTTATCATTTTAATTTTTCATCAGCTTTATACCCTTTTTTAAAGTAAAACATTGTCCATGCTCAATTTATGGCTTGGTGTAGGTACCCATTTCAAAGTTTAATTTAAATAATTGAAAACCTGAAAAGGGGTCATTGCACTCATCATATAAAAAGTTGTTTATAAACTTTTTATATGCATAGGTAGGTGTCCCTGAAATCGTGATAAAATAGCTGTTCCCTTCATTTTGTCGAGTGGAGCATAAATGTATGTAACAGCTGATTTTTATTTCAGTATATGGGTAAAACGGTAATAGGTAATACGGGCTGGTGTCCGCAACTCCACGTCAATGCGCGTGTTTTGCTAATTCAGTATACGTCCCATTGTAAAAGATGTTCATAATGTTTGAGGTTTTAAATTTAATAAATTGCACCTTTTTCTATTCAAAACGGTACGGTACGGTAGTGCATACCTACACTGTACCCACGAAAGTTTGTTTACTAAAATCCCTCATGGAATTTGGCTGGACTATACCTAATAAATAATAATAATATCCCTGGACATTTCACACAGCGCCATCTAGTCCCAAGCTAAGCAACCTAATGCTTGAGTTATGGTAACAAGATGGCTGATAAACTACTTATATACATGTTTTTTTTTGTAAATACATACATATTATAGATAGAAAAACACCCAGACTCGGAACAAATACATGTAGGTCATACAAATATTTGTTCCGTGCGGGAATCGAACCCGCGACACGCAGCGCAGCAGTGTCAACCGTGCCGACTGAATAGCTAACATTGAACGCTGTGTGAGTTCCATTATATGTTAAAGCTTAAGACTTATAGTCGATTGTTTGAGACTCTGTAGGCCTTAAGGATGTAAATGGAATGGAAGGAATGTAGGCATTCTATTGTGATATCAGGTCGAGTACTGGCCACCCTCAGCGTTGCGGTCACCTTGGGTAGCAAAAGGCTACTTGGGGTTGGTGACCACTGGTATTGGGGCAAATGGATTGGATCTATGCGGTCAAGAACCTATTTTCTTCGCGTGTTAACTACGGTTATATTAGAAACTGATAGTAACGGTCTTTTCGTTGATAAGGATAATTAAATAATATTGTTTTGGCAAAAGAATCAGTATTGCCATACAACGTGGCAGTACTGCCAGCCCTTTGGTCACATTTCCTGACAGTGATGCAGATGATTTTTCTGGTGCACTTTAATCGTTTTCCGTCTATACATGCATATTAGCTTTTTAAATTATGTAGTTTTTTAAATTATATCTATACTTAAATATAATGAAATACCTATTGAATTCCTTTAAAAAAATGTTGTAGGGACACTGAAGCAAATTTTATACCTAATTAATATGGTCTTTCTTTCTGAGGTTACCTGATTGAAATTTGAATATATAATTATAATATAATGTGGAATGGGGATTGTGGGGCAGGTAAAATGATAGAAAACAGTTTAATCTTCTCAATTATATTTACTAAATCTTCGTTTACACTCCATACCAAAAATGACAACCGATCCCTTCAAGTGCTGATCCGCCATTCTACATTCTCTCCCTCTCACTGTCGTTCCTTCTCTTTCTCATGCGTTACGTTCCATTCATCAGACTTACATTAAAATACTCATCCTACATTCGGCCATCCTGCTCCCATATCTGTCCCCAGATATGCATTACTCTGTCAGACCTCATTCATACACCCTCGCTGCAACTGACATGACTTCCCAAATTCACCATATATCTTAACTTATAAAATAAAATAAACTTAAACTAAATAAAAAAAAAACTATTTCTACCAAATCCATCATGTTTTAAACTTTACACAAAATTACTAAATTAGAACATTGTACCATATTTTATGATAGAATCTAAATTCTTGTAAGTGCATAAATAAGAACACACAGCAATAGGAAGTTTCTAAATATCGAAAACTTATTACACCTTAAAAAAAACTTAACTGCGATTAACATAATGAAGAAATACTATAATATTGTATCAACTTACAAAATCACAACAGAAGAAAAACAATAACAGTTGAGTTCAGCATTAACTCTTATTTTTTAATAACAAAAATAACCTTGTGCTATTCAAACTCAATGTATCACATAGCAGTATATTATAACACATAACCTGGTATTCGTAAGGATACTGAGCAGTGCTATTTGGACACAGCTAACTATACAAACACAAACACATACTGACACCTTTCAAGAAAAATAATTAAATAAACAAAAAACACCATTTATTCATCCTTACCTGGCCATCTTTTCATATTATCTGCTGAACTAGATGTTCTCTTTGGCCCTTCCGTGGTATCATACAACTTCTCAACATCGTATCTGTCATTTCGCTTGACCTTAGTAATCCTATAAGGTCCAAGGAATTTAGGTTTCACTTTTAAACCTGGGCCAAACTGAGTTCTCTTGATTGCAACTAAATCATCTAGCTCATACGATGAACTAGGTTTTCTCTTCTCATTATAAGTCTTCTTATTCTCATCTTGTACTTTTTGAATTTGTTGCTTGGCTTTTAGCCTCACGTTCTCTCTATTTTCATCATAACTGTTGATAACTTCTTGCTGTAATAGGTTAACTAAATCCATATCTTCTTTACATCTCATTTTTGTTCCAATCAGTAATTGGAATGGAGTGGTATTAATAGATCTCTGGTAAGTACTGTTAACGGCTCTCTGAACACGACTCACATGCTTGTACCACAAAGATTTATCTTCTATACACAGCTTGGTTAACATAGGTATTAATATACGATGAATTCTCTCTACCTGTCC
Source organism: Apamea sordens (assembly GCA_945859715.1). Lineage (NCBI taxonomy): Eukaryota > Metazoa > Arthropoda > Insecta > Lepidoptera > Noctuidae > Apamea > Apamea sordens. Next base: position 16,108,602 of record OX244005.1, on the reverse strand, counting down.
GTTTCCTCGAGGCACTCCAGTAGTAATCTTGACATGCTGGATATCTTCTTCTCTACAATACTCTTCAAATTCCCCACTGGTGAAAGCTGTGCCTTTGTCTGTAATGATCCTCGTAGGATTGCCAAAGACCTGCTGATGAAGTCTTAATTTATTCAACACTTCTGAACTTGTTGTAGACTTGGTAGGAAAAAGCCATGTAAACTTCGTAAACGCATCAATCATGGTAAGTATATAGTTATATTGTTTTCTTGTTTCAGTAAATGGTCCTACATGATCTAAATGCAATGTATGCAGAGGTATTCCTTCTTTATCTATAGGGTTCAAATAGCCCTCCTGTTTTCCTTCTTTTCTTGTCGCTAATAAACAAGGTATGCAACTTAAGACTACTTCCTCTATTCTTTTATCCATGTTTCTTATGTAGTAATCTTTTCCTATGGCTTCTTTCATCTTCCTTATTGAAAAGTGACCGTTTAGGTGCACTCTCTTTATTATTTCTTTCTCCATAATCTTCGGCACTACTAATCGTTTCTCGTCACCTTTGTACAAAATACCATTATCAATCCAGAAGTCATGATACTGACCATCTTTCAAAATCAGCTGTCTAATGGCATTGAGTTCTTCATCTGTTTCCTGTCCTAGTCTTATCTCTTCTTGCAGGCTCACCACCGCAACAAATGGGTTTCTGCTGAGAGCATCGGCATGTTGCATCCTACTGCCAGCTCGGTGTTCAATCTCGTAGTCATATTCGTCTAGCATGAATGCCCATCTAGCCACCTTTGGTGTCAAATCCTTCTTCTTTAACGTCTGTTCAAAAGCTTTACAATCTGTAACGATTTTAAAAGGGATTCCATATAAATAATGTCTAAACTTCCTGACAGCTTCCACAACAGCAAGTGCTTCCAGCTCGTAGCTCGAGTATTTACTTTCAGCATCGCTCGTCTTATGACTCATGTAATGCACAGGATGCAGCTCCCCATCTGAATGCAATTGCAGTAATATTGCAGCCAAAGCATGACTGGATGCATCGGTGTGCAACTCCGTTGGTAAGTTGGGGTTGTAGATTTTCAATACTGGATCACTGGTCAGCTTTTCCTTCAATGAATTGAAAGCGCATTGTTGTTCATCTTCAAATTTAAATGGAACATCCTTTCTTAACAAATTTGTTAATGGTCTAGCAATCTTAGCATAATCCTTGATGTATTTCCTGAAATAAGATGTTAGGCCAATGAAACTCATAACTTGTTTAACATTCTTAGGTTCAGGGTACCTTGAGACAGCTTGCACCTTCTCTGGGTTTGGTCTAACTTCACCATTCTTGATCAAATGACCGAGATATTCAATCTCATGGCTTATCAATTTCACCTTTTTCCAATTTATTTCAAGTCCATATTGTGAAGCTACTTCTAACACCTGAGTAAGTCTCTCTACTGCTTGAATTTCTGTCTCAGCTGGAATCACAATATCATCAATAAATATCGCCATAATTCTTTTTGCTATCAATTCTCTGAAAATAATGGAGACAAATCTCATAAAATATTTTGGTGATGTGGACAGACCAAAAGGAGCACGCAGAAATTCGAATTGCCCATGATGTGTTATGAACGATGTATACTGCACCGACTCCTTGCTTACCCTGAGGTGGAAAAATCCATTTTTGAGGTCCAACACACTAAATATTTTTGCATCTCTCAAGTTATCAATCAAGTCATCAATGATTGGTAACGGGAATTCATCTTTCAGAATCTTTTTATTTAATAAGCGGTAATCCACACAAATTCGGGTAGACCCATCCTTCTTTTTCACAAGTACCAAAGGACTAGAATACTCTGAAAAACTGGGTTTAAAGATTCTTTATTTATTCTAAAAGAACATACATTGTTCACTTAGCGAATAAATACATAACTAAGGTAATGGTAGTCCAGTAGCTAGTAGTTTTATGTTTTTATGTAGGTAGGTGTGGTGTCGCATTTTGTGTGTACGACTAGCATAATTTAAGTCGCTAACTTAACAGTTTTGTGTTGTCAGTGACGTACTGCTTGAGTTTAGATTTGAATACGTTAAAAGAAGATGTGCTCCTAATATCTGCCGGTAGATTATTATAAATTTGTACACCTTCGTATTTTATGTTTTTCCTGCCATATTGCGTCCGCGGGGGGTGCGTCTGTATTTGATTGGGGTTTCGTTGGCTGTATTTGGATGTTTTTATGTTGAAGGATAACTGTGTATGTATGGTTTTGTTAAGAATTTTTCTGATAAGGATGCAGGAATTGAAGGTGTAAAGTTGATGAATGCTCATTAGTTTGGTGTGTTTGTACAGTTCGGATGTAGGTGTGTCATAATCATAGTTGAATAGAAGTTTGATTATTTTATTCTGTGCTATTTGTAGATCTTTAATCGTAGATTTGGTGGCGCATCCCCAGATTTCAATTAGGTAATCTATGTGTGAGCGAACTAATGAGTTGTAGATATTGTAGCGGATTTTTTTTGGAATGTTATTGATGTACCCGCGCATTGAACCCATTAGCGATGTTATTTTTGTTTTTATGTGATTAATATGTGCTTGCCAAGTGAGTTTGTTGTCTAATCTAAGTCCAAGGTATTTTTCACAATTACTTTTGATGATTTTAGTGTTGTTTATGTGTAAGGCTGGATGGTCAAGAATTTTTTTATTTTTAGCTGAGAATATGATGTACGATGTTTTTGATGCATTTATGGTAAGTAAATTAGAGCTAAACCAGTTGTATAATATATCTAAGTCTTTCTGAGCGTCAGCTACAATGGTGTTTATGTTGGTACCGAAGTAGAAAAGGCAAGTATCATCGGCGTACAAAGTTAGTTGTCCAGTTAAGCCTAGATCTTTAATATTATTTATATAAATAGCGAATAAGAGGGGGGATACCAGAGATCCTTGAGGAACACCAAATTCTATGGGAGATGCTCTACTCTCCGCGTTTCCTATTTTAACAACTTGTTTCCTATTGTTAAGGTATGAGGAGAGGATTTTATGCATTTTTCCGGTGATGCCAATGCTTTTTAGCTTTAATAATAGTATTTTATGGGATACCGTGTCAAACGCCTTTTTTAGGTCAATAAAAATACCGATTGCAATGTTTTTTTTGTCAATGTTTGTTTTAATGGTGGTGACTAAATCGATTGTGGCGCACAGAGTGTTTGATTTGGGTCGGAAACCGAACTGCCGATCGTAAATATAATTAATGTCATTTAGATATTTTTCTAGTCTAGTGTAAATCAATCGTTCAAAAATTTTTGATAGTACCGGTAATACCGATATGGGTCGATAATTCCCGGGATCTGTCTTTGTGCCGGATTTGTATATGGGGTTGACTTTAGCAATTTTGAGGGTATCTGGGAATGTACCACTCTTAAAACAGTTATTAATACAATTTGTTAGGTTGGGCGCAATTAGGTTTTTTATGCATTTAATAGTTTTAGTGGTAATGCCATCGATTCCTGAGCTACAACTTGGGTCCAAATTATCAATTATTCTTGTGATTTCAATGCTAGTACAAGGCGTGAGAGTATTTAATTGATTTGTATTAGGGTTATTGTTAATTGTGGTGTATGTTAAGTTATCGTGGAATTTGTGTGGTATTTGAGTGGCTAGGAGCTTCCCTACGGACGCAAAAAAGTTGTTGAAAGCTTCGCATACCTCTATAGGATCGCTAGTCGTTTTGTTGTTTATGTTTAGCTTAGGTATGTTGCAGGCGGTGACCGGATTGTTATTAGATAGAAAGTTAATTAAGGACCACATCTTCTTTGGATTTGATTTGCAGTTTGAAAATTTATTATAAAAATATTGTCGTTTTTCTTTCTTCATAAGGTGTTGCACTTCGTTTCTCTTTCCTATAAAATCTGCTTTGAAATCGTTATTGTTTGGATCATTTTTAGATTTCTTCCATAGTATATTTCGCTTCTCAATTTCCCTCGTAATTTTTCTGTTAATCCAGTCGTTTCTGGGTAGGTTTAAGATTTTTGATTTCTTTTTTGTGTTTGTTTTTACTTTATCCTTTATAAAACTCTCTAGCGCATGGTAGTCGTATTTTGTTGTTGTGCAGTTAGTATTAGAGACATCTTTGTATAGATTTGTGTAGTCAATGGCTGTGTAGTGATGTATTTTTTTTTGGTGGTCGTTTGTATTTCTTTAGTTCCAGGTATATATGGTTATGATCAGATAAGGATGATTCAATGACAGCCATGTGAAAGTTGTCTTTAGAGAGGTTTGAGCAGACATGGTCTAAAATTGTATTACTGGTACCGGTAGTCCGAGTCGAATATTTTTTGCTTATTTTGTTTAGTATTTTGTAGCCAGTCTCTTTGATCATATTTGTGTAGGTTATCGCAGTCCGGTCCGGTTTTAATAAGTCGAGGTTGAAGTCGCCGAAAACAATGCATCGTCGTTTCTGCTGGAGTTGTGAAGAATAGTATTCTATAAAGTTTCTGCAATTCGTATCTGGGGGTTTATAGATAATGCCGACGTCCAGCGCATACTTTTCCAGGAATATCCAAAGATAGTTGTTGCCATCAATGTAGTTTTGTTGAATAGCTTTGTGTTCAAGGTCATTGTGGACAAAAATTGATACTCCTCCGCCACGCCGATCAGTGCGGTAGTTGTAATGATGAGTATAGTTTGGTATGTGTATTGATGAGCCTTCGGAGTCCGATTTAATCCATGTTTCGCTCAATAAAATCAGGTGAAGTACGTGGGGTGTGCTTTTCAGGATGCATTGAAGTTCGTCCACTTTCCCTTGTTTTGATAGGCTTCGTATGTTGATATACAAAAATTTGAGGGCGTGCGCGTCGGTGTTAAGTTGGGAGTAATTGTCTATTGCTTGATATGTTGTTATGTTTGAGTTTGGACAGGTTGTTTTTGAGGTTGTAGTGGTTATTAGTTTTTTGGAGGTATGGTGTTCATAATTTTAGGTAGTCCTTTAATATATTTTATGATTAAGTTGGTTTCTCCATTTTCTTGACGGCGCTGTAGCTCTGCTCTTAAATCTTTCAGGTATTTTTGTTGGTTGGGTGTTTGGTCTGAGAATATTTTTATATTTGATTTAGTGAGCTTGTCCTTGCTACGTAGTATATGTTGAGCTATTTCACGAGATTCCAGGCTTATTTTGATGAGCCTATTTTTATCGGCATTGTATTTTCCGAGGCGCAGGCATTTGATGATGTTAGGGCACTTATTGTCACCGTAAAGAGGTTTAAATACTTTTTGTATTTGTTGTTTTTCGATATATTCTTGATCTGCCTTGTTTGTGTCCTCTAGTTCCAAAACTCCCGCTATAATTATATTTTTTTCTCGGTCGTGTCGTTCGCGCATTTCGTGAAGTAGTTCTTCTTGTTTATATGTGGATGTTGGTTCTGTTTTTAGGGAAGACATTTGTCAAAAAAACTCACCTGTACTATTCCATTTTGCAACCATTCATCAATTTGTTGTTCTACTACCTTCTGCTCCATGTGTGATATCCTTCGTGGTCGCTGGGCTATTGGCACATCATCTTTCAACACTATTTTTAACTCGATTGGCGCTTATCTCGCCTGAACAGGCTTGTACGCTTCAATCAACCGCTCAACTTCCGTCTTTATGCTGGGATTCGAGATATGACCTGTAACATCCACATCTCTCACACAACAATTCACCCTAGACAACCATTCGTCATCTTTTGACAATAATAACACGGCACCCTCACGAACTACCATCACAACATTTTGCAAAAATTCCTGCCCAATAATAAGTTTGTAGGGCATGGACCCTTTAGGTACTATATGGAATATTACATCTGAATAACTCTTACTGTCTATATGTAAACATAACATAATCTTTCCGCACGATCTTACTTTCGACAGTCCAAGTCCAGATAACATCGTATTATCATTACTACACGGCACATTTAACTCGTTCCACAAGTCCTCACATATTAGGTTTACGTCGCTGCCCGTATCTACCAACGCACTTATTATTTTGTCACTTATTTTTACGAATTTCATCGCCTTATTAACCCGGTTTCTCGGTTTGTTTACAATCTGCATGACATCTACGTCATCCGCCATATTGCAATTTTCTTCATGGCCGCCCGATCCATCTTCGGGTGCCGTCGTAACCCCAAACATAGCACAATGTTTCTTCGTACCGGTGGCGACGTCAAACTGCTTTACCGATGAGCGCACCTGCGGTGACTGCTGATTGGTCGATCCGGCTGCTCTTGGCTGTTTTACTGACGTTGTTGTCCCGACTGAACTTCCGCCACTTCCTGCTGCGCTCGGATTTGTGCATTTAGGACTAATATGGCCGAATTCATTACATTTGAAACACTTTAACCCGTTTCGACATGCACTTGCTTTGTGATTTTTCTCCCCACAGTTGTAGCACGACTGGCCAGTTCCTGAAGCAGAAGCTTGTTTTGTAGGTCGTTCGGCATTCTGCCTAAAAGCTTTTTTCTTTATAGTTTCATACACCGACAACTTTTCTTTCAATGCCGGGTACGTGGATGCTCCATATAATATAGCCTTATTAGTTTCCAGGTCTGAAATTCCGTCTATAACATATTGGATGGCAACGTAGTCGGGGAATTTGGCCCGCTTCCCCATTTCCTTCATTACTAGCATGTATTGATAGTACGATTCGTCTTTGCGTTTCTTACGCGCCGCCATCATCTCGTGCATTTCTTTGGTGTTCGCAGCGTCCGGGAATTCCTTCAACACGGCTGCCTTTAGTTCTTCGTAGGTTTTGTGCACTCTTTCAGTCTTCAACCACAGCCCTGCTGTTCCCGTCAATGACCTACGAGCAATGATAAGCCGTTGCTGTGCAGACCATCCAAATATCTCCGCGTTGTCATCGATATCTTGAGCCCATTTCGTGGATGCATAGCAATGGTCTTCACCACTGAACTGAGTCACTTCATACATATTGAAAAATGCGTCTTTGCTGTCCGTCATCGTCGTTCGAGTATGGGGAATTTCACTGGGATCGATTTCAAATAGCGTCTTTCGTCTTAACCACCGTCTTTCGTCTTCAAATAGCGTCTTTCGTCTTTAACTAGCGTCTTCCGTCCTTGTGATGTGATTATTCGTCTTTTTCTTCACCTTTTACGGCGCGATCGTCTTTTTTTTTCCGTTTTCTTCAAACCATGTGCCCGCAATCCCGGACGAGCCCCCAAAATGTGGAATGGGGATTGTGGGGCAGGTAAAATGATAGAAAACAGTTTAATCTTCTCAATTATATTTACTAAATCTTCGTTTACACTCCATACCAAAAATGACAACCGATCCCTTCAAGTGCTGATCCGCCATTCTACATTCTCTCCCTCTCACTGTCGTTCCTTCTCTTTCTCATGCGTTACGTTCCATTCATCAGACTTACATTAAAATACTCATCCTACAATAATATCCCTGGACATTTCACACAGCGCCACCTATTCCCAAGCTAAGCAACCTAATGCTTGTGTTATGGTAACAAGATGGCTGATACTACTTATATAATTTTTTTTTTTTTTTGTAAATACTTACATATTATAGAGTATAGATAGAAAAACACCCAGACTCGAGGTTGAAATGATTCAATTGAAAATTGTAGCGAATACATATCGCTCAAAATAATTCAAAAGCTTTTTTCCCACAAGCATTTCCGTGGAAAATATCGCACCGAGCGCTTGAGCTCTTGAGGGAAGACCAGTGGAGTAACACTAACAGTAACAATGGTTTACATTTTGATAGTTTAACAACATTCATTGCATTATTTACATTGTTGAGCAGACATTTTTTTCGAATATGAGGCCATGAGAGCCACAGTGGCCTAACTGAAAAAAATTGAACTAATTTTTAGGCCACTGTGGCGCTATGACTTTTACAGTTTAGAGCAGAGAGCCACAGTGGCCTAACTGATTTTTTTTTACTATTTTTTAGGCCACTGTGGCGCTATGACTTTTACAGTTTAGAGCGGAGAGCCACAGTGACCTAACTGAAAAAAATTGAACTAATTTTTAGGCCACTGTGGCGCTATGACTTGTACAGTTTAGAGCAGTTTTTTCAAATAAAGTCAGTATAGCTGTGGCTCTCATGGCCTCGTATATGAAGCAGCGTATTGATAATATATAGAATGATAGTGTGGTACGCCATTAGAGTGCAGGAATTAACAAGGCGTTGGAACCCAAAGCCAGGCCAATGATTTAAAGGTGCTAGTGTAAAATTGATGCGGAAGACTTTACGAAGCTGTCATATAATCTACGAAGAATCGATTTCTACATTTCCTGAAGAACTTAAGACGTTTTTGTAGAACGTTAAGTAACGTAATTCTCATGCATGTAAGCTAATTATAACACTTTGTCAAACTGTTTGTCATTCGCAGAAAATGGGGAAATCATGGGAAAATACTCGTGTCACATTGTAATAGATAGATTATTGTGCTCACTGCCGTACTCTTAATAGAGTTCGATGAAAAAGCTATTGGAAAATTTGCTTATCCAATGTCGTGCATCTATGTAATATGGAACTTTTTTAGAGTCGATTGTATGCGAGTCCATTGCTCTTGGGAATTGATTTATACAGGGTTATTTTATATTCGCTAGCTAAACTCTTGGATAGCGATATCTTACCACGATAAAACATAAGAAAACAGTTTTTCTCAACTCATACTTCAGATTGAGACTGAGATCAGAAGGCCAATTCTCGTAATTTAAAACGTTCAAAATCTCATCGCAGTCTCATCTCGGCGACAAACAAATGTCAAAAACTTATCAAAATGTAGGAAAATTAGACGTATTTTTTGACAGATTGAGACTGAGATCAGACTGTGAACGTTCTTAAAATTACGAGAATTGCCCCTCTGATTGTGAACGTTATTAAAATTATGAGAATTGCCCCTCTGTTGTCAACACATCTTCCTTAAGATCCAAGTTTTCTGTATATCGTACCGCTTCTATCTTCGTATCCCATTAGTGAGGTTTATCAAAGATAGCACAAAACCTAACAAGATCTCATCTCCGCAACATACTACCGGCGCAACAGCAATTACAACCTCGCAGACTATTAGCTGTGTCTGTAATTACTAGGTAACTACGGCTAGTAATCAGTTAACAATCGGTGTTACTAACTGTTCGTAATAGATACGAGTAATGAACACTGGTTTTTCAAGACATGTCGGATGGTAAGGTGTTTAGGATGACTTGATAGGGTCAATTCTCGTCATTTTAAGAATGTTCACAGTCAGATGGGCAATTCTCGTAATTTTAAGACCGTTCACAGTCTGATCTCAGTCTCAATCTGTCAAAAAATACTTCTAATTTCCCTACATTTTGACAAGTTTTTGACATTTGTTTGTCGCTGAGATGAGACTGCAACTAGATTTTTAACGTTTTCAATTACGATAATTGGCCTTCTGATCTCAGTCTCAATCTGTCAAAAATAGCTCTATTTTTGTAGATAAATGCGGTCGCTATGTTTGCCTAGCATGTTGTTTCTAGTAGGCACTGCGTTTGTCGATTGTCTTGCTGACTGGATGTCTATAATCAGCCACAGACAATCCAGATTGATATAGAACTCCTCAAGCTTCCTCACTTTTACGATGATGAAATAACCACCAGTAATTGCAGAAACGGCAAAGTAATTAAACTCTTAACGGGGAGACTGTTATGAAGATTGGGAAGGCTTTATCTTGTTAAATACGCTGAGAAGATTGTCGCATTCCTATGGAAGTGAGGACGGGAACTTGGAGATATGATCTAACCTCACAGTTAATATTGTTTTGGTGGGAAAAATTTAATACTCTACCGTTTGATCTTGGCGTGGCAAGCAGTCATAATAGAAAGATAGATTCATATTATGGGGTTTATCGATAAACGATGATTAAGTTATGTGACATTTAAACGTCAAAAATGTATGGCTAAACAGTCGCTAATCACTACTTAACTTTAAGCAACGTTTATAAACAAATGTATACCTAATATTCATCCCCAATATGGATTTAGTTTTTCTCTCTAAAAATTGTCAGATATAGAGACGAACGTGTCCTTTAGCATCCTATAAATTTGCCGAACTATTGATTGAACTGTAGATATGAAATGGGTTATATATGAAGATATGAAATGGGTTTTGATAAGACTCTGGATCTTTAATTTAGCACCATGTTAGGAACATTATTCTCACTGCACAGAACTAAGTCTACTGCCTGTTACTAGTGAGAGCAGTGGTTACCCAGTGGTACGAGTATCAGCCCCGACTTACGGTCGTGAGTTCGAACCCAAGCAGCCACTTTACTTTGTATATTTAATTTTATCACCACTTCTCTCAAAACGGTGAAGAAAAACATCGTGAGGAAACCAGCGTATCCTAGAACCAAAAAAATCGAAGACATATGACATCTACCAAGCCGCACTGCGCCCGCGTGGTGGATTATGGGCCATTCCCTCTCACAGAGAGTATCTATACAGGCTGTTAGTGTGAACAGTGGCAATATTTAAGGAGGCACCTCCTTAAATATTGCCACTAATAAGTATCATGAGTAGATTCTAAAACCGTTGAAAAATATGACCCTATTTTTTTGTTTTTCTTCTAATATCCCGAAAAATAAAAAATCATAGTTACAATACTGTTAGGCCTCTGCCCCGCATGTACCGGCGCCGCGCCGCCGGCGGGCGCGCGGCGGCCGTGGGAAACCCCGGCCGCTTCGTGCGTTATCGTCGGGTGCGGTCACTTCGCGTAAGATTTCGGAATTAGAAAACTGTAAAATTCGCAAAAAAAAATTGCGACATACATTTAAAACTTTTGTAATATTTTTTTATTTAAGATTATCTATCCGTCCTTTGAAAGTTGCCACTGTTCACCCTTCCACCCTGTATACATTATGACCTGTGTCCCAACAGTGGGAACATTAGAGGCTGGCTGTGCTATGTTGTTACTAGTCATCTGTGTTCATCAATTTACCCATTGATTACACATAGAAAGATATCACCACCCAAACACAGACTGGTTATGTGCACATAATATTTAAAAAAAACCTAAAACCAATACAACACAATGATCGGCCAATCTGCTTCTCACACGAACAAAACAGTTGAATGCTTGCTCAGGCGCATGTTGTAATGAGACAATGCTTCGTTTTTACGGAACCCATTGCCCAAGCGTTCGTGTGACCTTAGTATTGTGGTGTAAGGTATGGGAGGTTTGATGGTGGAAGGTGATTAGAAACTCCATGGTATTGTAGCGGTATCTACAACGCCACATGCGAACTACGCGTCATACTGACGTCACGCAAAATCCTGCATCTCGCAAGCAGAGTTTACCCCGCAACTAGCTTATATACAACGGCACGAAATGCCCGATGAATCATGGGGCAGTTGCCCGCCAGACAAAACATCCGTCTGGTCGGAGGTTCCTCCCTTTTCTATGGAGGATGAGTGAACCTTACACCCTGTTCCTCATACCTCTATAGTATAATATAGCGTAATTAACTTAATAATCAGCAACCTTATGTATAAACAGTATTGTGTACCTTTGCTGCGACTGAACACTGTCTCCCAAGATACAGGCTCCTGGCCTAGTTTGGGATTCAGCATCAGTACATTGTAACAAACATCCTAAGACTGTCCATACTTAAGTACCAATGTTGAAATTTTTGTGTCAATAAACAACTTCTATTTTTATTTATAAAGATTTTTCATTGTTTTTTTAAAGGAATGAGGTAAAAAAGTTAAATGGGTAATGCGGAATTGTTGAATCTAATTAATGTAGAAGGGTTCTGTAAAATGAGGAAGTACTTACATAATTATGCTGAAGTCTCTTAAAAATATCTAATTATTTTTTTAAGGTAGAGATTGATAGTAGGAGCTAGACTCCTTCTTAGAGGGTTGCCCACAATCGCAGTAGACCAGGAAAAGTGGAAAACGGGAAGGGATGCCCTTGCCCTACGGTGGGACCATGTAATACAGGCTTATTATTATCTAATAATAATAGAAATTTATAAAGTATCTCAATAAGTATTTACCTACAGGGCAAATTGCTTCTATGATAAATTCTTATATTATTGTCCAGCTGGCAATCAGCTTGATTGATACTAAACTATAAAACTTTAGTATGTACATACCTACTCGTACCTACTCTTATTAAGAAGTAACCATTTATAACAAAATATGACTCGTACGTACCACAGCATAAATAAAACAGAACAGCCAAAAAAAAACGAAGTTTATAATATTCGGACCACACGTTTCAAAATTCGAACAACTGTTGCACAGTTTCTCAAACTTCTCCCGCCATCGCCGCCGCCGTCACCGATAACTTGCAACCATTTTAATTGTATTGGCAGCTCCGATTGTAATCAATGTTGTCCCTAATTCATGCCAGGAATGTAGGCCGCCTAGTTCTAAAGATGAAAGTGCAGTTACTGTGAGTACGGTCAACAAAAAAGTTTGTAATGGAGAATTAAATCAATATATTTGCCAATATGAATTGCGTGTAGTTTATTGATGAAGAGATTTAGACGATGTCAATGTTTGACTACTTAGCTTATGCACAGGGTCAAGTCACATGGGTCAAGAGGTAGTCGTAGTAGATACCTAATACTCTGTTTAATTGTGGTAATTATTTAAGTAATTAATTTCATCACCACTGTTCTCAAAACGTTGAAGGAAAAATCGTGGGGAAACCGGTATGTTCTAGAACTAAAAATTCGAAGACGTGTGACATCTACCAATCCGCACTCCCACTCCCCCAGAGAGGTGGCCTGTGTCCCAGCAGTGGGAACATTTTAGGCTGATTATGCTAATATGCTACTTAACTAATTATAACACATGCAAATACATGTTTTTAAGAGCTTTCACAAGGCGTTAAATTACAATGATAATAAATTATGTAGGTATGTTAATTAATTTAATTAATATCAGACCATCATTTATTTTATTTATGTAACATAAAGCTCAAAGATAAACATTTAGTATGTGTCCTATCAATCATAATAGATGTCGGTTTACTTATCTTTTTGTTGACTGTACATAATTGCGATTATTTAGGTACGCTGAAATTAATACTCTGTGGTTACTGAGAAGTAAAAAATATTAAGTGCGTATGCGCCTGTGAATGAGTTTGTGAATGAAAAAAAGTGCTGGCTGTTTGGTTTGATAAATCTTTTTGAGTTATTGATTAATTTGTGTGCTGGTTTTTACGAAGTATTTAAGAGTAAGGTTACACGCTCAGTTTGGCATCAGTCTAGTCATAATTCTGGTTCTTGGAATGATGAAGAAACTGATGGAAGGATGGATGAGTGACACGGTCAGTCCGGACTGACAGCAGACTGATAAAAATAACGTCAGATGCCGTTTAGCTAACGAAGTCAGGTGACTGATAGATAACTGACTGACTGTCGTCTTCGTTTAGTTATAAAATCGTTGAGCGGGTGCTAAATCATGGATGTACCTACTAACTATATCAAAGTTTATAAATAACGGAAATTCTTCTTCAATAATAAAATTATAGAATTGAACAGCATTCACGTAGCAATTCGCACATAAATTACAATTTAATATGATATTAGAACATGCTTATTTATAACTTCGTGACATACAGATAAAAATAATAAAAGGATTAGCTCATCAACCCATCACGAAGAGGTAAAGTTAGTCATTTACAACAGAGATTCTCAAATGTTTACTCCACCACTAGGTATACAGGAATTCAAATTATAAATACTCATTTTTTTAAATAATTTCTGACCTTAGAGGCCGTTTGACCTCTTAATGCGGTTGGCGATGAAGCACGATTGATTCGAAGATATCTATTCAATCATAAAGATAATTTACTTATTTATTTTCAAACAGTATTCAACAAATGCCTTACAAAAACAAAATGAACGACACGCATTTGCTAAAAAAAATATATTTTAGTTACAACAATTGGTTTAAAACAATTTATTTTGTTAAAAGAGAATACAATTAAGTATTCATTCTTATGAGGAAAGACGTAGTAATACAGATAAGCGACGGTTTCACTAGGTAAAAAATGAAAATTGGGTTCACCTCAAACGCCTGACACCTCCTGTTCGCCTCAAACCTGACCTCAAAAGTTTGACAAACAGTGATCCACTATGTACGTTACACTTCCTGGCCATTATTTAGTGTTTAGCCTTGACTTTAGTGCTAAAATATGCCTTTGAGATATGACAGGCCAATGTCACAGCCTGAACATAATGTGCAAAATTCTATGTATTCATGATAAATGGTTCATTTGAATAGATTCAAACTATAGTAGACTGTTTTCCGGGATTTAGTCAGAAATTGGTCTTAATTAGAAATTAACATAAAATGTTTGCGTTTAATCTATGTAAAACTGGTGTAGTTTGTTAATATTCATAGTGATTTAGCTGAGTTTCGTAGATTTTGGCTAGATTAATTTGTGATTATGTTTGTCATTTGTAAATATAATTTAATATTTATACTTACCTAATACATAAGAAATGTTAATATTATGTTTCTAACAATTTAAATGTTCTAAATATATTTGCAATATTGTCAACTTTGTTTCAGGATGTTAGAGTTTATCTTTGATAGCTTGTCATTTCTTTTTAACAAAAATGTTGTTACTAAATTGTGATTTCGTATGCCTACCTATTTTATATTTGGGAGATCCCTGTGCCATGTTTAACAAATAAGAAACTTTGGTTTGATGAGAATTTTAAACGATTAGAACTTACATTCTTTATACTTGTTCTTACCAGAAGTTCTTATAAGAACAACTTAGAAGAACTCGAATGCAAAACTGGTTTACCAACCTTGATTGTATTCAAATAAACCAAACACTGAACTTCTAGAAGTAAATTAAACAACCACTGTAGTCGAGTGAGAAGATAAACAGCAAAATTGAATCTTATTCAAATTCACGAAAAATAAACACTTCGAACACATTCTCTAGTATGATTGAAACAGCTATTGGTGCATTATTAGTATCAGTGAAAGTGTATCAGGTAGGACAGACAGTTGCGTAGTAGGTATGTGTGCCGTCTGCGCCGGAGTCGATGTATTGTATGCTACGTGCGCCCGCGACGGACAGAGGCGGATTAGATTCGAAGATAAACTATTGATATATGTATATTGACCTTAATCTACTAGAATTAAATATCGTTTTCTATGCACTAATTTGCTACATAAAATCTAAAAGAAAACATACTGAAAATGAAAGGCTGTCTAACTAAATACTTATTATATTATTCTTTTACTAATTGCAACATTTTGTTCAAATTGAAAAGATATAGGTATTGTACATGGTAAGTATGTTTTTCTAATTAGTTTTTCATAAAGAAAGAGACCGTCCCGACAAAATAAACTAAACAAATTCGGACCTGCTACATGTTTTCACATTATGACAGCGTAGTGACTGACAGTCGACTCTAGCGCATGACGCGACATGAGCGACGCGTGAGCATCCTAATTCCTAATCGATCTACAATTCTATACCGAACTATACTGACTAAATAATTGTATGTTCACTTCTCAAACTTATTCTGAATCCAAATAGGTATCAAAACAATATTTACGTTACACGAATATGGCACGAAAACAAAAAAAAATCCGTAGCTACTCCACCAACCAGCATCCATCCATCCATCAACCAGCGCTGTGGCTCTGTCTCGTATTGGGTCTTAGCATAATGCTGAGCGATGGCCGGTTTGCGTGGATGTGACGCATGTTTACCCCAAACTTGTATTTTTTTTTGTGTTTGTGTTCTTTTTTATGCATCATGTTTGCCGCAAATAAATGTATTTACTTTCTTTCTTTCTAATCTACTGTCTTCTATCATACAACCGCTCACATTACAAAACATAAAATTGATAGTCAGTAATATTATATAACTACATGCTTTTTCAATACACTGCTGACTATAAACCACAAAAATCTTAATCTGCCATTCAAAACCGACATCAGAATAGAAATAAGTAGTAATTTTGCCTTCACAATCGCGACTCCTACTAGACAATACAATTTCTCCGTCATTCATAAGAACAGACATACGCGTATAAGGGTAAGGTTGTATTGTTAAAGTAAAAGTTTAAGAAGAGATGTGAAAATGCCCCAGTTCACCCATAATCATCAACTATCTGGTATGGTTCAGGGGTTAACATAAGTTGACAACTTGATGCATATAACTGGGTCAGTGCGCTTCTTAACAATGACTTTCGACAACCCTAGTTTCCATGTAGTTTCTAATGTCAAAATGTTTCTTTGCTCTGTAATTAGTTGTGTGTTGTGAAGATTGTTTTAAGAGTTATTCTTTTGATGAGTTGACGACTTGGCTGTGTTCTGAGTGTAGATCTAAATGATGCTGTACCGTTTGCTTCGTTTTCATCAGTATAATTACAGCATATAATGTTCCCAGTGTTGGGACACAGGCCTCCTCCCTTTTGAGAGAGACTGGGCCGTAATCCACCACGCAGGCCCAATGCGGGTTGGTAGATGTCACATGTCTTCGAATTTTTGGTTCTAAGACATGCCGGTTTCCTCACGATGTTTTCCTTTACGGTTTTGAGTAGTGAGTAACGCGCCTGCTAGGGTTCGAACTCATCCGTAAGTCGGGGCCACTTGGCTGCCACTCCTGCTCGTTTTTATCGTGTCTCCCATATTCTTAAAATAGGTTTATCTTTAATTCATCTTCCATAAATAATCAAGTTCTTCTAACTGAACAGACAGCTGTGTTGCTGGGGAGTTTGTTGCGCCACTTCTTCTTCCCAGCTAGCACACAAAGCACTAGGAAGTGGTGAAGGGCGGCCGTTTTGGGGGCCTGTCTTGTGTATGTAATTTTGACGTTCAAAATGTGCTGATTCTAAGCAAGAAACTATAAATAAGAATTAACTAATTAATTTATTGGTGGACGTAGGCGAAGTCAGACGATCATAATTTAAATAACTTCAGAAAGCCAAGTTAAACCATTTGCCTGATTCGTATGCCAACTGAAAAAGTTGGGAAATCAAGGAGTCATAGTCATTTATTCTTAGACAAGTAACTTGTATCTGAATTTACACACAAAATTACACAATCACAGTATACACACCAAATATAAATTACATTTGAATTTCATAAATTATATCAACAATTTAAAAAATAATAAATTTACATTTCCCCAATTTTACTTCGACATGTCAATTAAACAATATGGCTAACACCTTAAAATTTAAAATAATATCAATAAAATAATTATTTAAGTAAAGATAAATTAGCATAGATAGAGAACAAACACCAATAAAATTTAAAAACCCATGATTATCTCAGTATAATTACTATTAAATAAAATTACAGTTCTTCCACAGCATATAGACACTTATTCAATAAGATTTTTTTTAGTTTTATTTTGAAAGCGCTACTGTAGACAGCACTTTTTATGTCTAAAGGCAACCTGTTGAATAATTTTACAGATGGGATCGTCATGAGGTACCAGTTCGAAGGAGTTATGAAAACATAACAGCCATGTGCAGTATCAATGTTATTACTCAACTCATATTGTAGTCTGAAGATTATGTCATACATTAATCTAATCTTTTGTCTAGCTATAAACAAATGATAGCTATCAAAAGATTATCTACTTCAATACAGGAGACCACTTTCTAGAGCCACGCATTAAATCAGGCTTTTCGTATCAACGTTCAGATTAAATCTAAGACTAAACTAAATCTGTATTACTATGAGATCCGGCCATTTAACTAGATACACTGATCCGGTGTTAATATTTAGAAGGAAATTATAAATTATCGTGTCTAGCAACTAAGTATTAAGTATTGGAAAAGTTGAATGCACAGGTTAATACCCGTTTAATGGGGTTTGATATCAATACATTTATTTATCTTGTCGTGATCTTGTGCTGGACATAAAAATAATAATAACCAGATTCTTTCAGATTTTAGATGAACTTAGTAAGTACTTATTTTATGTTTAATCCTTGTAGATTTTGCTGACTTCGTAAATTAAATTATGTTAGGTTTTTTTTTTGTTTCTTTACGATAACTTAACTAGGTAATTCAGCTTCGAATTGATGAAATCAAATGAAATTGTTAGTTCTGTACCTAAATAGTATATCGGAATCACTTTTACACATTATAATGATTTATTTCCTTTATTTTTAAAATAATTAGTTTGTGTTTTATCAAACAGTTCCATCACCAAACAACCTAGCCTCTATCATTTCAGCTTCAAAACGATGAGGAGTTACTTTTATTTCATTTGCCCCAGTTTTCGGTGGAGTCATTTTTTGCCAATCGCCCATTAAAGAGATAAAGCCCACATCGACTCACTTTCAGTATCGGTCGCCAGCTCACTCTCACTTACCGAATAATTAGTAAGACATGAATGATGAAAATGAAATGTAGAACACGCTGATATTCAGCTGTGTCTGGTTTAATTGTAAAGGTTTTCTTGTAAAAAAACTGAAAGAAATATGATTGTGGAAGACATTAGAATAGAAATTGGATTTATTTATAGTTAAGTAATTGAATCGGTACAACACCAATAACATTAATTAACATAGAGACAATTATAACGTTGAAAATTATCAAATTTAATTTTTAAATAACTTGACTTGGCACACGAGGTTGTTGTCATGTGGAATGTGAGCTCGGCTGTCATTGTGCCGATATTCGTTTCGGCCAAAGGCCTGATGGCCAAAAGCTTCGACCAACATCTCTCAAGGCTCTCGTTAGGCGGTTGGAACAAGGGCCTGATTCAGAAGGCAGTACTCCTTGATACGGCTCGCACTGTGAAGAGGTTCCTGTCTCTGGAGCCCTAACCATCGGTAGCTTGGACCTTGCTCCCGATACCGGCGGACTGGCTTGCATACTTTCTCTCACTGCTCACAGAACACCAGACATATATGCATAATATTACTTCATTCATCCGCAAACACATCATATTGAGAGCTGTCTTATGTTGCAGTAGCGTTTTTGTAAAGAATAGATTCATCACAATCGTTGCTATTTTCTTAGTTTGGTCATATTTTTCTTGTAATGTGCGATCCTGTTGTTTCTCGATATTTAAATTGGAAATACGTAAACAGAATAAAGTTTATTTTACTTCTGCTTTACAACCCTCTTGCGTAGTGTTATTTTATTGTTAAGAAAAATTATTTACACACATTGATTTACACAAATGCAAAATTGTAACAAATACATGCTGTGACGATGTTTTGTCTGTATTCTGATTTGTTAACTCTTGTTATTTGTTCAATGTAGAGAACTGACGCATTATTCATTATGTCCTTTATTGTTTTACAACACTATTGTTTTTGACAAATGGTTTTGGCTTCTTAGCTACAACAATTAATAAATGTCTTACATTGATTTTAATGCAATTAATTACGTTTATGAAAGGAGGATTATTTATTTATAGTTAATTAAAACGGCACTGGTCCAATTACATTAATTAACATAGAATTATAAAGATTAAAATAAAATAAGCATTCAAATAACATACAATACAAAAATTTAATTCAAATTCAAAGATATACAATTCGTGGATAAAATTATTAATAATTATTTGCGTAAATGAATAAATAAATTAGAAACATCATAAACTAACATAAACTATCATGTAGGTAACAGTGGACACCCTCGCATATTGTCTCTCACAAAACACCAGACAGGCACGCATTATTTTCTTCCATTCATCAGCAAACACATCACATTCAGGGTCGGCAGTCAGAAGTGCATTTAGCATCCTTAGGGTTCGACATACCGGGGATTCAGCTCTAGCAACCGATCTAGATAGCGGTAGTGCGAACAGGTTATGACGGCGGCTTTGACGGTGCCCAAGGTATTTTTCGGGCACAAATAGGCAGCAGAAAAGTCCGTGGAGCTCAGGGCAGTCAGGATATTCGGTTTTGGGAGGACCTCGTTTTTGAACATATTGGAAAAAGAACCGTTGGTCCCAACTGTTATTGCTGTTGGTTGTTTGTGCTTTGGCAGTCGTTACGGGTCGGCAGAAGCCCGAAAGTCTGATAACCAGTTTTACCAAGGGTTATCGTATTACCCAGTTACTGGTTTGTATAGGCCAGATAGGCAGTCGTGTCATGTCAAATACTAGTATTTAGCTGCTTATGTTGGACTGGAAGCCGATCCAACATAGTTGGGAAAAGCTTAGGCAGGTGATAATGATGGTAAAAAAAGTATCTATGAAATATGCAGAACAAACGACAACGGTAGAAAGAGTTCAAAACATTCATCAACACTTTCTTTTGTCTGTAATCTGAGGTACTCAATTAGGTACGCTCGCTTTTAGAGTTTAAGTACTTACTTCAATCTCACAATAAAAAGTATATACACGAAACACATAAAACTAAATTTTTTCCTTAAGTAATTCAAATATTTCCCATAGACAACAATAATTATGTTTATTTGCGATAACGCGTAAACTATGCTTTCTAATAGCACACTTTACAGCCAGAGACAATGGATGGGAATGGAGATGGCGGCCGGAAATGCTTCGTTCACATTGTTCTTCCGGCGCGGAAATGATAAAACCTTTTTTGTTAATTCTTCTGTTTCAATTAAACCGTTCAGTGCTTTTTAATTAAATTGTTTACTTTATAAGTTATAAGTAAATTATGAGGATGTTGATGTACCCATTTCAAGAGTTTATTTTGGATGCATGAGGAAAGTGGTCATTTGGTCCAAACGTTTTCATGGGTGTGTCTTCAGTTCAGTTCCAGCGACGACGGTATTTTGCAAGTTCATGCAAGCTTTTACGAGTATTTTTTCTGATCATACCTACACGTTATCTTCTATAATCGATATATGTAAAAAAAATGGACTCAAACTAACTTCCGCCCGCAGCGTTGTATGTCGATAATAATGTTCATCTCCAGGGTTCAAAGTATCCCCATACCAATTTTTATCAAAATCGGTCGAGCCGTTGCGGAGATTAGCCGAAACAAACCGACAGACAAAATTAAAATGTTTTTGTTTTTTTTTGTTATGTACCGTATATACATTCATTTAGTAACAAACTGTTATTTTGATATTACAAACAGACTCTTCAATCAGTATTCTTCAGTATTTGTTTGTGTGTATGTGTAGAAGATTTACAGTACACGAAAACATTTAGGCACAGTTATTAACTTAATCTCTAATACTTTTAGACACCTTTGGCTGACAAGTTAACACCTCTTTAATGAACCTTTTACTAATTGTCCTCTCATTCTCTTCCTCAGGAACTAGAACAAGAAAAACACCTGCTCAGACGGCGGCTGGACACAACACAAGGAGAGTATGAGGCGCGGATGCTGGAGCTACAGAATGACATCAAAGAGCTCACGGCGAAGATCGACTCTAGAGATAATTCTGTTAAACAGGTTAGTTATACTTAACACATATCAGTTTAAGTGAGAATATAAGTCGTGGAAGGACCAATAGCATAGTTGGACTGTTCATACATAATTTCAGTGCTGGTAGTTTTAGGTGAATCTTTATCCAAAAACTCTCTGGAAATTGAGTCTTTGGATAAAGACTTTGGATGCTGCTGGGGAGTTTGTTGCGCCACTTCTTCTTCCCAGTGAAAGCACTAGGAAGTGGTGAAGGGCGGGCGTTTCGGGGGACTGTCTTTTGTAATTTTGACGTTCGAAAAGTGCTGATTCTCAGCCTAATTTGAATAAATGACTTTTCATTTTGATTGAAAGCAATCGTTTTGTTACTGCCTAATATCAGCTTAGCGTGGCTCTATGAGCAACGCTAATACATAAATATATCTGTGTAATAATTCATGTGCCGAAAAGGGGTTTTCTTCATCGACATTACTATCGATTCCTTAGGCTAGACGATGCGACGATGTCCGCAGGGTGACTGATAACAGCTGGAAGAGAGTGGCCCAGCACCCTTATAGCGCAGCACACTACAAATCACAATCTGAATCATTTTGAAGTTTATGGCTAATCCATTGCTTCATATGTTCGAAAAATTTGTCTGCTCAACAACGTAAATAACGCAATGAACGTTGTTGAACTGTCAAAATGACAGATCAACAACGTTCAATTTCAACGTTCAACATTCAAAGTTCAACGTTCAAGATCAAGACATTGCTACTGTTGGTATGCTACGCAATTACCCCGCAGGATCAAGTTAAATGACACGCGATTGGAGAGGCCTACCTTCTTCAGCAGTTGCTTATAATAGAATGAAGATGACTAGGATGACCCTCATGAATGTTACAAAACAACAAGAGCATATTACATTATCAATGTAAAGCAAGCTACTGCTGATTCACCTTATACAACCTCGTAGTCACTGCAATGAAGTAATCTACTTACAACATAACTCTTACTCAATAAGGACCATCACGTACCATGAATACATGATTAGGTTAATAGACCATCAATCTATTAGGTAAATACATATAAACTCCAATGACTAATACTACCTACAGATGTGTTTAGGATGCAAAGGTTGTTGGGCTAACGTAAGTGAACGAGTTTCGTTTATAAATAATTTTAGGAATAGATTAAAATGGGTTACGTTAAAATTATGTCGTTGTTTTCTATGTTGAATTATTTATTGATTGAACAGTCTGATTTAAATTATAATTGCTACGAGGAAGTACGTAATCCTCATAGGTAACAAATTCGTGAGTTCAGGAAACACACATTAAACATCTGCCTAGCCTGTTCCCAACTATGTTGGGGTCGGCTTCCAGTCTAGCCGGATGCAGCTGAGAACTAGTATTTTACATGGAGGGACTGCCTATCAGACCTCAACCCAGTTGCTGCGTAATATGAAACCCCTTGTTAATACCGGTGGTCAGACTTTCGGGCTTCTGGGGACCCGTAACGACTGTCAAAGATCCACGAATGACAGCCGGGACCAACGGTTTAACTGCTTTCCGAGGTATAGAGGGGACTTGGTATGTAAAGATTATCACCCGTCCACGGAACATAGCGGCAAGCTTAGCTGATCGAATCGGGCGGGTGTTATTACATAGCCAAAAGCCCCTCACAAAATCATTAAAAAAAAGTTATGGCATTTCTCTTAACGACGATAACTTTATGTTGAAAAGCGAATCTATAATAATCGAAGCGTGGTGGCCTACCACCTTGATCGTCTAGTTAGAGAGAGTTACGACATGGACGTTTTTGTACAATTTCATGGGCAATTTGCGTAGCGTTTTTTAACCACTGGACTGCGCATTCTGTAGTAAATGAACGATAGTTTAACGAACATCAGAACTGTGCTAAGCTATTCCTTACCCTTTTTCTTCTATTCGTTACGTTCGAGTTGAGAATCGTAAAAAGTAAATAAAAATAAAATATAAATCTGTTATTTCAGTCCCATATAGGAAAATCGGGATAAAAAGTATCCTTTGTTATAAACTATCTGTGTGCTAAATTTCATCCAAATCCGTTCAGTAATTTTTGCATGAAAGTGTAACAAACATCCATCCATCCATCCTCACAGACTTTGGCGTTTATAATATTAGTAGGAAGTACACAGGAACCTAAAATTAATTGCTGTCTAAAAGCACCAGTAGTTACTTACCATCCATAAAGCCTTCAAATTGGTCCTTGATCTTTTTCCTAGAAGCTCCAACCTCAAGCTCTATCTAATACAACTTTAACTATTACTAAGAACACAACAACTATTCAGATTGACATTCACTTAAGTAGATAATAAATAGTGTCATTTAGACCAGTCAGTTCGAACACCTGCCGTAATAACTTGGACATTACGCAGAATGGCTGTTTTGCAACATAATGTACACACGGCTACACATCAAGCTATGCAAAACCAGTATTAGCTAACCGTTCATTGTGAGAAAATATCATACAAAGTGAGGCCAAGACAAACTAGTTTTGTATAGCTTGACGTGTAGCCGTGTGTACTCGTAATATCATTAGATTGTCAACCTGTCGTTAGAGAGAATTATTATCATTTCTATTATGATTTATGTTTTTATTACACTTAATAGAACGTTAGATCTTGAAGAGTTATTAACGCAACAAGAAGTGTTATTATTTTCTTATATCGTAGTTATATACACCGTTACTTCGGACTTATCACTCAACTCAGCCTATCTCAGTCCACCGCTGGACATGGACCTCCGGACTTATACCTAACCTAGGTAATTGTGAAATGTAGCGTACTCATCATCATCTGCCTAGCCTTTTCCCAACTATGTTGGGGTCGGCTTCCAGTCTAACCGGATGCAGCTGAATACCAGTATTTTACATGGAGCGACTGCCTATCTGACCTCCACAACCCAGTTACTGGGCAATACGATACCCCTTGGTAAGACTGGTTGTCAGACTTTCGGGCTTCTGACTACCCGTAACGACTATCAAAGATCCACGAATGACAGCCGGGACCAACGGCTAACGTGCTTTCCGAGGCACGGAGGGGTCTCGGTATAAAACAAAAAAAAAGTGTAGCGGTGTGTGTATGTGTGTGTGTATGTATGTATGTCGGAAATGTAGCGTACTATTAAACAATATTATATATATTATGTATGCAACATGTCCCGGAATTAACGCACACCACCAAACACCCCAATTAGAATATTATGTTATAATCATAATACATACACTGATTTTTTATTATTATGTATAAAACATTGCTTTTTTATTACATAAGTTATCCTGATTGTGGCAGTAAATTGTGGTCAATTTACAAATCTGCGCATGCACACAGTCGCACACGCTAAGGGTCTAGCGTAGTAGGTGTATCATCCATTTTGGTTTGTTTTGACTGTACAGCGGACGTGTGACAGTAATTTACGTGGTTATTATTATTTTTGGGATAAAAAATTACCTATATTAAAAATGACAGAAATTCTCAACAAACTACTTTCATAAAGTGTATTAATTCAGTTACACATTGTATGTATCTTTATCTACGCATACGGAGTGTAGGAACGTCATGTTATATTGAGTATGAATACTACACAGGGTGGCATGACATCGACGCGCAACGTGTTACCATGGATTATTCTGGATGTAGGGGACGTTGAAATATTTCGTCGCACATCAAAAAAAAAAATTGCTGTTCCATAGATTTTGACTGCGTAGGTATTGCACTTTTTTATGAAACAGCTGTTTTTATAAACATATAAACGAAATTTAAACGCTAGGCTGTTTAGAAGCATGTGCTGAATGTATGGTTACACTTTGCGCGTTGATGACCCTGCCACCCTGTATGGTCCGGAATAGATCAAACTACATGCAACACTTTTACTTTCCTAGTCTAAGCTAAGCTTTCAACACTAAAACTTTCACGTAACTTATACGCAAGAGTATGAGGGGCTTGTGGCTAAGTAAAAACAGCCGCACGGGTCGATCGATCAGGTTAAGCTACGCTTACCGCGGTTGGTCCGTGGATGGGTGACCATCTTTACATACCAAGACTCCTCCGTGTCTCGGAAAGCACGTTAAGCAGTTGGTCCCGGCTGTCATTCGTGGTGGACAGTCGTTACGGGTCGTCAAAAGCCCGAAAGTCTGGCAACCAGTCTTACTAAGGGATGTCGTATTACCCAGTAACTGGGTTGTGGAGGTCAGATAGGCAGTCGCTCCATGTAAAATACTGGTATTCAGCTGCATCCCGTTAGACTGGAAGCCGACCCCAACATAGTAGGGAAAAGGCGAGGCAGATGATGGCTAGATTTTGAACGCACTGCTTAGCTCCGAGAGTTGAAAATTCAACAGTGTGTTTTTTTGTTGCACTGGGATGCGCTTTGTTGGATTCTCGATGCTCGGCTCAACACCAAGAGTTGAAAATCCAGTGCGCAATAAAATCCCGTCGCGATATTTTAACGGGGGCAACTAATTTGTTAACGTCTTCATGAAGCTTAGGTAATGATTTTGCAAGATAAGAAATTAGGGGCATTAGCTGTCGTGCTTCCCAGATTGTTCATTAGCATTACATAGAAAGGAGTAAAATGTTGCGAAATCCTAAATACGGAAGGTATAGAAAAACTGGTGGGTCATCAAAGATCTAAAGAAATGGTCACGTAATAGCCGAAAGTGACAGAAATGAGTACTTTTTAGCCAAACTTATTACAAACTCTATCTATATATCTATATATATCTGTTATTACAAAAGCTATCTCACGTTGGTATCACAGGCAAAGCACTCCAGATTTTTGAGTCATACCTGCAAAATCGTAAACAAATTGTCAAAATAGGTCAATATCAAAGTAGTTCACATTCTGTCACATTTGGTGTACCTCAAGGATCAATTCTGGGGCCACTGTTGTTCCTTATTTACATTAATAACATATCCCAGATTGGCCTCAAGGGAGACATCTCGCTTTACGCAGATGATACAAGTCTCTTCTACTTTGGGTTTTCAATCGAAGCTATGATACCAAACATCCAAGACGATTTGAATTTGCTTAATGAATGGTTCCAATCTAACCTCCTCACTATCAATACCACAAAAACGAATTATGTTGTCATCGCCCCCAAAAATAAAAAAATAACCGATAATATACAACTTAAAATAAATGATCAATTGATTCAAAGAAAAACTAAAGAGAAATATTTAGGTTTAATTTTAGACAACTACCTGAGTTGGAAGCCTCATATAGAGAAAATCAGATGTAAACTCTTGTCACTTACAGGAGCTCTTCACAATATAAACAAATGCCTTCCTCGGAAAGTTCGATACATAATTTATAATTCTTTAGTTAAACCACATATAGACTACCTAATAGAAATCTGGGGGACCGCAGCTAAATCGAATTTAGAAATATTACAAACGGCACAAAATAGATTAATCAAAATATTATTTAATTACCATTTTAGAACGTCAACTCAGAAAATATACAAGGAAACAAAAATAATGAACATTTCCCAAACATATAAATACTATACATGTGTACTAATACGCAAAATATTACATAAAGATATTCATACAACACTAAATTTCACAAGAAAACATCAAGTACAAAAAATTAAACTACGAAACTCCAATTACTTAGTAACACGTCCTCCCAGAACAGTTAATTACGGGAAACGAAATATCGAATTTGAAGGGGTTAACATGTACAATAAAATACCCATGGAAATAAAGGAGGCGAAAAGCATGTCTTGTTTTAAAAATCAACTTAAATCGTATATAATGTGTCAACAACAATAATAATATTAATAAAAAAAATAAAAAAACTTCCTTTATTGCTAACGCTAACGGGTTCATACAAACAAACAAAATAAAAACAAAAGTTCTTTATTTTGTCAGTACGCTGCCATGAATGCCACATCTAGTACCTAATACATCGAATTACTTTAGATCCGTGTTTACTCGGTTGGTAACTAGTTGATATTTACTTTT
Source organism: Apamea sordens (assembly GCA_945859715.1). Classification (NCBI taxonomy): domain Eukaryota; kingdom Metazoa; phylum Arthropoda; class Insecta; order Lepidoptera; family Noctuidae; genus Apamea; species Apamea sordens. The sequence continues at coordinate 16,081,310 of OX244005.1, read as the reverse complement.
TTTTTTTTTTAACACTACCTACATATTAATTATTGTAAATCCATTTTGTTAACGATGTTATTGTACGCTCGTAAACATTTTGTGTATTTTAGTTTCTCAGTAAGTGAATTATTGTTAATTCTTAATGAGAAATAATAAAGTTCTTAAACCATAAACCATAACTTATTATAGACTAGCTGCGCGCCGCGGTTTCACCCGCATAAGTTTCGATCCCTTGGGAATATCGGGATAAAAAGCATCCTATATGTTAATCCTGGTTATAAACCATCTGTGTGCCAAATTTCATCCAAATCCGTTCAGTAGTTTTTGCGTGAAAGAGTAACAAACATCCATCCATCCATACAAACTTTCACGTTTTTAATATTAGTAGGATTTCCAACCAGCCTTTAATTTCCCCGCTCCTGCTGGATCTCAGCCCTCTTCTCAACATCTACTTTGTGAGAGGGAGGGGAGAGGGCCTAGTGCGGATTGGTGGATGTCACATTTCTTGAATTTTTGGTTCTAGGATATATGCAGGTTTTCTCACAATGTTTTCCTTCGCCGTATTAAGCGCAGAGATTCTTAAACTTATTTTAATAGATAAGAAAGTAATAAGAAAGGTCATTAAAATAAACTAGACTTTCGCCTAGTCAGAATTCAGTTCTGATATCCTGTCCTATTCAGACTACAATAAAAGGACAGTTTAAATATTAGCATTTTCACATTGTTTCATTGTGTATAATGCAAAATGGCCACAATTTAAAACAATAAGCTTGTCTCCTTGACCCTACAATTGGCATAAAAAGGCTTTGTGTCCAAACTTCGTAGATTCAATGTAATTAACATTGAAAACGTGCATTACCACTATTAGCGAACTGAGTCAAGGCTGAGGCGAGTTGCCTGTGTTAACGAGTTTGGAACCATGAGGACCAGTTTTTTTTAAGACCCATACTTTTTTTTATGAAATCTTATTTTTAACACAGTTGCTGGAAAAGTGGCTCTTATTGCACCGCTTTTAAGGTTTAAAGTTTATATATTAGGCTGTTTGACGACGGCAAGTCAGGCATGAAAAAAAACCGCGTGCCCCATATTTGTTACAAAATATTATGTTTATGAAGAATGATTTATTTTTCCTTTGCAAGTGTGTTGAAAATCGTCGTATGATACGCGTGATCATTTGTCATTGTACTCTCGGCTCTGATTAAATTACCTACTAGTTATGCCCGCGACTTCGCTCGCGTGCCTGTAGGAAGGCCAGTTGGATATCATGGGTTTTAATTTTTTGTGCAGAAACCTAATTCTTTTTCTAAAAAACTTCACTTTTAAGTTGTAATTTTTACCAGTAATTTTGGTTTATAAACCAAACTACTGAACCCTTTTTGATGAAATTTCTATGGGACCATTTGGGAAGTATACCCTTTCCAACAAAAAAAGAATTTTTCATATCGGTTCGCAAGCGACGGAGTTATGCGCGAACAAACATAAAAACAAAAATACAAACATCCGAATTGAGAACCTCCTCCTTTTTTAGAAGTCGGTTAAAAATAGCCTAAATAACCTATCCGCCAGTGACAATCCGTTCGGAGATTAGCTGGAACAAACAGACAGACAAACCAAAATTTTTTAGTTTTTTGTTATTAGTACCGTATATAATTTCATAAGCATTTAGTAAAAAGCTGTTAATTTGACATTACAGACAGACACTTTAATTTTATTTATTTGTATGTATGTATAAGATGCAATCCCTCCTCGACGGCAATGACAATCTTTGCTCACTTGTATCAAAATGTGCTACTTTCGCTTCCTTTTGCACGTGTACGTGGTGTCAGCGTAATGTTATGCACGAAAGAACACAAAGATGCTAGTAGCCATGAAAGATGACATTGACAAAATAAAGAACGTGGTAGACTTTTTCTGGTGTTTTGATCGAGGGTTATATTCCTAATCAGCCTATCTAATATTGTTCCCACTGCTGGGACACAGGCCTCCTCTCTTCGAGAGCCTGGCTATAATCTATCACGCGGGCCCAGTACGGGTTGGTAGATGTCACATGTCATCGAATTTTTCGTTCTAAGACATGCCGGTTTCCTCACGATGTTTTCCTTCACCGTTTAGAGAGCAGTGGTGATGAAATAATTTACACAAAGTAAAGCGCCTGTCTGGGTTTGAACCTACGACCACAAGTCGTAAATCACAGCTGTTACCATTGGGCCACCACTGCTCTCAGGGCTATATTGGTGTATATTATTACCCACTTCTATAATATTTTTTCTTCATTTAGAAAGTTCGAGTTGTTGAGAGTTCGAATCTCGTCTGGACAGTCTTGACTTTAAATCCACGATGCTTGTCTTGTAAGATTTTGGAACGAAGTTCCTTATCGCGCGTTGCGAAAGGGTAGCCCCTTTCGCAACGGAAAAAATTAATACCAAAAGTTGGAACGACACTTTTTGCTATAGGTAGTTGTAAGCCGTGCGGCGTGCGCGTGTTTCTCTGTCTGTCTCTCTCTCTCTGAACTTCGTTTCATCCGGGTGTCCCTTGACACATCTCAAGTTTTTTTTTAAATCGTTGTTATTGTAAAGCCTACATCAGAATGAGATTACAACAATTTCCTTCTTATTGTTATCGTGAGAAACGTCACATTATGAAAGCCAAATCTTCCAAACCGCTGACAACGGCACCACACCACAGCCGAAACCTTACTTTTGTTCAAAAAACGTGCTGGAGCTTAATTTCGTCGATTGTAATCCTATTACCGAGCGAAGGATTACCCTAATGTCCTTCAACAGGTTTCGTTTAACGTGTATATTGTTAACTAACTTATGTTATTACCGGCCTGTTAATGGTTGAACGTTAATATAAAGCCGTTTATGCATGATGGGTCATCAGCTATTCCGACCTTACCGTTAACATTGTGGTCTATTAATGGAGGACATCAGCACCCTAGATGCTTAACAGACTATTCGCGCTTCATATGTTTGAAAAATTTGTCTGCTCAACAAAGTAAATAACGCAAAAAATTAAAGCCGTTCCTTCTGTTAGCGAGTTACACAATTACCCAGCAGTTCTTGTAGGACACGACTATATCAAATTATAAAAGAACTAGTTGCACCCTGCGGTTCCACCTTGATCAGTTTCAATCCCGTGGGACTATCGGGATAAAAAGTATTCTATATGTTAATTCTGGTTATCAACCATCTGTGTGCCAAATTTCATCCAAATCCGTTCAGTAGTTTTTGCGTGAAAGAGTAACAAACATCATGAAGCAAAATGACAAACATCCATACATCCATCCATACAAGCTCAAACTATTTATTTCAAATAAACCAATTACAGGCATTTTTGAATTGTCAAGGTCGGTCAGTCAAAAAGATGAAGCTAGTTGCCCATTCCAAAGCGTAGTAGGTACCTATGGAGAAGAACGGGCAAGAAACTCCATGAACACTCTTTTAAATCATTATAATATTGTTAAGTATTGGTTACATCATTTCACATTCATCAACTTTCACGTTCATCTCTATTTTAACATCACAAGGGGATCGTCGATTTGGCTCACTAAACTTAAACGGATCTGAAAGCTTCCGGATACGGGCTTTAGGACTACATTTATATCTGTTCTACCGAAATAAAATAAAGATCGAATAAACACTTGAATAAAAGGCTCATCTTTTTGCGAAACGTACTCAAATCTTTGTTTAAAGTTTTAGACTATATTAATTGTCGCCAAAAACCAGGTCACGATTACTTAGCCCAGCACACGTTTCGTGAAAGCCTGTCCATCACTGCAGGGCTGTTTTTTGCACCAATCAATTGTCAATAGACGTAACCAACAAGGTTGACGAAACTCCGTTAGATTCCGATACTAAGCAAAAACCCCGATACTCGAAAAATGCGAGTACATGAGAGGTCAACTGTCAGATTCACAGTAATTTCGTAATCATTCTGATGAGGATATACGTAAACTGCATTCACGACATATTTTCCAAACTAGTAAACAAATATGCGTTTTTAGAGAAAGAACTTTATCACTTACACATAAAGTTCAGTTTACACTACAACTTCAAACATTTTTATGACTTTTTCAATGTTACTTGTCTTGTGAAATTACATGACTTAGAAACAAAGATTGGAATAGGCTCTACGTGTAATATTGTCTTTGGTTTTATTTATGTGGGACAACACATGTATACTTATTACAGAAGAGTTCAAAGATCTTGACAATGTTATAGGTAATAGGTATGTATAAAATAGATGTTGCATCGATTGTAAGTGACGTGAAGAAAGTGTTTAGAAATCTTGAGATTATTACTTCGCCATTAGTGCTTTTTTCTAATAGTTATAGATAAATAAACGTTTCGCAGTCTTGCACTTAAACTGGAATTTGTTATGGATTAAAAAAATGATGGGTACTTACGTTAAGATTCAGAAACGTTTATGATAGCTACCAACCACGCCTGATGTTTCGGCCCGCTCCCTGAGAGGAAGCCTGAGCAGTGCGAACATCGTGTGCTGATCCTACTAATATTATAAACGTGAAAGTTTGTATGGATGGATAGATGGATGGATGGATGAATGTGTTTAATATGTTTGTTACTCTTTCACGCAAAAACTACTGAACAGATTTGAATAAAATTTGACACACAGATGGTTTATAACCAGGATTAACATATAGGATACTTTTTATCCCGATATTCCCACGGGATCGAAACTTATGCAGTTGAAACCGCGGGGCGCAAATAGTTATATTACACTAGCTTCTTCCGCATGAATTCCTTGTGTCCTCTACCCACCTCGTCGCATCGTATCGCCTTCAGACTTTATTTCTTTTCGCTCGACTCCTAAGGGTCGTATCGTCATATTAAATATATTACCTTTATTACCTTCCTCAAGAATTGGGATATCAAATCCAAAAAGATTTTTTTAAATCCGACTGGTAATTCTAGTGATTAGCGCGTTCAAACATAACTCTTCAGCTTTATTATTAGTATCGACATAGATAGTGTTACATTAAGATCTCAGTTGTATACAAGAACATTTTAAATACACCCAGACCCGATTCGGTACAATAAGGGCTCCCGCGGACAGGCGATCCACCAGGCGGATCCAGGGGGTCTTCTCCGAAGTAGTATGGGGCGAATGTTCGGCCATTTCCTGCTACGAAGTTACTATTTGGTTCGGTCGGTTCCGATCCTACACTCCTATACTCTTTCGAATATTGACTATGGTCCAAACCCAGCTGAGCCGATCCGAACTTTTTTCGCATTTTTCAATAATATTCGGTTCGGCCATGTGTCGGTCCGATCCGAACATTCGCACTTTGCACTTCGGAGTAGGGCCCCAGGCAACACCTGTCTGCGGCAGACTTAAACGTGATACAATTAAATTTAATCACATCGTCTAATTACGTTTGACAAAGATATTGTTACACAATGACAGACTCACATAATATTATGTAGATGGGAAGTTGCCAACTTATCCAGCCAGCGATCATCCTTGGTTCCAAACAATCTGATCTTGATAGCCTCGCTCTCTCGTCTGTTTTATAATATTTAAGCCTGTCTTAAGTTTCTCTTCTAAGTGTGTCTTGGTTCCAAAAAACTCGAAGATATGTGATATCAACCAACCCGCACTGGGCCCGCGTGGTGGATTATGGCCCACTCCCTCTCACAAAGAGGAGGCCTGTATCCCAGCAGTGGGAATATTATAGGTTGATTATGCATACATTTATAATATTTAAGTAGCTAAAAACTACTAACCAACTACTACTAACTAACTAAAAAACATTTGTGAATTGTAGACTGAATATAACATAAATATTGTTTCCTGAATACAAGGACCATTTCCGACCGACATTTACAAGGTATAATTCCATAGATAATAAAAATATTCCCATTGGGAACATTAATACTGTCATATAACAAACTAACACTGAAAACAAAGTACCCTTTTCCAGGAAACGTCAAACATATCATTATAATAATCGTAGGGTACGTCAGGGCGGTACGCCAACGAAAATGGCTGAAAAAGTCAAGGCCTTGACATTACACGTTAGAATTACGCAATTCTAGGGAATTTATCGTCATCGGGCCGGTCCCTGAAAGCTTTCAGGGCCAATTAGTCAATTAGCACCACACCCTGTTGAAGCACTTTTCATTTGATTGTCTAGCAGCCGTTTGTCATTATGACCTTTCGTTATCTATTTGAGTAGGCGATAAGCTTTAAGAAATGGATTTTGAATAGCCACTTTATGACTGCGAATCATGGTTTTCTTTTTCAAGTCGACAAATTTTTCTTTACCTAAATCAAATTTCTCTTAATGGCAAGTGACGTCGCGGCAGGGCCAGAAGGAGATGGCGGAATGAGCTGGATTCCTTCAACAAAAACTGGTCCTTAACAGCTTAGCTTTAAACAGAGAGAATTGGATAGAGAATAGGGAGGCCTTTTCTTTGTGGGACATCACAGGCTTTTTATGTATATATAATGTATATACACCAAAATCTTATTCTTTTGAATATTTATCTGAGAAATTAATCAGTTAGCCATATTTTATTGCTGCTTGTTCATGTAACATCTAGGCATGAAATTCACTATTAATTCGATGTCACGCTAGACAATGACATTCACAACCTTCATTATCTCTCCCATCCTCACAGACTGACCATGGATATAATGTGTCATTTTCTCTCCTAACAAAAAAACCATCAGATTCTTCTAGTTCAAGGCATTATGTAGACCTTCGTGGTCTTCCTGCCAGGATGCCATAACTTGGCTTCCGTCCCATCACATCCTCAGCAATTACCTGTGTTGGCAATTGGCATCCAGCCGAACTGTTGGTTAACGAGCTTAGGAAAGATGTATGTTGATAAGTAAATATTGTTCTGCATAATAATTTTGTAAAAACAATTTGATTGGAATATGCATTCAATTTGTCTGGTAATTTAAGATGATGAAAATCATCAGCGTAGCTTGTTAGATGAAAAATTTAAAAAATTATGCAAGCCGTACTTATAGTTTTCACCTTGTGGTGTTCCAAAAGGATGTGCATTGTATCAAAGCAATTGTAAACACGAGGTCAACAAATATGTGCTTTTCCCTAATTAGGTATACAATACGAAATTATTAATGGATCAAGCAAAAGGGTACTACCAAATTCCACTAGATCATATTACTCTTCAATATTTACTCTATAATGACAATAACGCAGATTTCAAGCATAAGTAAACATTTTACCACAAGACAATGTTGAAACGCGTCACGCCTCTTGATCTGACGTCCTTCCAAAACGGCTCGGAAAAAACTCTTTCGCAAATTATGTAGATGATATAATGATCTCTAAAACTAGTGGATGAAAGTTGAGATTGCTGTAACTTTATGCAGTTACACCTATTAAGACGATTAACCACGCTTGATGTTAGGAACAATGTAGTTTAAGAGTATGGTTAAATGTTTGATTGCGGTATCAGTAAAGTGTATTATTAGTCATTTGTTTCGCTCGTTGCTGTGTTTACTGGCGAATTTCGAGGGTCAGCTCTTATATTTTATCTGGAGTTAGATTAGATAACGTTTGCGTTCTGTTTCTGGTGTAGTTTTTTGTCAGTTAATTTTTGCAGATAAGTTTTTGCGCAGTTCATAAAAGGTAATAGGGAATGTTTCACAGAAATGATACTGATCAATTATCACTGTTTGTTTAGTTTAAGAGTTTACTTGTTATGTTCGATAACTGGTAATAAAGTACTTTATCATTGTTTGTGTAAAATAAAATAAACCAGGGACTGAAGGATGGTGATGATAAACTCACGCCCTATTCCCCATTGGAGTAGGCAGTAACTAACTACAGAACGCCACCTAGTACGATTATTTTAGACTCATTTTGCTTCATCTACCAAAAAACCTCAAAGATACTATTATTTATTATATATTTTTTTTAACACAAACATTCGAATATATATAATTTTATTCTAAGTTTACGCATTATGAATGGTACAGTGAGGCTGGAAAACAATAATTTTTCATGGATATAAAATTATAAATAAACTAACCAGAACTACCATTTTACGCTTTTTATGATTTCACGTATCAAAACCATGAAAAGGTTCTGACCTTGAGCTTTATGTATCACATAAATACTTCCAGATATGACTCAGTCGAACAATGCTTGTATTTGAGGTACCTATAAGGTTCTATCTTGAGCTTTTGTTGAGTTTCCGAAGTCCTAAGAAGAAGACTGTTTAAGAAATATGAGATGAACCATGTCGTATAGCATTTCTATCTTTCTTAGATAGGGTGGCAAGGACATCGACAGGCAAACTGAAATCATGAATTCAGCACATGATTCTAGACCCCGTAGACCCATAAATTATGACCCCAGTCGTACTTTATGGTAAAGAAGACTGATGAAAAAAGATTGCATGCAGCGGAGATGAGAATGTTGAGATGGATATGTAGAGAGTGACGAAAATGGATAAAGTAAGAAATGAGTATATAAGAGGAAGTTTGAAAGTGGCGCCAGTGGCAAAGAAGTTGAAAGGAAATCGTTTGGCTTTGTATGGGCATGTGATGAGAAGGAAGAAACGCATGTCCACAAGTAACATTGGACAAGGGCAGGGAGATGACTCTAGACGGGGGTAGATAGAGTAGATTTTTTTAAAATAACCTACGAAAACACAATCATCTACTAAATCCATAGTAACAGATTGCGCGTCGATGTCCCTGCCACCCTGTATAGCCTTCATTAATTACTGTTTGTTATATGACTTAATATTGTTACAAATACTGATAGAATATAATAACTTAACCACAAAACAATAAATCAATTAATTTACTTAATTGCCATCGGCTAAAGGTCAAATAAGTGTGCTCCCGTACAGATAGATGGATGATAGCTAATTGTTACATCCATTAATGTTTGCTTTCCTACCACAAGGAAATAAGTATATAATTGCATACACACATACTCAATTATTCATACTAGCTAACGTATCTAATTGTTTGGTTCTTTTAATCTATGAAATTAGATTTAAGTGTGTGAATAATTCTTAACAAACCTCTGGTAATGATTGTGACTTAACGGCATCGATTGCACAATGTATCATTTTATAACTTAGCTAGCTTCTGTCCGCGACTTCGTCCGCGTGAACCCCAACCAACCCCGTCGCATCGCATCGCATTGCCAGCATTGCTTCATTTTCGCTTAGTGGTTTTTCTGTTATTTTTATTTTTGATCAGATTCTTCGTGTGATGTTAAATAGCTTAGCCTTCTTCAAGAATTGGGCTATCAATTGCATTTTTTTTTTATCCGACTAGTAATTTAGGATATTAGCGTGTTTAAACAAACAAACTCTTTAGCTTTATTATTAGTATATAGAGATACGAGTACGTAATAATTATTTTTAAGTGAGTTTAGTAACGAAGAGTTTCTAGCAATACTTATCTTTAAACTTTATCCACAGCGCGATGAGGAAAAACAGAGCCTAATAGCAGAGCTGACCGCCCAGAACTCCAGACTGACAGTGCAGCTCAAAGAGTCATCAGCCACGGAAGCACTCCTATTGGCCCAACTCGAGGGGCTAAAGGACCAATGCTCTATGAGGAAAACCAGCTTACAGGTTTGTTTAAAATACTTATAATAGCGTAAAATCATATGATAACTAAAATACGAGGCAAATAGCGAGAAAGACAATAATTATACGGTCAATTAAAGTAGCGAGTGTTGATATTTATTTTAGCAATAGCCACAATTACTTAATTTATTCAATTCGTTCCAACTAATTGGGACAAAAGAATCTTTGCCTGTCTAAAGTTAACAAATGCAATTGCATTTCTAATTAATAACCCTGAAGTCTGAACCTTAAAATCCGTTAATTGGTGAGTGGTGCATAGTATGCTAATTACGCAATTCTTAGATTCTTACATGGGGCAAGCTAGTAAATCTGTCTTCATTTGTTTATAATAGACCAAGCTCGCGTTTGACTACTATCTTACCTCGTTAGCGATGATATTGTCGTCGACGATGATGAACGTTTACCTAAAATTAACATATTCACTCGAGACTTACCGACTCCCGAAGGGCTAAAACAATGTGATATTCTAACAGCGATACCAATGATGAAAAGTCAAAAATGTACGGAACTAACAAAAGTCATAGAAAAGATTATGTCAATCATGTTGAAGGTCGCTGTAGAAATACAAAATGCTTCGAAAACTATTGCCACTTGATTAGGCCCTCAGATTATTATAGCTTTTAGGAAACACAGAAATATAACAGAGAACCCTATAAATATTCTAATCAAACTCATTATCCAACAGGACCATGTACAAAGTCTGGAATCCTTGAAAGCAGAGCTGGCGATGGTGACGGACAAGAGGTCAGACCTGGAGAGAAGGCTGACGGGATCGCTAAAAGATAAAGACAATCTGATGCAGCAGCTTGATGAGGCAAACGACAGGATCGTTGCGCTGGAGAGGCAGCTGAAGGAACAGGTATGGAGACAAAGATTATTGTTAATTTAAAGTAAAATTAAAAAAGAGGGTATCCTGACCACGTTCAATAACATGAAGCTAGAGGTGGTCGGGAAAATATCTGTAATGAAATGAATACACACTTAATCGTGAGTGAAATGCGGGGTACATATGGAAAGTAAAACGATCCACATTCCTAGATAAACTAATGTCTAAATCTTTTTGACCTCAATGACCCCATTCATGGACACTTTATGTAATTAAAACCCGTCGTTAACGAACGTCAATAGGTAATTAGGACTTATGTCATACCTAATGAACTTTTCTACGTGATAATTTTGGAAGCACAGGAATGTTAACTCAGATTTAATTACAAAAAAAATAGCTTTAGGAGTGAACACGACATACATAAAACTAAATATTAGTACGTACTTTGTAAAGTAAGGAATTAAGCAAGAAATATAGGGTGGCAGGGACATCGACGCGCAACCTTTTACTATGGATTCAGTATGTGATTCTGAACACCTCTGCGTTGAAACATTTCGTCGGTTATTAAAAAAAAAAAATCTTTTCCATACATTTTGGCCGCATATGTATTGCACTTTTCTCTAAAACAGCTGTTTTTTTAATAACCGATGAACAATTTCTACCCTAGGGATTAGAATCATGTGCTGAATTCATGGTTACGGTTTGCGAGTCGATGTCCCTGCCAACCTGTATATTCCACCCTTTCCGAGAAAATAGATATTATTATTTAGAATTTTATAAACCTAACGTGCTTTTATAAATACACCTTTTCCTATGAACACTATTCCCGTTCGCTTTACAGTGGAGGCTTCTAATAAAAAGCTGTGATGATAACGATATTGTGTCCTAGAAATATTAGGAAATAAATGACGTTCCTTATATTCAAATTCAAAATAAACCTCGCACAGTTAACTGACTCTATTGAATCACTGCTTTTTGCTTCGCTTTGATCAAAATCAACTTATCCATTGCGACCTCCAAAGTAAGCAACAATTCTTAATACTCTATTGTAATATTTTATTATTGAATTGACTTTCATAACTTTAATGACGTCGGTTACAAGATTGGGAGTAGGTACCTAATTTGATTCAGATCTAAAAAGAATGATGAATGATACTGTAGCATTGTGCAATGCACTTGATATCTCAACTTCTCAAGTGGCTTGTACAAGGACTTCCGATACTAAAATAAAAATATTTGATGGTTCTTGATTTGGGGCAACATTCACTTGATAGCTTGTATTGCTAGATCAGATGTTACGTATAACTACTTATGTGTATTATTGAGTATAGTGTTTTTCAGCTTCTTCCTTTTTAGTTGGTCAACTCTTTGGTTCTTCTCCGTCATTATTAAGAGATTTCTATTATCTTTTTTTATTGTAAAGTTGCAGGAAAGAATTTGTCAAGCTTTGTTATGGTCTAAGACATGCTTCTTTCCATTGTCTTCTCTTCGTCTTCATTTCGTTAGCTCAGTTATGTTCATGCGTACTTAGGTAATATGATTTCCTGTGGAACTTGCGATATAATTCAATTGTGAGAAATATCATCAGTATTGTATGGCTTCGTAAGTAGATGTATGAGAAGTGCTCGGCGTATCGCCTTATTACGTACTAAGCCTTGCTTAGGGTTTGTAGTTAATAACGGCGACGATATGTATTGATATGAGCAAGTAAGTATGTGTTGCAATGGAAAAATATACATGTTAGACTGCTAATTGGTTTAAAAAAATATGCAACAAATAAACGAAGTTGAAGAAACAGAAATAGACCATACTGCCGATGAGTTTGAACGTCTTCATAATGAGTAGTTGAAAGACACTTAGTTGATAGCAATAACTGACAGATCTAATAATGAACTTTGTATTTCTACAACTCAAACAATACACATAGAAGAAAAATTAAAATAACAAAGTGACACATCACAGAGTGCACTGCATGCTATTAATAAAAAGCCTAGGTTTACCTTTTCAATCTTTGAATCTATTCAAAATCTTTCGACAAAACAAATCAAGCACATTACCTAGTTAGACATTTCATTCAATTCTAACCCTAAACAAAATAATCGTTTCACTTCACAATATCCGGCGGATTAGGCAAGAACAATGGATAGTAATTAAAAACTAATCTCGGCCCGAAGGTCTCTATTGGGCAATGCTTTAGGCTCTGATCTGTTCGTAATGGTCCTTGCACACGGAACCTTTTCAATGACGCTTTGTGTTAAGTAATGTGTGGTTTTATGTGTCGCAAGGTTATTTAAGGTCATTGTAGCCTAGAGTTTCTTCGTCTATTGCTTGAACTATTGAATCAATAAAGACTAAGTTACAGACTGAGATTTTCCGAATTACTTAGGGTCATTCTTAGTTTTGTAGATCAGCATATAATGTTCCCACTGCTGGGACACAGGCCTCCTCTCGGTGAGAGGGAGTGCGCCGTTACCGGGTTGGTGGATATCACTTGTTTTAGAAATTTTTGGTTTTACGACATGCCGGTTTGCTCACGATGTTTTCCTTCACCGTTTTGAGAGCAGTAGTGATGAAATAATTTACACAAAGTAAAGCGACTGTCTGGGTTCGAACCTACGACCTACAACTCGTAAGTCGCAGCCGATACCACTGCTCTTTTCTTAGGCGTTTCCAAATTTTAACTTATTCGTTCTGTAGGTTAGGTTTTAGTTCATTTGTTTTAACTGTCCTTGGTTGTCATTGATTTCAGTAGGAGATATGCTGTAGAGTGTAGATTCTTTTCATTCACATTTAATGACTTCCAAAACAGCAGTATTATTTTAAAATTATAGTTTTGTATCCGCACATTGCCCATATGCTTCTTAAGTGTATCATTGTGCTTGCAATTCGGTTAAGTCTATAATCGCTTGAACGTGACTATTCACAGTACAGTATAGGTTGCACAATGCATTGCTCAGGTGGTATGGTTTCCAAGGCTTTCTTGTTTGTTTTCAGAACACCTGTTTTAGTACGTACTTGTTATTCTCTACAATATGCCCCACAGCCTTCACTGACGTCTTTTGAAATTTTGAAACAATATCCTTTATTATTTTTTTGCGAATAGCCAGTCTGAATTTAAAGATGGTGATTATTTTCGTAAAAGGTTTTTTCAAGCATCTTTACTGTAACTATGTTTGACTTAAGAATTTGAGATAATTTTCAGGTTATGGAACTACAAGTTGAATGTCATACTTAACAAAGTTCAAATTCCATTGCATTAGGACCTTTTTGTTACAAATGGTCACTCAAAAATCTTTCACTAATGTAGATAACTGATTAAATGGCGATGGAATGTAAATTAACTGAGATTATGAACACTGCTATATACTGACTTAAGTTTTATTTGAAAATAAGAGGTGTTCTGATTTCTCTTATCGATTTAATATTTTATGAGACAAAACCATTTAATAGCATGATCATTGATCAAATCACACGGGCGGCGTTTGCCTAGCAATAGGACAATGTAGGCTAACAATAATCAATAGTTGTATCACTACTTACCCTCATTTTTATTACAGGAACATCAGTACCAGAACACCCTGAAAGAACTGGAGCGCCTGCAAAGGTCCCACGACACTCTAGCCGAGAGAATTGGAGCCCCAGACCCCATCGACACCACAGACACGGCCAGATCTCTCCATGCGGAGATGGAATCCGAGCCGGAAGACCAGGACGACGGATGGCTGAGGAGTGAGGCTGTTCAGGTGTATAAGCAGTTGAGAACGCTGGCGTTACAGCTCAATACTGGACATGATGACGATTCAGGTACGTGATGAATTGATGATATATGAGCATAATACATAGAACAAGAAAGAACAGAAAAACGAACAAGTTGGGGGAAAATATGCGTCACATCCACGCAAAACGGCCGTCGCTCAGCATAATGCTGCGGCCCTATGTGAGATAAAGCCCCAGAGCTGGTTTTCAACAGCCGCCTTTACGTTTTTATGTCCCAATGTCCTGTTGTTTACTGTTCTAAGCCAACCTTAAGGCTGCTTTTCCACCAGAGATGTGCTATGCTACGTTGCTATGGATGCGTTTGTTATCCACCAATCATATTCATTGGTCCACATAGCATAGCACTGGTGGAAACGGATTCAACTAAGCTATGTTTTTATACGGAAGGATGCGTGCTATGGATGGGAGCTATATATGCGCGAGTGGTGTAGCTATGTGCAGAGCAGAGTACTCTCCGTGCTTTCCCTACTATCGATGCATCGAATTGCTCGAGTTGAGAATCTTCCTCGCACAGCTACCTCGCAGCGGTGAATCTTTATAGCACATCTTACTCGCTCCGCTACACAGCTAGCATTAGTAAAGTGTCCGAAGGCCCACTACTACCACACAGCCCTCTTCTTTGTGAATGGGAGAGGGCCGTATTTCATAATGAGGGCTAAATGAGGGTGTTTTATAAAAGTTAGGATGAGGACGTCTTAGAATATGACAGTCAAGTTAAAGAGCTCTCACGATAGCTGAGTAATGATTTTTATGATGGTTCAGGGTGTTTAGTACTTTATACAACTATTTATGATTAGATTTTTCAAGTAATTATGCATCGATGCGCATCGATGTGCAATTTGCAATAAAACAAAGGAAACTGGCATTTATGATTATAAATATAATAGAGCAATAAAATTAAATAAGGGTAAAACAATAGGCGGTCTTATCGATAGCCAATCAGTTTAGGAACGATGATAGTACACCCTATTTATTTAACTATTTAAGTGCACATATATAATGACAGACAAGAAGAAAGGAGTAGGAAAGGCAATCTCTTGCGGCATACTTGCGATTGAGGGGGAGTAGATATAAAGAGATGTATGTAGACAACATGTAAGAGTAAACTGCGTTCGCGATTTAATTGCCAAAAATGTAAATATATTGCAGTTTATGGATGAATAACTTTAATATCTACATAATAAAGTAAATACCTATAGTCACTCTGAAATCAACTTAATTTCCACTAAAATAAAGTTGATATTTGTTTAACTACCGAAATAACATCAGTTCGAAACATGTTTTTGGCCAATTCTCGTAATTTAAAACGTTCAAAATCTAGTCGCAGTCTCATCTCGGCGACAAACAAATGTCAAAAACTTGTCAAAATGTAGGGAAATTAGAGGTATTTTTGTCAGATTGACACTGAAATCAGACTGTGAACGTTCTTAAAATTACGAGAATTGCCCCTCTGAAAATAGTAGAACGGAAACCTAAATATCAATATCAAAAATAAGCACCCTCTGCTTCTATTAATTTTACTTTCCCAGTCACCTTAAAGAAGTTCAGTGTATCCATACCAAGAAATTCGTGATCGACACCAATTTTGAGTAGCATACCTATACACCATGACACGTAAAAATCGAAGCTTTCAGACGTATACGTCAAACAAAATACATAATAACCTCAATAACTAGTTTGGACATCACGCGACCACATCGATCGGCTGTTGAGTGTTCAGGCTATTTGGATTAACTGCCTACAAATTATTTATGGGTGCTAAGTGCTAACAAGAACTTTTCGAAGTTTACTTTTTTGGAGGTATGAGGAACAGGGTGTAAAGTTCACTCAACCTCCATAGAAAAGGGAGGATCCTCCGACCAGATAATTGCGCGGTAAACTCTGCTTGCGAGATGCAGGATTTGCGTGACGTCAGTATGACGCGTTGTTCGCTCAAAAGAATGGCTCTTTCTCATTTCTGATATCATTTCATCCGGCCTGCTGTATTTAAATTCAGTCTGAAGGTGCAGTGTCAGTGAAATAAGGGCATTTGCAAACACCTTTCTTCTACTTTATGTTGCTGGCACGACTGAATTTTATATCTTGTTGGCTCAAAACTTTGCCACTTCCACGGCGTCGTCAGTGGCAACGCAGAGGTCTTTGACTACATGTTTTTAGGACAAACTCCTTTGAAAAGGGCAAAACATAAATTATACCAAGGGAAGTGGTCCTAAGTTCCGCATTCATGAATTTTTTCGTGGGAGGCTATTCATAACAGTGTGTACATATGTTCAGGCACTTTGGAAATCTTCTGAAGCACTTCCCGTGTTAAAAACATAAGACAGTCTCACAGACTGTCATGTTTTTACGGGTGGTAGCAGAGCAGCAGGCTGCTCCGACAAATATAAATTATATGTGTGTATTATAAGGTTTTTCTTTTGTTCTGAATTCAGTATTGTCAGTGTAGTCCACGGTTTGATGACATCATCAAGCTAGTCTATATTGACACAGGTGTTACATTCAAGTTCTAAACCCCTCATAAGACCTTCGGCTGAAATAATGCATAAGTAGGTAAAGTGAACGTAGAATTAACTCCTAAAGAAGTGCGTCATACTCTAGGAAAGTTATTTACATGTGCCACCCATAGGGGTGTTATTGCGTCATTTTTAACTAGAGTAATTTGTTTTGCACCGCAGTTTTAGAAAAGCCTATGTTCCACCGTCGATATTTACGGAACTATTTAAATAGGCTAGAGGGCGTTGACAAGTCAATCTGCCTAGCCTCTTCCCAAATATTTTGGGTTCGGCTTCCAGTCTAACCGAATGCAGCTGAATACCCGAATTTTATATGGAGCTACTGCTTACGCGTACCGGAAGACGTAGCGTTGGAAGGCCTCCAACAAGGTGGACCAACGTCCTTATAAAGGCCGCAGGAACCCGTTGGATATGAGAAGCACAGAACCGGTTGAAGAGAAGGTGCTTGGGCTTATGTCCAGCAGTGGACGTCTTTCTGCTGAAATGATGATGATAATGACTACTTACGACCCCACACCACAACTCAGTTTACAAGTTGTCAGAATTTTGGGCTTCCAACTACCCGTAACGACTATCAAAAATAATGACTGACAGCTGGGACCAACGGCCTGGCATGCTTTCCGAGGTACGGAGGGTTCTCGATATGTAAAAAGGGCCTATACAAGTGGCAGTTGGAATCTAAGCATTTCTACAACGACTTTCAACAAGGTTTACATAAGCTTTTCGATAGCTTTTGTTAATACAATACATTTTTGACTTTTCCACCATCGTTAACGCTGATAAAATGTCACTTTGTCTAGGTCATTACTGGAAATTATATTTAGACCAACATCTAAGGTTTCCCTTGGAAGTTATTTTATATCATTCTATGATCTTCCTTTAACACTAAGCTTCAAAGATTTGTCTGGTTGTGCCAAATGAACATCCAACTTCAGTATTTACTTTGAAATAAAAAGTTGGTTAACTAAATAAATGGTCCACAAGCACACTTCCTGCACGGAACGGCATAAATATCCAGTTAAATGTAGCCTCAGCTCGCGTGACCGTTTTGTAGGGCAACGATACTGTAGACGAGTGGCAGAAGCTTCAGTTTGAAAAGCGTTCGGAAAATGCTCAACTGTTTTAACACCTTCTTCTTCATTTTGAACATAACGCCTGTATTCCTCAAAGGGTCGTGCAGAGATGTGTAGAAGCAACCACATATCGCCGTTTTAAGTCACATGTAAAAGACTCAATAGAGGCTGAAACTGTTGCCATTAACTAGGCACAAATCCATTGATTAGCAGTCGTGCTTACGACTACTGGGCTAACGCGGCAAGAGGCTTCGTCTTTTTTCTTATCGGTTAGTGTATTTTCTAGTGTATGTGATGGGATTTGAGCAATGTAGATGGGATTTGATCGTATCTTCGAGTATGTTTCTTCCCAGCAAGCGCTGAATTTTTTATTTCTGATATTTTTATCACGATTTATGCTATTTAGAAGAAACAGGTTTTCATAATATATTAATCAAAAGTTTTGTTAATGCCACTATCAATTCTCTCTTTACACACATTTCTTTGTAGTCCGTTTCCTAAAAGAAGACACAAACTAAGTATTCATTATTCCAAGCCGAGGTTCCCACGTTAAAAGGGATGTTATAGATAATGATGGCAACAAAGATAACAATCGTGATGGTATTAGTAGCGATTATAACATTAGGTCATTCAATGAACTTACCGTAGCTCGGTGACTGAACTCGACATGACATATGCCAAACCTCCATGCAACAGGGATGTTATAGAGAATGATGGCGTCAAAGAAAACAAACGTTCAAATGTTATTGGCACCATCTGTAACATTAGGTCATTTGATGAACTACGGTGAGCTCACCTGCTACTGAATGACATGACATCACTGTTACCCTCGACACATTGTTGATGAAATCATCGACAAGTCACTGCTCTGCCCCCAAGGACGTGATTTGTTTTGTGAACTATGAAGGGAACTTTGTAACCTCGCCTTACATTTGCTAAAACAGTTGTATGTATGATATTTTCTCCGTCATCCACTGCTTCGACAGAACTTTAAAAAAAAACTGTTCTTTCTGGATTTAGGACTCTAATTCGTATAACAATAAAGCCGAAAGCTGTCCAGCTCCATGTACGCTAATATCAGCAAGTTTGCAGAGCAACGTTATTTCATCACTAGTAATGCGTATTTATCACCACGCTTCTTCACTATGTGTTGGCGATTTTATATTATTACTTCCATCTTTTCTTTGTTCCCTTCCATCGTTATTTTTGGCAACCTACTTTTAATCACAATCTGAAAGGTTTGGTAGGAAATTGCTAATCCATTGCTTCATATGTGTAAAAAATTATTCTGCTCAATAACGCACAATAAGCAATGAATGTTGATGAACTGTCAAAATGAAAGGCATTGTCATTGCCAGTGTGTTACGTAATTGCCCCGCTGATTTACTGCAACTTGTCTGCGCAGTGGCAGCACATCGGCAGTATACGCAATTCTGCAGACAATTGTGTTCGACCTTCGTAATCGGTTCCTGGATCGTTGGCTTACGGAAACATTAGAGCATTAGACGATGTATGAAAAGCATTAAAATTTGATCCGAATCACGATCTTGAAGTTTTAATTCTTTGTGTAATTACTTTGTAAAATTTTGATGTTTAAAAGCCTATTTTGGCCTATTTAAAAAGGAATAAGCGTTAATCACCTTGATTGGATACTTGGTGCAAGCGATTCCAGAAATTCAGGTGCCTCATGGTATTTTTGAGGTCAGTGTCAAAATTCAGAAGTCTAAATATGAGCTTTGATTTCCAATCAATCTTGAGCGACTTTCTTCCTAAATTAGTATTACGTAGGAAGCTGATAAGCTACTCAGGAGTAATTCAGAAGACGACATTTTGCCCTCGTGGGCAAAACCTGGATGAGGTTGGGTCAGGAAAAGAGAGACATATCCTGAGCAGTGGTCGAATTCGAGCTGATAGATAAGAGATATAGATATAAAGATATAGATGATAATGATGATGATGTATTCAGAAGAGATTTCTACAAGGCGAATGTTGTCAAAAACACGGAATACAGCAAGCTTTCCCTGTTGGGAAAGCTTGCTGTATTCCGTGTTTTTGTGTTTTTGACTGCTGACGAATTTAGAAAGACGAGCCTGAAAACATTTATATTTATGTCTTTCCGAAACTAACTGTCTTTATTTATTCTATATTTTAAATTGTTCTTTTTTCATTGTTCTCACATTTAGAAGCAATAACAATAATGTACCCAGGATTTTGTAATAATATCTTGATTTAAAAGAGTGTCCTTGGAGTTTCTTGCCCGTTCTTCTCCAAAGAGATCTACGTTTTGGAATGGGCAACTAGCTTCACTTTCTGACTAACCGACCGACTATTTAAAATGTTGACAATTCAAAAGTGCCTGAAATGGTTTAATTGAAATAAATGATTTGAGTTTAACTCCTAATATTTTCGGCATTATTTACCAACATGCGGCGTTTGACTGCCGACATGCCTTGGGTCGAGGTGTCATGGCGTACCATGCTCCAACCTGACGTGACTGTATATGACATCATTTTGCAAAAGCAATGCGTCGCTATTTCAGAAGCTTGTTACTTGACATTTCTAGAACTGAAGTTGGCAACGTCAATTGGTGTCACTTCATGATTTTAGAAACGACGTATGAATAGTTTAATATAGGTTCCTGTGTTGCAGATAGAAATAGTGATAACACAGTCACATTGTAAGCTACGGACGCTACGGTAACTAAAGTAAGAGTAAACCAGTCCTTTTCTGGAGTCGCAAAGTTAGGACCAAGGACCGAGGCTCTTGTCCTAATTAATACCATTTATCATAAAACGATTTAGAGGCCCAGATATCCCAATATTTTTCATCCTTTTACTGTTACTGTTAGCCTGCTTCATCCCACTGCTGAGCAAATGCCTCTTCCCCATGACTTTCAGCTCTTTCGATCCAGGGGGCCTACTCCGAAGTGCAAAGTGCGAATGTTCGGCTCGGACCGACACATGGCCGAACCGAATATTATTGAAAAATGCGAAAAAACGTTCGGATCGGCTCAGTTGGGTCGGGACCATAGTCAATATTCGAATGAGTGTAGAGTGTAGGATCGGAACCGACCGAACCAAATAGTAACTTCGTAGCAGGAAACGGCCGAACATTCGGCCGATACTACTTCGGAGTAGACCCCAGGTCTAAAGTGGACCACTGGTCGTTTTATTCTTTTAGAGAAAGATTATGGTCTGCTTTTACCACTATTTTTGTCACTCCTCATTATGAATGTGATCAAAGCTGCATCTCCAACATGAAATGTTTAAATCCCAGGTCAATAGCCTTTTGAGATAGTTTTTATTCGCCTCTCAATATCAGCCGAAATCAAGTGTGGTGCAAATAGCGGGTTCATTTCGTAACCATTGTAGTTGGTTACTAAATCGAATGCACTTTGCAAACAAGTGCAGTTTTTTCGTCGATGTTCATTTCATTCAGTGGCTGTTCTTCAATGTTCGATTTTGGAAGGTGTGTTCATTTTCTTTGTAATTGAAATGTCACCAATTGGCTCCGGTCAGCCGGGGGCTAACTTTATTTTGTTTATTTCCAGTACGTCTTTAGGACTATACATGATACCTAGTTCTGAACCGAACTATTAGATACTTTAAACTTCTTTATTACCAATATCTTCAGTAATCAGACTTTCTTATCCAAACCTTCCATTCCATTCTTCATCTAAGACCTCGCCATCGCCAGTTGAAACTTTCCTAGAACACAAAGTCATGACCAAAGAATACAAAAACACAAATAAATAACATTTTCTACTTCTAAACCACAACATTATGAAGCAAATTACTTCTCCAACTATTAAGAAGTCATCATCGATCAAGTCACTTGATCTGGTTGTAATATTTCCGCAATCTCTGATGCGGCGTGGACAATACGCGAAATAGTGAACACTAGCTATGGGAAAGTGGTAGATGGTGAAAGTGGTATCATTACAATGTACTGTTATATTTTCCTGGGATGTAGATGTGTGTGTAATTAAGAGTGTACTGGTCTTAAGCGCGTAGACCATACTATACACGTTCTGTGAAAAAATATTTGGCTCGAAAGGTGTGACTACTGCGATAACGTCTAATGGAGATGTATATATGAAGACGACGTCTCAAAACGGTGAAGGAAAACATCCTGAGGAAACCGGCCATGCACTACAGAACCAAAAATTCGAAGTCATGCGACATGATGCATTACTACTCCCTCTGACAAAGAGCAGGCCAGTATCCCAGAGGGAACATTATAGTTATAATAAGTGTCCAGTAAATATTCGTTGTAGCCATAATTTATGTAAAATACCTAATCAATTCAACCACGGGCCTCGCTTTCAATAATATTTTTATAACCGTTGATAATTCTATTGGCTCATCTCTGTTATTGTTACAATATCCGTTACAGACAGTAAAACAAATTAATACAGAATCGCTTTTTGTTACTTTTCCTTGTTTGAACTCGCCTGATATTTTTCCCATAATTTTACAGGGTTTAAATGATAACATATAACAGCTGGTCTTATAATGATAACAACTGATTGTAACCAGTAGATGGTTACAACATGTTATTCTTGAACAAGATAAAGGTGTCAATTCGAAAAAAGCAATAGGGCAATATATTACCCATTATATGGCCAAGCGTTGCTTTAAAGACCTTGCATAAGCAAAGTTTGACAGCAAGTTTAATGGATCTTTAGAGGCATGATGAACAGGGTGTAAAGTTCACTCAACCTCCATAGAAAAGGGAGGATCCTCCGACCAGACGGGTGTTGTGTCTGGCGGGCAATTGCCCAACGATTGATGGTGGGAAATTGTATCTATGCTAATTGCATGGTAAACTCTGCTTGCGAGATGCAGGATTTGCGTGACGTCAGTATGACGCGTTGTTCGCATGTGGCGTTGTAGATACCGCTACAGTCCCATGAAACTGTTCCATGATTTTGATTTTGCATTTCTGACTCCTATTATTCCTTCTTCCAGGACTCCACTCCGACTTATCCCTCACATCACTCGACGGCGAGGAAGGCGAGACGCTCCGACGCGGTGCGCTTGCTGCAGCATGCGCAGACGCAGTCGCAGCGTACGCCACGCTCGAGGGATCGCGCGTGCGGGACTCGATAGCGGCACACGCGCGCAGAGCGATGGAGAGGGAGAGACAAATCGATGAGAAGAATGAGATTATTGCTGATTTATCTTCTAAGGTTAGTAATTTTTATCCTAGTATACACCGTGACTTTTTAGTCGTCTGACAACGGCAGCCCACTTAATGTATCCAATGACTGCTACACATTCATAACAAAAAAAATGGCATTTGAGAGAAAAAAAAGAAAAAAAAAATCAGTATTATGATGCATAACGTAGTTGAAACATTCTGTTGCGAGCGAAGATCTATTCTACTCGACTCGTGCGATGGTTAGGTATGTTCTACTGTTTGATACGTAAACATTATTAACAGGATGTTTCATAATTCTAATGTATTATTTATATTATTTATTTTTCTTTGTACCTATTATCTTAATTAATGGTTAAAAAAAACACGCCTAGAGGTATTTTATGTCGGATACATTGAGTGGACCACCTTTGTCAGACGACTAAAAAATCACGGTGTATAACTTCTTGGGCACGGCACTAGGTACCAGACCCAGGGTTCTTCAAGTATCATAGGCTGAAGAGATATCAAGTAAGAAGAAAGACATAAACAGGTTGATAATCAAAGTACAGAAGCTGTTACGAAATGGAGACGTTTATGGTACGGGAAAAAATAATAGGTAGGTAGGTACGGAATCCGGAGATGTGGAAGTAGATAGTTCTAAACGGATATTTAACAGTACAGCAGTCAATAAGACCATGCCGGTAATGAGTGTAACCATGTAAAATGATTAGCCCTTGGCGGCCAGCGCCCTCAAAATACAAACGGTCAACCACGTGCTAAAATCAATCACAATGACACAACTAACTAACGGTAGGCCTAGTACAACAAAAAATGACACAAAGTGATTTACAATGACGCATTGACTGATACGGATCGATTTTTACCGTAACAATATTACAATGACCAATGATAGAGCATTTTTCGCGGACATTGATTTTATTTTAACTTCTGGAACTAACATACTCCATTTTGTAAAGTAGGTACCTGGTACTCGTTGACAGATAACATTACTGTACTTACGCTGTCCTCCAACACCTATTAACCACGGTAATGTTATCTATATTAACATTATAATTTGGAAATATTGTAAAAGCCAATTATTTCTAAAAGAGTAACCGTGGAGTTTCTTGCCGGCTCTTCTCCATAGGAAACGACCAATTGTAACCGTGCACCTAGCTTCTGACGTTTCATAAGTGCCCATGTATGTTTATGTGAAACTAACTGCGCCCTGCGGCTTCACCCGCATAAGTCTCGATCCAGTGGGAATATCGGAATAAAAAGTAGTCTTTGTCCAAATCCATATTTCATTCAAATCCGTTCAGCCGTTTTAGCGTAGCAAGCAAACTTTCAGCCGAAAGACGTCTTCTGCTAGACATAGGCCTCCCCCAAGCACCTCCACTTGACCGGTTCTGTGCTTCTCGCATCCAACGGGTTCCTTCGGTTTCTAATATTAGTTAAGATAAAATATTTTGATCTTGATTTTAGCCGCTGCTAATCGACTTCGATCAATAATAGTACTAGATTAAGGATCAGGAACAAAAATCAGTCGCTCAAGTGGCCACGTTTGCACACACGTAAACATCTACATTTCTTAGAAAAAAGTTTAATAATATTAACAACTTCACTTTATTATAGACCTTAATGTTTAAACATAAAGTTTAATTACCGTTGCAAAATATATTTAAAATATCGCTTAGAAATAAAATCATTCTCTTTTTAAATTTTCAGTCATTTATTCTAAAATGAAACTTAAAGTTTAAGTAATAAGGTTAAAAACATACTAATTTGAAATAAGACCACAAAAGTATTTGTGGTCTTATTTTTCGGGCCGTTTTTGAAGCGCTTATCGGGAATCTAGTACTATTATTGATCGAAGGTCATGGAGGGCTATATTCGTCTTACACACGCGTAAAACACATTACCCTCATTTTGGCTTTTCCGTAGTCACGTAAAAATAGAAAGCCAGGTCTCGGGCAGAAGAGGGGTACAGAGTCGCAAAGTAGTCTCAGCAAAATTAAAGTTCCCTTATCCAACTGGTTATAGATCCTTAGCTTATTTGGCATATTTTCTAGCAGTATTTTACTTTGTGCGACTCGTAAATCTATTGGTTTGCCTCTTGTTTCCTTTTTCATGTGCCTGGCGAAATTTACTAGAAATCTGTGCCTATTAAATGCCTCCGCCCTTCAGAGAGCAACAGACTGATAGCATCTTCCAAAGCTAGGCACAAAACTATGGCTAAAGTTGGATATTTTATTCAGAAGTAAACTGTTATTAAAAGCGACATCAAAGCTAAACCATTGTGGTCAAAGCTAGGCCAATGTGTAAATCCCATAACCCATTCACAACCACGTAACCCCATAGACCAAGAGCTGTCGATTTCATCGATACAGTTAACTTTCGATCCCAATGCTACACAGTTACTGCACGTTAAGTCCAATTGAAATACCGTTTGTGCTCTAAACCGATCTAAATCGATTTAATACGAAATCGATTCGGTTAGATCGATGATCGGTTGGCGTTTAGTGTTGTAGTTGAACGATTTATTTTTTAGTTTGAGGTAAATAGAGCTTGCTTGTAAGTGGGTAGTTGTGGATGTAGAACGAATCGGCTGGGAGAACGAATCTTTGGAATTCTGGATTTTGTTATTTCATTCTTAGAGGTTATTATAATCTTCTTCAGAAGTTGCTTGGTAAATATCGCTATTAGCGATGACTGCAATACCTTTAATATTAATGGCTTTCAAATTCAAAATATTTTTTTTATTTAGCAAATAAACTTTGTAAAATTGTATTGCACAATAAAGCATAATCTATATCTTCTTTTACATAATCTAGGACTTAGGTAGATACATGCCTACATATTATTATATTGAGAGCTAGATCCGACCAACACCCTAATTGCGTAAGACACACTATCAAACGCAATCTGAATCATTTTGGAGTACCTATATCGCTAATCCATTGCTTCATATGTTCGAAAAATGTGTCTGCTCAATAACGTACTTATCGCAATGAATGTTGTTGAACTATCAAAATGAAAACCTTTGCTACAGTTAGTGTGTTACAATATTACCCCGCAGTTAGCACCGGGGTAGGTAGGTACGCATATTCTCCTTGCCAACTTGAGTTAAAAAAAAAACTGAAAACAATTAAAAAAAAAAATTAAATATATATAATAAGTATTTATATCTCCTTTATTTCATTTAAATACTTACAAATTATATTTTTACAAAAAGATATAAAATATATATTATTATTATATTTAAGTATATTAATTAATATTTAATTGTATACAAAAATTATAAAGCTAAAAAAACCAGTACAAAAGAAAATACCCAAGAATTACGCAAAACGTAGGTTTAGTTGGCATTGAAGAAAACTTAAGTAGAAATACTTACTAGGCAGAAATCTCCCCAATTTGTGCGTCAGAACCAGAAGTCAAGGTTACAGATTATTAGTAAGAAAAACGTGATCGTCAATAGACTTGTAAGGCTTATCTAGTAAGGAATTTAAGTGGTTTCCTTACTCAGTAGCCAGACTGCCAGCATGTGCGCGGTAATAGGATCACAATCTGCGAAATGTGACGCTCAATTGAACAACAAAATAAAACTATTCTTTGTCACCTTTATAAAGCAAGTTAAAACTTCAAACTGAAAGACAGAAGATATTTTTTCTTTATCTATTACTAGCTGTTGAACGCGACTTCGTCTGTAAACCAGGATGAAACGTACCCTATGTCCTTCTCCAGATCATGATATACCCCTGTGCCGAATTTCATACAAATCCGTTCAGTTGTTGTAGCGTGAATGCGTAACAAACAAACTTACTTGCGCATTTATAATATTAGATTTTTATCTTGCCATGAAATGCTTTGAATGTTTCAATAAAGTTTGTGATCCTATTGATTTTGAAGTTTTGATATGTCTTGGTCCTGGGATCTGAATGCCAGAATATATAGAAATAGGTGTCCAATATACTATATAAGGAAGCATCTTTTAAAATCAACCTCTGGGAAATGATACATTTGCATTACGCGCAGCAAAACTGCCGTTTTAACTTCAACCGTTTATCTGATAATATTTTTTTTTTTTTTAACTTGCCCCACACTAGGATTTTCTCCTGTATCGTCGGTGCGTTTACAAACATTTAAACTCACATACACAAACAGCCAGACCCGGAACAACTACTTGTAGGTCATACAAATATTTGTTCCATACTGGAATCGAACCCGCGACACGCAGCGCAGCAGTCAATCGCATAACCACTACGCAAACCGTGCCGTCTTATTATCGATGCAATCCCAATTTCGTAACGTGCTTTACGAATAAAGACTCTCTCTGCAACGCTTCAATTGAGAGCAATGATAATATAAGATAGTAGATAATTAAACTAAGTGCCGTTGATTGAGGAATGTTTGAAGAAATCCAATGTATTGATCAGCCGAGGATTAGGTATGTTATCTTGATCTGCGCGAGTATGCGTGATGCAAAAAACACGTTAGTTAATGCCGATTAGGTAATTGATAGGAGCACTGGTGACCTAGTGGTAATGGCTACGACTTATAAGTTGTAGGTCGTGGGTTCGAACCCAGGCAGGCGTTTTACATAGTTTAAATATTTTCATCACCACTGCTCTCAAAACGGTGAAGGAATACTTCGGAAGGAAACCGGCATGTTCTAGAACCAAAAATTCGAAGACATGTGACATCTAGCAACCCGCAATGGGCCCGCGTGGTAGATAACAGCCCACTGTCTCGAATAGAGGAGACCTGGGTCCCAGCTGTGGGAACATTACAGGCTGATTATGCTTGGTAATTGATATCTACTTTTCGGATTGATGAGCTAAAACCAAAAGAGATCTACAACCATTCAACATTCACAAACTGAAAAAAGAAATTCTTTTAAAATTGTAGCGTTGGTACTCTTTGGTGCGTCACCATAGGAGTTGGTGACTTGACATGATATAAGACGTCAGTGGCTTTTCTCTTCTCCATAAAAAATATATTTTCTTTAATTAATTATACCAGTTCAATTCATATTCCTTCCATCATATCGTGTTTCTTTATATGTGGACTTCATTATACTGGAAATGTAAAACTTTAAATCTGTTCTGTGTGTTGATTTTGAAGTGGGAAAGTATGGGACACAAATGATAGATTCATTTGTGTCCCATACTTTCCCACTTCAAAATCAACACACAGAACAGTTACGCGTCGCGGATATAAACCCAATAATTACGACATAAATAGTTTTTTTGCACGACACTGTATTTTCACAAAAATATTACACGTTCAATAAAGACCCGGAACGCAAAGGCTTGGTGCAGTGCACTGCAATGCATTTTGCGTCACCACCGTTCCGAACATTAATTTGTTGCGTAAGTCGTTTAGCTCATTTGCTGTTTAAATACTGTTATGTAAGAAGTATTCTTCTGTTTAATACGTGACCATTTTTAGAAGCTACGTGCCCATTGAGATAAAATTAGGTGGACCATGCCTACTTAATACTGCCGCTTTATAGCTATTTATAGATAAATAAATTCTTTCAACCGAATTTCGGTCACGGTAGCCAATTTCAACGGAGATTAGCCAAGTACGCTGGAGATATTATAGTGCACAAGTGTGTGCGCAAACACAGGTGCACTCTCTGTTCACGACCGGGGAGAAATCAGGCGCAGGACCAACGGCTTTACCTGCTATCCGAGGCACGGGGGTGTCACACCACCAAATTCCAAATTCCGCCCTGCTACTGGCAATATAAAACCCGATCACTGTGCTCCCCCCGGGAATCGAACCTAGGACCACACGCTCAGGAGTCACGCTTGCAAGCACGAAACCAAGCAGGCAGTTATCACCATTCATACTTTGCAAATTGACTGTAACCCGTAACTAAGAAAATGCCTGAATAAAATATAGACCAGCATAGCTATACACAACAATGCTTTACGCCTTCGTGCAAAATCGAATATCAATCATTGTTATTGAAGGATTCCTCTAAACGCTACTCACAAATCTGAAACCCAATTTTTTTTACAGTATACACCAAAGATAACCACTATTATTCTGACAGCTATTTGGTGTTGGGGACTCGGCAAATCAGGCAACCGAAAATGTGTAATTTTCGGCTTGGAAGCCTGTCGAATGGTTGCGAATAGCTAAACAGTAGTTTGTTAAATAAAAAAGCCTTACATTTATCACGCTAAATCTAGACTTCTTTCGACCACAGCATGTCCCCATTGTTCCACTACATGACCTCACCGGTTTCCAAATCCTTCCATAAAATGAGAACCAGTTTTTATTATTGTACTCCTCACAATATGTAGATTGCCCAAGGATGGCCTTAAGGGGATATTTATTGCCCACGCGTGGGTTGTGTTACTCATACGACAACGAGATCTAGACTTTTGTTAGACTAACCTTGGTTGAGACACAATTGGCTAAGAGGTGGAGCAATCAAGAAAGAATGATCTTTTGTTTTCAAAAATCAAAGAGCAGATTGGATGGTAGGCAAGGCGCTAATTTCACTGTACAAAATAAAAAATGTACTGCGTTGTTATAAATAAACTGCCGAGCATGAGATCCTGGGTTCAGTTCCCAAGTCGGACCATGTGTAAATGGGCAGCTGGCAAGCAGGATTTATGCATTCGTGGATCTTTGACAGTCGTTACGGGTAGTCAGAAGCCCGAAAGTCTGAGTTGCTCCATGTAAGTATGTGTAAGTAAGAGTATGCATCCGGTTAGACTGGAAGCCGACCCCAACATAGTTGGGAAAAGGCTAGGCAGATGATGATGATGATGGCAATAAGCTTATCTATTACATGGGCATTTCATTATTAAATTTAATATACCTTACTGGTAAAATGTGGGTGTACTGCCCACGTCTGCCAAAACCTTCAAGCGAAACAAACTTGATCTGCAGTGCGATTCTGTAACCATCTCACCGTGAAAACTCAGGTGAAGTGAGCGTGGAGTGAGCTGTCATTCCAACTAATGCTAGGGATTGACACTATTCACAGCTCACTCTAAGCTCACTTCACCTAACAATTCATGGTGAGATTTTTACAGAATCGATCGGCAGATGTGTCATTGACAAAATTGGTCTTTTGAG
The DNA here is from genome assembly GCA_945859715.1 of Apamea sordens. Classification (NCBI taxonomy): domain Eukaryota; kingdom Metazoa; phylum Arthropoda; class Insecta; order Lepidoptera; family Noctuidae; genus Apamea; species Apamea sordens. The sequence continues at coordinate 16,051,279 of OX244005.1, read as the reverse complement.
ACTAATTTAGTACGTAATTGGCAATTATGTCTCAAGTTCTTTCGCAATTTACACTTAATGTGGGGTTAACAATAATAATAAGTGCAAGTTTCTACATTTTCTTATGTAATTCGTCAGTGTCTCCAAGCTAAGTAAACAATTTGATGACCTCTCAAAAAGTAAATTTTCTTTAGTTCTCAACATTTTCCGTCACGTCCGGCGTACGGCGGGTCATTTATGTAACTTCATTTCATTAAAATTTCATAGCTCAATTAACACACATCAGCAATTTTCGGAGTCAAATTCTAATGCAAATGAAAGTGTGTTAGACTTTTTATATAAGAAATTATATTTATAACCATAATTACCTTAAATGTACTTAGTTGAAAATATAATACCTATACATTAACCTTTCTTTCTTTCTTTCAACTGTTAAAATCGCTGGTCTCTTCAGATGGAGAGACGTAGAGGTATGATGAACAGGGTGTAAAGTTACTCATCCTCCGACCAGACGGGTGTTGTATCTGATGGACTACTGCCCGATGGTTGAGGTTGGGGTGTTGTATGTACTTATGCTAAGCGGATAACTTTGCTTGCGCGATGCAGGATTTTGCGTGGCTGCGGTGTAAAGTTCGCATGTGGCGCTATAATGTAGAGATACCACCACAGACGCAACCTTTTGCAGGTTCCACCATTTTCAATGAATTCAGAAATCAATCGATTGAGGAAACATGGCGTGGACAGACGAGACATTTAGTCACTTTATAATTACTGTTCAGAAAAAATATACAACCTTGGATTTCTACAAACCAATTCGAAATAAGCTAAAGGTCTTAATAAAAAAACCGAGTTATCACATCTTAAAACGAAAATACTCAATTCTAAATTTAGTATAACCTTAGGTCGTAATCAAAGCCAGCGATCTAGAATTCTAGCATAGTCACTAGACTGCAAGCTAACCGCATGGCGTGACCCTAGTGACGTAGCCACACGTCACAAAGGTCAATCACCTCGGTACGGACGTAGAATAGGCATTTTGTAGCAATTCGCGCGTTTTTGTACCGACGCCATTTTGATTCGGTATTTAAAATGAGTGATTGTTAATTTTGTTTTTGCGATTGTTTTGTGATAGGTTAAAAACATTGAATGAGGTTGATGAACTAAATATTACCTACGAGTTTGGCGCAATGGTTGGACAATTGGCTTTTGCGCCAGGTTCCACAATGATCTCATTAAATTTTAATTTAGGTACCACCTAAATACACATTGGCGCCGATTCCCTTGTTCACAAACTAAACTAAGTTTAAGTTCAGTGCATCTTTTTCTTTCTATTTCATCCAGAAAAGGACAGAAGATAAATATTAGTTTAGTCCTGTCAAATTAGTCAGCGCCTGACGTAAATTGACGTATTTTTAGTGGCCATGTTTATAATCACGTCTAAACTTGGTATGGAGTATCTAATCAAGGGAATCGGCGCCATTGTGGAATGCAATTTATTATAAATGATTGAGTATTAGGTCGCAGTTTCATTGTTCCATACGAAATATGGTTTTTGTTTAGATAACTTAAAGTCGATAGGTAGCACAAGATAAGGAATATTGGAGACGGTGGGACGGACAGTGGGACAAAATAGGTAAGTTAACATAAAAAAGTCAATAGTTTTAGGTCTCAATGTAAATGATGTATGTAGGTACGTGTCAGATATTTCATGTGTCTATGAAAGAAACCTCATATTAGTACTAACGCAGTTATTTTTAAGAAAACCACGAATGAGCGACCAATAAACGCTCAGGTTCTTCGAGCGTGAAGTTTTGAGACGGTTATCCCAGCCATCTAGCCATTCAAATTACAATTCGGTTTAAACTTGGATACTTACCTATCTGGAAGGCAATTTTCCTACTTATTCAGTTCCCAGAAATGGTGATTCAGAAACGTTTCTGAAACTGGGAAAAACCTTTTTCGTGTACAATCACGACTTCGCAGCTTGATAACTCGTCATCGTCATTATTAACTTCTTGCGACGCCATAAACCGCATAACCATACAGCTAATGTGTCCCAAGCCTTACAACAAAGAGAATTTATTCTTTTTTACACGTACTTTTAATTATGCATTAAGGCTAGTTCTCACATTAGCTATGATCTACCATAAATGTGTGGGTAGCATGCAATGGCACACTTTCTTTTTTTTTTGTATCTGATCATTTAAACGGCCGAGATCATTTTTTGTTATAAGTATTCTGTTATTGTTCTGTTCAAGGTTGAAAGTTTAGAGCCATTTTGCACCGTCAAGTGTTTTATGTTGCCTATCATCTCACGGGTTAATTTGGAGATGACTTTTACTGCGGACTAAAGGAACAATTTTTTTTATTTTGTATTCTGATTATGTTTTGGTGTCCATGTTTTTGATCGAATGCCAGATTCTTCGTTAAACAAATAATAATAAAAAAACGAAATCGAACCCGCGACACGCAGCGCAGCAGTCAATCGCTTAACCACTGCGCCAACCGTGCCGTCATAAAAATTAAATACATAATGAATCCTCCAATATTATTTCCTTGATAAGAATAACACACGAAATCACAATACGATGCTTTACGATGCGCGAGCACAAACAATGGTGGTTGAACTGCGCCCGAGCAGTTCGCGGAACGATCGGGTGATGCGGAAATATACCACCGAGCACCGCACACTGTATCATTATCACGATCTAGCGGAACTTTATTCATTCTTGCGCGAATCGTTCTTTTTTAATTTCAAGTGACATAAAATGTTAACATTATGATGTTATTTAGTATATTGCAACTCTTCTTATTTATTTATTTATTTCTTCCAACCAATCTGCATATTCTGCCAAGAATCTTGTTTTGTTTCGCATACATTTCTCCCATTTGAATTGTATTCTTGCGGTGAGACTACTTATTGACATTTGAAGTGATCGTGGAGGATTTTCACAGTCATATATGTCTTAATTATCCAGATTTTTTTCAATTTTAAGGTTATTTCGACCATATATCAAAAATATCTCGTTGTGCATCAATCTGATAGAAAACAAAAAAAAAACGTATGAGCGGGGCAAATAGGAGCAAGGGATTTCAACTAAATTTCACAGAATATTAACCGTAGAATGGTATAACAGTGATTTCCCGGTGTATACACATGTATACATTTTTAAAAGTCAACTCTAATACAAAACATAAAAATATTTTTCAAGACTTCCGCAAAAACTTAATGTACTAAAAACATTCAATATAAAAAAGGTTCAAACCTACCCTCAACGTATGCTCGATGATATACCAAGCAATAAAAATTACCACTTAATAGCACTTAAGACAAGAACACACCTGTTCGCATTCAGTATTAAGTAAATCAGTACTAAACAACAGCGCGCGTGCTAGTACGGACAAACATGTTTCGGGACTTTCCCTGAGTTATGTGGTGTTGCTAACTTATTAATTTGGTTAAATATCGGTTATATACTTATACAACTGTGCAATGAAGGGAGTTTTAGGAATATTTAGAAATATATTATTTTTTAATTAAGTTCCGCTAGATCGTGATAATGATACAGTGTGCACCGTGGGAGATTCGGAGAAAACAATGTCTGTGAGAGGAGTTTATGAAATATCATTGTTGTGAATGAAATGTCTGTATATCTGTTATGTTGGTTAAGTACGTAATGTTTATAAAAGTTACTAGCTTCTTCCTGCCCGCGACTTCATCGCATCGCATCGCATCGCCTGCCCGTTACTTACTTCGTTTTCACTTAGCGTTTTTTCTTACTTTTTTTTCTTTTTGTTCGGCTTCTAAGAGTCGACGGGTGATGTTAAATAGCCTTCCTCAAGACTTGGGAAATGCAAGAGTCTTTCAAATCCAACTGGTAGTTCTAGAGATTAGCGCGTTCAAACAAACAAACAAGCTCTTCAGCTTTATTATTAGTACTTATAGATAAGTAGGTAAAGACGCCAGCACATCAAGGTACTACAATCTGTCAAATTTATTTAATAGATTTTCAACTTTATCGTTGAAGCATTAAGGTTCAAGGTTGATTGGGAAAATTTTACAGTTTCGGGTAGCTTGACCTGCCGGCCCTAGCCTTTTTGGGTGTAAATACAGTCATGATCCGCAATTCTTAAAGGGATCAGTCACGGACTCATTAGCATACGCACGATGTTTTACTTTGCCAGTGTTTTAGAAAGTTCTCGACGTTAAATTAGATAGGTTTATCACTGGATCAAAATTTTGGATTAACAGTTAGTGCTGCCATCTGCAAAAAAAATACCATCGGCATCGTTTCTGTAAAAACTACTTAAGTAGGTACGACAACTAGTATTTATGTTAGGTAATAGTTACAGAGTGAAAAAAAAACTTAGTTGAAGGCATTTAAGTAAAGTGTCCTCTTGGAATTCCTTCATAGTCAGTAGCCAAGAGGTCGTAGGTTCGAACACAGACAGGCGCTTTACTTTTCGAAATTATTTCATTACACTGCTCTCAAAACGGTGAAGGAAAACATCGTGAGAAGACGGCATGTTCTTAAAACCAAAAATTTGAAGACATGTGTCATCTACCAACCCGCACTGGGCCCGCGTTGTGGATAACGGCCCACTCCCTCGCACCGAGAGGAAGCCTGTGTCCCAGCAGTGGGAACATTATAGGCTGATTATGCAGTAGCCAAACCAAACACCGAACAATACCTATATTAAATCAATCTATACTTATAATAAATCTGTAGAAGTGAAAATTCTGTACATTGAAAATATCAAAAAAATAATTTACAGGGGGTGTTACTAGACCGACACCGAACCCAAAAATGTGATTAAAAAAATTTTTGTCTGTCTGTCTGTCTGTCGGTCTGTCTGTCTGTCTGTCTGTCTGTCTGTTTGTTCAGGCATCACGCAAAAACTACCGGTTCGATTACGATGAAACTTGGTATAATTATTCTTTAATATCCTGGGCACCACACTGGGTACTTTTTATCCCGGAAAAGTATATACAATAAAAAACAAACTTAATTTTGCGGTTCGATCCCTATACCCGATTACCACTGTCTGTACTGTACCAACCGCAAATACTAAGTTTGTCGTAGGTTGGGTCACCCGCAGTGGAGTTCATTTTTATTCCTTTTAGTTTTTAGAGTTATTTAGGTTTATTTTTATATGAGTCGTAGGTATAGATTTTAATTTTAAAGTATAGGTAGTATATTTGATAGTGTACGTAGTGACCGTAGGTTATTTTATAATACTGTTAGGTAGGATTAGTCATTCGTATAGATATTAGTTTTTAGGGATTTTGCTTATTTATTGAGTTTAGATTAGTTATCATCAGAAATAGGTTAATTTAGGTAGGTAGGTATTTAATTTTCTGTTATTGAGTTTTTTTTTTTTAATTAGGTAGGTTTTTAGGTAAAGATATCATATAGGTACCCTCTTAATCACCACTAATGAGACACAATTGGTTTTCTACTGTAATTAGCCACAAAGGGCCCGCGAGATAGATAGCATTGTGGGGAAGCACATACATTTTATCCTGTTAGCACGTTCCCGTGGGATAACTTCCGACATCCACGCGGGCGAAGCCGCGGGCAGAAGCTAGTAAATAATAATAAAATAATTCTCCTTTTCCAGCTGTCGGTGGCTGAAGTGGAACTCCGCGCGGCTGCCGAGGAACGCGACAATCTGATGAATGACGCCAACTACAGCAGTCTGCAGAACGACGAGGCCGTCACGAAGGCAAGACAGGAGAGAGACGACGCCATGGAGAGAAAGAAGGCTGCTGAGGTAAGGACCTTCAGTTTCTTTCTCTAGAACTGAACTTTGGAGGCCATTCAATAATTGCCTGCAAGCTTCTTGTACGGTCCAAAGACAAATAAGACCAGAAGATACAATCTGCAATTTCAATGCAATCTGCGGCTGCATGATTGATACAGCATATGAATAGCAATCAATACTTCTTCAATATGGCAATCAGGACCAAATACAATAGGCGAAGAGCCACAAAATTTGTTCACCAGATTGATATAATTTTACGTAGAAGTCTGTTGTAGAGCTTCTTTAATCACCTCTAAGGACCAGTGGTGAAATTCTTTTGCCAAATCCCAGAAGGCCGCAATACGACAAATATTTAATGTGTGCTACTTACTTTTCAGGTGGCCCTCGCCAAGACCAGGGTGGAATTGATGCAAGCCAACAGTCAGCTGTACGAAGCTGTTCGCCAGAAGGTGGACCTCGGGCAGCAACTGGAACAGTGGCAGGTATGTAACAAAGCTTGGATCGTTTAACGTTATGCTTAGCTATCTTCTTTTTTGTGTCGATGACACGACAGTTTGTTACATTCTGTTGGCCTAAAACTTCGCCCCTTCCACGGCGCGACAGTGGCAGTGCATCCTTAAGAATAAAGCCAAGATATTGTGCTTTTAAACGCATATTTTCTTGACGGTTGAAATTAGGATGTCGACAAAGAGTATCTCAATCATTTATTAACTTTTTCTTTGCGGTAAAGTCAGGAATGATGCTCTAGCAGCTAAGATCCACATTTCTCTTTTCATGATAAAATCACTAAGTAATTGAAAAGAAGGCGAACGTTAGGACTTTTTACCAAAAAATCTCGTAAATCTTACCGAGAATTTATGAAATGTGCTTTCGAAAATCATTCGCGGTCTACTAATTCTTAATCATAAGTACTGGATCAGACATTTTACTTGTTGAAACCTTCTTTGAAGTGGCTTGACCAATGTTAGAAATAGGTACCTATTGTTAAAATACCTACATAAATGTTAAGTTGTGGAACCAAATGAAATAGCACCGTGCAGCTCTGATGGTTTTCAAGTTTAAGGTCAAAAGAAGCATTCTTTTGTATTCAAGAAATATTGGAATTGCTTATTATGAGAGATAACATTTGGTACTTCGAAACATTGGTTGGTAAGTGAATATCGTGCAGTTAGGAACATTGGACCCACCACATTAGATTTATTCCGAGACGCTAACCCTGTACTACTGAATAGGTTAATATTTCCAAAATCTTACTAAAAACACTTTTAAATTCCAGATGGACATGCAAGAGCTCATCGACGAGCAGATGAAACACAAGCTGACCACGCAAGAAAAGCGAAGGAAGCTTCCAGAACAGCCTCCCCCCACCAGAACTTCTCGACTCCTCGGATTTTTTCACCGGTGATCTGTTGTACCCCACTCTTGGTGCGCCTCTATGAAGCCATAGACCATTCTACCATATCAACTCTCTACCTTATCATCATCAAATATTACCATCCATCATCATTACCAGCTGCCTACAGTTTATTTTTAATACTTTTGTACAAAAATCTATCAAAATTAACCGCAGCGACCGCCATCTTGGCTTGCCGTTTGGACGTGTCCGCGATCACCGAGTTTTTAGGTTATTTTCTAATTTTATTTTTTAAACCGTGTGATTTTTACACTATCGCAGTGATAGTTAGTGTCCTAGTTAGATTGTTTATAGTTAGTTTACGTATAATTTTTAATGTTTTATTGTGTCTTTTTAGTTTTTCACTGTAAAATGGCTGGTATAATGGCATTTGGGCATTGTTATTACCCGGTAGGGCGGATTTAGTACAACAGATAAGTTTATTTAGACGGGCAGAAACCCAAGAGATTAAACATCTTCGGTCCGTGACACGACTAACGATAAAATTATCATACGATTCGATGTGAAACGAAAATGAACTCTAACCTAAAAAATAAGTCATAATAATCCGCCATTTTAATACGTCAGCCATTTTAAAACTTAACTTACTACCCATTGCTTTATTTGTAAATAATGTTTTATTAAATTGAGATTACCTTAACTATGTGTCTATAGTTGGTACTTATACATAATAATACGTAAATCTTCACTTCAAGTGAGATGTTTGGTGCACCTAAAGTGTAAAATTAGTTTTTACCGCCTGTTTCTACCACGGAGAAATACGAATTAGGTAGTTTTGCGATAATTTAATACAAATATCTTTTAAAAAGAGGCTGAGTAGTACCTCCCTATTTGCTTATAAAGAATGAAAAAAAAACACGGATTGCTTTTGCATGGTCTTGCAAGCCTGAAGGGCTAAACGCCCGGGTCAGGCGAAATTATAATTGGATTTTTCTATTAGAAAAAATCTTCATTGATAGTATGCAAGCTGGAATGTTTGATTCACTTGTAGGGGGGCTGTATATTCCCCTTCCAGTCAATTCTTACCATCAATTATTATTTATATAAGAATAAGCAGTTTCGAGGATGAAAGGATCCTAACTGCACCATTGGTTTGCAATTACATGAAATATTAAGTGCAGTCCGTCAAAACTGCTAAACGTTAGGGTTGCCTTTAAAAAAAACTAGGTTTTAGAACTATTTTCTAATCTGGTATTACTCAGTCTCTTGAACTAAATAAGTTATTAAAAAGTGGTAAAACAGGCCTTTAGATATAATAGAAATAGATTGCTAAATAATGAAGAACATTTAATAGCCATATTATTTACATTACTAATGTTTTACAGAATACTGGTATGCTCCACTTTGACGTCTAGTGTTCACAATGGCCGGCGAATATTTATATTGGTGCCGATTCTGTTTTCACAAGTTGAACTTAATTTGGGCTATTTCCATCTTTTTCCCTTTAACCAATCAAGACGTCCCTTACGAACAAATATTAGAGCTGTCAATTTTAGTTTACCTTAAATTTCCGTACCTACCTACATATAGTTAACAAATCAGCCGATCGATTCTGTAAAAATCTCACGGTGAAAAGTTAGATGAAGTGAGCCATAGCCTTCTTGTCTTATTGTCTGAAGAAGACAATAGAGAGGCTATGAGTGAGCTTAGAATGAGCTGTCAATAGTGTCAATCCCTAGCATTCGTTGGAATGACAGCTCACTCCACTCTCACTTCACCTAAGTTTTCACGGTGAAATTATTACAGAATCGCACTGCTGAATGCATAGACTAAACTCACGGTGAAGTTCAAATAAACTTATTTGACATCTCTAACTTAGTCCATCCGTCACCGGCCTTTTCTCGAGCTGTCTGTCAGTAAGAGATGTCAATTCTCCGCTCTGGATTGATTAAAGACACAAGACACTGCTTTATCCCCTTGGTGAACTACGGAATCGGTGCCATTGTCTTGTCATTGATCTTTATTACGTCATTGTAAACGTGATATTTCTGATTAAACATTGTATAAAATAACCAAGACAATGTCGCACTTTCGCCAGCCAATGTCTACATTGACCAGTACCTAGCATAAAACAGACGCGAATTTTACATGATCTGGTGGAATTTTTAGAATAATTTGTGTGTAGCATAATTCACGAACTTTAGTAAAATAATACATAATTATATTTAAATAAATATATATGTTTTGAATTTTTTTGCAATAGTAATTTAGTTGTTACTTAATTATTGTTCTGTGCCTTAAAAGTACCTGGCCTTGTAAAGTGCCTTTTCTATAGAAATGTCAATTGTATTTATATTATTAATATAAACCGATACAGCCTTAAAAATATTCTGGTGGATTTCCACACTGACAGCAAAGAAAACTGTAATGGCCTATGCGATATGCAATCGGCGCGTTCATTTGTCACGCATTTCGTTCGGAAAACCGGAAAGCGCGCGTTCGACGCGACGACTCGTTCGCGTTTGTCGAACAAAATGAACGCGCCGATCATTCAGGCGTCGATCGCTTATTAGGACACGGGGTATCACAATTAATTAATTGTTCGCCGAACAAGTATGGTCTACTAAATTAAATATATCTAGATTTTAGGTATAAACGATAAAGTCAATTTTATTTCTATGGAAAAAAGTCAGTTCGTCGTGATTTTCGTGCGTGGTTGTGACCCAGCCAAGTTCGACAACAGTTTTCTAAAAAATTAAAAATTAATAAATGAGAGCACATTTACATCCATAACAATAACAGCCGGGATAATTAATATAGCTCTCTTGAGTGCATTTATGCATAAAAAATTAATAATTTTATTATTAAAATCTTTGTGTGTAAAATCTTACCGTACGATTGTCAGTAAGAATAGGTTCAGAAAAATAAATATTATACTATTCTACAAATAATATATTTGAATATTTATATTATAAACATGCTCAAGTATATAAAATAATATATTGCTCACATATTCAATACTTGTATTCAATTAAAAAACATAACTGAAAATACAGCATAGTGCAAAACATGTTTTTTTGTGTTTAAAATTCTATCTCTTGTAGTCTAAAACTATTATTAACACCAAAATTCATGTTTTTACAAAAAACATATTTTGTTCTATCTGTTTTGATTTAAAATTAAAATAAACCCCGTAATGATCCTATGCAAGGTAAAAACACAGATTTATAATAATTATATTATATTATTATGTTTAAAACTCACTTCTAAAACCACTAAATTAAATGACATTGAAATAATATTAATTAATGAATTCATATTATTCTGTGTAACTTTTTTTATAGACTATAAAAGAATGGAAAATGAAGAAGAAACCTACCCTACCTGAATGAAGATACCTACCTACCGAATTTCATTTTGCTTAGTTCTACAATTAACCGGTAAGGGCGCTAGCATCATTGTAATGTTATTTTTAAACCAGTAGTATTATTTTCCATTTTTCTATATTCTATGATATTAATGTTTTACTTAACAATGCAATAGGATAATGCAAAAGCAATATAAATTGTTGCAAAATGTATTTATGTGTATATAGTTGCACGATCAACTTTATACTAAATCACTGTAATAAGATTTAAAATAAAATAATTTTCATCACTTATTCGGAAGAGATATTATTGTACTTAATTTATTTTTAAGACTGAACTAATAATTATTGAATTAAAATATTGATTTTTATAGTTGCTGTATCCGAAATTGAATTTGCAAAACATTTTATTTTAACAATAGTTTTTTTTTTTTGTATTTTAACTTTGTTTTCCTATTTAGCACAAAACACTTATGACGAGTATAACTTCTTAGTCATTCCATTTTTTTCTATAAATTCTTTGGACTTATTATATTACATAACGACCAAAATTCTTCGCTGCGTTAAAAAAACTTACAAACGGCTTGAAATTCAGTATCATATGATTTAATGCAAATTTTTTCAACTTTTCTTTAGAAAACATTTTCATTTTTAACATTTAAAAATGACTGATTGTTTTCCTTGGAGAGATATATTAAAACAGTGCCTATTTCATTACCTACCTATCAAGGTCGTTTTGGTTGCAAGAACAAAAAAGTAGTTTTTTTTGCAAATAAAAATGTAATAAGTCCATTTGAATTATTTATGTACATTAATTACATGTTCTACTACATGAACCAATCCATCGTTTTATTAGTGCAAGTGTACTTAATAAACACATTTTCATAAGTACTTAAATAATCGTAATTTATAAGATCTTAATAGTGACTAGAAATATCATTATAAATAATTAATTATGTTTATGGAATTAATAAATAAAGAATGAGTTTAAACTGAAAATCAAAATTTAATTACCTACCTATATCCTAATTGATGAAGTATCGTGTTATGATAAAGAAAATAAAATATGCTACTGCTGAGCAGGAGCAGTAGGAGGTCCTGGGTTCGATTCCCAAGTTGGGCAGTATTATTAGATTTTTCCATCTGAAATTTCTCAGTTACAACCTGCATCCTAATTGCGTAACACACGATCAATCGGAATAGGTTTCATTTTGGCAGTTCAACAACATTCATTGCGTTATTTACGTGTTCAGCAGACACACTTTTCAAACTTATGAAGCAATGGATTAGCAATTTGCTTCAAAATGATTCAGATTTCGATTGATCGTGTGTTGCGGATGCGATTACATGGAACCTAAGCATAAAAAATGTAGTTTTACTATAGGTAAGTACACCTATGCCTGACTCTTCAGGGAAAGATTCGTGATGTTATTTATGATATATTATGAAGGTAATCAGCCTATAATTTCTCCACAGGCCATTTGCCAGAATTCATAGAGGACAAAATTAAACCAAATGGATTAAGTGGTTTAGAAATTCTCATGACTTTTTGCAAATTCAGTGGTCGGTTGAACTTATAACCACCTTACAACCGTGATAAACAGATTCAAACAACAGAAATCCTACAAAAATTAGACTCAAATCACGTTCAAGGTCACTTAAAGGTCATTACATTACATAACATCACGCCTGTAATCCCCAAAAGGTCAGCCTGAGGAGTACCTGCCTATTATAGTCCACCCACATGTCACCGGTTATGCTTAAGTCCAATAACTTCGATCGATTACTAAGCAGTTTTCTTTAGCCTACACTGTCCCACTGCTCCCTCGAAGCATCCTTTACCAGGGCTACCCTCGATACAAGCCTTGTGGTACGCATCTAGGGCGTTTCGCCACCTCTTCCTGGGTTTAACCGACGCAGACTGAACACGGTTTTCGTGGGTAGCGGTCTACAAAAGCCTGGTGATTTCAAAGAGTGTCACAAATTAGACACGAGAAGGGGTTTCCCTTCTCGTGTCTAATTTGTGACACTCTTTAACGTAACGTAACTCTTTGACGTTGACGCGTGTTTACGCGTCAACGTCAAAGGCATTCCAAGCTCCCAGATTTGTTGCAAGAAATCACACTCAATCATGAAAAGATTCACTTGCAAGAAATCACACTCAATCACGAAAAGATTCACTTGCAAGAAATCACACTCAATCATTAAAAAGTCTTGATCCAAAGAGTCAACAAAAATCCAACAGTGGCAACGTCAAAAAGGAACATCAAAAATAAAAGAAGAAAACACCACAACATTTCAAAAACACCTACTCGTAAAATGTCACCCTGAACGTCTTACGAAAACATTTGTTTACTGGACATTATAATATTATTTTCTTTTGTTGTATTCCTATATTTTAGTATTTTTTAATCAAAATGCCGCCCCAAGCGGAACGGAAGCCCCAACAGGTGGAGCAGAAGGTGGTGGACCCTGAAGCAGAACTCAGCAATGCCGTGAGAACTGTAAGCAAGTTTCTTCTTCTTTAATATCCTGTAGAATGACTCATGCTGTGGTTAATATATTAGCCAGACAGCAAACTGGTAGCAAGGCTGACTGTCCTGACGTAGATTTACTTATCACCGTGAATTTCCAAGAACCTATCAGGGCCATACATTTAAAAGAGTTGATACAGCGTCACGCAGTGACACTACTTGGCAACAGAGATGAAAAGACGGAGTCAGCTTTCCATCAGACTAAATCAAGTACAAAATTGAACCCATAGGTAATAAGGCTAGGGAAGGTCTTCCTTTTATCTTATCTCCCAAACTTTTGAACTTAACAACAACTCAAGTTCTAATAAAGGACCCCCTTTGGTAGTATTTACTTTAGGCCCTGCGCTGGCTTAATCCGGCACTGCTACGTAACTTCTACAAGCACTAATAGCATCATACCTTCATACACCGTCTGTTGTTGCCCATAGTGACTACTTGGTAATGGCATGTGCCAAATAAACATATTATTTTCTTTATTTAATTAACAGTACCTGAAACTTGCGCCACAATGCAGCGTGGAGAAGCGAGCTGGTGGTATACCACAGCTGGCTCCACAAGAGAAGCAGCTCAACATCCTGACGTATGAGCTCAAAGAAACCCTGCTTTGCATCAATGTTAGTTGTCCAATTGTTTTATTTATTTATGCCTTAAAGCACTCTTGCAGGTACTTTGAATGACGTCTGGAGCATGATCTCATTACGATCTCTAGCAGTGAAGCTTCGTGCCTGATTGCCAAATCTGGATGCACACGTGTTCTAATTCATTAAGTAATTAAGTACTAATCGATCAAAGTTGCACCGTCTAAACAGTGTTTTTTTCATCAGGCTTTAAGGCTAGCTTAGTCAAACCTTTATATTAATACACTCGTCTTCAGCTTGCCAGAAAAGGTCAGCACGCAGTGCGCGACTCCTACGTGAAGAGCGGGACTCACAAGTCCATAGTGGAGTATGAGCAGCTGGAGAGTGAGCTGAGAGACGAGAGGGCTCAGCAAGCGGAGCTCGACTGCCTCAACTACCTCGCGCAGAAGAATGTCATCGAACTCTCCAAGAAAGTCCCCACCGAGGCTGATGTGAGTACTCGAAAACGCAAATTAACTCTCTTCAAGGCGAGAGTGAATAGGCTTGTTCTGGGCAAGCTCGTTCCACCGTAGATCTCATCCCTGCCTCTGGGCTGGATTGAGGTCAAGAGTGAGCCCATTGTCAATAAAAAAAAAAAAAAACTTAGTGATACGATAAATTGATTTGCACTATCTCGATCTACGACCAAATTCATTTTTAAAGCTATAAAGAATACCTATGCTGTTTTTTGATGAACTCCGACTTCAATAAAGTTTTAACTAATATTATTTGGTTTTCAATTTACATAGACCTGCTAGAGAACATGTTTTAACATGGATTAAGTACTTATATGTTATTATTTGATTAAGGGCTGATTTCTCCATGGGCTTTTTTTATTCGTGGAATAAAATTGACGTCTGACAGTTTTTGTGAGGAAAAACTGTCAAAAATTCAAAACTATTCCTCCGATAAAATTATCTGGCGTTAGAAAAATCTGCTCAAAAGCATCTACGCATGGCAAAAAGAATTTATTTATCTGAAAGCGTTTTTAGTGTCTAAAGTTCACCATAATTGGCGAGATTTAGAAATATGCTGTCACACAGTTATATTTTCGGGTGTATATTCTTCCAGTCTTCACGACCATTTATTTTGTACTGGACCACACCTGCATGCATAGATGACGGCTATGTGATGGGTTTTTTTACAGCCTTTAAGACAGAGACAAAGAACCGAAAAGCTCGTCCCTTAAGAGTCTCATAATTTCTATAAGTTAATACACAGGAACTAGGAATGATTGAGAACGCCAACAACCGTCTCCGACGTATGGAGAACAGACTAGACCTGGCCACCAAGAGGTTCTGTGTCGTCAATACGGATAACAGACGAGTGAGGGAAGAGATACATAGACTGCTGGTTGAAAGGTTAGTAGGTACTGTCTACACTGTCCATTAGGTTAACCGTTTTACGTTTTTCCAGATTACGTAAGTTCAGTTAACTTAAAATGCTACTTATTTAAAATTAGTTCATACAAAAATGTACTGTCTTTGTGTGTTATGTGCGTGTGTGTGTTTTGACCGCACGACCAAAGTATAATGTAGCATGAATCCACTTTTATTACATTTTTGTGATTCAACATTGTTGGATCGGTTCACGATACATTTTGTGTTCAGGCGTTTCGATCCGAACGAAAGATAATAATGCAAAATTACGGTTGATTCAGGAACGGCTTCAACATCCAATGGAATCGCACCATAGGCAAGCTGGTGAAAGGAAAGATGTACCTCATGGATATATTCGAGATAGCTTCCGTGGCGTTCGCAAACAGAGACGAGTGCTGTCGGAAAGTTGAAGCCCTGAAGTGGAAAGGACTATTCCAACTGAATAGGGATATTGCTGTACGTATTTTGAGAGAGCTACGATATTGTTTTTGCATCATTTTACAGTCATTCAATCAACACAGCCTATCGTAGTCGATTTCTGGGCAAGACCTCCCCCAAGCTGCGCAATAACACCCTTTCAGTCTGTCCCAGCCAACTTTTTAGTGTCATCGGCCATTTTACCATAGGCGCCCGGGAGTTACGTACAGACGCCAGCAGGTCAACCTACCCGAAACTGTCAGATTTTCCCAATCAACATTGAACCTAATGCTTTAGCAATAAAGTCGAAAATCTATTAAAAAAATCTGACAGATTGTAGTAGCTCGATGTGCTGGCGTCTGTACATAAATCGAGCTAAGGAAAGAAACCTCACAGGTATAGTATGTGATAGAGACGACGCAGACGCTCTAGGTACAAAGCGGAACTTTTTTAATGTTGCGCTTGCACGGGCAACTCAATAACGTAATTCTTGGCAATAGTTTACTATGAAGTCTCGAAAACACCGAGCAATATACAGCAATTTGAAGATTAGAACTTGCACTTACACTTAGGTACAGATTGGGTACTATAATAATCCAATGCAGTGCAATGCGCGGTCGAGTACGGTCGCGTTTGCGCTGCACAGTACGAATATTATATTCGCGAATTGCGCGGCTATAGCCGCTGCCCGTTTTCCGCTATGAGTTCCCAAACTCTCATAGCCAACGAAGTATTGGCATTCATCAAACATGCTATCGACTACATGGACGAGATCAGCATCTTGCAGATCTGCAAGTCATCCTACAAGGAGGAAGAGATTAGTAGTGCCAAGTTGCTGCTGTTCACAACGCTCGGCAAAGTCAGCCAGATGCTGTCTCGTCGAAGGGACGGTACAGAGAAGAGTCTCCAGGACATCATAACGCTGATGAAGGAGACCGATCCGGAAGACGTGCCTGAATTCGTGGCGAAGGATCTGCACAAGCTGCCTCCCGTCACGTTCGACCACGTAGACGTCACCAGGCTGCTGAAGGACATTACATTCCTGAAGCAAAGCCAGGCCGAGATGCAGCATAAACTGGAGGGTGTCCAACAACACCATCAGTGATCTACGGGCAGAAGTAGTGCTCTTGCGCAACGCAATTCCTGCAGGTAGGTCACCTACCGACGCTGACGCCGCAAATGTGAACACGCGTCGCGGGGCACAAAACGCCTCCATCTGCAGTTTCGAGTCAGCGGGCTCGAATGCGTCACCAACTGCCGAGAATGCTTGCGTTGCAACGCGTGCCGTGGCCGTCCCTGCCTGGACACAGGTGGAGACAACGACGTGTGTAGGTTCGTCGACCCCCAAACGAGCCTACTCAGCAATAGTAGCCGCTAACAAGCCTGCTGAGCCGCAAAACTCGCAGGTAAAACCAGCGGGAAAACCAAAAGGGGGTAAACGGAGCCGGTTGAAACCCAACAAGGTTTTGAGTAGGCAGGGTCCAGAGAAGGACACGTGCGACAAGGATGGTTTCATCAAGGTGGAGAAGAAGAAGAAGAAGAAGCCTCCTTGTCAGAACCAGTGCGGCACCGCGCCGGCAGGACCCAACATGCTGCTGCGTCCAGCAATCCCGACGACGCAGCTGTACGTGTCCAGACTGCACCACTCCACGAAGGTTGAGGAGATCGTGGAGTACATGCGTGTGAAGACCAACTGGACTTTGAGGGTCGAGAAGTTGGAATCGCGTCACAACACTAACTTCAAGTCGTTCGTTGTGCGTGTGCTGACACAACATCTCGAGAAGTTCCTCAAGGAAGAGTTCTGGCCGAAGGGTGTTGTGTACCGCCGGTTTCGTGGCCGGCTACATGACACCAGTCAGCGAAACACGACGCAGACACTTCGTGTGCGTTAGTTAGTTCTTAGTGTAATATTATAATGTTGTATGTATTTATAGTATATTTTTAAGTTATATTAATATTGTATTGTATGTGTTTGTATGGGCCTTGTTGCCTGAAATAAATGGATAAATAAATAAAAAAATAAAAATAATCGAGCAACTCTCTGCTCTATTAAAACAGCAGCTTTAGACTGTTTTTCCACCAGAGATGTGCTATGTAGCCATGCTGCGAGGATGTGAAAGCTAACCTACGACACTATGTGACTCTTTCTACTAATGGTAAGCTGTGAAACGGATCGAGTAAAATGGGCTATGAAGATGCGCCGCCGCGAGGTAGCTGTCCGAGGTAAATGCGCAGCTCGAGCATCGCATACGATGCATTGACAGTAGAGGAGGCACGGGGACCGGCTGCGGCGCGGCTGCTTTGCACATAGCTACACCACTCGCACATGAGCACATCCATCCTTCCAAATAAAAAAACATAGCTTAGGGCTAATTTTTCAATCTTCTGATAACTTTATTCGAGGAATAATTTTGTAATTTTGACAGTTGTTTCATACAATAACTGTCAAACGTTATTTTTAAATAACGTTTGACAGTTATTGTTTTACAAAATTATTCCTCGAATAAAGTTATCAGAAGATTGAAAAATTAGCCCTAAGCTATGTTTTTTTAAATTGACAACGTTTTAACGTTGTCAATTTTATGCCTCGAATAAAAGATATCTGGCGATAGATAAATCAGCCCTTAATTGAACCCGTTTCCTCCAATGCTATGCTATGTGCACCAATGAATATGATTGGTGTCCATATTATCAAACGCATCCATAGCAACGCCGCGTAGCATATCACATCTGTGTTGGAAAAGCAGCCTAAAACTCGCCTGCAGCGTACAGACGCCAGCACATCAACCTACCACAATCTGTCAAATTTCTTTAATAGATTTTCAACTTTAATGCTATAGTATTAAGGTATAAGGTTGATTGGAAAAATTTGACAGTTTCGGGTAGCTTGACCAGCTGGCGTCTGTACATACGTGTGTTAGTGGTTAACGGGCTAGTTTGATGTAAAGTTTTTGTAAGGAAAATGTGATTTATTCATGAAAGCAAGGCAAATTTTTGTTAGTTTTCGTCCAGAGAGTCTAAGTACAAACTGTTATTATCTAAGCTAATATAGTAGATTTAAATCTGATTTGTTACGCTTTCGCGCTAAAATAGCCGAACGGATTTGAATGAATTTTGTGAGTGGGCACACCATGGCCTGCATTAGAATGTAGCATAATTACCTGTTATCCCGATATTCCCCACGGGATCGAGACATTTGAAACCACGCGGCGCAGCTAGTAACTTATACAAAGATTCCGTTCTAAAACATTTTTTCAGGAGATGCAATCTTTTGAAGGTGAGCTTAATCACCTGGCGAAGCTAGAAGAGTTCCTGCGAGTAAAAGGTTCCCGGAGAATCTGTGAGGCAGATGAGATTGAGGAGATGAAGCGGCAGGAAGAGATGCAGGCTTGCGAAAAAGACATTGCCAGACACGACGCTCTGCTTGAAGAAATATTTGTAAGTCATCATCATTCTCCAGATTCTCCTCCCTTATCACAATTTATTCGTGGTCGGCGCAACATGTCTTTTTCTTCCATACTTCTCTATTACTCGTCATCTCGGTAGTCACCCCCTTTCTAACCATATCAACATTCACACATTCCATCCATCGTTTCTTTGGTATTTTTCTTTTTCATACTTTTCCACCGTGCTTATCTCATGCCCATATACCTATATATGTATATAGAAACATTTGCAAGTGAAGCAATAAATATGAACTTTAAAAGACAAAGGAAAGCAATAATTCTGCTATTTAGGTACGGACGCCAGCAGGTCAACCTATCCGAAACTGTCAGATTTTCCCAATCAACATTGAACCTAATGCTTTAGCAATAAAGTCGAAAATCTATTAAAGAAATCTGACAGATTGTAGTAGCTTGATGTGCTGGCGTCTGTACCTATATTGTTTTGTCGTAATAATGATGTTTTTTATTTTGAGCAATGGGCGTAAATTACTTGAGATAAATGCAACATGCATGCATACATGACGTGTATGTGTGTACGTGTTTGTGTGTATGAGCATGTGTGTGACTGTGAACAGCCGATCGATTCTGTAAAAATCTCACCGTGAAAATAGGGTGAAGTGAGCTTAGAGTAAGCTGTCAATAGTGTCAATACCTAGTATTAGTTGGAGTGACAGTTCACTCCACGCTCACTTCACCTAGGTTTTCACGGTGAGGTGGTTACAGAATCGCACTGCTGTTTGCAAGGATGCGTGTATGTGTGTGTTGTTGCAAGTAAATTCAAATTTATTTATTTGTACACATAGGTAATTTTTACGCCCTACATCACTTTTACACTGTTGGTCAAACCGCTTATATTGCTTTTGTTTTAGAAAGTGTTGCTTTAATAATTCGCCCTAAATCAAAATAATCTGGTTTTTTAGACTTACGCTGGTTCCGACAGAGTGCCAACGATTATTAACCACTTTCAAATGGATGAGATTGAGAACTTCTCCTGTTTCATCTTACTGTGCGAAGTCCTGCAGGAGGCTATTCTCGTCAGGAGGGAAGTGGAAACGTTAAGGCAAAGGATTTGTGAGTTTTTTGAATGAACCTTATCTGTCATAATCAGCCTTTAATTTTCCCACTGCTGGGACAGGCCTCCTCCGAGAGGGGTGGGCTATAATCACAGAACATATGAGGCCATGAGAGCCACAGTGGCCTAACTGAAAAAAATTGAACTAGGTAATTTTTAGGCCACTGTGGCGCTATGACTTTTACAGTTTAGAGCAGAGAGCCACAGTGACCTAACTGAAACAAATTGAACTAATTTTTAGGCCACTGTGGCGCTATGACTTTTACAATTTAGTAATTTAGCAGTTTTTTCAAATAAAGTCAGTATTGAAAAAATGACAGTTAGGCCACTGTGGCTCTCATGGCCTCATATATACCCCTATAATCGCGGGGACCGGACAGAGCGGGTTGGTAGATGTCACATGTCTTCACCATCTGTCATGCCTGTTTTCACTATAGACGACACTTTTCAATCAACTTGGATTTTCAACTTTCAGCGGCTCTGTCGCAAAATGACTACTGACTACTGTTTTGAGTGACAGTAAATCTGACAAACTTCGATTTCTATTATTT
The DNA here is from genome assembly GCA_945859715.1 of Apamea sordens. Classification (NCBI taxonomy): domain Eukaryota; kingdom Metazoa; phylum Arthropoda; class Insecta; order Lepidoptera; family Noctuidae; genus Apamea; species Apamea sordens. The sequence goes on along the minus strand of OX244005.1, from coordinate 16,030,797 downwards.
ATTTTAGTTGTGCATGCACCTACCCATTTTACTGATTAAACTTATATCCCTCAGTGTTGTACACCTACTGGCTCTTAACCATTTTTTTTACTGATGAAAGGAATTAATGCCTGTTTGAGGAAGGGGACATTTTGCGAAAGGAACATTTTTCGAAAGGGACATTCTGAGAAAGGGACATTCTGCGAAAGGGACATTTTGAGAAAGGGACATTCTGCGAAAGGGACATTTTGAGAAAGGGACATTTTGCGAAAGGGACATTTTGCTACCAGTAGTTATTTTGAGAAGTGATCATTTTGCGACAGAGCCCTTTTAGCTCTGTGGTAAGCGTTGAAATCCAACAGCGCGCTTTAATTTAGACATTCACTAGCTGCGCCCCGCGGTTTCACCGGCATAAGTTTCGATCCCGTGGGAACATCGGGATAAAAAGTTGGTAAACATTTATCCTAATTGAAATTGTATTGAGAAAACAAGATGGCGGCATTAGTTCAGATATTACCCACGCGCCAAAAGATCCTAGTAAAGCTGTATTAATAATAGTTCCGAATTCCAGTTGACCAGCGAGATGTAAACGAGGCACGGGAGGAGAAGCAAGACAAAAGAATAGCGGCCATGACGCATGAGGTGGAAGGTCTACGAGCGACAACTCAACGGAAGCAGGATGAAAACAATTTGGCCGATGCCACTACGTTAAAAGTGCTGAGGGGCATTGACGAGCTTGTAAGGTGAGCACCATTAGGATACAATATATGACGGAGAAGGTATGTGTCTCTCGTTATCACCAGCCAGATTTTATTTACTGTAGGCGTACTATGGGTAGTGTTGCTTATTGTGTAATAAAAAAACAGTTTGCAGTTCAAATCAAATTATAATTTCACGAACAAATTAATCACTACTAGCGAATCACACACTGTAGGTACACGACACAACTAGATACGGAACGCGAGACAGTTTCTGAGCACATGTTGTCTGTTCGATGTCCGATCCAGTCCGATCACCAAGTGAGCAATGCTCCACACTGCTCTTGTAGCTCCAGCTCCAACGCCAACAGATGGCGCTGGCATTCCGGATAGTCAAACGAATAACTCCGACATCTATACAAGCTGTTGTTTTGCATCCTCGTCAAATTTCAGGAGGCTGCTAGAAAAGACATAAATAATCAAATAAAATTACGATCCGTGGTAAATAATGAATACATACTTTTTTTTAGTTATTTAAGTTTGACAGCATTTCAAAATACACCACTTTCAAAGAACAGAATCGCGTTATTGTATCGTAAAAGCGGCCGCGTTTTAATGTGTGTGTAAAAGGGCAGTTACAGTACGGTCTCACACGGGCCGCGTTTTAAAATGCGTGTCCCACACATGCCGATTTCCGAAAATTAGAGAGAAAAAAATGCCTACTTATTTTATTATTGACTAGCTTCTGCCCGCGGCTTCGCCCGCGTGGATGTCGGAAATTATCCCACGGGAACGTGCTAACAGGATAAAATAAAATGTATGTGCTTCCCCAGAATGCCATCTATCTCGCGGGCGGCGGGCCCTTTGTGGCTAATTACAATAGAAAACCAATTGTGTCTCATTAGTGGTGATTAAGAGGGTACCTATATGATATCTTTACCTAAGTACCTACCTAATTTAAAAAAAAAACTCAATAACAGAAAATTAAATACCTACCTACCTAAATAAACCTATTTCTGATGATAACTAATCTAAACTCAATAAATAAGCAAAATCCCTAAAAACTAATATCTATACGAATGACTAATCCTACCTAACAGTATTATAAAATAACCTACGGTCACTACGTACACTATCAAATATACTACCTACCTATACTTTAAAATTAAAATCTATACCTACGACTTATATAAAAATAAACGTAAATAACTCTAAAAACTAAAAGAAATAAAAATGAACTCCATTGCGGGTGACTTAACCTACGACAAACTTATTATTTGCGGTTGGTGCAGTAATCGACTCTAGGGATCGAACCGCAAAATTAAGTTTGTTTTTTATTGTATATACTTTTCCGGGATAAAAAGTACCCAGTGTGGTGCCCAGGATATTAAAGAATAATTATACCAAGTTTCATCGTAATCGAACCGGTAGTTTTTGCGTGATGCCTGAACAAACAGACAGACAGACAGACAGACAGACCGACAGACAGACAGACAAAAAATTTTTTAATCACATTTTTGGGTTCGGTGTCGGTCTAGTAACACCCCCTGCCATTTATGTTTTTGATATTTTCAATGTACAGAATTTTCACTTCTACAGATTTATTATAAGTATATATAGATTTGTGTCAAGAATCAGTTCATAGTTACCTCCTTCCTTCCTTCCTAGATAGACTTCGGCATTCGGCCAATCAACAGAAACCAGCCTTCAGCGCGATTATAGTGCACTAGTAGTTCCCTCACTCTCATAATCCGATGGGACGGCAATCCGACACGATTGCGATTGACGAGATCAGTCGCAGGACCAGCGGCTACGGCTTAACGTGCTTTCCGAGGCAAGGGGGTGTCACACCGCCATCTTCCAAACTCCGGACTGTTACTGAGAAATTCCTAATAGAAAAACCCAAATAGACTTGGCCCGACCCAAGAATCGAACCGACGCGGCGACGTCAGCGTTCGCGCTTGTGAAGATGTTTGTGTCTTGCAAGTGTATATAAATAAATTACTATTTCCTTTATCCACTTGTACATACGTTGATTAAAATATGATTCGCAGCCGTAACAAATATGTATTTACAGAATTATAATCATTAGAATCAGTAATACAACTTGTTAAGTTAGCATAATCCTAAAATGTCAAGATTTCATGAAATAGTCATTCAGTAGGATTACTTGATCTTAGAGAGTTGTGTTGTGATTATAATTCTGTAAATACATATTTGTTACGGCCGCGAATCATATTTTAATCAACGTACAACTGGATAAAGGAAATAATAATTTTATTTTTTTTAAATAATAATTACGAACAACTTAGTACTGACCAGCAAATTGCAAAAAACGTAAGATTTGAATTTCACGGGCTACCTTGGAGCATCCACCTTAAAGAATTCCGCTAAGAGTAATATTAATTATTTTCATAAATCACATAAAATCAGTATTTATAAATAAATTTGATTTATAATATTCCAATGTTCTACGTTGTTACGTTATCTCTCGCAGATTAGCGAAATGCGACTGCACCTCGCTGATGTCTCTACTCGGGAACCACAAGGAGGTGACCAAGTGGAACGTCTCCAAGTTTCTCAGGATCCTGGAGGCTGAAGTCAAGAGTCTCATTGAAGTTGTATACGGCGCTATCAAGGTCTGTGATGAGTGTGATGACTTTCTAGACTTTTGAAATGGCTAACTCTAATAAGAAAACCTGCGTTCTTCATTACGATAGGTATAATATTGTCTATAGTAGGTATGACACGGATCATAATAAACGTAGCAGAATAGAGAAAAAAATATCTGAAATTTATTTTGATAGGTTCTTACAAACTATAGAAGTTAGGACCCTTTAGTTGGGTTAAGTGCAGAAGTTGAACTGCACTGCTTTTTTGTTCTATGGCTAAGTACATACAAAAAAGCAGTGCAGTACAAGTTTTGCCCTTTTATAAAAGCTGGTGGTAAGCCCCCTGTACAGGGATCATTTGGCGCTTGGAAAAAATCTGAACTAACACCGCCACTTTGGTTTTTCAATACAAATTCACAAATATTTACCAAAAACGCTTCTTTCAAGAACCAAAATGTACACCCCGATTCAAACTATAAAGCAGCTTGAACATGAGGCGAGTCGCTGCGCACTAAGAAATTCATATATCAGCGGGGGTGAAGGGTGCGGTACTGCGCAGTGAATAGCGCATTTCAGAACCGCCATAAAGTTTGACGCGTACTATAGCACTTCAAATAGGTAAAATAGAAAGAAAAGATGCACTGAACTTAAATTTAGTTTAGTTTGTTGACAAGGTAATCGGCGCCACTGTATGTACCTACACACGGCTACACATCAAGCTATGCAAAACCAGTATTAGCTGACCGTTCATTGTGAGAAAATATCACACAAAGTGAGGCCAAGACAAACTGTTTTTGTATAGCTTGATTTGTAGCCGTGTGTACATACAGTGGCGCCGATTACCTTGTCAACAAACTAAACTAAATTTAAGTTCAGTGCATCTTTTTCTTTCTATTTTATTAAGAAAAGGACAGAAGATAAATATTAGTTTAGTCGCATCCGGTTAGATTTGAAGCCGACCCCAACATAGTTTGGGAACAGGCGCAGATGATGATGACTCTTATCATATTATATTATTTTTCTCTTACAGCCACCAGCGCCAACGCCTAAAGGCCGCAAAGGTTCTGTTGGAGCGGCAAAACTTGTAGCAGATCCGTACGTAGAGATCATAAGACCGAACAGGATCGAGAAGCTCGTGCCTTACCAGCCTTGTGCATAGTAAGTCTAACATTCCAAATAATAGAAGAAGGGGAATCGAGAAAGGGGCTCGTGGCTACGGCCCTACGGTCAGCGGTAGATTCGTGGACCATCCATTACATAATCGAGAACCCACCTGGCCTTGGAAAGCACGTTCACTGTTGCCCGTATCGGCCCGGCTGTCATTCGTAGATCTTTGACAGTTGTTCCGGGTAGTCAGAAACAGTTTGACAACCAGTCTTGTTGTTTCTTTAGATTCTGTGTCCGTACAGGGCTAGATAATGACGAGACAAGTAGTTTTTTATTATGTACAGACGCCAGCAGGTCAAGCTCTCTAAACTGTCTCCCAATCAACCTTGAACCTAAAAACATTAGCGATAAAGTTGAAAAGAAATTTGACAGATTTTAGTAGCTTGATGTGCTGGCGTCTGTACACTTTCAAACAATGTAGTAAACTCAGTACGACGTTAGTATGAAAGAATGACTGACTAGTGTAATCTAATGCTTTCTTTTTTCTTATTAGTTGCGTCGAGGACTACATAATGAACCTGGTCTTCGAGACGCCAGCGGTGCCAGCCGACAAGGAATACGTCGATTACATATTCCATCTCGAGGATATTAATACGAAATTCGAAATCTATACCCTCACTATTCCTGCGTAAGTAAACATAAACTACAAACTTGAAGCATGAAGGCCTGTAAAACTACGCAGTTAGCTCTGTATTAAAGGCTTCTTTAAAAAAGTTGAGCTCAAGTAGGTGCTAACAATTTCATTGTTTTGTACGCACAATATAAACCTACTGTTGTCTGTTGATTCACTTATCGCCTCCATGCCAGTAACAAATTGTGGCTTAAGTGTACATTAATAAAATGGTGTCAGCATTACATTTATATGTCGCCTAGTTGTGTGTGTTAGGGATATAGGTGTAGCTAATTAAAATTAATGCATTTTTTTGCTTTTCAGTAAACGTCACCCATTCCGAGGAAAGAAAGACTAAATAAGAAGAAAACGAAAGTAATACTACCTTATGTTTTTTTATTTAATATTATATTATAATCAACGTTGATTAGTTATCATAATATTACAGCTAAGCTGATTATTGTATTATACGTTTTTGGCGAATTTAGTTCTGAATTGTTTGTGGATGTATTGTAAAATGTGATGAATAAATATTATAGTGAAGTATTTCCAATGTTATTTCATTATTAATAATCATTACCACTAAACAATGCCATGAAACATGCTAAAACTACAGTAAGCCAAAGCTACATAAATGTGGCTTTGCATTCAGGATAATATGTGACAGGTGACAAACTATATGAAATTATGATTATGACCCGTGAGACGTTCGTTAATTTAAAAGATAGTAGAAATTATATTTATTAGATGGCAACATTTTGACCTTTTTGTAAAATTGCAACATTGCATGTTTTGTTTTTAATTGGCAACACTGAAATATCACGGTGTTTCCAGTAAGAAAAAAGTGCCATATATCTTGCAAATATAGTTTATTTGCCTGTTTTAACAAGAATAATAAATTATAAAGATTTATCTCCGTTTATAACATTAACTTCTTCTTAAACAAATTCATTGCGATGAGTGTGTCTGATTTTGGTATCATTATTTATTTATATCTGAAAACCATATCTTTTGAATATTTTTTACCAACAGTGCTTACTGCAGGTCTATTATTTCTTAAAGTTTAACTCATGGAAATCAAACCATACCTATTTAAACAAAAATCGTTGACTTGGTGATTTCCTTTCTATTTCTTCATTTTTATAACCAACTATTTATATTTTTTTTGTGAAATTGTGGGGAAACTTAAGCCTCGACCTGGGAACACCGATGATGTGTTTCCCTTGTTTGTGTGTGTGAGTGATGTCTCCGCCATTGAAATTCATTTTAACCGAGAATTGAAATAGGTTGTACCTTTCACAAATCGGCAAATATCTTCACAATCTTTCTTCCTTTGTCTGTTCTATTTAGCTATATTCCGTGCACCACAATTATATCAAATGGCTGACAGAGACACAGATGAGTTAAACATCGATAATGTAATAAAAAAATTGTTAAAAGGTAAATGTTGATACGGTTTGAAATAAACAAAGTTACAAGTGTTCCACCTTAGAATCAGTGAAATATTTACAATATTGGTGTAGAAAAGTGATAAAAGTGTGAATAAGTTGTGTTTTCTACGTGTTGGTGATATGTTTACGTTTGTTTTCAGTTCGGGGCGAAAAGCCTGGAATGAATGTACAGTTAACGGAAATAGAGATCAAAGGGCTATGCTTGAAATCGCGGGAAATATTCTTGTCACAACCGATATTACTTGAGTTGGAAGCGCCGCTAAAAATTTGCGGTAAGTCGTCTGTCCATTTTCCATTCAATACTGCTACTTTCCAATGCTAACTTCCACTTTCGAAATTATGAAACTGCATTTTAGCCGTTAATGTCATTGTTAAACTTTACAAAAGGTTATTGTCGATATAAAACATTGTTAGGTGTGAGGTACTTCGTCGAACACCTTGATAATTACCCTCATTTGACCATTTTCTTGAGGTTTAACTTTGTAATAATTGAGTAGCTGTTTTTGTAGCAGTCTTTCTGATTTCTTTGAGCGCTTCTTGAGACAAAATTTGTAAGAAAGCATGTAAATAATACAAAGAATTTTGATTTTATTGTAAACTATTGTAACCCTAAGTAGGTATGTGAAAACAGTTTGAACAATAGTCCTTATTCCATACAAATGTAAGAATTGCAGGCAATTTTATTAGCCTCAAGCTCTCAATATTTTAATAAAATTGTAAAACCTTATTAAGATAATCATCTAAAGGTCATGTTATTCACCTTTGGGACACTAAGCACCCCTCAATGTGATAACAATAAAACTTCTATTGTGTCCCATTCAGTGCCCTTCATGAGTTAATTTATTATGCACTTGATAAGGCCAGGGTTATTTGTGTTTACCCAAATATATATAGTTTTGTTTTGTCTATAAAGTATGAGTTGGTCATGAGAATTTATATTAAAGTTGTAATTTACCTATTTTAATTATCTAGCGACCCGCCCCTACTTTGCGCAGTGTTTACGGCTTGACAAAAAATTTAGATTTCTTTTTTATCTGTATGTTAAATATACACATAAACCTTCTGAAATGTAATTCTTTAAATAGTGGTGACAACTGCATCAAAATTTGTTGCATAGTTTCACACGTGGTCACACAGACGGACATAAAAGCGTTTTAAGTTTATAATAATTACGTTATCTTAAGTTAAAATAACTTTTATCTTAAGCTTTTTGTTGCTGTGTCAAGTTATTGAATAGTTGAGAAATTGAGTTGTTGAATGGTTCCCAGTCTAATCTTGCATCATATTATGTAATGAATCAGTCATTTCATCTTTAATATTCAATACTTAATTCTGTTACACAACCAAGAAAAGCCTTAAAAATGAAAAAAATGCAGTTCCATCCCTATTTCACTTGTTTTTTTTATTTAACCTGCCCCGGCAGTCTCGACATTCATAGCGATCGCTTTACGACCGAATTCGGTCACAAAGTCCTCACTCCATACATTTCACCTGTCAATTCGGGACTTTGCGACCGAATTCGGTCTTAAAGCGATCGCTATGAATGTCGAGGCTGAGGGTCAATTCTCGTAAATTTAAGAATGTTCACAATCTGAGGGGCACTTCTCGTAATTTTAAGACCGTTCACAGTCTGATCTCAGTCTCAATCTGTCAAAAATATGTCTAATTTCCCTACTTTTTGACAAGTTTTTGACATTTGTTAGTCGCCGAGATGAGACTGCGACTAGACTGTCTCAATCTGTCAAAAATACCTCTAAAATCCCTACATTTTTGATGAGTTTTTAACATCGATTGTCGCTGAGATGAGATTGTAACTAGATTTTGAATGTTTTTGACTACGGGAATCGGCCTTCTGTATTCTCTCAGTGCTGGCAAAGGTATCCCCCATAGCTTTCCATTGCATACTTATGTTCGTTGCAAATGACTTAATTATACTTGCTTTCTGTACATTTTCTAACATCTAAGTTCAATCTTTGATACTGTGGAACATGCCTTGTTATGCACATATTCCTGACATTTAAAACTATCATTGACATTGCAAATGCCTAAATATCAGATATCATTAGACAAATTCCTCTTAGCTTATGAAACAAAGGTGCAGTTATCAGTAATTTTTTGCTAGTATCTTATCTAAAATGATTATTTGAATGAACCAAGTATTTCGTTATGTCATATTTGGTGTAATGAAACTGATTTTTTGCAAATCCTCATTGATGTATAGTAATTATTGATAATAGATAAGCATATGACAGTTGTTACGGGAAAGTTAGGAACTTGAAAGTCTGATACCCAGTCTTGCCAAGGGGTTACCCAGTAAATGGGAGGTCAGATAGGCAGTTGCTTCATGTAAAATACTGATATTCAGCTGCATCCGGTTAGACTAGAAGCTGACTCTAACATGTTGGATAAGTAAAAGTTTTAAATGGTACAAGATATGTCGGCAGTTCTCTGTGCATGAACAAAAGTGGTCTTAAACCTTGCCAGAGATCAGAATATATTTCAAAACAAAATATGTAAAGAAGGAAGTGTTTAATTCATGCTTGTTAGTATAATTTCATAATAACAAATTTTCAAGTTCCCAATGAAAAGGGAAAGTTGTTTTTAAGTTAAACTTACAAGTTGTAGGTTGAAGGTTCAAACCTGACAGGCGCTTTACTTTGTGTGATTTATTTATTTATTCATTCATCAACAAATTCACATTTGTGTCAAACAGTGGCTTTAAGAATATATATATCTATAATTCATCACCACTCCTATCAAAAAAAAAAAAAACAGTTGATCCATACATTATGTTGAGTTATGTGAACATAAATATATGGATCAACTGATTTTTTTTTTCACGATTTCAGGTTTGGTCCCTTAGTAAAAGTTGTTCATAATGATGAGTACAATGACCCCTTTGAAGGATTAAAACAATCAAAATTTAACAGTGTAGATATTGTTGCGAGAGAGATTCTATTTGTTTTTATTATTTTAGTAGCAATTAACTTGACACTCATGAAACTATCATTATTTGTTTTTGTATTACAATAGTCTAATGCTGATGGCAGTATGTTTCATAATTTCCTCAGAAAAGAAATGTAGGCCAATAATAAAGTATCACTGTTGTTATTGCAAGTTCATTTGATCAACAGCTGATCATAGCAATAATAACAAGGTTCCCTTCTAAGGTTGCTTGGAAGAGATCGCAGTAATGCGATAAGGCTGCCCATTGTATATTTTGTAGTGTTTCACATATTTTTCATGCCATGTATTTTGTGTACAATAAAGTATTAGATAAATAAAAAATACAATTTTTTACCCTCAATGGATCAATTTGCCTAGCCTTTTCACAACTATGTTGGGGTTGGCTTCCAGACTAACTAGATGTAACCGAATATCAGTATTTTACACGAAGCAGCTGCCTATCTGACCTCCACAATCCAGTTCTGGGTAACAGAATATCCCATGGTAAGACTGGTTGTCAGAGTTTTGGCCTTCTGACTACCTGTAACGACTGTCAAAGATCTACGATCATTCGAAATTTTTCACCCTATGCAACATTATAACCAATATTCTTCATGCTCTATAAGTTTACAACCAATTCTAAACCCCCCTTTTTCTCCCACAGGTGATATTCACGGGCAATACTACGACCTCCTCAGGTTGTTTGAATACGGAGGCTTCCCTCCTGAGTCGAATTATCTGTTCCTCGGAGACTACGTGGACCGCGGGAAGCAATCGCTGGAGACCATATGTTTACTCCTCGCTTACAAGATCAAGTACCCCGAGAACTTCTTCCTCCTGCGTGGCAACCATGAGTGTGCTAGCATTAATAGGATTTATGGGTAAGTGAAAAGTTATTTTAAAACCTTTATTTGTTATCTGCCCCATAAGATTGATTTATTAGCACAGTCATCAATGCAAAATTGATGACTGTGCTAATGCTAATGAAATTGTTTTTTTCTTTATTTTGTTTTTATGTTCTTTTTTGCGTCATGTTTACCGCAAATAAACGTATTTTCTTTCTTTCAAAATTAAGAATCCTACCACTCCACTGGACTCTAAATTGTGACAATGCTGTCTTCCATGCATTAGCAAACATACCCAATCCTGGGCAAAAGATGATATTTTCACTATCTGTAGAAGTTAATAACAGATTAACTGCCCGAAATTATACTGAAATGAAGTTTGTTTAAGCTTTTCCAGATGTCTATGTAGGCTCTAAGCACAAAGTCCTACCCCAAGTGCAATTCGATTCTTCTCTTCTATTTCAATGTAGAATTTCGAAAAAGTTTCAACAATTTGCCAAAAAAAAAGTTAGTACCTATGGTTATTTCAAAATCGATTTTCTCCATATTTTGGTGGATGAGACAATATGCGTGTGTCGGTCGGGTCCCGGGTGTCGCAATTACTACACAAAGGGATCCCTCAATGCCGGGGTAGCGGGATCGTCCGAAAGGGTTACCGCTGCCCTGGAACATAAAGGGCTAAGGAAGGAACACGGGTGGGTTTTAGTCAGTAAGAGTCTGACACTCCCTTCCGCTCCACCCAGAGCGGGAGGGGTCATTTGATGATTTCCCATCCGCAAAAAAAAAGGGATCCCTCAATATTACTACCTGCTAAATTTCGGGTATCGCGACCATCGCCTACCTTTTGTGGTCTAGAAAAATCCGAAATTTACGTATACAGGCCCAAACTTTATCCAAAATGGACGATCCTTATCCGTAACATACATTTTCAGACATAAAAATAATGATACTTATATGATGCTTAATCTAAAATGTAACATTTATGCACGTTTTCCTTAACACTAGGCCACAACTAAATAAAAGCGCGCCGAACGTATAAAAAAATTTCAACGCTCGGCTCAGCTCCTAAAATTGAAAATCCTGTAGTATATTTACACAATAATTTACGCCTCGCCTAGTGTTACTTAAAACAGGCTTTTAAAAAAAAGTGTGTTGATTAAGGACAACTTTTATCTACTTATCAGTAGCACTGATTAACTACTGATATTATTTATCGTTGAAAGACACGACCAAAATATTCGCCAAACAATTTCAAGTGTGCAAAATAACGTATTCTAGTTTATTGAACTCTTGCATGATACAACATCATAGACAAAAGAAACCATTAGTACTTATTTTTCTATTACTTTTCTAGCCATAGATACAGAAGTTTGTATCGCATAACGTATTCAACAGCTGTCTTGTATCATGAATTCACGTTTTTATGTAAATTACGGTTGAAAAAGTTTACAATTCAAATATGTGGATGTTATGCTGATATCATATCATGTCATGTCTCGTGGAACCCCCAATCCAATGTCATCGTATTATATGATAAAGAGCATAGAATATTAAACATTACCGACCCGCCATCGCCACTGCTGCCTACGGTTTTTACGACTTTACAAAACATCGAGATTATGAAGTTTAATATAAATGTATTATACACATAAATAAACCTCGCGGTCTTTAAATGAGTGGTGCAAACCGCATCGAAACCGCAGTTTAGAAGAACAAGGAGGTCACACACACGACACGAAAAGCGACTTTAATTTACAATATGAATAGAAGATTCATAGCTTTTATGTTATCTCGACATACCAAGGATATACTAGTGGCTTCATCTTTCGTGAAATGAAAATAAAGATCTGCCGGTCGATTCTGTAAAAATCTCACCGTGAAAACTCAAGTGAAGTGAGCTAGATGTGAGTTGTCAGTAGTGTCAATCCCTAGCATTATTTAGAATGACAGCTCACTCCACGCTCACTTCACCTAAGTTTTCGCGGTGAGATGGTTACAGAATCGCACTGCAGGAATTACAGCATGTAACCGATATCTCCGCTACGGTTAGTCAGAAGCCCGAAAATCTGACAAGCAGTCTTACCAAGAAGTATCGTTTTACCCAGTAACTGAGTTACATGGAGGTCAGATAGACAGTCGCTCCATGTAAAATAGTGGCATTCAACTGCATCTGAAGGCTGGGGTGGGATCATGAATCGCTATCTCCGTACGTCAGCTCTTATTATTCAGCGCGCCCTCCGACGGGTATGACCGAATGTTTTTAATTAGCCCCAAGAGAAACTTGTTAAAAGGGATTAGGATTAATAAGTAGAGTCTTCTTCGTCTTTACTCATTCTTAATCGTGTGTCGTGTTAATTAACTTAATCACTAAAGTTGAATCTACTTTAATAGGCTTTGTAATTAACTCTGTCCTTTTGAGACAAATGCAAAGGTTACTGTTGAAGAACGAAAGGATACTTATTTTAAACTTAAGTATTTAATCCATTTAACTTCTTAAAATTAATTTTGTTAAATGGAAAGAGGCTCATGGAGGTTTTTTTGCCAATGTTTACCCCCAACTCATCCGCTAAAAGTAAAACTGATCGCGGATAACAACAGAAGAAAAAGAAAATGGAACCACGTGGTTAGGTATTCAACTAACTTAGTCATTATTTACCTACCTTAGAAAAACAATTTTCAAGTGTAAATATGGTGCTGTCCCACAAACACTGGGGCACTTAATATCGTGTCCAGCGTGTCCTGTTCCTGGACGCTACTGAAGGTGTCAAACATTTATTATGCGCACATCCAAAGAGTGGAACTCTGCCAGCGTTTGTGTTCCCATCCACATTTAACCCGTCTGCCTCCAAAGCAAGAGGGAACAGGCATCTTCAGGGCACGCTCGTTCCCTCATAGACCTCATCTATCGCTTTCTATCAGGTCAAGAGCAGGCTCATTCAGCATAAAAAGAAAAAATGAAAACTCGTAGCCAAATTCTTAGCTGACTCTGAAATTAATTGTTGAAATTATATTTAGATTGCCATCGACACGCTCAATTTTCTAAAAGTGGGTAGGCACTTGAAGTTCACACATAATTACAGAGTACCGAAACAAAATTTACTTACGAAATTACCACAAGAACAAAATTAAAGTTACGAAGTAAGTAAAATTACATAAAGAGTTTGTGCATAACAAGATTAAGTTACCAAAAAGAGTAATAAAACGTACGTTGTTGTGCAAATATTTCGGTAATCGACGTAACTGGTTAACTGACTCGTGACAAAACGTGTTATTTCGGTAAACTTTAAAAACAAAACGACAGTAATCGCATAATTCTAAATTTAGCAAACAATTTTGCTTGACGACTAGTTTAGATAAGTCTGAATGTCAGGGATTCTAGTGACGTGGCACAAAGCAGTCTTCGAAGTTACCAAGGACGTCATAATGATGTATAATTAGCTGTCAATACACTCCCAAACTCAAAGTATTTATTTCAATTAAACCATTTACAGGCAGTTTGTGAATTGTCAAAGGAGCAGTCGGTCATTCAGAAAGATAAAGCTAGTTGCCCATTCCAAAGCGTAGTAGGTCCCTATGGAGAAGAATGGATAAGAAACTCCATGGACACTATTTTGAATTCCTTTGACGGTACGCTCTCGCAGGGCCCTCAAGGAGTTTTTTTTCCTGCTTAACGGCACCAAACATGGCGAGGCATTAAACCCCTTCAGTTAGGTAATACAATAACAAACAAGCCAATATCTTATCATCGATCGATTTATTATCACTGGTTGTATTTGTCTTACTTTCATGAACCTCTTTTCATTTCTCCATTGCCGCCAATACGTTAGGAATTTTGCACTATCAAATCATAAGCGGCTCTGCGCCGAGTCTCGTGTGGAAGCGTAATGAGGAGAAATGTCCTAATGCGTTGGTCGATTGACTAGCTAATCTAGCGAGTTGTCTCCATACATGGCTAAACGCTACTTTCATGTCTACTTCTTTATTGTAATGAGTGGACGTAAATTTCTTATGCTACATTCGTCTAATGGCTTGTATTTCCAGTTTTTCGTTAGGTTTCCGTCACCCTAATTAAGTTTTTACACTGACCTTCGATAAGTATAAGGTACTGTGAAACTCTACGATCACACAGTACAGGTACCGGTGGTATAAAATCAGACTAAGGGTTATCTCTTATGATTAATAATTATTCCTATAAAATATACTACGTATTTTACATCTTAATTCTTTTGCTTGCCTAATCTCATATTTGACACCCCGTTCTAAACTTGCTTGAATATTCGAATGGAACCCGCGCTAAATTATAGCCAGCCTGCACTACATAAGCTTGACTTTGGTGGACAATCTTTACAGTACCTATCTACGTACATTCCAAAAATAAACATTTGCTTTCGTTTCGAAAGCGAATCCATTTATATTTCTAAGGATAACTTCCCTTCCCGTCTTGAATCGATACTCCCAAAACGGATTCGTAAACGGTACCCCATCGTTCCGAAAATAATCTTATCCTTGAAACTCCCCTACACATAGCAAAGAAATCGCTCGCATATGTTTAGTACGAGTCATGGGAAGTAAGCACGCATCCACGCATCCGTCATGCACCGACGATTCCCTAACAAAACCAGTAGACAGTCGCCCGTCTGCACAGTGTACACGTACTCTTTCGTACCTTTGAACACGTTTGAAGGACTTTTAGAAGTAAGACTGACACTCCAATTAGTTTAGATTGTAGGTCCTTGTAGGTTTATCTAAGTCTGTGCGGGCTCGGAGGGCAGTTTTATTAATTTAAGTTATGTCGCTGGAGATATATGGAGTAAAAAGTCGTGTTGCTCCAACGACCCCAAATCAATTGGCAAGGGGCATGAGAAAATATCCGAAAGGTTTACCGCTGCCCTGGAACATAAAGGGCTAAGGAAGGAACACGGGTGGGTTTTAGTCAGTAAGAGTCTGACACTCCCTCCTGCTCCATCCAGAGCGGGAGGAGTCATTTGAACATTTCCCATCCTCAAAAAAAAAAAAAGGGGGCATGAGAATGATGATTCTGGTTTAGCCGTTGGTTCTCCTACTTATAAATAAATAACTTTTCGATATAAGCTATCCTTGCAAGTTCTCTAAAAACCACCCAGAAATGGTTCCTCAAAAACATTGTCTCGACTCTATTAAATAAACGGTTTGTAAAAGTGACGCACTTTTTTAAATCCAAAATCAAAAGCTGATACGTATTAGCAAGCCTGTGGGATGAGATCATCTTATAAAACTGGATGTACTCTTACCTGTTTTGGCAGGCTGTGGCCGATACGTCTTGGCACACACGACGGTAAGCAGGACATGTTGTATTTGTACTATAATACCTATCAATAGAGTTGAATCTGATGAAGTCAGATAGATCATAGTAGGTTCTTTTAATTCAAAGCTTTTTTTTTTCAACCAATACTTGTTGTTGTCGAACTTAACGCCTCGGGTCAAGCTTGAGGCTTTTTTGTTCAAAGTAAAAAAATAAAAAGTATCTGCAAAAAACCGAAGTTCATCCGGAACTTCGGCTGTTTTTTGCAGAATCTTTATTATTTATGAAAATCTGCGTATCTGTTAACGTACAGTCCGGTTAAAACTTTATGGCGGATCTGTTGTGCGCTACTCGGGGCGCAGTACCTTACCCCTCGACCTCGACCCCGGTGACAGGCGAATTAGTTACTGCGCAGCGACATGCTCCATGTTCCGAGCCGTCATGAATTAGGCTGTACAGGTAAAGTCACTATACAGTAGCTATGCCAGTCAGTATACTTGAACACTAAAACCTCTCCTCTACTTAGCTGTGAAGACTAAACTTCGACATTATTGACGACTAGTTGCGTTCCGCTGTTTCATCCGCATGAGTCTCGAATCTCGATCCCAGGAAAATATCGGGATAAAAAGTATGACATACGGTCATGGTCTAGCCATGTGCCAAATTTCATCCAAATCCATTCAGCCGTGAAACGGCTGAATGGATTTGGATGAAAACCTTGAAAGCGTAACGAACACAAAAATCAAATAATTTCTCTTTATAATATTAGTTTAAATATGTACACCGGAATACAACCGGGTAGGCAGGTACTGCTAATACCTACCAATTTAAAGAAAAAACACTTCAAATTATGAATCAAACGTCAGGTTTCCCCAACCGATCGTAATCAGGCACCCTGCCACTCTGCATGTATGCGGCAAACACCAATGAGTCAGAGCTCTGAATCATTCAATGCGAGGTCGATAAGCAGTAAACAGTCAAGTTCGAGGCATTTGGCGACGTTAGATCGCTTAAAAGTTCGATAACTGACGACCAAATTTTAGAGGGACGAAAACTGAGACAAGAAAACAGTTTCATAAAGAGGTTTCTGTCATTACTGAGCAGTCTTTCTCCATCTAAATTTGTCATAGTTTGTACGCTTTCTGACTACGTCTGTTCTGCAAAATATGACCCAACACCCTATTAATCTCAATCTGATTCATTTTGAAGGATATTGCTATTCCATTGCTTCATATGTTCGAAAAAAAAATCTGCTCAACAACGTATATAAGGCAATGAATGTCGTTGAACTGTCAAATGAAAGCCACGCTACGCAATTGCCTCACAGATTATGTCGTCACCGTAGTTGTCTTCCATGCGTCTGTGGCAGTGGTTGACTTGACAGACAATCTTTGTCCATCAGTCCGGGTGGTGTATAGTTTGACCGAAACTGCTGTAGCGCGGCGAGGCGGGGGGCGGGATGCCGTGAGCGATGACGAATGAGCGGCCTGCACTGCTCCCCCGTCTCGTCGCGCACATACCTAAGGCGCGGTACAGCGGTTTTGGTCAAGCTATAGTCAAACGATGTGGTCAACTCGTCCTACGAGTTCTTCAGTCTGGTTTTTCTTCTCGAATATCCGCTACTTGAGTTTCTGAGTTAAACAACCAAATGACTATAATCTTTACTGAGACAACTCTTCAATAGTTTTTTTTTACCATTTATTTACACACATTATATGAACAGACAATGAAAAACAGAACAGAAAAAATAGGTACAGAGGTGATGCTTATTTCATAAAAAATCTCTTCCCTCGGGTCTGAGATAGGACAATAGATGATACAGAGATGTAGACAGCGTGTGATAGAGCAAAGGAGACAAAAATAATACAAAGAATCGAAAAAAAATCATTTAAAAACTAAACAACAATTACGAGAATATACTAACTAACATACATAAATACCTACTTTTAAAATAAATATTACTAGAATGATAATAATTATATCATACTCAAAAAATAATAAATATGTACACAACCATGATGAAGTGGACAGATAGTGTTCTTTCACTCTTCTGCAGGAATCTTTTTAACAAAAAAAAAAAATAATAATAATAATCGGTCGTAAAATACTCTTCTTGTCATAACATTGTTATCTCCGATAAAAATATCAAATGGCCCGAATATCATTTTCCATTTGATGGAACAACGTCTCATGCATTTTGATTATAAATGCAACTATCTGTCTGACAAAGATCTAGTATGAGATATTTTCATATTATGATCGATGGAGCTGTTTTGGAGATTTAATCTGGCAAGCACCTGGTCTTGAGAAGAATAAAATATTATATTACGTCTATATTTACATTTATTATAAATTATAAATGTAAATATTGTTTTGTTGTTTTGTCTAGTCACAAACTTTAGGTCTTGAGAAGAATAAAATATTATATTACGTCTATATTTACATTTATTATAAATTATAAATGTACTCCATAATAATAACGTTATTACATAATAATAACGTTATTATTATGGAGTTATAAATTATAAATGTAAATATTGTTTTGTTGTTTTGTCTAGTCACAAACTTTAGGTAAATTTTAATGTTTTAGTCCGGAAAAAATTTAGTCCTAAGGAAGTCTCCGTTTCTTGTCTCTGTTCTTCGGAGTTTAGGCAAATAGGCACTACCTATTCCTATCATTGATGATAATAGGAACTCATAACGAGCCAAATAGGCGGAAGGAACTCCTCTCTTTCGCCTATTTGACTATCATACTCATCGCAGTTCTGATTAAAGGTGGTCTTCATATAACTGTATTCTGTCATCAGTACCCAACCTTTTAAGGCATCGGTAATGCCGCCGTGTTATTTTTCTAATGACGCCGTACTCTTATCTGGAGCAATCCACCAGATAAGCTGTTATACATGATAACTCCATTGATTGATAAGGGTAATCTTGACACGGACTCAAACAACGCAGTGATGTCATATTGTATTATGCAATTATTTTAAGAACTGTTCAAATATTGGATATATTGTACCTCCCGGGCCCCCGACTCATGGTAATAGAAGGAACAGTGAGGTTTAGTCGGTAGGAGTGACATAACCCTCTGAAGGAGGGTTCCTTTGGGGGAGAACAGAGGGTTATGTCCATTCATAAGGACTTTTTGAAAAAAAGAAAAGAGGTTTAAGGGAATGTCAGAATTCCCGGTGTTAGATACGCAGGTGTGAGGATGATATTCCGATACACCGGATTCGTTAATTAACGAAGCATCCGAAACGAGTGGTATGAACCAGAAACTCTTTTTATGAAAAACATTTTAATTGGGAAACTAGAAATTGCTCACAACTTTCCAACGTTCCATGCGGGGAATGAAATTGTAGATTTCCCGGATTCCGGGAATAAAAAAGCCGGGGGAAACAAACTCTAATAAAGAACGACTGATTCAGGTTTCAAATGAAAAATATATACTTTACCTTCTCGGTTTGGATGTGCAATTTAAAATGTTGATACCTACCTATCCATTTCTGTCGCAGACTTCCGCGCAAGGAAAACGTATGAGCAGGCTACTTATTATTCTGGTCATGTCGTCCGCTCTATTGAGGAAAAAAAGTTGGTGATGGATCATGAGCTGGTAAACAGTCCTTGCCAATTTAATAAACAATTTTTCTACAAGAATTTCCTCTATCAACTTTGACTGTTCTTTTTCTAAACGGCTTTGGCATCATGAACGTATTATATTATGCTCATGGCTAAAGACCCCATTTATCACTAAGCACCATTCGGATCTCGTCAGAAATAAATAGGTGAGTAATAAATCATACTTACGGACTTTCATTATTTTATATTCTGACAATAGAAATGCCAACAAAATTTTCAACATTTACGAATGATTCAATTACCGAGTAAAATGTCAGATGAGATTAAACAAGCTTTCTGAATTTTATATTTTATTTGCAATCAACGCAGCTAAATGGTATTATGCTCGAAAATATCCCAATAAATGTGTATATTGACACATATATCAAAGCTTTTAACATTTTCAGGGAGCGCAACAATTTGATGTGCTCCAAATACCAGTCGATATACGCAATATTCATGAATCTCGCGAACGACCGGATAAAAGAGGTTGACTAATGGGATGTTCAATCGGACTAGCAGAAAAATTGATCGAGCTTTTGTTAGACAGCGTAAATTGACGATGGCGAAACAGCAATTTATTTTGAGTACTTCAATAAAAACAAAGTGAACTGAAACGTTTTTGGAACGAAGTTCCTTATCGCGCGTTGCGAAAGGGGGCTAGACGGAAAAAATTAAGACCAAAAGTTGGAACGACACTTTTTGCTATAGTTGTACCTAAGCCGTGCGGCGTGCGCGTGTTTCTCTGTCTGTCTCTCTCTCTCTCTCTCTTTGAACTTCGTTCCATCCGGGTGTCCCTTGACACCTCTCAAGTTTTTTTATTTTTTTAAACGTTAAATGATTTACACTCGGATTCACTCTGCAATGCCTCTGAAGTTGCCAATACAAATTCAGGTCATATCCACAGTAACTCAAAACAGAGTTAAGTTGGTTCCAGGTGGGGTCAACGTACGCTGTTGAATAGGTTTTGATAGCCTCGGACTGCATGGCCAGCGAAGGATAACAAACTTGATTCGACTGGCTACTGCAGGTTCGTTAGTCGAGTACTGCCCATAGATAAAGCTGGAGGGTTCAACTTGTTCGTACGTAAAATAAATATGTTCTGAACTGAGACACACTATTTGGGTGTCACTTTACGACCCTCTGTGAAAGCTTTTTGATCACACAAGTCTTCTGAAAAGCGAATGAAAAAAAAATGGAACCATTTCAACAGCTCTTTTTTTGAGATCTTGCTTTCAGATTCAGACGAAATGTTGGGATGGGTTGACTAATAATACCGACCTCATTTCCGTGTCGCTAGCACAATGCTGCACTTGCCTCATAACCCTAGATTATTGCTTATCTTAACACAAACAATAATGAACATTAGTAAACACGGAAGAATTTCAACCGCGTTAACATTCAAAAAGCAACTTCACCAATTTAATTACAATGAGCAATAACAAAATCGCTTACAACCGTTTCCCGTACGTTAGCACGTTAATAATTGTGTCAGTGACTCATAGTGTGCAATCGTATGCCATTTTATAAAAAAACATTAATAATGAACACGTGAAGTAAAGTTTGTACAAACAAAAAGTTACTATAATAATAATAAGGTTTATTCACAGAAAAAATTGTACATTATTTCACAAATTGAGTGCTTAGTCTACAGTTACTGTACACAAAAGTATTAGCATTTGGGGCCGAACTAGGCATACCCTGTATTCCAGCCCTCAACGCCGATCCCCCTGAGTTACATATACGTGTTGAAGTTATGTATTTTAATGAGCCCATGTCTGAATGTACGAGCCTAATATAATATAGAAAAAAAGAAATGAAATGAATCAAGGAAAAAAAAACTTAAAAGTTAGGTAACATAGCATGGCAAGTGTGAGAACAGTCCTCTCTTTGTCAGCCTACTGCCAGTCTATTCTGTAAAGATCTCACCGTGAAATGTTAGGTGAGCTTAGAGTGAGGTGTCAATAGTGTCAATCCTTAGCATTAGTTGGAACGACAGATCACTCCACGCTCACTTCACCTAAGTTTTCACGGTGCGGTGGTTACAGAATCGCACTGCTGATGCTAGGGCTAGGGCTCTAAACTCACTTCAACTTTTCACTGTGAAATTTTTACAGAATCGATCGGCTGGTTTCAATTATATAAAAACTGCCAGCGTCTGTGTTCTCTTCCACATATAACCCATCAACCTTCAAAGCAAGACTGAACAGGCATCTTCTGGGCGCGCTCGTTCCATTGTAAGACGAGATCAAGTTCAAGAGCAGGCCTCCGCAATACTGTTAGCCTGCATCATCCCACTGTTAAGCAAAGGTCTCTTCCCATGGCTTCCAGCTCTTTCGATCCTGGGCTAAAGTGGACCACTGGTCGTTTGTTTTCTCCAAATCGTCTCGCCATCTTCTACTGAGTCTGCCGCGACGCCTTCTAGGTGTCTCAGCGCTCCACTCATTTAAAAAAAAAATAAGCAAGATTTCAAGTGTTACTTCTTGCGTGCCTAACCTAAGCTCATCTATATCAGAGGTCTGCATGTAGTCACGCTTAGCTGTAAGAAGATTAGGTAAACAATCTTCTGCATGACAGATAACGCACAAGTCTAAACTGCTGAGTTTAGAAGCATGAACTTATGCACAAGATTTCCTTTTATAACGAAAGTATGTAAGCACTACTGATTTTGTTTTTAATTGATCCGATAAACGGGTTATAGGGGATAAAAGTTTGTATGGAAGTTCGCCGCTTTTGTTAATCCCATTGGACACGCGATTTCTACACAATAATGGTCTGGTTGCTATAATTAAAACATCGATGAAAAGCGCCGAAGGATCACGTTTCCTGTAACTAATTAGCATTTAGAGCCGCTGGCGCCTGATAGTCGTCTTCCATTGCATAAACAGTTTAATTCTGGGAATGAGAGGAGTTTAAATTCAACCCATAGTTTCCCATTTCCTAGCAATGAACTGCGTTGGAATCATTTAATAATCTAATTGGACTGGTACCTATATACAGAGTGGCAGGGACTTCGACGCGCAAACTGTAACCATGGATTCAGCACATGATACTAGACCCCATAGCGTCGAAATTTTTCGTCGGTTATTAAAAAAAAATCTTCTGTTTCATAGAAAAGTGCAATACCTACGCGGTCAAAATGTATGGAACAGCAATATTTTTTTTAATAACCGACTAACAATTTCGACGCTATGGGGTCTAAACTCATGTGTTGAATCCATGGTTACAGTTTGCGCGTCGATGTCCGTGCCACCCTGTATGTATACTTTGGACTTTACCCGTTGTAAAAACCAGCACAGTAAATTCTGGGTTTTCAATCTTCTAGTGTTTGCTTGATAACTGTGAGAATTAACCCCATAGATGAACATATTGTTGTTGCGTAGGCATTGGGCCTATGAAAATGGAATATAACATTCACGTCTTTAATCCCCGAAGGGTTAGCCAGAGGTGTACCTATAGTAACACCCACATTTCGCCAGTCCCATGTAATAGTGGCGAGCTTATTGCCATCAACCAGGCACAGCAGTGCGATTCTGTAACCATCTCACCGTGAAAACTTAGGTGAAGTGAGCGTGGAGTGAACTGTCATTCCAAATAATGCAAGGGATTGACACTATACTGACAACTCACATCTAGCTCACTTCACTCCAGTTTTCACGGTGAGATTTTTACAGAATCGACCGGCAGATCTAAACTCCGGGCTGCTACGAGAAATTTCTGATGGATAAAGCTAATAGCATGGAATAGAAATGAATATATTATAGTACCCTGTACAGCGTTACTTACTTGGATTAAATACAAAGGTGGTCTAATTAAAACAATTTAAAAAAAACTGCAAAAATAGCCACAAATAGAACAAAAAAGGTATAAACGTAAAACCCTATAAAAAGAAAAAAATAACCTTGAAATTATGACCCAATTTTTTTATTAAATTTTGTCGCGGCAGGGGACTGCTCTAATTATTAGCCTAACGTTCTGTTAAAGTACATACGCGGTCCCCCGACGGGACAAAATTTAATAAAAAGACTTATAGGGTCATAATTTCAAGGTTATTTTTTTCGGGGGTTAATAAAATACACCGAAAGCATATTGA
Source organism: Apamea sordens (assembly GCA_945859715.1). Taxonomy (NCBI): domain Eukaryota; kingdom Metazoa; phylum Arthropoda; class Insecta; order Lepidoptera; family Noctuidae; genus Apamea; species Apamea sordens. Next base: position 16,007,497 of record OX244005.1, on the reverse strand, counting down.
AGAAAAACCTAACACCTAACCTACCTAATATGTGGAATATTCTAATAAATTCGCGACGGCGATTAACCTCCCAGCTCAACGACCTTTTACTTTTGTCTGTGATAATTATAGTATAATAAAATAAGCTGTATTCTCTCATTTCTATCTTTAAAAAAAGTTGTGGACGTGGGCGTTTGATCACTAGGGTGGAATGCCCTAAGCTGCTGTTGTTTTTGGTATATTTTTTATCTTTAGACAAGATTATATTTTAACAGATCTGTTTTTGTAAGCTGAACTTTTGTATTTTTTTTATTATCTCGTATTGTCTGTGTGTACATAAATGAAAAATAAAAAAGTATATAATTATGATGATATGCTTGGGTGGGTTGGTCATGTTGAGAGGATGAATAAAAGACTACTAATAGGGCAAATGTGAGTAGAAACGCCGTGAACGCCCTAGGAAGATATACAAGCTGTTGTTTTGCATCCTCGTCAAATTTCAGGAGGCTGTTATGAAAGACATAAATAAATCAAATAAAATTAAGATCCCTGGTAAATAATGAATACATACTGCTTTTTTTAGTTATTTAAGTTTGACAGTATTTCAGAATACACCACGTTCAAAAAACATAATCGCGTTATGGTATCGTATAAGCGGCCGCGTTTTTATGTGTGTGTAAAAGGGCAGTTACAGTGCGGTCTCACACAGGCCGCGTTTTAAAATGCGTGTCCCACACATGCCGATTTCAGAAAATTAGAAAAAGAAAACATAAATATCTGCTTATTTTATTATTGATTCGTGTCGAGAATCAGTAGCATAGTTACCTCCTTGAATTTGACGAGGATGCAAAATGACAACTTGTATTTACTTTTACTTTACTTTACTTTTATTTATTTATTCGGTCGCAAAGTTCGGATTGACAGGTGTAATGTATGGAGTGACAGGACTTTGCGACCGAATTTGGTCGTAAAGCGATCGTTATGAATGTCGAGATTGCAGCCCCAGATGTATAAACGTAAAGGAGGCAACATAGTATGTAAGTATCGTAGCAGGTGGCGTTCTGTAGTTTCTGCCTACCCCCATTAAAAGAAGGCATGTGTTTATTTACGTATGTAAATAAATCTGACTGAGATACAATTCTAGTCTTGTCTGATGAATTACTGGCTGGACTTAGTATCATATTATAATTCATTGTTTTTCTGAAAAAGAATTTGATCTTCCTTTGTAGAATCTTAACTGCGGCCATTCGAATTCTAAACATGACCCATCCAATGATATATTCAGCTTATTTCCCTAAAGGCCTCTCGATAATACTACAATAATAATCTTATATTCTCTCTATAGGCTATAGGGAAAATGTTGATATTACGTGATCTTAGTAGCACGTTTCTTAAAATTCACGTTTTCCTACAGTTTTAGTGCTTACTCGTAAACTTTGCGTTTATCTAAACTAGCACAAGTAAGGTCTAGTAAAGTCAGACGATGGACTACATTTTTAATTTAATACGTCGACTTTATTTGTTTAATCAACATAATTAGTCGTAATTTGTCCTCGTTGTGATTAAGAATCATTTACAGAACGAGGAATTGACTCTAACTGTAGTAGGTACTTGGGTAGCGGCAACAATGGTCCTCTGGGGTATTGCCATAAATTCCTGCCTGACAGGCGGATTGTATATGACTATACGGTCAAAGGGCATTGTTATATACTGTCCTTTTAAACCATTCTTGGCATACCTACATAACATACTTCTTAGGACATTTTTCTCAATAAGGAGAAAAGTCACTTATTTCTTTAGATTCACATTTAAGACCGATCAAACTATATAGAATAGAATAGAATAGAAGTCATTTATTTGCATTGAATGTAGGTACATATATGGGATGTTACAGTAAAAAAACATTGTTCCTGGTACATTCTACCATTTGGCATGCAAAAACTTATACTTATAAACGATTATACAAATTCAATTTAAAAACATTCACAACAAAGTATCACAATAATATAGGTAACAAAAATAATAATAATAACAATATCAGAATTAAATAAAGTAACAACAATAGCTATATTTGATCTGTGAGGAAATCTGACACAGAATAATAACATTTTTGTATTAAATAAGACGAGAGCTGTTTTTTAAAAAATAGAAGAGGCCTATGTCCAGCCGTGGACTTCTATAGGCTGATGATGATGAATCTATACAGCGTGTATCAGAAAGGTGTGGTCAAAATTAAGAACGTGGTACAGACCACCAAACTGAACAACGTACTCCATGGTACCAACATCGAAACCGCGAAAAAATAATCAATTGTCCCATACAAAGCTTCAATACCTACTCTACCTAAATGTATGGGACAGCGGATATTTTTTTCACAATACACTTTGTACCTATAACTGCGATTCGTAAATATATATTATGTATGCGTTACTTGACGGTTGTTAATCCAAAAGTCGCTGATGTGTGTCAGCCCTTACAGTAAATTGCGGTTAAATGTTATCTCGTAAATATTGTGTCAAACGTGAATAACTAACGTATGGATGGATGAGTCAGTGTTTGCGTTTGTATGTATTTATGTAACGTATGCAGCTGGAGAGCTAATGAGGTTTATTACCTTTTAACGAGTTAATGATATTATGCTTATGAAACTCCAGTTTGATGGGGAGGTTCAGTAGAATTTTGTGGTTGTTAAGAAAATGCAGGATTGGTTGGATTCAGTACATGATTCTGTAAAAAGTAGCTGTGGAGTATAGTAAAAAAAAATTTGCTGTTCCATATATTATGACCGCGTATGAAACAGCATTTTTTTTTTATATAACCGACGCAAAATTTCTACACTATGGGGGGCCTACAATCATGTGCTGAATTCATGGTTACAGTTTGTGCGTCGATATCCCTGCCACCCTGTATTTTGACTTAGCAGTCTTCACACCAAAGAATTTAAAATAAAGTTTCGCATTCTTATTCCCATTGATATGATTGATCTTTAGTCACATTTAGTGGCTACTGCTACAATTAACCAACCATAAAGGAAGGTCAGATTTTATCAGATTGAATGGCAGCAGGCTGACCTTTCACATTGATATCATCATAAAGAAAAAAGCCAAGCAAAGAAGGCATTAGCAGTAATGAACCTAATTCTCCATTATCAGCATTCATTACCGCGGCAATTATTACGCCACTAAAACATCGTAAGTATGTGACGTACTAACTACTATGACGTATTTTTGAACTCTTGCCAACCTGTGAGCGAGGAATGATGACTGCTAAAGTATTAACATAATCATTGAACAAATTAGCTAATGGATTACGTGACGAGAGGTAGAAAGTCAGTGTCATGGCGACGGAGGGGTCTTGTCGTTGGATGTACTTAAAACTTATGTAATATTCGATGCGCGTTAAATGGTGTGATGCCTCGGAAAGCACGTTAAGCCGTTTGTTCTGCGACTGATCTCTCTCCGGTCGTGTCGGATTGCGTGCCTTCCCATCGGACTATGAGAGAGAGAGGGAAGAGAGAATGCACCTTTGTCTGCGCACACGTTTGTGCACTAAGTATAAAATGTCCCGCGCCGAAGGCTAGTCTCCGTTGAGATAGGCCGCCATGGCTGGAGGACTCTATAATATTCGACAAGCTATACGTAGAAATATACATGTTTCCGTATCTGTCATCAAAATGCCTAATCCATCTTTACGAGCCTACATTATAATGGTTTTATTGCATACGCAATTATTGTCACTGGTCGTCAGCCTTGTCGTAAATAGACATAAATAGAGCAATCAACCCGGAAAATTAATAAACCTTTATAAATTCAATCATTTTGAGAACCATGCAGTATTTATTGGAACGAAGTTGCTTATCGCGCGTTGCGAAAGGGGGCTAGACGGAAAAAATTAAGACTAAAAGTTGGAACGACACTTTTTGCTATAGTTGTAAGCCGTGCGGCGTGCGCGTGTTTCTCTCTCTCTCTGTGTGTGTGTGTGTGTGTGTGTGTGTCTGTCTCTCTCTGAACTTCGTTCCATCCGGGTGTCCCTTGACACCTCTCAAGTTTTTATTATATTAATTTGTTTTTATTCCCCGTGTTTATCTCTATAGCTCGCTTGCACAACAAATTACTATATACGTTGCTAAACGAATTTAAAACATCGTTTTTTTTTTGTCAGTGGTTTAAAGTTGAAAGAGCTAGAATAGTGTTTTAAATATTATGTTTAGAGCGAAATGCAATAGTGATTTGTGATGCAAACGGGCATAATCAGCCTATAATGCTCCTACTGCTGGGACACAGGACTGGACCGGTGCGGCGTGGTGGATTATGGCCCACTCAGTCACAGAGAGGAGGCTCTTTGTGACTGAGTGGGCCATAATCCACCACGCCGGTCCAGTGCCGGTTGGTGGATGTCACATGTCATTTTTAGTTGTAGGACATGCCGGTTTCCTCACGATGTTTTCTTTCATTGTTTTGAGGGCAGTGCAGCACTTTTACTAAATAACTATATGTAAATGTATATAAGTAGTTTATCAGCCATCTTGTTACCATAACACAAGCATTAGGTTGCTTAGCTTGGGACTAGATGGCGCTGTGTGAAATGTCCAAGGATATTATTATTATATACCTATTTGAAATTGTATGTTCACGAAGGCTTTCTTTTGTCCAACAGATTCTACGATGAATGCAAACGGAGGTATAACATCAAGTTATGGAAAACATTCACAGACTGCTTCAACTGTTTACCGGTTGCTGCGATAGGTGAGTCTACAAACTAATTTATATAAAAAACATGTCGGATAATATTTCTTACAGGACATTTTTCGCCCACGCTTGTAGATTATCAGGAACATATTAAAGAAAACAGAAAAACGTGTAAAGAAAATCGCTGCACTGATTGGTTTCGTACAAAAACTTAGCTCGCTTATTACCTACACCCATTAGTCTCCATAGTTTCCAAGTATCAGGGTGCGGTTTCTGTCTATAGGATAGTTACCTAGACTAGACATAGAATATCTGGTCCAACCGCCATGTTAGTTGCAGTAGGGCAACGATGGTGAAAGCTGTGTAAACGTTCCTTGGATTGAAATATTGTACTTATCTTTATACACTGTCTATCTAGGCTAAGTCGCATTGAAACGTCCAGAAAGCCTTTACAATTACAGCTATGGGCCTAAGTTTAAATCGTCTGAAAACTATCCGAAAAATAATGTTTGACAGTTTTTCTATACAAAAACTGGCAAACGCCAATAAGTTTATTCTATGCGTTAAATATATCTGATGAAGGAAAAATTACCCGTCCTTTAAACAGTATTCTGCAAGTTTAGCATTGTCTTCATTGCTCCTCGAGTGCCAAAAAAACAAGACTTCTCAAAACCAAAAAGTTGTTGCTTCCACATTCTTTTCACATTACAACACAACTCTTAAAAATAATGCCAAAAAACTTTGCAACCAGTCCTGTCCGCAGTTGCTGCTGCGAAAACCGGAATTAGAGAACATGCCAACAAAAGTACAGGAAAAAGTAGGGAAAGTTATTGCGTCAGAACTTTACATGAGTCTGTTTTTAGTAGCCAGCTCTGCGATGTCTAGATTTGTGTCTGGAACAGCTATAAATAGAATAAAACATTAATATAACTTTAATTTCCTTAAGGCTTTAGAAATTGAAGACCACATTATTACGTATCTCATGAATTTTATGACATTATTTCGTAAATGTAACGGCGAAATTTTCAGACAAGGTCGGTCCCTGTCTGACATTTTCGCACATTTGCGTCACTTTTTCATTAAGCTCGCAAGTCTCATACCCAGATTATTAACGGTACGGTTTACGACACCGCTTTTAGTCTACCCTCTGGCCTCTGCTAGATTAAATATTGTAGTAGGTACTTAATTTGGTTTTTAAATCCTAAGTTTTTGATAGCAAAACTACGCGAGCTACGCCTCTAGATTTGTGACGTATCTCGCGGAGTGAACAAACGAGATGTGCTAATAAACATACACAATATTTTCAACAAAAACTATTATTCTAATAAATTGTTGAGGACGCTTCCACGCTATGACGTTTAGGTGGTCGTAAATAACTTCTTCTGTCGCTGAATCTAGAACGAAATTAATAAGAAGTAACACCTAATTCCGGTACGCGCGGATCCGCTGGATGCGAGCAGCAGAGAGCCGGTCGAAGTGCGATGCTTGGTGTAGGTCTATGTTAGCAGTAGCCGTCTGTCGGCTAAAATAATCATGATGACGAACACCTAAATTAAATATGCTTTCCCGCACCTCTTTTGGAGATTCCTCTCAAATGTAGAACCGAGATAAATACGGGCCTTTTTGTAATTACATACGTCACAGATCCACCATCTCTGTTACAGTGGATATTTTTTAAGCCTGTCCCGTATTTGCATGCCGGGTTCAGGTCGGTGATTGATCTAATTAGTCGCTCAGCCGACTGTGAACCCGCTCAACAGATAGGCACTGAATCCAGCTTAAAATTGTTAGTTAGTGGACGTTGGGAATATTTTTTGTTTTCAGAAAAGTTGGAGCTGCCTTTTTTAGTGATTGTGCTTTGGGTTATGTGTATAACATAACAAGCCTAACGATTCTAAACACAATTATTCAGAAAGCCAGCCCTAAGTGGTGATGGTGGCGCATTTTGCGGTGAAAACCACTCAGAACTTAACCGTTTTGCGGTGACCGTGTGTGTAAGGCGCAAAATTAACCCAGTTTTGCTAGACGTCATTCGACTGTTTGCGGAAATTATTTTGTATGATTTTTTGGGGTGTTTTTGCTTGTACTTATTGCTAAGTAGGAACTAAGTCATTCAATTAAGAAGGCCACGCAATCATAATTAACGACAACAATAACACAGACCCAAAATGTACGGAAGGCGTGCTATACACGTTTTTGCCACGATTAGGCAAAGCCGGGTGGCAAAATATGTAATCGAGTTTACCTCCCTGCTGCGACGAATCAGGCTGTCCCTAAAAAGTGTGTACACCACAAAAAAATCTAATCAAACCGAAGATCGACCTCGAAACTCGAAATATCCGATATTCACCGCACTCCCATGTCTGTACAATTTCGCCCCAACCTTGTTACTCCTGAATTCCCTATATACATGCGTAGATCGGTTGACTCGCTCACCGCAACGCGAAGGTCGAATATACGCCGGGGGCTATATTTATCGGATCACGCTACACACTTTTGATGCTATAGTATTTATAGACAGATAGTAATCATATGGACATTGTATAATGTTGTGTTTAAGACACCTGTCTCTTGAATGGTGTTTAGTATTTTTGACGAACTTTGTTGTTTGATTGAGAAGCGTAGTGTTGACGATTTGAAAGGTATACTGAGTGACACAGGCGTGCCAAAATTTTACAGTTGTGATTTATGCAAAACTAAGGGGATCGTTGAAATTGAAAACAGTTTGCTTATGATAACGAAGAATTATTTCACTAGTATTGTAATTTTATTTCTTACCATTAATGAGGCCGACAGATGTTTACTGCTGCATAGCCCAGGTGGCCTACTCCGAAGTAGTATCGGCCGAATGTTCGGCTGTTTCCTGCTACGAAGTTGCTATTTGGTTCGGTCGGTTCCGATCCTACACTCCTACACTCTTTCGAATATTGACTATGGTCCCGACCCAACTGAGCCGATCCGAACTTTTCGCATTTTTCAATAATATTCGGTTCGGCCATGTGTCGGTCCGATCCGAACATTCGCACTTTGCACTTCGGAGTAGGCCCCCATGAATCTCTCATCTAATCTCTCTATCGAAATTTCAGGATTAACTTCATCTCTGCTTAAGTGTTTGACGTAACCGGTTACCTACTTCAGATTTTTAGATGAAATTTTAATCATCTAAAAATCCGAGTCCGATCTGCTTGGGTCCCTCATCCATAGATCACATGATACCAATGCCAACGATCGATTTCAGATTACGCTTCGACATTTTCTGTCGCTTCCTTGAATTCGTATTTTATAGCGAATTCACAACCAAAAGATTATGAATAATATTTACATAAAAAGTATGTTAACTTCTTAACAATCACATGCAAATTGCAAATTGATCAATAAAACACGCAAACTACTACTGTAAACTGTAGTACTGCTAAAATGCTTGTGTTCAGAGCTGTTCAGGTCAATAAAGACTATCATGAGACGTGTCAAGTGTCTATTACTTGAACAGATTCCGGTGTCGAGGGAACAATTGGCGCAGACATCTTTGATCTTATTCATTAAGGCTGTATTGTTTGAATTGGAAATAAAACTAAGTCTTTGTGTGTCTAGAGGCTTTACTCGCGTAGAACAGACTCGATCTATTTTGAACATTATATCATCATCATTTTTGATTTCGTTACTAAACGTGATATTACGGGCTGATTGTAGGACGGCATTGCCTAAATAGTGAAATTATTAATGCATATTATTATGCTTCCAATTTTTGCAGTTGAACATGAAAAATGTCATGCTCGTACAATGACCTATTTTGAACATAACTGATTTCGATCCTAAACGTAATACTACGGACTGATTTAAGGATGGACTTATGTGTTATTGCCTTGATAGTGCAATCAAAGCATATTATCATGGGATCTGATGGCGGATGGTGGTCTCAATCGGAACTTCAAATTTTTGCTGTTGAACACGAAAATTCGGTTAAAAAACGAAATACATGCCGGAAGTCAGAACAATAAGGAAAGAGAAACCTGAACAATGGTATAAATCAAATCTGCCAAAAGATAATGTTTTCAAGATGCGTACGGACATCTCACGGCCGCTGACAAGTAAAAGTGAATAAATTGGCGACCCCACGCCGGAACTTGCAATAAATACCGAATGATTTATGTAACCAAGTGTGGATTAACATAAGTTATGCGCGAATGTTTGTTTATTGGGTACTGCGTTAATGGAGATGAGGCTTTTGGGAATATTGATGACGGATTAGACGGTTCTAAACGATATTAGAATTGAATATTAGAAGCATATTGTACAATATCGTTACACCGTTGGTCCCGGCTGTCATTCGTAGATCTTTGACAGTCGTTACGGGTTGTCAGAAACCCGAAAGTCTGACAACCAGTCTTACCAAGGGGTATTGTGTTCCCCAGTTAGTTGTGGAGGTGAGATAGGCCGTCGTTGCATGTAAAATACGGGCATTCAGCTGCATCCGGTAGGACTGGAAACTGACCCTAACATAGTTGGGAAAAGGCTAGGCAGATGATGATGATCCGTAGTTTTGCAGAGAATATTAAAAAGGTTGAAGGTGAAGAGCTGATGATAGAAGCTTCTTTTATAGGAAATGCAGCCTCTTCTTCAACCCCAGTTTTAATTGTCATAACAACATTGGTCTTAATTTTTAACCCCCGACGCAAAAACGACGGGGTGTTATAAGTTTGACGTGTCTGTGTGTGTGTGTGTGTGTGTGTGTATATGTCTGTCTGTGGCATCGTAGCTCCCGAACGGATGAACCGATTTTGATTTTGTTTTTTTTGTTTGAAAGGAGTATTTGTCGGAAGTGTTCTTAGCTATGTTTGATGAAAATCGGTCCAAGATGGCCGCCGCCACAAAATGGCGGATTACATATTTTTTCACAACTCCGTCAATATGGGTATCAAATGAAAGGGCTTGACTAGTACAATACTATACATTATGATAAATTTCAAATCCAAGATGGACGCCACCACAAAATGGCGAATTACATTTTTTTTTTCACAACTTACTCAATATGGGTATCAAATGAAAGGGCTTCACTAGTAGAATACTATATACTATGATACATTTCAAATCCAAGATGGCCGCCACCACAAAATGGCGAATTACATTTTTTTTCACAACTCCCTCAATATGGGTATCAAATGAAAGGGCTTGACTAGTAGAATACTATGCACTATGACAATTTTCAAATCCAAGATGGCCACCACCACAAAATGGCGAATTACAAAAAACCTGATTAAATACCAAATTACCTGAATCTTAAAACACAAGAAAATAAAAGAAATGAAATAATAAGGAGTCCCTACAAAAAACATGAAATAAAAAATTAAATTAAAAATTTAAAAAACCCCCGACAACAGAAAACCCTATAAAAAGCTAAAAATAACCTTGAAATTATGACCCCACGTAAGTACGTATGAAATTTTTTGATTAAATATTGTCCTGTCGGGGGACCGCTACTATTTTACACTTTAACAGAACGTTAGGCTAATAATTAGAGCGGTCCCCCGACGGGACAATATTTAATCAAAAAATTTCATACGTACTTACGTGGGGTCATAATTTCAAGGTTATTTTTAGCTTTTTATAGGGTTTTCTGTTGTCGGGGGTTTTTTAAATTTTTAATTTAATTTTGACTTCGCAATATTTAGTCCAGCTTGGCAATTTACCTGAAGTTGTTGGTCTGGAAACATAAAACAAATGCCAACTTTGACTGCGCTCTCAGACTTTTGGAATTTGCGATGAATTTTGTTACAAATTAATGAGACGTAGAGAATTACTCTCATCTTTGATATTGTAGATACCTGCTTGATTAAAAATCTTAGAATGCTGTCTGAGCGTTTTTAGCCCGAAATAAAAGAGGAATTTTGACTCAATCATTCTGACAGAAAATTTTAATGCTTTACCCTAGCACACAAACGCAACGAAAGTTATAGAACCTAAACATGGAGATAGACTTTACTAATAATAATAAACCTGAATAGTTTTGTTTTTGTTTGAACACGCTAATTTCTGGAACTCACCATTCGGATTTTTAAAAAAAATATTCTGCGTTTGATAGCCCAATTCTTGAGGAAGGCTATATTATATAAGGCCCTTAGGAGGTGAGCAAAAAGATATAAAACGTTTGAAATATGAAGAAGGTTTCCCCAATCACAGGGTGCTACTGAAACATTACATTATATCTTTTAATCGACGCCAACTCACAACAACATTATTCCAACATATTCCTCAATTTCCATATAAAAAGAAAAAAAGGCTAGAAAACAGTTTGTTCAACTCAAAGAAATCTAGATATTGATCGGAGCACATGTGATGCGAGACTGATGGAATGAATATTAAACAGTTTTCTATGCATTTATTTGCATTGCAATAAGGCAACGTGGTAGTACACAAGGGAGTTGCATATACAGACCCGTTAAATTCCTATGAATCATAATAAAGATTTACTCAACGGTTAACGGTGATACAGCCTCTTATAAGTGTCAAATGAAATGGTTGGGAGCAGTGAACTTGTCTCCAAATATTATCGTTGCAAAATTTAATACTGGTATCGGTCAATCTTTTACTACTGACATGTTTTAATTGAATCATTTACCAACCTACTGCACAAATAGTGACAGTACCTTCACGGATTATCAGATAATAAAGTGTTGCACTAACCTTTAATAAACAAATAAACTGGACTAAACTATACGAAATGACAGTGTTTTGTGGTGTCTCTGATGATTTAAATCGTGGAATAAGACTTTTGGAATGAAGTTCCTTATCGCGCGTTGCGAAAGGAGGCTAGACGGAAAAAATTAAGACCAAAAGTTGGAACGACACTTTTTGCTATAGGTAGTTGTAAGCCGTGCGGCGTGCGCGTGTTTCTCTGTCTGTCTCTCTCTCTCTCTTTGAACTTCGTTCCGTTCGGATGTCCCTTGACACCTCTCAAGTTTTTTGTGTATTTTGTGTTTACGAGATATTTAGAACATTATTATTATGAGGCGCATTTTGTAAAACTCGCTATCAATAATATTAGTTCCAGGGACGCTTGCGTTGCTATCAGCGCCAAAATGGCAAAAATCAAATGTCATCGTTTTGTCATCGATAGTACGATGCCCTGCGTACTTGTATAATATAGGTCAGTGAAGTATTCCCACTGAAAATATTAGCACTTGCTTCTTTAACAACTCGACACCAGCCAGTATTTAAATTGAACTGACTTAAATCGGCATTCTGTCGCTTTGGTGTTGCCAGTTCTCTACAGTCCCTCTGTTCCATGCGTTCTATTTTCCTAACAAAGGTAGTATTTACTGACAATGCACAACGGCACAGTTGCCATGGCGACAGACGTATGCAAAACCACTGCAGTGCAAATTATGAACCGTATTACTGCCGGTTGTTGACCCCAAGCCCAGTTCAAAACTGGGTGACGTTAAGAAAGTAATGGTGACTGGGAAAATGAGACACGTTCAAAACTTTTATTTAGGTTAATTGGATGAGAATATGAAATTCTAGAGGTTATTTTTAGGTGGCCGAAAATTTAAAATTTTGTTCGCTTAATTCTGGAGCGTTGAAGTGATAGCAGGGTTTCAAATGGACGATTTTTAAATGAATTCCGATTTTTTCAACTTTTTCCAACTACGATTGAAAAATATACAAGTAAAAACTGTATTCAGAATCCAAGATCTTACGCCAAAGTCGTAATTCGATTGCAGAACGATTGTCGATGGGTCTCTGGTCGTTTCATGTAGGCGTATCGGGTTTACTCGAAATAAAAGTTGAATGGCACTTCTGTTGATGGTATGACCCCAAAAGTTTTATTTACTACTCCTTCGCCTTTGTGTTTCGACAACTATTCAATCATGTGAATCGAATATTTCGACTATTATTGCGAGAGCGATCTGGTCATTTTTGAGATTAATATGATACTAGCTTCTGCCCCGTTAGATGTCGGAAACTATCCCACGGGAACGTGTTACCGGGATAAAAATAAACCTACGTCCTTCCCCAGGATCTCCGATCACCTTACCAAATTTATCGATGTGATAAGGTAATATTACGGAGAGTTACTTTCGAATTTATAATATTAGTATGAACATGAACATAGCGTTCCAACTGAAGAGGCCCTTCTTTTTCTAGAAAACCGTCTGGCAAAGTTACCTGTTTATCTCCTTCAGGAGTTAAGATTTTTGTGGTAAACAACATAGTAATATTTCAGCGATATCCTTGAAACTTTCTCGCTTATGTCTGCTACCTGTAAAACTTATCTCGAAACGCAGAAAATGTGTTACATATTTTACAAGAAATGTTCTATATTTTTCGCCCCAAATAAAAGAGTTTTTTTTTTTATTGACAATGGGCTCACTCTTGACCTCAATCCAGCCCAGAGGCAGGGATGAGATCTACGGTGGAACGAGCTTGCCCAGAAGAAGCCTATTCACTCTCGCCCTGAAGAGATTCGGGTTGTATGAACTCGGGAATGCACTATATATTTATGTATATGTGGTGAATCTTCTTTTTTATAAAATTTTATAACGACATGCTTTTTAAACCACTCAAAAGTCACTAAGCTTAATTTCATAACTCATTTTCGAGCAGATGTTACCTTCTACTGCCATCCTAAAATATTCAGCATGCAGACACGTTTTAAACCCATCTAAATAATGACTTTTTAATGTCTTTCTTAAAAACGTGTCGCAGAGGTACTATTGAGTCATAGGTGGGTACTGACCGGCGCTACGGGGTGTAATGTAACATGTTACGAAATGAGCATTCGTGCAGTCAGTACGAGCCGCTCGTTGCTTGCTCCGAGTGCTCCGCCCATTGTCGGTTTTCTGGCAAATCCGTGGAGTGTTACGCGCTTCTGTCAGTACAATGCGACGAGCGCACGTCGCACAAGCGTCGTCTTGACTGTGGTGGTACGAATCTGGAGCACGGGCGAGCATGTTCACACGGCGTAACGATATTCTCACTGCGAATGTTACATTACGCCCCGTAACGCTGGTCAGTACTCACCTTGACTGTCACGCTCCAATTGTAGCGAACGTTCGCTTTGTCCCAAACAGGACCAAATGATATGATTAATTTGTAGTCTGTCATAGCGAAAGTGTGTGGCTTTCTAGGACATTAATTCGGCGACGCAATTAAATGAACTATCGGCCTGTATACTCTGTAAAGGCGGATTCTGGTAAAAGCCGGGCTTAATCTCGTTAGACAAAAGTTGTTTTGCAAGCTAGGCTTACTGCTGTCAGTCGGGTTTGTTGAACCTACTGAACTGTGAAGTTTCCTATTGAATTTGCTCTTCCCTTGGCCAACATGACCTCATTTCGAAAGTGAATGAGAGATCAATACTGCTTATGCCGAAATAGAAATAAATGAGTCTTAATACGTAAAGCAGTATGCCTTCGCTATTGGGTTTCCTCCAAAGAAGAGCCCTTTCGCTGGAATATTGGTATATCTCGTTTCACCTCATACCTACTACTCAAGAGTTTCGTTACACATTTGCTAGGATTTATAGTAAAACTTTTGTGAATTGCTAACTTATATTTATTGCTCTATTTTAACGACTGTTCTCTCGTGAATTCACATTTACGTAAGAAGTTTTCTTAATTTTGCTTAAGTAAAGTCCTAGTAATTCTATTTCTGATCGAGTTTGACAAGTTTCTTTTATTTCAAAGTCTTGATTAAAGAGTTTATTTGAATAAAAACTATAGTTAACAGCAATAACTAGGTATTGTTATTGCTGTTATTTTCTTTTAAGTAGTGTTTTTTTTTTCGACTCGATGGACCGAGACGTCTTACAAAAACAGGATATTCGATTACTCAGAATCGATTGCTTACACATACACACAGTCATGTCACGATGCTTGCGGATGGTACCTATTGTTATTTGGTTATTTATATTCATTAATATTTTCATAATTAAGTTCATAGATTAAGATCTTACTCTCAACATGCTTCCCACCCTATTTCAAGTTAATTTTTCATAGCAGTGAATTGGTTTACGTTACCTTTTAATTTGGCCATGTTTTCGTAAGTATCCTCCACTTTTAGTGTTGGCTTGGAATCATGAAAAACAATAACCATTCAAGCGTCCTCTACCCCCACACACTCCACGGTTCCCCCTACAGTTTCCGGAACCCTTAAACCCCAGATAATGCCAGATAAACCCAAAAATATACCGCACTTTCTCTAGGGCTGGTCACGTTTCTCCCTTTCGATTTCATGCCCGTGGTGAGCATAAGAAACGCTATGCAACGAACGGGCACGGATATTGGCGATTTTTATCATACACTGGATTTTCAACGCTCGGCGCTCCGCAATGCATTGAAAATAGAGAGCGCGATAAAAAGTCGCCCGTGCGTTCGAGGGCCAATAGCCCCGAATCGGACGTTGGTCAGCCCTGATTAGTGGAGATGGTCGTAAATGAGGTGACGAACATTTAGGTTAAGGTTTAGTGGGTAGTTTCGAGTGGTGAGTTTATTTCTTCACTGGATAATGCCTGTACTTATCTTTAATGCTTGGTCATTGTTGCTCTCAACAACAAGTAAGGAATGTCGCTGCTATTCTTTATTGTTTCTCTTGATGATAAAAGCCAGTATTGAAGATACTTACCTAACATGATACCCTTTTAGATCACGAGGCACGACACACCCCTGTGACCGTTATGTACCTATACTTGTATAAGAAAAGACGACGAATGACGTAGAGCTTACACACATCGATAAGTCGTGACAGCTACACTAGCTTGACTGATAAGGAAGAACCTTCAGCCTTCAATAAGAACACAAACGAACAGACACGCTAGCTAAATTATACCTAATAGCTGCTCAAAGCCGGATTAACACAACAAAGGAAAAAAAAACTAATTGCCAAGAAATTGTATGAATAAGAAAACTGAAATTAATATTTAATGGAAACGGTAAGAGTTTTCTTGACGTAAATTAAGCTGGTGGTTTCACTGTTCGTAAAATAAACGATATTTTACTTGATATTCATAAAATTAACATTTAAGCTCAAAATTTGGGACTGTGACCTACTTTGTTAACTAAGATTATTATTAAGACCCGTTTAATAATAATTTTAGTTAACCAAAGCTTAGCTTAGCTCCTAATAACTTTCTATGATATTGGAGTAAGCGCTTACAACATTTTGTCAGTCCTAACGCTGACTGAAAATAATAAACATGAAAATGTTACCTATGTTTCACAAATAAACTTTATGGTTATAATGATTACGATTTATGTAGGTACTTACCAGCTTCTGCTCACAGACGCCAGCAGGTCAAGCTACCCGAAACTGACAAATTTTCCCAATCAACCTTGAACCTTAATGCTTTAGCGATATAGTTGAAAATGTATTAAGTAAAGAAATTTGACAGATTGTAGTAGCTTGATGTGCTGGCGTCTGTACTTCGTTTTCGCTGTGTTCTTTCTGACTTTTTTTCATTTTGCATGGCTCCTAAGTGTCGTAGCGTGATATTAGATAGGCTATAACCTCCCTCAAGAATTGGGCTATCAAATGCAACAAGATTTTTTTTTTTAATCTGACTGCCATTTCCAGAGATGAGCCCGTACATACATGCATACAAATTTGACCTCTTTATAATAATAGTATAGATTAGAATGGAAGTTTCCATTCTAATGAATGCAGATCTGCATACCATTGGTTTTAATACGTCACGATGTTGATTTTTTAAGGAAATAAAATAAACGAATAGCACCTAATAATCAAGAAACGTACTTGAAACGACTTGACCTGGAAATCCAAGAATCGTATCCTTTCGACTAATTAGCACAATAGTGAGAAGAATCAGTACCTAATATCAAACAAAACTGTCGCAAAATAAAAACAGCGGGGTAATTGCGTAACATAAAATAATAACAGCGGGGTAATTGCGTAACACAAAATAATAGCAGCGGGGTATTTGCGTAACACAAAATAATAACAGCGGGGTAATTGCGTAACACACTAACAGTAGCATTCGCTTACATTTTCGCAGTTCAACAACATTCATTGCGTTATTTGCGTTGTTAAACAGAAATGATTCAGATTCTTAATGAAAGTGTGTTACGCAATTAGGGTGCTGATTAATTATCGAACACTGCGATAGAATACCTAAGGATTAATCATTTTACCGCAGTGTAGGAACCTTCTTTACACAGTACTCAATGCTACTGACATTGACAGCTCTGAAGGGCATTGCATTTAAAGACAGATCGTAACATTATTAATTAACCGTATCCAATTAGGCTGCGGTATTACGTAACATAGTTGCTATTTTCTGTTACTTACCTAAAACATGCTTTTAGTTCAGGCACAAGGTTGGCTGCCAATTACTTCTCTACGAACCGTTATGGACTAAAGTAAATTTACTGTTTTCAGCGCAATAACAATTTATAGAACCTAATCTCCAGCAATTTCTGCTAGTAATATCCATTACGGAATATAGGCCTCCACGGACCGCCACAATGAACGCTCCTGAGGGATCCGTAATGGCCACATAACCCAAGTACGGCTAAAATAACCTCGTGTACTTTTCAGATAGGTTCGAAATACAATATTTACCTTATGTGGGCGATACATACATATAATATAATAAACCTGAAGTATTTTTTTCTTTGTTTGCGCTATACTCTGGAACTGACAGTCGTATTTGAACAATTCTTTTTGTATTTGATAACACAATTCTTGAGGAAGGTTATTTAAGACCACGCTACGGCCCTTAGGAGCCGTGCAAAAAAGAAAAATGTCTGAAAGAGCGGCTAAATTAAATTAAAATTCATTTATTTCAGGTACATAACCCATATTAGAAAACTTCTTTAGATTCATTAAATTAAAATTTTCAAAATGATTACAAATGAATACGTAAATACAAAACATCACACATCAATAAATACAACATCAACACATAAATTAGATAAACCAAATTAAAATTGCTATTCAATCATCATTAATTATAATGAATTATACATTACCTACATTAGTCTCTTACGAGCGACACTTAACTTGTCTGTCACAGCTAGGGTTACCATATCTCCGGATTTTTCCTGAGATCTCAGGATTTTTGGACTCTTCTCAGGATTGCGGCTGGATTTTTTGAAATATCATAAAATCTCAGGATTTTTGAATTTTAAATAAAATACAGATTATATTTTAAAGATCTCTTTAATAAAAAGTTAAACAAACTAAAAATAATATTCCTTTGGTAATAATTGCACAATTAAAATCAATACTTATTTATCCAAGTAGGCACTTAATCAGTTTTATCATACTTAATATGTGAAGATACATTTTTAAGTACGGTTTTTTCTTTAATTATGGATTTTAAAAATGCCCCAGGGGCGGTGCGTGGGACGGGGTGCCCCCACGCTTTGAGTGCGACGTGCAACGCGAGCGAGATCCGCAGTGTATAAAAACGATAATATTACGACATTTTAAATTGTTAAGTACGTTTGAGAGAAAATTCTCAAACTGTAAAAAATCTCAGGATTTTTCAATGGAAATCAGGCCTTTTCTCCGGACTTTTGATTTTTTCATCTGGTAACCCTAGTCACAGCAGTGTCGCAAATAAGGACAGTCCAACCTACTTGCTATCATACTCAGAACGATATTGGAGCTGGCCTAAGGGAAAACGAAGTAATAGGTGCGAAATCACCAATTAAAAGGAGTTTTATTAAAATGCGTCTGTTATTTTAATAGATACATTTTGGTATCTTACGACTTCCACGCCAACGAAGTCGTGAGCAGAAGTTAGTATGAATATTAATATCGTTTGAAAGTGAAAACGTGTAAACGACATGTATTATTTGCGCTAAAGTGACACCGGTGACACGCCTGTCTACCCTGGACTTTTCCGAGGCCAGCTTATATTTATTTGGCATTCGACGAAACTTTTCAAAATCAATAAGGGTTGTTCAGGTCGCAATATTCTTGCTTCTTACAGGTTGGATATTTTGCAGGTCATCGTCACTATTGCAGCTACAGGAAAACATTCTTATGAGACTGTCCTAGTTTTTGAGTAGGTAATATGTCAACAAAATTAACAGATTTTGGAAAAAAAAAAATGTCAGCTAGAAAACCGCCAATTCTTACTTTTTATTTTATAGGCAATCTCCTATAAGGATTTGAAGACTTCAAAATCAAAATATTTTATTTCACATAAACCAACATGGGCACTTATGAAACATCAGAAGCTAGGTGCACGGTTCCAATTGGTCGTTTCCTATGGAGAAGAGCCGGCAACAAACTCCGCGGTTACTCTTTTAAAAATAATTGGCTTTTACAATGTTTTCAAATTACAGTAGGTATGGGAGGAGAGCGTAGCAGTAGCGGTCTTCAAGATCAACCGAGGTTATAGGATTAGAAAAGCACGAAATCGTAATAAAAAACTTGAGAGGTGTCAAGGGACACCCGGATGGAACGAAGTTCAAAGAGAGAGAGAGAGAGAGAGAAACACGCGCACGCCGCACGGCTTACAACTATAGCAAAAAGTGTCGTTCCAACTTTTGGTCTTAATTTTTTCCGTCTAGCGCAACGCGCGATAAAGAACTTCGTTCCAAAAACTACCCTGAAACCTGGACAGTTTTTAAGCAGAGACTTGATTTATTGTGCAAAGCATACCGGCTTTTAACCTACAAGCATAGTAATCTTGATAATGACAAGCAAATGTATAATGCAGAATAGGTTAACTCGCCAGACAGATTTACGAGCATAGTTCAGCCAGCAGGTAACTTGTGATTTACGTCATACTATGTCATATTATGATAAATGAATATAAATTAATAGCTTCAGGTTTTACGACTGACAGACGGAGCGGTGTCTACATATAAGCCTGATAAACACAGAAATTAATCTAGACACAGCCAAACTTCTGATTGGAGAAGTTTTTCAGGTTTTATGTTGATTGACTATTTAATGACTATAATTTTACATATTTATGTTACTGTCGCGAATCATATTTTAATACATACATATAAAACCTGATACTGACCTGAAAAATTCAAAAAACGTATGAAAAGTTGCTTTTAACTTTGACTTTGATAGCAGATTAAATTAGGCTTTCAGCTTTCATAAACTGGAGCATTTCAATGTCAAGTTATTTCACTGGCTGTTTTTTTTTTGTTCCATAAGCCAATCACAACAAACGAAATGAGATATAACAGCAGAATCACAGATTACGGCCTATCATTTGGAAATATATCAACAACCTAAGGAACTGTGTTCACGCGCGTATACGCGCTGCAAACTCAACAGCTCCTTTTTCTAAGCATAAAACGCGCAGACGACACGCGTTTAAAAAACCTCCGTTTAAAGAACCAGTCGGCTTTTACCACGTAATCTAGGTAATGGACAGTAGATATACAATGTGAGTGTAGGTTGACACTGCTGGCTTGTTTACGAGCGTAGTTCAAGGCCTCTTGTCACTCGCTAGAGTATAGGTAGTCGACTGTGTTACACGGCGACGCCTATGTTGACGATTGACGCTTCTTTATTAAGGAAGGTTTTTAATACTAGGTGTGAAGGGATATTGATGAAAGTGCTTGTGCTTGTTGCCTGTCCTGAAAATACCTGAAAAACACTTGGTTACCACAAGTAAAGCGCGCGTCGCTTCGTGAAACAAAAATACTGGGCATGTGTTTTTGGGATTTTCAAAAAGTAATGAATTATATTATGACATTCTTTATAATTATTTTATTATACGTATAAGTACTGAACATGTTGCTTATGTACCTATTCGGAATAATAAGTGATAGGTGTTATAAATAGGAATTCAATGTTTTCCTTGAGCCAATCATCACAAAACATTTATAAACAAATTGATAAATTATTATGTAAACATAAGTATCACTTAAAACAAGTTCTTTCTGAGGGGCAATTCTCGTAATTTTAAGAACGTTCACAGTCTGATCTGTCTCAATCTGTCAAAAAAACCTCAAATTTCCCTACATTTAGACAAGTTTTTGACATTTGTTTGTCGCTGAGATGAGACTGCGATTGAACGTTTTAAATTACGAGGATTGGCCTTCTGATCGTGGACAAATATTCTGACGTACGTAAAAAAAACTATACTTTTAGCAAATTAATTTAATTGACTAATTCTATTGATCTGTGTGTTATTGAAAACTGCCCAAACTAGTTTAATTTGCGCGTCCAAAATATTGTTTAATCAAATACGTCTGTTAAAATTAGCAGAAGTTACAAATTCGAGCTTCAATTGACTTTGATACAACCTTATCGTACCCTTCCATCACCCTTCGGTAACATCAGATAATCCGACCCAGCCCACCAGATGGTATAGAATTAGTCCGATAGAAAAGTAATTGATTCAACTGAATGTTTGTAGTCTGACTAGTTTTGATTAATTTGACGCCTAAATTGAAAAGTAGTCTTGTTGAATGGGTCAGCTCCGACACAAGTACTCTTATAACTTAATAGGGGCTGCCTCAATTTATGCATGAGACAATGTCTGAGATGAATTTTTTTGTATTTTTATGAGCAATAAATGAAAGGCAAAAATCCTTTTATCCTTCATCTCTCGTATCAGCTTCTGAATAGTCAAGAAAATTGCTCTGCATGTGCGAATTGTTCACGAAATTTTGTACCATTTGTGTGCATTTCGCTCCTCGTTTTATTACCTGCCATCCATTTCAAGATATTGCTTAGAACTGCTCGCTTTATGATCAGTAGAACAGTGTTTTTCGACCTACCCACGGATCCTCATTGTAGAAACATTAATTAATATTAAATCACTGATGTTTCTCCAAATGGTATACCCATAACATTTACTTTAGAAATCTAACAATAACAGTGGAATGTTATTTGTAAGTTAATAGCAACTTAAACGTTCAGTGTAACAACATTGAAGTATCGTGTTGATTGTTATATAGCGTATATAGTCTATATTAATTGAACGCATCTGTTCTTGGACAGGTTCAAGGCCTCATAAGGTTAGCCTGGCTATTTCGGTCTAGCGCGTGGCTGAGAGGCAGATGTGACGCTAGAGAACCGTGACCAGCAAGGCTACATCACTTGCAATGCGCTATTTTTATAGGAACCGTCTACGAAAAGTGTTCCCATGAGGAAGATTGCCCGGTTGTTGTTTCGTGAAGGTATTGAGGTACATACAAGTAAATACATCTTTCAAAGAGAGGGGGGCTTAGTCAATCAAAGTAACAGTGCGTGTCGCATACAAGAGAATTTCAAATTAGTTTGTGTAGGTGAATATTAAGCCTGCTTTCCATACGAAATTCGACACAATTTATACCATTTTACGCATTGTTGGAGACCATTTTCCTTTCTCCTAAAGCTTCAGCTATAAAATCTTATTACAGAAAATATACATTTTTAATTTCGCAAACAACCTTGTTTACGGTTTGTATCGAAAAACAAAAGAGCGAGCAGTCAACTGTTGCCATGTCCAAGCCTGCTCAGTGGTTCGTCCTAAGTTGGTCATTTTGATAACAAACTACTTGATATTTTCCACGGACAGAACTGGGTAGTGGGTCACGTTGCCTCAGGGAAAATAAAGAAGATCATTTTAATAAGGTTTCTTTCTTTGGTGATGTTCACGGCCATTTTGAATTGAGCTAAAACGATCTGTTAAAAGGTTGAGCAATGTAACCTTTCGAGGAAGAAACCTTTCAAATATGATTGTGAAAAAGCGTTTATTTTGATTCGTCCAATTTTACCTGCATAATAAAAGCAATCCCTACTGCTTTTCAAAGAACCACTGTTGTAGTTTTACGATGCCATTGTAATATTTTCATTTGTAAACCAAAACAACTTGACAGAAACCGCTGTGGGCGAGAAAAATAGAATACGGATATTTTCAAACAAAATACATTATTCACGTTTATTTTTATATAATGTTATGAGAACTTACACAAGATTCTTATCCATGTTTTTGTAAAAATGTACTAGAAGATTTTATAAATAATACTTTCTCATCCACCTATAATTTTATGTAACAGGCAAGTCCTTTGTCCTTCTTACTTCAACAAAAAGACTTATCGCAAAAATACATCTAAATATATCTGCTACTTACCTACTACATCCGTACAGTCGCCAGCACATCAAGTTACCCCACTTTGACCTTGAACGCGTTATGAGCAACAACAGCGAGAATCGTGCGAAAGAGATGTATAGCTTTTTGTCTGTTCTTACTTGTAATATTTCGTACTGCAGCGCGTACATGAGAGTGTGTGCGTGTGCGCGTCGTGGTGTACTTACTATGCGATAAGAAATGCGTAGCAGTTGGGTTGAATGAATACTTTTGACTTGAATCGAATCGAAATAATGGAATGGTAATAAAAACAGGCGGCCCGCGCAATGCCTCAAATACATACGAAAGCTATAATCAATTTGTTTTATTGAAATGATATCTTCTTAATCCTTCATTTTTACATATTATTATTTGTTTCTATTACCTATAAGTATTAAGTAGGTATTAGTATACTCATATTACCTACATTTAAACAGGTAGGTAGTTACGGTATACACCGTTACACAATTTTATTAATTATCATCAGGTATGTATAACCCGATGTGAGAAAAACATTTTTTTTTAATTTCAAGCAGGTTTAAATAACCTTTTGCGGGTTTTGTTACCTACTTACTGGCAGGCTGGCGGTCAATTGTTTTCGTGCGTTCCTTGCTCTTCTATTCTAAGTATTTTTACGAAATTTAATGCTGAAAACCCATAACACAAAAGCGTGAAATTTTGAAAAAAAATATGGATACTTACCCCGTCACGAACCTGTGTAAGGTTTAGCCAATTAATTATACCTATAAAGTCTCTTGTCCGCCGCCGGCCGTGTTTGAGATTAACGTTACGTCCGCGATACAATATTTTTACTAAAATAATAAGTTTGAACTTAGTAACGGAATTATCTATACCTACCGAAGTTTGCTTTTACATGCAAGTTCTAAGTAATAAGATACGATTTCGAAGATTATGAATTTTCTATTAAATTTTAATTTTATAATTCTAATCTATTATTATCGTTATTTCATCATCATCATCAGCCTATAGCAGTCCACTGCTAGACCTATGTCCAGCCGTGGACTATGCCGCCTCTCCTATTGCACGCCATTCAACTGGATTTTCGGAAAGAAAAGGCCATGGGTTCTCGTAGGAAACTATTTCTATGGGAACTCGGGCGGGGTCTTTTACAAAAAGGACAGTGACGTTTTCAACCGACTACAAAAAAGGAGGAGGTTCTCAATCAGACTGTATTTTTTTATGTTTGTTACCTCAGAACTCCGTTATAAGCCGATTTGCAAAATTCTTTTTTATTTGTAAGGATATACTTTCAGGTTGGTCCCATAGAAATTTCATCAAAAACGGTTCAGTAGTTTGGATACTATTTGTTTACTGGTAAAAGTTACAACTTAAAAGTGAAAAATAAAAACTTTTTTGGTGGCGAACAACGAAAATGCGAAACAAGCGATACCGACTTTCGAAATTAAAGTTATTTTTCACTTTGTAGTGTCTTTTTTGGAAGTCAGTTGTTTTTTTTTTTCTCAAAAAAGTTTTTATTTTCACTTTTGAGTTGTAAATTTTACCAGTAAACAAATAGTAACCAAACTAAGTACTAAAAAGTTTTTTTGAGTAAATAAATGTGGCGTCGTCGGGGCCCCGTATAATAGATTCTATACGGCGCTAGCTCCCCCTGCTTTCGGCGCCTTAGCTACACAACCGATCATCATGGAATTTTGCTTATCTACCTATCAGAAAAGGACATAGGAATAGGATAGGTTACTACGGGAACGCGTGTGAAAGCGCGAAAAAATCTCAAAATAAAATGCGGAATAAAATAATCTTAATCTTTTTATTTAATATACCTAATTGAAAACTAAAAAAAACAAATACCTACTCTAAAATTAAATATACTTACCTACAATAAAATTTATAAAACCAAACTATACAATAGATTAAAAATAAGTAGATAATATTTCTTTTTTACACGCTTTTATTTTTAGAAAGAAAGAAAATACGTTTATTTGCGGTAAACATGACGCGAAAAGGAACATAAACAAAAAAAAACAATTATTAGTAGGTATTAGTTTTATTAATATTTGTAACAGATTAATTATACAGTTACATCTGTCACCAATGGTTGCCAAGCAAAATCAAATGCTGCCGCCAAACAAAAGTAAGCTTTTACCTAGATTAATATAATTGGACTGGGCTGTATAAGACCCGGTACCCACAGGCGGCACGGCACGACAATTTCATTGATATGTCACAGCCTGCTTTGGCATCCTTCGGGACGTTCTGGCATGCCGTGGCATCCCGAAATGTGAATGCTAACCATGATAAAATAAAATCCCAAATCATTTGCGCTAATCCCTTGTCGTGCCATGCCGCCAGTGGGTGACGGCCCTAACTTAAATTATAACCAACAATTAGTAGATAATGGAAAAATGCTCAAGAATATAACAATGGTGAATACCTTTATTTTGATAAATAAAATAATTACAATATTAAAATACAACTTATGGATTGTAAAACTGTGCTACTATTTAATGTGAAAGTTTCTGAGAATGGATGGCTGAATACATAGGATAGGTTCGTACGGAAACCCGGGTGATTGAAGTGCATTATTTACTAGTGCCGTATCATCTAATGGTAAGTTTAGGCTACGACACTATACGCCATGCACAGTGTCTCTGTGTGTGAACAAAACTCAACGAATACCTACACCTTGCGACACCGAGTGTCTAAGTGTTCAGACACGGTGTCAGACATTGAGTGTACTGTAGGTAGTAGTAGTGTTGTAGACTAAACTAAGTTCGATCGGGTCTTATTAGCGCGAAGAATATGACATGACCTAAAAGAGCCCAAACTTGACCTCAGAAATACGCAAGATCGGCCTTTCAGTTGTTATGAAATATAACTACTTACATGGGAGCGTAAATCGTTGCCAAACCAATATGTTATTATTAAATGATAAATAAAAAGTTACTTACATAAATTAAACTCTAATAACTATAGATACCTACTGTAAAATTGTAATAACATAACAATACAAATATAAGCAGATATAGGTATTTATTCAGGCCATGGCAGGCGGATGACGTCATCCTGTGCCGCGAACCACGCCTGCACCACCCTGCAGGTGTGCACGCGGCAGTTGTCTTCCGGCTTCCCCAAGGCGGGCTGTGTCCATTGAAATCTAAAACAAAGAAAATTTTGTCAATTTAATACTTACCTAGGATTCCTTAGTATGACAAATAGTACGGGCCAATTTAACTATTATCTGCATTCGCGATTTATTTGCAGATAATGTAAACAAATATGAGTTTATGGAAAAATAACTTTAATTCCTACATCATAAAGTTTAGTTTACGTTAGAACTTCAAACATTTTTATAACTGCTAGTCTAGTAGTGCTAGTCACTCTGAAATCAACCTAATTACCATTGGAATAAAATCGATATTTGTTTAACTTGAAATAGCATTAGTTGAATAGACTTTAAATGAGTACGGGACGGCTAAAAAATCTTCAAAATATAAAGATAAACAAATTTGTCGAATTGAGAACTTCCACCCTTGTTGAGGTAGATTGTAAAGAACTGAAGATTTATCTAATACATCATCTGCCTAGCCTTTTCCCAACTATGTTGGGGTCGGCTTCCAGTCTAACCGGATGCAGCTGAATACCAGTATTTTACATGGAGCGACTGCCTATCTGACCTCCACAACCCAGTTACTGGGTAATACGATACCCCTTGGTAAGACTGGTTGTCAGACTTACGGGCTTCTGACTACCCGTAACGACTGTCAAGGATCCCCGAATGACAGCCGGGACCAACGGCTTAACGTGCTTTCCGAGGCACGGAGGGGTCTCGGTATGTAAAGATGGTCACCCATCCACAGACCAACCGCGGCAAGCGTAGCTTAACCTGACCGATCGACCTGTGATGCCGTTATTATTTAGCCACGGGACCTGTGCGGCTGTTATTATTTAGTCACGGAAGATTTATCTAATACATAGTAGGTAATAATGTGAGCGCCGAGCGCCCTTCCAACTACCTACCTACATTTCTATTAGGTAGTAGGTAGGTATCATTTATTTTAATCAATTTTGTTATTCACTTTTTAAGAAAACCATATTTTATGAGTGATGAATAAGTTGAGGTGATATTTATGATTACAAGCTACACATGGACTTACGCTGTACGAAGTTGATGTTATTCGTGTGGTGATGTGGTCAGAAAAGGATCGGCAGAGTGTGCGGCGTCTGCCGCCCGGTTGGCGGCGATGGGCTCCGATGGTTCCTCTTTCTTCCCACCGCCAGCCAGAGAGAAGCCAGAAGTAAACAGATTTTTTCTGGAACGAAACAAATAGCTATAGTGTATTTGCCCATAATTACTCAATTACTATGCAAAGATGTATTAATACTTATAATTCCCTACAATAATAGCTTACATAAAGTGATTAAGTTATTTATTTACACACTAACATCGCTACCATTACAGGGTTACACCCAATGCGATAGCGGGGTAACTAGATTCTAACTAAGCAGGGGCTACAGTCTCGACATTCATAGCGATCGCTTTACGACCGAATTCGGTCGCCAAGCCCTGTCACTCCATACATTACACCTGTCAATCCGGGACTTAGCGAGTTGCGACCGAATTTGGTCGTAAAGAGATCGATATGATGGTATTTTAAAATTATTTTTAAATTATTAGTAATTAAGTAAAATTAAGGTGTAATTTTATGTGTAAACGTAATTTAATTGCATAAATACTCAGGATTATTGTTTTCCTGTTAATAGAAAGAGTACTTAATACACAGTGTTTGTTACACACCGGTACCGGTAACCTAAAACCAACAGCTGACGTTCGTACTGCGGAATAAAACGGGGAGTATTTGTTTACTTTTACTTTATAATAGCACACAATCGTTATTGTAACTCTGTTACATATATCCTCGTGACCTCTTAGCATAAATAGTTCGCTGATTTAGATCTCTGCATTGGGTCTAGATCGCATTGTTTACATCATAGAAAACGAAACTTAGCAAAGATTTTGTTATTCTCATTGTGATCCTTAAGATAATACACAAGAATAAAAAGGTTCATGATCTTTATTTTTGCATTGCCGTTATACCTACTGTAATATTTAAACAAAAAATAACTTTAAAATCTAGGCAACCTACCCACATAAAGAAAAGTAAAATTCGTAAGGCAATAAAATCATCCAAATTTGATAATATTACCTTACTTACTGAATTGGCTTGAGCTGTTTTCAACCCCAACCTAATTTCTTCATTGAACTACGCTAACATCTTTCATTTTCCCTTTCATTTCCAACTTTATTTTATTTGTCTCCTACTTTTTCTCACCGTTTCTCTATGCTACTTTCAGTAACTAATCCTGAAACCATGCCTGTGATGACCCGTAAGGCTACTGCTCAGGAGATGGACCTTAAATTGAGAACGGCCCTCCCAAAAACTTGAAGCAAAGAAACTCCAATATGACCAATTGCTACTGGAGAATGATGAAAGTGAGGAGCAGTTCAAGAAAATTGTTGACAAATATCAAGCCTTAAACGGGAGCTAGTAGACCTACATCAACAATATCTGAATGTTGTTGATGAACGCTACCAATTGAAGGTGGTCACGGATGGTTTCAACAACTGTAGTCTTTTGTATGAGGAGGCTTTAAGCAAAGTTAGGGACCTAGAAGATGAATTATTTCATGCTAATAGTCGCATTAACCAGTTAGGAAAACAAATAGAATGTAATCAGGTTAAAGAAAAAAACCATTTATATAATGAATTGTTAAATAGTAATTGTAACCCTCATTCCATAACAACTATTGACCTTACTCAAGATTCCTTGCTGAAACAGAATTATAATTATAGTTATAAAGTTAGTCATAACAAAATGAATAAATATGCAAGAATGAATAGAATAATTAAAAAATGTAATCAATTTAGGAAACAACAGAAGCACTTTTCCAAAAATATTCCACTGAGGAAAGAACGTGTTGATCTAATAAATAAATTAAACAATCAGCAAATTAAATTAGAAGACAGCAGAAAAATCTATGAAATTGATACACAGCGCTTACAGTCTGACATACAGGTACTTGAGAGCACACTTAGTTCCCTTTACATTAAATACGTGGGTTCTCAGAACCAAATTAAAGAACATATTCTTGCTGCTAGTGAGTTAGTTATGTGTCAGTGTACTTGTCAGGTTTTAAACCCTGTTGTTGTCCAGCCTGAGGCAACGGAGCACCCGTCCCAGACTGAGAGTTTGTCTCAAGACTGTAACCTTAACCAAGACGTACCTAATATAGTGCAAGATCTATCTCAAGTAGTACAGCTTGAGACTGGTATTTGTCCATCTTTCAGTAGTCATGATTCAGTTATGTTCTCAGATTGTATAGGAAGAGGTTTAGGTAAATTAATTAGTGACAACCTGAGTTATTCTACTCAAAATTATTGTATGCCAGGGTCAACCTACAAACAAATAATGACATCAGTAACAGGAAATATATTTAATCCTAAAACCAACATTACTGTATTTGTAGGTAACAGTTCTAATGTCAAAAAATATTAAATCACTGACTGTGTAACTGAGTTGTTAAAGTTAAATTGTAGAAAAGTAATATTGTGTGCTTTCCCATATTTTAAGAAATTGACAACTAGACAGAACAATTATATTCATATGCTTAATAAGCATATGCACTTTTTAACTAGTCATTACAGTGACAAGCTTGTATATTTTGACACCAACAGTTTTGTGGAATCTTTAAAGTCGACTAGGGATACTGTGTATCTGCCTGTTAGCTTTAGACACATAATAGCAAGGCTACTAGCTTTTTACATAAACTCAGACATAAGTAGTATGTCGAAGTCTTGTATTATTAACACCAAAACAGTTAGTAATAATACTAATAGTAAGGTGGCTGACCTAAATAAGTGTCTAGCTCAAATGCTATAAATATTTATACAAATTGTACGAAGGAGGTTCCATTTCCCTTAAGCACTATGAGCTCACTGCCTGGTGATAACATTGAAGTCTTGGGATTAACTCCGAATAATCATTTAAACTAGTTTGTAAGACAACAGAAGGTACCAGTAATATTATTCTTATACCTAACAACAACAAGGTATCTTCTTGCTATAAATTAAGTAAATATCAAAAAGGAGATCAGCAGAATGCCTTGACACTATTTCATCAAAATATTCAAGGTATGTCTTCCAAATTATTAGAAATTCAAATGTTTTTGGAAAAAACAAAGTTTGACATTGTTTGTTGTACTGAACATTGGTTAAAGGATTACCAAATGCTAATTAGTTAAGAGAACTATAGTGTGGGCAGTTGTTTTAATCGTAAATCTATGCTGCGTGGAGGTTCTTTAATCTTGATTAAAAATTGTATTATAATCCAAACAACGAAATGACATAAGTAGTGGGTTTATCGATTGAACATTGCATCGAACTGTCCTGTGTTGAGCTTGTTAAGCATGTTGTAGTGTGCGTTTACAGACCCCCTAATTATCAGAACTTTTCGTTATTTGAGTCAATAATGGAAGATGTCCTAGCGAAACTTGATGTCGAGACTGCAGCCCCTGGGCCCGCTGGGCACGAGAACACATTTGACCCAGCAATGTTTCAACGGACAAAAAGAAAGTGCGTAATTGCTTAGATACCTATTTACTTTAAAATCCAATCACTACCTACCTACTGGATTAACTTTTGTTTAGAATGTTTCATGACTAAATGGAATCAAAAACAATAATTCATCGAATTCTCTTTACATAAGTATAACTCTGAATTTACGCTTTACGCTTGGAACAGCGCGTAGCGTTAACTATATTTCGAAAATTCTGTAGAAAAACACCATTGACACATGTTTTCAATAATAGCCTTTCTATAATTTAATTCAAAAATTATGATTACTTACAAAAAATATTACTCACCGTCACCGTTATGCCCGTCTGCCGACAAATATCTATCACCCGGCATCCACTCAATCGAAGCACTATGATGCGCCCTCTTTGAATTTGCGTCAACTGAGGTGCCACAATATTATATTTATAAAATGTTTTAAGAAATTTCACAGCACAGCACACAGGATTCTAAATCACAGAACATAAATACCCTAACGAACGGGTTTCAAATACGTACGCATAGTTATGGATCAAGCGCAACTGACGTAAACGAACGATGTGATTTTCGTTTAATTTCGTAAAGGATCGGGAGAACTCGGAAGCAGCGGCGGGCGCGCAGGGGCGAGTGGGTGTGGCTTATTCCTATTGGGGCATGTTACATTGTCAATAATATCACGATACCGTGGTAATATTGATGGTATAATAGGCCGTATCACGGTATCGTGCTCAATAATTGCGATATCGCGATATTAGTATCGTGATAATATTGACAAATGTGACATTCCCCAGTGAAACATGATGATTGGCTCCCAATTATTAGTATGTGCAACCATTGGGCAATTTTAAAAACGTTGAAAACTCCACCAATCATGCCGAGGATACTTTCTTTCTAACACTCCACGGCGCGTCGTAGTTATATTTATGTATAGAGTTTACGTTGATGTGCTGGCGTCTGTACAATACAAGATAATCTTATTCAATGTCGTGTCCATATCTCAGTCAGGCCTGTGCAATATATTCCAGCCATTAGAAAGGCCTCTAACAACGCTAAGATAAGCGATAAGATCAATAGAATAGAAAGTGCCTTCTTGTCTGCACCAAGCTACGTCATATCCCTCCCCATATTCAGGATTTATTACATTTTCTATTTAGAATATAAATGTGAAAATTAAACAAATTACTGTGTCAGCTGCAGTGGCTAGGGATGACATGCCTGGACCCTTGGGTGGACCCGAAACTTTAGTCATTTTACATTCTAGTCCTTTAATTTTAACTTTATGCGCTTTACTAAAATTATCTGCTTCGTGGGGACTGTTCATAACATCAATCGTTGTTACTCCTCACAAATTAATACCTATATTATGTGGTCTTAGAACAATGCGGACCCGAATTGAACGCTTGCAAACTGATTAAAAGTCGTTAGCTTTATTTAATTTTAAATGATTTTTTTCTAATCGAGAAGAGGAATGATTATTTCTTCAGTATTTGTCATTTAGCAGATTTTTCTGATATATAAATTAGATCTCTCACTATTCTCCAGAAAATACGGTACAATATTACATCCCGTTTTCCATCACCACTGAACAAAAAAAAACCTTTGATGAATTAAATGAATAATGTTCATACACTAACCATGTCACCATGTTTGGCCATCATCCAGTACCCACTGTAAGCAGGTGGACCTACTCGTAGATAGTTTATTTTCACGGCTCCCAGGTGTTTGCAGGCATTGTTGCTTACATGCATCTGTTAAATGATAAGTACAGGTTTTTGCACAGCTGGCAATACTTAATTTAAATTGGCATCAATTTCTCGAGAATATCATGGATGCCTGAAGCTTAGGTACTTTCTGGCTCTTGTACTTAAATGTATTGTCCGAAACATTGGACTAACTATAGGTACTAATAAACTTTCTCCAAAAATGGTTTACACAGTTACTTGGTGCCCAGCGCTTGCCAAAAGAGTTTCGTAAATGATAAATGATTTTATTTTTGTAAGTAGGTTTGTACAAACACTTTTACACGTCAATCATATTTTAAACTAGATGAGGTCGGCGTTTCCTATCTGACTATCGTATACAATATCGTATACAACTCTTTTCTGTTTTCTTTCAATTAAGCTAGGATCAGGAAGAACTTCTTTGGAAACTTCCCAAAGTTTTCTGCAACCTGACGCCTGTATCTAAAACGAATATGGCAACAATATTTAAAAACCAAAGGACATTACGCAATCAAACAACTAGCAGTCTACTTTATCCATGTCAGTCGTTTACTACAAACTGTTCACAGTCGAGTGGACAACCACAAAGAGTCCAACTGTTCAACACGACAATCTGATTATGACACTGGATAGAAATGGACACAGACTAGGCTCTTTCAAACCACACTTGGAGCAAAAACTAGGTTAGGCAGCTCGCCACGCTTGCAATAAAAACTGGGTTAACACAGGCCATGACGACCGAGGACTAGGAGAAAAACTGCTTGTGAAGGGAACCTTGGCATAGAAAGATAGCGGCAAAAAGTAATTAAAGCATTCTTTTTATTGTTTATAGGTTTTATCTACAGATGAATGTTTACTTTGTAGGTGTTTATTTAACTAATTGGTTGGAAGGCGATTGAGTGCGAAGATCCTCGGAGGGAAGTCAGAATCTTTTATTTTTGTCAACGGAAAATACACTATCAGCTATTTTTATCCATCTGCTGCTAAGTTTACCGGAATCCTATTACACTACTGATGTTTTTAACTTGATATCAAAGAGAATCGAGTACCTACTAGATGACCTTTCGCTCAGATCCTATCTGGAACAGGAAATTGGATGTCAACATTTCTCTCCATCCCGATAACACGAAGATAAAAAATAACCACAACGTTCAATAGCATGTAAAAATTGCCTATTTGTAAAGGTCTTATTTTTATTCCAACTTCAACCGAAATTATCTTTCTACCCTCAAGTATCGATTGAAATTAGTTTTCGAAAGTCAAAACTTCAGTCCAACATGGTGCGTTATTAGCCTCGTATCGATTCAAATTCGTCTGACTTGATACGCTCGTAAAATCAAAACAATGCGAGTCTGCGGCTTAGCCGTATCAATGGGTAACTGCTCCGAAATGCTTCGATTAAGCTGTAATCATCGACCCACGCTTCCATCGAGTCACGTGCGGACGTGCCATCGAACTATCAGCACTCGTGACGTAATCAACTTTTTGACATTAGAACAATGAACTGCAACAGTGTGGGATTCGGTATTGATATGACTTAAATTAGTTTCGTTGACAGGCGAGTGGGTTTGGTAGAAGGTCGTGCAGTAAAAACTAAGTTATGTACAATTAAAAGGCTTGATGAACTTCATAGAATCACAGCTGTACGTTTACAAACAACTCACCAAAAGCTTTTGATTACTCTTCTTGTTCTAGTGCGCCAACTACCAACGCAAAGAAAGGTTAATAAATTCGAGCAAAAATCTGGGCCCGTATTCCCGTAATTTAAAACGTTCAAAATCTAGTCGCAGTCTCATCTCAGCGACAAACAAATATCAAAAACTTGTCAAAATGTAGGGAAATTAGACGTATTTTTGACAGATTGAGACTGAGATCAGACAGTGAACGTTCTTAAAATTACGAGAATTACCCCTCTGCTTTCATTGAATCCAAGCATGAAAATATGGCCATCTCCGAAAAAGGTCGCAAGGCTTGTTAAAAAAAATATAATATCGCCGAATTATGTTCAAAACGGAGACCAATAAAAATGGAACAGACTTACTTTGGCGCGAGGCTGGAAACCTTCGAGGATTTAATGAAAAATATTATAAGGTCAATCACCTTTCAATTTCGACGCCTCTTATTAATCTCTAAGGCTCTCCCGCTAGAGTGTTATGTATTCAGGCTCTAATTGGTCCTTCAAGATATCTAATCTTCAAATTAAAATTGATACTCCAGACACGAATTCAGTTATAAACTTATTAAGTTCTCAAAATGGCAAAACTATGATAGAAAAAGTTAGGAGCTGAAAATTCTTAGAAAATATACTTTAATAACATAACCTTCAAGCGTATCTAATATCAACTGCCCCTGACAACAGCCTCAGATTGAGATTGATGCCGAAAAAACATTGCTATGGTTTCTAAAGGTATAACATTTTAATAGCAAATTGAGAACTTAAAAGAAAAAATCCTACAGCACACTGACGCAGTCTAATTTGCAGGATTTACTACCAGGATAGAATTGAGAAAACAACACAAGAGCCTGTAATAAAGATCTTGTATGCTGTACAAAACCTAATTGATTTAACTTTTTGTATAGGCATGTTAGATAAAAGCCGCTATATTACTGTATCAACCGGAATCTCACGTCCGGAGCTGAATTGTGTGGGGCTACGGAGCTCTCTAGTTGAAACACGTCTCGATTCCGGTTTAAAATTGACCTTACAATTTGATTTCAACCTTTATGTTCTGTCAACTTTCACAAAAACCATTGTCATCAGCCACTGCTGAGAGTCCCATCCTCTCCAATTATCCCCCTCGGTTTTACTTAAATATTATCATTTGCTTTTTTCGCATTCTCGATTCCCTTGATTACTTAATTTGAGTGTAGTCTCCATAAATCCATAATCGCAAAGGCCTAAATAGAGTACATAATATTGATGAGCGTAACATCGTGTAGACACTTGGGCCTCGAGAGCCCGCCATTGTTTAACGAGGTCGATATCGTTAACAGGAGAAATATTTACACAAACGCTCTAGTATCCACTGAGATATTCAACTTATCTCTCCTTTCTTGTGTGTACTCGACCTTTGTTGTGGTTTCTACACACACGAGAATTTATGTCCATACGCTATTTCTGGACAGGTTTTTTTTTTTGTTGCTTCGGACGCCTACGACCAATTTATCGAGACATTGTTTTGAATTAAAACAACTGCAATGGTAAAAAATTGAGATCAATAAATTGGGAGCGTAGATTTTGACGTAAGGTTTGCATAACACAGGTAGGCGAGGCAATTTTCGCACATTTTCATACTGATAAAGTAGACAAGCAACTAATTCGGCAGGATTCTTATCAATCAAGGTTAAAAACATAAACTACCAAGGTTATAAAGAAGATCTTAGATATATTTATGACATGCAGTCATCGTTCTCAAGTGTATAAAAGGTTTTACTTAATAAAGAGTCGCATCATTAATACAAATTGCTGTATGGATTGCTCTGTAAATTATCAGGAAGGCAATTTACGGAAGGGTCGGAAAATATTTTATCCTGTCTTATGTAGAATCACTAATAGGACATCCGTCTAAAACCGGGGATCCTATTAGAAAAGGGGAACAAAATAAATCCAACTTTAGTGACTTGGATATACTGAATAAATTAAAGATTTCGATGGATAACAAAACTGAAAAACACATTGAGGATATATATCGAGATGACAACACTGAAAGTACGTGCTCTGTCACACAAATAGGAAAAAAAAATAGGTTAAATCGGTTAAATATTAATAGAATAGACACATGCGTACGAATTTTCCCTTGGGCATTAAACAATGTTAACCTTCCACAAAACAAAACAAACAGCGACCGTACTGCATAAATAATGAAGTTTTACAACAAACATTTCTAATAATATCCACCCATAAAGAAATATGAAATGAACTGCAAATGTTAAACAAGCGAATGGATGAGGACGGAAATATTTTCATATTACGTTATGATGTTACGCATCTTACATTCTTTAATAGGTTCCTTTCAAGACGAGCGTTGAAGAAAATTGAGCACGACCTTTTAGGTTAGTAAGTGGTATGTGTCCTCATCTAAGAAGTTTCCACCCTATTTCTTCCCTTGAGTGGAAGTAAGTGTCGTAAAAAGACCACATGGTAAACAGATATTAAGTACAATGTCTATGCCACTAGATTTTCGTATCTGTTGAGTAGATATAACTACTACTACTACTATCAAATCCCTTGGGATTATTCAGTTGTACGCTGTAATGAAGATAGTGGTAACCAAACAACTTAATGTATTTAACTTTGCTCTCATACTAAGTGTCAGTACATTCAGAAATTACATCATGGGAGATAAAACGAATGTTAAAATGTAGACATAACATCTTACCCAAGCATTCAACACAATTCAAAGCTCAGTTCTAATTGACACAAAGAGTCTAGACGCTAGAATGGAAGAACGTCTTCATACGATGTTCAGTATCTGGGTCACGTGTCTTGAAAACGAGTCAGCTACTGCAACACATTAGAAGGAACGGGGTGGAGACACCCACTCCTCGTGAAAGGGTTTCATAAAATTGAAGCTACAGAAGAAAGTCAACAAGAACTCTCATGCGCGCTAAAAAACGATTGTTTTATCAATGAGCAGATAAATATCACACTCTGATGTCGTATCATACGGCGTAGTAGGTACAGATTGACATTATGAAGACATAATACGGCTAACTGCTGATACACGTCGCCGCGCATGTTCGCAAACACATTACCTCCCCGTTTGTTTACTGCACACAATGCGTTTTAACAGGCCCACTCACACGCATCAAATCTGCTACTTGCTCATATAATGTGTATAAAAGAATCAGGCCTTCTGTTGCTGCTTTATTTTGTGGCTATACGGTGGATACGAATTTACATATCTGCACCATGACAGATAATAATACCCACCACGTAATATTCGCGACGAAAAGTCTGGTGTAGACGTATAATATATGTGCGCCGGAATATAACGGTGAATATCTCATCATTTTTGCTCCGATTCCATGATTGAGGTCGAAGATAATATTGACTCTGGTTGATTGATGTTTACGTGGATTTCAATTAATTTTATTTTGTATATTTTTAGCATTATACGTTAGACGCCAAAATGTATTGTTTGTACTGTGAATAAAAAACTAGGAGTTTATCGCAGCGTTATGAAATGTAGAGAAGACAATAGAAAAACTTTTGAAACACCTGTGAAGTAAGTGCTCTCGAGAATTTCAGAGATTCAGCTTAAAAGTAAAATATAAAGACGTCTTGGCAAAACTCGTGTATGAAAACTTTGTTGTTGCTGTATTTAATAGTAGACTAATAAAAAAAAGCTTTTACCTACTGAAAAAAAAAAGTGATAACACAATCTACATCAAGTAAAACTGAGATATTATATGAGAACAAAATGTAACTTCAGCAAGGGACCCAAAAAGAATACTTAAAAGAATTTCAGTAATTAAAAACGGGCTCGTCTATTGTCTTAAAAACGTACACATAAACGAAACATTAAAGAAAGTAGGTGATCAATTACTTGAAAGCGTTTTCATTGCAAAGTTGTCCCTGAAACGGTGACGTAAAAGGATGTTTGCTTTAGCCACCGAGCTATTTTTACTTGGCCGTTGCACTAATTGAGCCAAGTCTCTGCTTTAGATCATTAAAAATGACAGATAAGCGTGTCGTATTCATTCGCAACTTGTTTTTATGTGCGAGGTCTTGATATAATTTCTGTTGGGGATAATAATTATGGACCTTGGGGTCCCTTTGGGGAAATATATGAAATTAATTCCAAGGTTAGAGAAAAGGAGATGATAGGTAATAAAATAATGTCAGAATGTTATGTTGTAATTGAATTCTCTCGTGGATATCGTTACTGAGCAAAAATAAGTCTGTCTCGAATAATGAAGACATACATCGCAAGGAGCATAGAACAAGTGAAGTTCGAGATCAAAGAGAATGTAAACGTTACCCCTAGTATAATAAATGCCATTTGTAGCTGCCTGCTTTGGTATCTCCGAACACATCACGTCAGCACGAGACGAATCAATACTGTCTACATTGCTTTGTTCTTTCAAGCTAAAGCCACTGAAGAAGCTACATAATGCTCTCGTTGACAGTAAATGCCTATAGCATCAAAACCTAGAATTATCAATAACTTCCTCAGCAACATCAACTTTCACTAGCCAAGATTGATATTCCGTCAGAAAAGTTCTCACTATATGTAATATATTCGTAGATATAATTAATTAATTACTAACACAGCCTTCCATTAAGACATAGAAAAATAAACGTTACTCATGTTTACCAGTCAGCAAACATTCGAAGGAAATAGCTTTTCTCTTCGTTCTAGAAACGGTGTTATGTGATAAATATAGACATTGTTATTATAGAAACGGCGGTTTCATATCCTTCTCTGTTTATGTTATATTGTATAACAATAACAAATGAACAATAGGTTCACTTTCTGAAGTTTGATTTTATGGCCTTTGATTTTCATACTACGCTGTCTTTACCACATCAGTGTAGTCACTCTTATATATTTTTTCTCTTGAATTTGCGTTGAGTCAAATGTCGATAGCGTTTTGTTGAGTCTAGAAGCAACAGTAAACAACTTCGGATCGACCGAACAAAGTGGGTTGTCAATCAAGCCTCATGTTGACTAGTCAAATCCAATAACATAGCATAAATTCTAGATTTAAAAGCAACCGTAACCTGATTTTGTGGTTCACTAAACATTAATATTTCTGCGAATCGTGCTGAATCCACAGTTTTGATCTAACATCTCAATAAATCTAAATGAGTATTGCACAACGTTTCAAACCAGAACGTGCACGTGCGAGAACTTCTTATAATCATATGATTCATCTCCTTCTGCCCGTAAATCATGCAACTTTAGGGTTGATTTTAAAATTTCGTTCCGAACAACAACTGAAGAAGAAATAGCTTATTCGTTACGTAGTTTCGTTGATTTTATAGGATTTTGATCGTCCATTTGTCACGTATCTATCAGCACATCTGCTTAAAATCCTGGCGTTGATGCCGATTCAACCAATGGTGAGGCGTTTTATGTTTATCATAGATCTTTTCTCTGCAATGAGCTGTAAACAGACGAATTGAGATCTATTAGACGGTATCTTTTAAAAAGTACTGTGATTGTACAAGGTGATTTCATCAATAGCTGTATATAGATTCCAGATGTGTATAATTTTAAAAGTCAGAACTAATTTAAGATCTTTGTGCCTGCCACAGTTTCTTCAGCAGTTTCAAACACAAATGATCAAATTCTGTTTGAACCTACAACAATACATATGATATCTGAACCTTGAAGGCTATTTACTTAATCATTAAATATTATTACATCATCATGTTTTCCTTTAAACGGTTCACTTATCTTTTTAAAGAATTCTATAGTGCTGTGCACTTAGCCTTGACATTAGTGTTTTCGCATGCTCTACATAATTTGTTTTGTTAGCGTTGCATGAGCCTTGTTCTTTACTAAACAAATGTGTGCTTTGTAAAAAGGTCGTCCTCATTAATTTGGTAGCTATATCGGCTGGGCCCTGATTCACGATGACTCAATGATTCCTTACTTCGAAACCACGTCACACCAACTTCGCGTTCAATTCACGCGTTTTCGTTCATTGTGTCATAGATAATCGAGATCCTGATTAACTATGACTACTGCCCTAATCGGAATTGATATTACATTGTAAAGTTATAAACTTTTCAATACTTAGTACGTAAATCAATTTTAGTGCTCATAAAAACTTGGCACGAAATCTTATTGCCTTTTGATAATACACGTTTGGGTGCCGTAAACCAAGTTTCTTTTCGTTTCTAGTTAGTTGCTTAATGGCCAACACATGTTCCTGGCCTTTTTCGGTCTGTCCCAATGGTGTTTACTTTAACCTTATCTAAAGTAGCGGGGTCACTTTCAGCATCCGATATTGGATTTAAAGGAAATATTACAGTTCATAGAATATCCTGGTAAATATTTCTGATAATCACAGCTCATACCACGGATATCGAGGGATATGGCATGGAGGCGTGGTTCGTGTCGCCTACATACTATCATCCTAAATATATTGGTATGAGACTATTGCCTAGTAACGGATCCATGTCAAACTACGCAGTAGTGATGCGTAGCGCTGAGATATGGATATCGATAATTGTTAGTTTTTCTAAATACGAAATTATTATTCATTTTCACCAGTTTGAATAAGACCCGATGAATAATCATATTATCCAATTGACAAAATGTTTGATGGAAAAATATATTGATATTCGCCTACCTTTTTTTGGTTAAGAATATGGCACAAACCGGCTCCGTAATTTACTAAACGATTTACTACGAAATTTGAAACTGAAATGTCAGGTCCTATTCTACAAAGGAATTTCTAGGAATATTATCAATATTGTATAATCAATATAATCATCGTCGTATCTATTCCAGTTATCCTTGAGCTTAACATTTGATATTGTTGTATAAATTAATTTAGCCTTGTGTACTCAATTTACCCATAATAAATATTGTTTTTGTTATGAACTGGAAAGTCTATTAAACTTGACAAACGTCATCTCCACAATAGCTGTGTTGACTTCCCGCACTGATATTGATAATTTCCTCACCCTTTCCTGCCGGGGTTGGTGGGTAAACATCCATTTCCTGGAGTTCCCCATGAATGTCAGGGTCACTCGACACACCGTTGGCCTTGGGCCACATTTGAACATTGGGTATTTGTGGTTTCATTACTTATATCCCGAAAAACTTCGGCCAGTTTTGTCAGTTAGTACGAATACGTCGCAGAGCGGTGTGCCTTGTGTAATGCTCTGCCTTGACTTTTTGTTTTTCTACGGAAACTAGTACGTTTAGTTGCTTGTATGCTGCAGGTCAAGCTGGAATTTTATTTCGAATCACCTGGATGCCTAGAATTGATTCCGATGGCTACAAAGTTTAAAAGTATGTATTGATGATTGAAGTGTTAAACGTTGTTGTCCGATTTCTTTCTTCAATTATCATTTGATCTGTTGATACCTTCATTGGATTATAAGTTGCTTACTTACAGTAAGCCATCGAGACTCGTGACCACTTTAGGATTTCTGCCTTATTCTACTCTAGGCGCACGTACTACTACGACACAGTGCATGATAAAAAAACAACAAAAAATATTTAGAGCTCTTATCAAACAAAACACGAGGCTCGTAACACAACAACAATCGCTTGTTACGCAGCTATCTTTCGAGTGCCATTGTCTAAAGTACCGACGGGATGGGGAGGGGATGCGGGATACCTCAAACCATGTGGCACTGAGTCCCACTTCCTCCCTACATGTGGTTACTGAGCCGGAAAGAAACAAATGACAGTGTCTTACAAGCAAAGTACGTTTGGATTATACAGTCAACCGCGCGTGTATGGTACAATTTGACATTAAAAGCTTCCTTTATTTCGTAGCAATAATACTTAGCTGTTTTCGTAATTCAAAAGCGTTACTACTGAGCAAGTGTGGAAGACCGTACATTGTGTTTGATTACGTCATCGGTTGTCTAGTGTCAATTGATTGATTGATCTTTCTTCGGCTTCTTGTTTTGCTGTGGGTAGACAATGTCTGTACCTAATATGTTTAATTGTTATACGGGCACTGCTCTAGGCTACTTATGCTTGAACTTGATACATTCTTCGAAAACGTCTATAATATTATCGATGAGTTTCATGATATCTTTTTCGTAATTCGTCGTTCGAAACAAAATATTCTAAAAGACATCTTATCTGTCTGTCTGATGTTTTGGAAACCGTTCCAAGTTCCACCTGACAAAATCAAAGCTATTTTAAGTCTCCAGTCCTAATGCGTGACAGTGCAGTATGTAGATGGTATATCTTGAAGCTCTTACGTCATTCGGTTGCGAAGTTCTGTTGATATTAATTGATTGACAGCCAATGATCTACATTATGTTCTCCAGTTCATCGACTCGACGTTAGCAGGAATAGAAGATTAATAGTTCAAATAGGACGTTATGTCGTGAGTTATAAAGTCGAAAGTGCATCGTCTGCAACATAATAGTAGATTTTTAGAAGTTCATCTCAATATCTTTCCAATATTGTTACTAAAGTGGTCCCGATACACAATTATGCATCTTTCTTCCGCTGTAGTGGAAATATTTAGGAACGATCAATATTTTTACATTTAAACCATAAACAGAGGAAAATTTTAACCAAAACAAAAACACTGCCCGTTACATAAATAAAACGCGTCCCGTATGACGTATGGCTCCCGTTTGAAGTACTGGACCCGTCCCGCCACACCACTTTCTTGTTACTGCCTCTGACGTCACCGTCCACAGGGCTTACGAGTCGAGAATGTCAAAATTTGAAGCGATGAATGATGCATGGCCCCTGTGGCTTGCTCGAGTTCGCAATTACTGATCATGGAAACATTTCAGTGAAATTTTGCATCTTTATTAAGGCTAAAAACACCATAAACTAATATTATTAAAAACTCGTACTGGAATCAAACCGAAATATGTACACAATTATTATGTACTAAAAAATTGCGTGCACTGACTGAGCAGGTCCACTCAAATCTGTATGATTCTTTCATCAAAACATCATTTGAGACAGTAATCTACATGATCTGACCAAGATTATGTCTGGACTTAAAAGAAACTGTGACGTCCAAGTTTATTCTCAGAGTCGTCAAATAGGAAACATCGATTTCATTTAGTTTTAAAACATATTTGGTTTTTGACGTATAAAAGTGTTTGTACACTTGCAGAAAACAAATTATTTACCATGGAAACTATACCTAAGCAAAAATAGGATCAGAATTTACCAACAAATAAAGTCACTTAAATATAAACCACGAATCATCATCACATCATATTCTATAAATATACTCCGAACTCAAAGGACCAAATTAGGCTTAACATTAAACTTACTTAATTAGGTCGTGAGCCATAGCAAACATCCTCGAAATACAGAAATTTGTAAACCCTTAGAGCTCCCGCAGACATACAATTGTAAGTTGGCCGAGTAAATCGCAGAGTATACTAATAGGTGTAATTACTTGTGCTAGCCCGCACATCTTCTCCAACTAATTAATTGGACGCTGATGGTATCAGAATCGAGATTCACTTCCGATTACGCTTCCGATACGGCTTGTAACCAATAAAATAAAGATGGTCAACTAAATTATAAAAGTACGCAATTTAGTCGTTCGATAGTCGGCCAACTTACAATTGTATGTCTGCGGGCTCTCTTACTATGCCACGCCACTCTGGCTTATTTTCACGGAATAATCTGAATATGAAAGCAGAGGTTGCAAACTTCACGGAATAATCTGAATATGAAAGCAGAGGTTGCAAACGTGTGACGGTGACTTTGGGCGTTTTGTTCTGTGCGTCCGTACGGATTCATCAAGAGAGCTTGTTTGGAATGTGGCGGCTATAATTAGCTTACATTGTATGTTCTGCAAGTCGTCGTAAGTGTAAGTGGAAATCAATCGTAAATGTATGTACGTAATGTTTAGTTACTACCCTCGATTAGCTACTGATCAAGCAGAGGGGTAGTTCTGAAGTTATTGGGAAAACTGACAATTACAACTGCAATAGTAGTCGTGAATAAAAGTTAGATATCCTTAAATGTCTGCTTTAAAATCACCGGTTTTCTTAGGCAACCATCAAATAGAGAACAGCGCGGTATTAGACATGTAGTAGATCAAATGCCAAATAACGGCCGAAATATTAAACCAGTCGCTCCATTACAAATAAAAAAGCCAAACCAATGACACATTCGACGTATCGTAAAACTACGCTAGAAGCGCGCACGAAGATCGATCGTACTCGCGTGCACATACACGTGGTCGATCAGACATTCGAACGCGCGCCTACGCATTAGCATACACTCCCTTCTCAATTGAAACGCATCAACTGACGCTCAGTTTAAATTACTATTGATAAAGGACAGGATGTTTGCTTTGCAGAAGGACTT
Source organism: Apamea sordens (assembly GCA_945859715.1). Lineage (NCBI taxonomy): Eukaryota > Metazoa > Arthropoda > Insecta > Lepidoptera > Noctuidae > Apamea > Apamea sordens. The sequence goes on along the minus strand of OX244005.1, from coordinate 15,963,470 downwards.
AAAATAATATTGAAATGGCTAGATCAGCCTTGATGAAAGCATTATTTGGGTAGCAATTGAAAGTTCACAAAATTAACTCAAGAAGATAAACTACTGGGTACTTCATCATCTGCCTAGCCTTTTCCCAACTATGTTGGGGTCGGCTTCCAGTCTAACCAACTAAACTAGTGTACTAACAGCTAATTCATGAGTAGGGAAAGGACTGGTTAAAATCGATTTTATGACCTTCAATGAAGATGAACAAATTCTAAACCGAAATACAGAACACTAACTTTACAGAATATAAATTCCTAAGACAACCTTGTCGTTGCTAATTGTTTCTAAAGAGTTATTAATACGTCGCTCAGTTTAAAAATGATCCCATTTAGTTGTACGACGTAAATATAGCAATTAGTTACTGCTACTGATCTATGAAGATACGAGTACTTCACGTGTTTCGTTCGCACGTGATATGCAAACAGATGATTCATTTGCGACATAATAACAATTTAGAGGTCAGACTGCGTTGTCTTTAATCTCCTTTGACTATCCAAACGGTGACTCCACATGAGCTTAAGATACTTGTTAATGTTCTACTTAAGTGCTGTCAACAGTTATAGAGCCCTTAAAAGCATGCGCAGGTTGAGTGGCTTCCACTTGAATTAACAAAATGGCGGCGACAGCACATTTAGTGTAAAAGCATAGTGAAAAGGTTTTAGTCCTGCAGATGAGTACCTCATAAAAATAAATGCTAACTAGGCAATCCAGATTTTGTGACATGCCCAATGCAATATTACTGAGTTTATAAGTTTTGATCAAAGAAGCGATGGATGGACTGTGTGAAAGATGATACGGGTAGAAAGGGGTCACCCCCTTAGTACCTTAAACTACCGAGATAGGATACCCATCAAGTTTAGATAGATTAATTCATATCCACAACTCAAAAGTAGTAATTAATATTGCTCTAAAACTTTACAAAACTGTCCAACTATAATTTGCAGCCAGTTTTCGGCAACAACAAGGATATTGACTTGACTCAATTTCGAGAAATATTAATCCAGTCAGACCCGTTGTTTATAATTTGTTTATTTTTTTGAATATATAAAATAACTTTTGACACACGTAAACACATTTTTATCAAATTAATTTCGCGTGGGTTGCGATGGAGGAGATTTGGCACGTATCCAGATAAATGCGATAGCGTATTTGAAACTTGTACAGGCGGTTTTTTGCGTTACGTAGTTTTACGCCAAATCCTTTCAAAAACAGACAACACGCATGCTTCGTCGAGAAATTTCTAAAGCATATACCTACTTGAAGGATTCGCCAGCACCTTTCTCCCCAGCAGTTTCCGCCAGAATTATTTTTCTAAAAGCACGTCATGTATTTCGTAGTTTTTATAAACCTGTCCATATTTCGCGCAATATTCTAACGTCAATGTCACGCAATTATAGGAGACGCTTTTGATCTTTTGCGTCGGTGTAACGTGTGTACGACACACGTACGAGTATCCACATGCTAATTAGCTTTTGCCACGATTTCATACTCTGACATTGTCATTTTCAGTAAAATTGATGTCTGAAGCCTCAGACTTTGCACAACTTTGTTAAGCCTCTTGATCGTATCGATAACGTTTTCAACAATGCTTCAATCCCCTTTTCACTCAAAACATCTTTCTTATCTCCTCCCGAAAACCTTGTTCGAAGAATTACGCATTATAAGCATCTTCAAGTAAATTTTCAAGGCCATTAATTTTGTGAGATGAATTATTTCGACCGTATTATTCACGAAAACACTGCATTATATAGATGTCTGTTCTTTTCTATCCCAGATGAAACCTATAAGCCGATTACGTATCCCAAAACTATAGTTTAGGGTACCCTAAAGTGATATTGTCTATAAACGAAGCATTTATATTTCAGGCCTCAAAACGTAGGCGTATCTCCCTAGCTATATCGTCAGTAATTTATTTAAACTACGACCTCACTTGCAAAATGGTTTCTATATTCAGAGCGAAGCTTCTTGTTACGGCTCCCAGGTCTGAACTTAATGAATTTAGCACTTCTGAAGGAATATACCTAAGTCCTCCGTAAGTTTCATGAGTATCGTTCATGTTTATGATTATGTAGGTACGCTTTAGCATGTTTCTTGATTGCCTGACTACCTTGTTTCAAACACGACTTACGCCTCTGATTGTGAGTAGTTCCCGGAAATCTTGAAACTAAACATACCATCACGCCTGTAATCCCCGAAGAGTTAGGCAGAAGTGTATTTATAGTACCTACACCCATATTTCACCAGTTATGTTTAAGGGCCTTATCATACTAACGGATTGCGAGCGTCCTCAAAGCGGAGCGGGCGCGCAACAAGATCGCCGCGAATAGCAGCGTGGACGCCATTTTGTACTGTCTCGTACAAACGCCAGCCCGTCCGCCCGCCTCACTTCTGACTTCAGTCCGTAACGAGACACGAATGTGAAAGGACGTATGTATCATCATGGCATCATTGGGAGATTCGGATATTGATTGTTTTGGATTATTTTTTATTCGTTTGCAAAACAATACAAACTTGTCGCTCTCTTCCATTCGATTAATTGATAATGGATCTTCCCAAATTCGTCGATGCATTCGTTTTCGGCTCCGACGTCTTCGAAGTAACAAAGCCAACAGCAGGGTCTCCTCGTCGAAATCCATTTTGTTACTGAGTGTATTGACGTCGTTAACTTGTTACAAACACGCGACGAAAACGTTGCGTATTTGCCACGCGTCCGCGATGTCTTCGCTGTGCAGTCGCGGCGTCTTCGCGACGCATTCGCTACGCGCCTGCTCCGCCCCGCAGCCGCTCGCAAATCGCTAGTGTGATAAGGCCCTAATGCCATGTAATAGGGGGTGAAACTATTGCCATCAACTGGCCACTAATCCAGACTCCAGGCTGCTACTGAGAAATTCCTGATGGAAAAACTCAATAACATATTGCGCGATCTTGGAATCGAACCAAGGACCTCAGTTCAGCAGCACCGTCTGCTACCACTAGACTAAATCTTGAAACTAGCACCGTATCAAACCGTATTTTAAAAAATCATGGTCATAAATTTGTCCTCTGGCGTCTTGTTTCCGAAACGTATGCTATTTTTGATGCCAAAATATCGAAGTTAGCAAGTATTCCTCCAGTGATTCATGTGTGCATTATGCCTTAAAGGCCGTAGCATTGAAAGCTGGGGGAGGTGATAAATGGCTTACCGTCTGATATAGTCTTCCCCCTACGGCGTTAAAGTAGCAGGTTGTACATTACTTGCTTAACGGCTAGATATATCTTATAGCTGTGCCAAAATGTTTCAACATTTTTACTCCAGCACTTGTGTTGCTTTAAAAACTAGGAATACCTTTGTAGATTATCGTTTCCTGTTCGATCGAGAGCTCTTGGAATGTTTATTTACGAAAGCGTAGTACCTTATCAGCCACCATCTGCTCAAATTTCCCGAGAAGAGCCTCTCCAAGCTTCGGTCTCGAATAATTCGATACAAACAGTTACTAGGGGCACGCGAACACAAATTTTACATCGATTTTCAATTTTGTACCCAAATTGGAAGCTTATTTTCATTTATTACGTTCTCTGCAATGTCAAATCAGAGGATGAAGCAATTTCTCCATTACGAATTAAATTTTGTTCTTATAATCCTACTTATCGTCTGTTTTGTAAAACTCGGCGATCGAAAAGGGTATACGAGTATGTATTGTTATAATAACTTTGAAAGGTATCAAAAGAGGTTGCACGCTTACTCAAGCGAAAACCGTCCTTTGTAAATCTCAAAAGGACAATAACGGTGCTCTATTCTCAAACTAATTGGGTATATCTAAAATCTTGTCTATCTAAACTTAAATAACTACAGTGACCTGAGACTGTTTCGATTCTGCAACGTCCTTCAGTTGGTCTTGACTTTAAATTGCGCAGATAAAGTCTAGGACCAAAAAAAGACTAGCAAAAAAGATTAAAAACAAATTCTCTGATCAGAAAGTCTGAGAAAAGGTTTAAATGAAAGGTTGTTATGTATGCAGACAGCAGGCGAGCACTTTAGCGGTATCTAGGGATCGTGCTAGATTGTAAGATCTTTCGAGAAGCTTTGCATAATGCAATTGATTAAACATCGTTGCATGATCATGTTGATGTTTGGCGCCGGACGGCTGAGGCAGATAACCCATGTTCTGTTTACTACTCGTCACTTCGTCAGATAAGTTTGCGGTACTATCAAAATCTCCTCTCTTACATCCATTTAAGTACTCATGCACACGAGCGACACGCGTCAACTTCAGAGGCGACTGCAGCCGTCGACACTCGCCTGGCGTTGCCTCTGTCGTTGATGCTTATCGCTTGTGTATTTGCACACTAAAAGGTTTCTAGGGTCCACCTTGGACTGCAAACTAATTTACCTTAAATCTTTAATAAGAGATCAGTCTTAGCTCAGAACTTTAAAGTATATGTTATTACGGTTCAAACATAAGTTTAAGATCAAACAGTCTATCAAGTCGTATGTCAGTACCTCCCAGTTGGTAACTGTATCCCTCGAGATATTATTTATTTACTTGGTGCCTTCGAAGACGGTGTCAACGCCCTCTGTTCGTATCTCATGAATCATAATATTAGCACAATCGATCCTTGCGACGCGACTGTTGCTTGGAAACTGTGCAAAAATATTATGTTCTCTTTAAAAAAAACTTTTTATATCTTGCTGGCTGAGAAGAAACTGAACATTATCAACATGGGAGGACCATGTTGGGCGGTTGAGACTGCGGACCTTTCTTGCGCTATACCGACACTCATCACCTAATTAGATCAAGGATTCTTTCTGCCCCTTTAATGGAAAGATGTTGCAATTTCTCAGTAGCAGCACGGAAATTAAATTTCTGCCTGTTTGATGTCATAGGGTCGCATGGAACATGAAATACAACTAGCGTAACGTAAACCTGTGCCTAACCCGTCGGGGGAAAAGGCCGTGATTTTATCTTTTGTTGCCTATAACTAAATACTAAACCTTCCTTTCTCTTGTTCCAGTTGACGAGAAGATATTCTGCTGCCACGGCGGCTTATCTCCAGACCTGCAGGCGATGGAACAGATCCGGCGGATCATGCGGCCGACCGACGTGCCCGACCAGGGCCTGCTCTGCGACCTGCTGTGGTCTGACCCAGACAAGGACACCGCCGGATGGGGCGAGAACGACCGCGGTGTCAGCTTTACATTCGGAACTGAGGTGAGGAAACTTCTTTCAAAAGATAGAAATTCATAATCTCTGATAATTACATTCCATAGCCGCTTAATCAGCTACTTTTTTTTTTTTGAGGATGGGAAATCATCAAATGACTCCTCCCGCTCTGGGTGGAGCAGGAGGGAGTGTCAGACTCTTACTGACTAAAACCCACCCGTGTTCCTTCCTTAGCCCTTTATGTTCCAGGGCAGCGGTAAACCCTTTCGGATGTTCCCGCTACCCTTAATCAGCTACTTTAGGGCTAATATTTCCATCGCCAGATAACTGTTACTCGAGGAACAAAATTGACGTTTGACAGTTTTTGTATAAAATAACTGTCAAAATTTCAAAATTGAAAAATCAGCCCTTAGTTAAATGTATCGTAAGTTGATATTTGAGTGACCATTTGTAACAAAAAGGTCCTAATAGGATTTTGGTTGCAATGGAATTTGAACTTTATTAAGTATGATATTCAGTTTGTTGTACCATAACTTGAAAATTATCTCAAATTCTTCATTCAAATATAGGTACGATTTTGTTACGGATCTTTATCGTTAGCTACAAAGCAAATTGCTACTCCTGCTGTATGTTTTCTGTGTAGCTACGGTCCCAGGAGTATAAAGAACGCGGGAAACATCATGACTCTAATATTTGCTGTTATGGACTTATCTATGTAGAGTGGCAAGAGTAGTCTAAGAGAGCAATTCCTAGATAAATACAGGGTGTTATTGACAGCCCTCCACAAAAACACAGGATTGATTCAGCTCCATATTCTGAATCATATCCCACTGGAAATTTTCTCAGGAAAAAAAAAGTTATGCCGTTTTTTCTGCTGATATTCCTTTATTTCAATGTAACATTACGTTCTCTGTATGCAACACTCCATTTATGTAAATAAAACAGCTGAAAACAGCCTCGCTCAAGCTCGCTGCGCTGCCGTCCGCTACGTGCGTTTTGCCACGGTAACGATACGTTGCGTGTGAGGTAATAAAACAAATCTGGTTTTTTGGATTCCCTTAATGTTCCTGAAAGAATTACATGTACCGGTCATCTTAATATGATGTACTGACGCCACCCTATCAGTTTGCGGAGGGCTGTCAATAACACCCTGTATAATTATGTATATCACGAGGACATGTTTAAAATAATGACCTCTTCTTTGACCTGGCTAAAGGTATACCACAAATTTATTGCGGTAGGCTTTAACTTAGGAAACAAAATCTCTAAATTGTTCTCGAGCACGACAGGCAAATATTTCAGCGTTGAAGCTTATTCCGTGCCTCACATAGTCTTCCACGTGCCAAATGAAAGCTTTGCATTATATTGCTGCGGTGCGAGATGCTGCAGTAGGTATTCTGTTGGCCAAATTAGAATAGGTTGTACCGACTCACTAATCTCAGTGTTCATGTTTGGCAAGGAAGTAAGGTTTTATAGTTGCATTTAAGTTGGAAAAGGAAATAATGTAGTTATATTTTATAACCCCCCAACCCCAGCCAGCCTCTGCATAATCCTTTGGGGAAACGGACTTGATATTATTACTTCTTGTGTGTGTGTGTGCTTTAGTAAGCATAATCAGTCTAATAATGTTCCCAATGCTGGGACACAGGCCTCCTCTTTGTGAGAAGTGGGCCGTAATCTACCACGCGTACCCAGTGCGGGTTGGTGGTGAGGACACGCCGGTTTTCTCACGATGTTTTCCTTTCCTGTTTTGAGAGCAGTGGTGATGAAATTATTTACACAAAGTAAAACGCCGGTCTGGGTTCGAACCTATGACCTACAACTCGTCAAAGTCAGGGCCGTTGTAATCACTGCGCCACCACTGTTCTGCCTTAGCTCGTAAGGTCACGCTGTAAATGGTGCAGATTTTAACGGTGGGGTTTAGAATAGAATAGACTATATTTTTATTGTAAAACATGAGTATACATCATAACATGTGCAAGGTCTTATAAAATGGTTAGATCTGCATGTTTTGCCATTTATGGCGTACAAAAACAACATATTTGGTTTAAAATAATCACAAAAGATTTGAGTAAAAACAACAATAAAAAAAAAAGAATCGTAATAAGAAGAAAATGTACAGGTTCGGTTCTAAAGATTTGAGATTCAAATTGTAAAAATGTCGTAACTGCAGAAAAATACAAACTTATACTCTTTGTTTTGCCGTTATTCATATCGGTGCAGATTATTTTGAGCGCCGACTGCACTAAATATATTGCTGTTTACATTAGCATGCTTACATGAGCCACAAGTGAGGAAGACATTAAAAGCTGTCAAAGTAATTTACATGTTCAACTTAAATATAATTTATGCGGTTAAGATCTGCAACATTTACAGCGTATATTAAGTGTCGTCCACATCTGTTTTTAGTTTTAGCTCCTCCCAATTTTACAGCATTGTCTTCCGTATTTGTATACTTAATAAGTAGTTTATCAGCCATCTTGTTACCATAACACAAGCATTAGGTTGCTTAGCTTGGGACTAGATGGCGCTGTGTGAAATGTCCAGGGATATTATTATTATTATCTCCTTTATTTCATTTAAATACTTACAAAATACATTTTTAAATATTTTTATAAACAAAAGGATAAAAAAACATTTAAAAATATAAAAAGTAGTAGCCCACCGGTATCGGGAACAGGGTCCAAGCTACCGGCGGTCAGGGCTCCAGAGAGAGGAACCTCCTGACAATGCGAGCCGTGTCCAGAAGTACCGCTTTCTGAATCAAGCCCTTGATCCAGCTGCCCAACGAGAGCCTCCTCAGGTGTTGGTCGAGGCTCTTGGCTATTAAGCCATTGGCTGTCACGACTATCGGCACAATGATTATTATTATTATTATTACTTGTTTTATGATGTGCAAGTCAAAGATAAAGAATACTAAATGCAATGCCGGAAGACGTGGGGAGGCCTAAAATCAACAGTGGACGCCTTTCGGCTGAAATGATGATGATGTATGCATCTACAGCCATTGCCAATAATATTTTGATTGTCATAGATACTGGCAATCTGGGTTATGGAGACCAGACAGGCAGTCGCTCTATGTAAAATACTGGTACTCAGCTGCATCCGGTCAGACTGGAACCGCCCCAACATAGTTGGGAAATGGCTAGGCAGACGATGAGATATTGTTTGGTTTCAATGATCCGAGTTCTTTGGTTTCAGACCGCCCATTGTGTCGCCCTTTATAAAAGTTCTATATTTATGTTAGTAATTTATAAGGTTTACATAATAAATGAGTATTCTATTCTATCATCCACCATATAATAAAAATAAATAAATAAACCCTATCTTAGACAAACAAGCTCAAAATGTGATCTCGTGGTACATTGTTATTGCGCGTGCACTGCTTCGTACAACGCGTCCGCATAATTGACCTCTACGCACTATCACAGTCTGTCACTGATTACCCTGTTTGTGCTAGATTGTGCAGCACTAGTCTATGCTGTACCAATACCTGGGGTAGGCAGGTACTTTAGGATTCTGAACCCGATAAAAGAAACAGTATATTGTTAAATGTCGTGATGGCACTCACGTAGATTAGGAAATTCGCGTCTGCAGATTTGTAGATAGCGTTTAATGGTGCGAGTTATGACTACGGTATCATCAACGCAATGGTTATAGCTGTAGACTTCTGAACAGACGCTTCTAAGAACATGCTTCCGTACTGCGAAAACCCCCAATAACTATCGAATGATTATACAGTTATTGTGAGGTATATTACTGCTAATGTATACACAAATTAGGGACATATCATTGAACGAAAAAAGACATTGAACAGAAACTGCATAAAAACTAGAAGTAAAATTAATATAAAGTAGACAAAAACCTTGTACTTAACAAATAAAAGTTAAAAGTTTTTCAATTGCTTTAGGTCAGGGCAGGGGGGTACATTTGAATGGTCACACCATAATCATAATAATAAATCACAAGACTCGTTTTCTCAACACTTTGTTTCAATTTGCAGGTGGTAGGCAAGTTCCTGTCGAAGCACGAGTTCGACCTGATCTGCCGCGCCCACCAGGTCGTGGAGGATGGCTACGAGTTCTTTGCCAAGCGGCAGCTCGTCACGCTCTTCTCCGCGCCCAACTACTGCGGCGAGTTTGATAACGCAGGTCAGTACGTAAAATGAACAAATTATTGGAAGATACCGACGGCACACCTGAAGGCCAATTCTCGTAATTTAAAACGTTCAAAATCTAGTCGCAGTCTCATCTCAGCGACAAACAAATGTCAAAAACTTGTCAAAATGTAGAAAGAAAGAAAAAGTATTTATTGCGACTCGTACAGGATCATAACTAAACTAAACACAGTTAAAAATAAAACAAATTGTATATATAAGTAAAAAAAGGAAAAAAAACAAAGTCGGGAAATTAGAAATATTTTTTGACAGATTGAGACTGAGATCAGACTGTGAACGATTTTAAAATTACGAGAATTGCCCCTCAGATGGCGCGGTCAGGCATAGGCAGCGGCCTATGTACATCTGCATTGCCATAGGCTTCCCAGATGCGTTGCCATCTGAGATCCAAAGCTGAAATGTCTCCAGTACTATCGCCAAAATCTATATCTGACCACCGTAAGGACTATTCCTGCTTGCAGCGCATATTATTAGTCGATCTAAAAAGGATCCTCTTTTGTTTTACTTCAGCTGTGGTCAGTGCACGGGGTTTGGTTTTCAAAATGGTCTGATATAGGTTTTGGCGATAGAACCTGTTATTACACTGTCACCCATAAACACAGCAGTGCTGATTGGTAACTTGTCTCCCGAAGTCTTCTTATAAAACATGTAGGTACTGAAAGCAGCCACCGCGTGTTTCTGTCTAGCTGTCCGATATAATCTTGGGCCTTAGTTATCTAGTCGGAGGCTGACCATGATGCAATTCCTCAAGAGAAAAACAAACTACTCACAAACGTAAAACTAATAAAAATACTTTAATAACTTCAAATACCTATCTAATCTTGATTTGTCCAATTCCAGGAGCCCTCATGTCAGTGGACGAGACACTTATGTGCTCGTTCCAGATCCTAAAGCCTGCCGACAAGCGCAAGCTCTATTCCGGCCTCAACATGGGCCGACCCAACACGCCGCCACGCGCGCAGCCCAAGAACAAAAAGAAGTGAGTCCACACACACATACACAACTGTTGCACTAACATTGTACACGTACACGGAGTAGTAAGAATGCTGTGCTCATGGACCAATCAGAAGTCAGCGTTATGACGCGACACCTCCGATCCTCCAATGGGCATAGATAGTATTTTATATATTAGCTGTCGGCGTACACCTTATGAGATAGCAATAGTCTTTGACACTTGCAAAGACTAAATCTAACTACTAAGTTAATCTATTTATTTTAGTTGGGTAATACATACAGAATAAATCGTACCGTGACAGCCGTTTTGTTGGGCCCCAGTTGTTGGGGTCAGACAAAAAGTTCTCGTTCTCGTAGAAATCTATCTCGTTTAAAAATTCAAATGCTAATGGCTCAACATGGTACATAATCATACATTTCTAGATTCTTACTACTGGCTCTAATAAGTGTATACTTGTCTCATTATTGTTATTATTTAGTGACTTTTCTATTACTTTGTACTGTCTACGCCAATAGGTGTTTCCCGTTTGATCACGACATACTTACTACTCAGTGTAGATATAATACGATGGAAATTATAGGGAAAAGATGGGTGTGAGTTTGGTAATAGTGCATGATAATGGATACGTAATATCGGGAGGGGTCGTAACTCGCGAACGGCTTTAAGAGTGACCAGTAATGTTACTAATCTCCGTAATTGAATTTCGTTCTGTGGGTTTTTTATGTCGAAACCACATTATTTTTGTCGTGTCGATAGACACTTGATGCAGTTCAACGTTATATTTGATTGCATGAATAGTTAGTTGTTTGCCAACTGGGACGACCCCTTTTATCTAGAGGTGATGAGTCAAATACTACTCGTCAAATAAAAATAGTGATGAGCACAAAGTAATTTTAAATAACGTGCTTCACTTTTAATATCAATTTTTCGTACACCACATTACTTCAGTATTGCCAAATTGACTGGTTTACCGCTCAGTGTTGCCAGAGAATAAAATCATTTGCCAAAATCAGAAGGATAAAATGAGTTCTTATCATTGCTATATTGCCAGACTATGCCAAATTTAGTTATATTGAGTATGAATTGAATTGGTTATAATAATGTGAAATTGTATGCGAATTATAGTTATTTAAGTCATGTAATGCTAACAGCTGGGGCTTTAACAATGTAAGTGTACTATTTAAGTGACATGTAAAAAATAAAGCATTCCCCATTTAATTCGGTAGTTTGAATTTCGTAAATAATACCTTAGGATTTGACACACCCTAGACACAATCGTAGTTTTAAATTCATGGGCTTTTTAAAGAGCGGATTTTGTCATATGGCAATACAGTCTCAGAACTCACACATACTCAAATCCACATACATAGACATACAGTATACACACATCTATAGCAGGAAGAAGGGACTAAAACCGACGGTGGCGGAAACAAGTTTCTTAGTGAACTAGGATCTTTAAAGTATGAGGAAATGGGGATATAATTGTTCCTAACCATGAGTTGAGACTTTTTTCCACAACATCATGGTGAATTGAAAAAGTACAAAGTATATTTGCTTACAAAATAGATTATAGTACAGTAATCTGTAGATAGTTACGTCAGTTGGCAGTCACGTTTTCTCGTGGCCATCTCTCAAACTGATACATTAACCCGTTATTAAAATTAAAACTGGCCATTTAATAGGCGAAAGCGTTCTTTTATATTCCACTAGCTTGTCCGCGACATCCGCCCGCTTGGATGTCAACTGTACTATAAAACATATCCTACAACAGTAGTGTAGAAATTTCTATCAGTGAATAAATTTCTGTAATCGATTCAGCACTTTCAGAGATTACAAACTGTACAGATGCCAGCACATCAAGCTACCCGAAACTGTCAAATTTTCCCAATCAACCTTGAACCTTAACGCTTTAGCGATAAAGTTGAAAATCTACTAAAGACGTTTGACAGATTGTAGTAGCTTGATGTGCTGGCGTCTGTACAAACAAACAATTTTACCTCTTTATAATATTAGTTCAGATTGCGCCATTTGTGCAGGTGCGGTCTACCCACCTATTAATAAATGTGTTACTAAAAATAATAAAATTGTGTATTTTATAATCGCAGAGACATTATATGAAGCCGCTACACAAAAGGTACCAAACGATGTGTGACGTTTGAAATGCATCTTGCCATAAATTAACAAACAACATTTTTTTTGCACTGGTAACTTTCACTCGGGTTGCATACTCGCACAAAACTAATAATCTAAGAAAAACGCCTAACTTGGAATTATGATTTTATGATACATTAAGTTTTGACATACATGAAAGTCCATCTGCCATTCGAGTTTTAAAAGTATTGAAACTTGTTGATAAAGGTAACTGTTTTGGTGCAAAGATTTGAATCGTCAGATTCGCCCGACGGCGTCAAAAGATGGTCACTTTTCTCTTTCGTTGATAATGACATTTGAATAACGCGACCTAAGTACGGTGAGGGTAAATCTAATGATTTAAATCTTTGGCTTTGGTGAGAATTGTGTGCAGAGAGTATAATAATTTAAAATTAAGTTACAATAAAACCAGCATTTGTACTTTGACGTTTTAAAGGTCATATGAAGTGCATGATTTCTTATGGCGGCGCGAGGCGTAGGTGTTGTGTTAGTAGGAACTTCAAAACACTTGGCCCGATTCACCACCTCTGGATTACATACAGTGAAGTTTTAAAATATTTTTCTAGAAGATAGTGCCTACCTGGAGACACTAGTAGGTCTAATAAACGCTTGAGGCACACTGTCATAATATTTTATAATCATAGAGATCTATGATCTTTAACAATGAAGATAAAGATATGAATAATTAATTGTGAGCTTCTGTATAAGTTGACGGAGAGACCTCGACGCGCAAACTGTAACCATGAATTTCGCATAATTATGATAGCGTATAAATTTTTCGTCGGTTATCAATTATCATAAAAAAAATACTGTTTTTGTAAATTTGTCATAGAAAAGTGTAATACCTAGGTCAAAATGTATGGCACAGCTATTTTTTTTTTTTAATAACCGACGATATATTTCAACACGGGAGGTTTCAGAATCATGTATTGAATCCATGGTGACAGTTTGCGCGACGATGTCCCTGCCACCCCATATGTAATTATATTTCTGCTATTACATACAGGAAAGAAGATAGTGCAATATCCCCCAAAAGATGTGTCGCAGATTTTGTAAGAAGGGAATGATGTGACACAAGTTCTGTCACGGTAGGACTTTGTAAGCACTCGCGCCGCCAATCCAGTGTCTTGTCTGTCCTATATCTAGTATCATTATCATTGTTTTTATTATTTTTTATTTCATAACTTTATCGCCAATAGCAGTATATTTTAAAATATTATTAAAATATTTTAAGAACTGTTCTCACTATCTCAATGAATTTGTATCATTAAAAGTTGTAACAAGAATACAAGATTCATGTATCAAATTGCAATGTATGTCATCATCTCACCCCTTATTTTGTGTTTGTTCCCGATCGCCAGTTAATCGTCCCACCCTGCGCCTGCGTCGCTCCGTCGCCGACTCGCACGGACTCCCACGTACCTACTTATTACCTAACTTACAAATATTGGTGTCTTAGACTGCGATAAGGGACTTTATAATACGACAGTTTGCTAATCTTACCTTCCATTGCGCGTTTTGACATGTTTGTGTACCTACAATTTAAAATCGCGCATTGGATTATAAATAAGTTTTGTATCATATTTATAAGGTGTAGTTTTGTAGTGAGAGGGCTTATTAACTCACTGCGATGTAACAAAAGTGTCATTTTAAATAATGATAATTCACTGTGTCAAATGGCTTTGCTTGTCCAGTCCTGAGTTTGAGTAAAATGGTCGGTCGAAGGCCATCAATCTTGTGTTAGGTAAAGAGAACTATTTCAGCCTAGCTTTCAGATATTCATTCTTTGTCTACTGAAATGGCTATTAAGCAAAACAGATATGTCATATTGTTCCTTTTCGCTCTTCTATTTTATAAAATAGAACACATTTTGTACATTTTTTATTGTTTAAGAAATCTTGTGGCTGTCAAGTATTTTTAAAGCTCTCTGAAATTGTTCACAGATTATGTAAAAATGTTATAAAGAGAGCGAAGAGAGATTTATAAAATTGATAGTTTACTTTGTTAAAAGTAACAAAATATTACTAACTAGTAAAACGCTAGATTTTAAATATAAAATGACTGTAAGGAAGTCGTCTTCCTGTTGATCCTTCCTTTCAAAATCTAGCTTCTCTCTCTTTAGCACATATTTATCTTATTGTAAGTCGGTAACGCACGTTTAATATTGATCAATTGCTGGACAATTGTCCCTCGGACGAGTGCGTTAGGACTAACACTGTTAGAACATTGCTGTAAGTAAAAAAGTGACCAAGTAAGTACCAATTTCATCAATGAACGCGATTAGCAAATCTAAACTGCATTTTACAGCTGTCCAGTGTACTGCTGTCAATATTCCACCACAACGATGACACTGACAGCGGTTTAGATGCGTTCAATTCATTGGTAAATCCGTTCTAAATATCATCTGAAGGCCATTTGTGTGACGGGTTGATGTAAGATAATTCTTGCTCTCAAAAAGTTTGCAGTCGAATTTAATGGTCATATTTTGATTTACGGCAATACCAGCCAGTCATATTTCGATCAACTGTAGCTAATAAAGTTCCATGTTAATTTTTCAATCATTAAACGAGTTTTCATGATATTGTAGCAAATAACTAATGTCGGTAATTTTTTTTTATTCATAAACAAAATGGCGGTCTAGCATTCGGCTCTGGGGCTTCCCGTGGGCGATTCACATGTGGACGGATGCACTCGTATGCGCGTAATGATAATGTCTGTGCAAATGTGTGTATGTATGTATGATTGCCCCCCAGAATGCTTGTGTCGTATTCAATATTCATCAATTAATGTAAGGTTAGCAACGGCGGCTGCAACTTCGACCCCCTCCCGCCCCCTCGACATTTTTGTCGTACCCCCCTTTTTTACCCGACTGCGCGCCAGCAAAGAAAGGGTTATGTTTTTATTGAGATTATTTCATCATTGACCGCAGGGTGACGCGATATGATTCATGTCGAAGTTGGGTCGCAGTCAAATTTAATGACAGAATTAATCATGGAAATATGGAAGTATGATAATTAGTAAGCATAAATATCGTAACGAAGCCGTAGTTTGTTGATAATATAATGAACAAAACGCCCACAGTATTGGACCCTTTGGTTGAAATTAGCCACGTACGATGCTAGAACTCTGATAGAACTATGTACTTACGTATGACCGTAATAGATGGCAATACGTATATTCCCTCACAAGAAATACACACATCTTGTTATATGGGATGATCTAGATTTAAAACATAGTCTTTTTTAGTAAGTTTCTTTATGTGACTTTAAGGTAATAAATTCATTTTCAAGTAGCAAGTGTTTTTATCCCTGTAACTAGTACGTGAAAGAACTTCCTTACCATGCATTTACAGTATCTAGTTGTAGTGACTACATTGCTATAGAAACGAGGAAATATTTGTACCGAATTCCTAACCGTTTGGTTAAAATGTACGAAACATAGTTTCTTAGCTTATTTTATGGGACTCTTGCCTACGAAATCTTTTCAGAGGACCAGTAAAATTCAAAATGTATTGGTAAGTAAAGTAAAACGATCCGTTGTATAATTGGAACCGGTTGATAAGCATTTAAGTAGGAGCCAAGTGGTCAATATGTGGGCGTATTTAGATGTAAACGTTACACCGTCCCCTCAGGTCGGTCAATAGGACTATGTGTAGCATTGCTTTGTCGCCCTACTCCTTATGCGATCGTAGTTCGCACTGTGCTTCGCGCGAATGACCTGAGGGGCAATTCTCGTAATTTTCTCGTTCACAGTCTGATCTCAGTCTCAATCTGTCAAAAAATACTTCTAGTTTCCCTACATTTTGACAAGTTTTTGACATTTGTTTGTCGCTGAGATGAGACTGCGACTAGATTTTGAACGTTTTAAATTACGAGAATTGGCCTTCTGGTCGCTTACATATGTTTAGAATACCAACCGATGACTTTAACCGTCAGACAAAGTTGCCGCCCCATCAGCGGCCATTTTGTCTCAAGACTACGCTGGAAATGAAATTAGAATTTCTCTAATTTACGTGTTAACTGTAACATGAAATTGTTGAGACAACTTGATATTCGAATCGTGAAATCAACGGTTAATTTCACCAGTGTTGCCAAACTCCACCGATAGTTACCATACGGAAAAATAAAAAGGTCGCATAAGAGTAAAGGGTTAGAAATAACTGAAGATTTTCTTTTATTTAATTGCTATTGAATGTGTTAGACTGATACCCGCGGCTGACTGCCGATCAAATTGAATCATTGATCAATGTATGAAAAGAATTGTATATTAATTTCTTAAATAAAATACTTCTAAAAATGTTAATGTTTTATTTAAGGTGTCCATAAATACTACACATCAGAATACTACAAGAAATATGTTTCTACTGAAGTGCATTCAGAACAACCATGTAATATGTTTCTACTTTTCATTAACGTTTACAAGCAGCGTATAATAAGAGAACGAAGTCTTTATAATCTGAAATATAAACAAAATCAGTTTAGCCAGTTACACTTACAAACTTACCATTGCCAATTTTTGGTAGAATAAAGTTACAAAACATGGCAACAATTTACCAGTGTTGCTATACAAAAAATACGTACAACAACAAAAGTATGCAGATCAATGGGCAGAAACCGGCCAGCCTTCACGATGACTGGTCGTCTGTTAGCCAGTAGTATGTTCAGCAAAACTCTTCGTGGACGGACACCCATCGTTTGCCACATGCTGTGGTAAGCTGCCGTCGATACGCGGTCCGCCTGACGTATTAGGAGAAATTGGTAAAATTAAAAAAGCTTCAGAGACCCATAACGCGGAACGTAAACGTAACGTAAATTCGAACGATTTTTGAATCGTAAATATAACTATCCCATTTTAGTTCAATTCATTGCCTTGCATCAATCACAATTACTAGCACCCATATGTATGAATAAAGTCGTAAAAGTAAATAATTATTCTGTGCGAAAAGAGCATTTTCAATTTTAAAATCATACTAATTTTTGTTACGCAAAGCCCACAATTCATTTGCGATTAAGTTCATTAGTTTGAGCTGGTACACATGTGTACCACAAGCTGTACAAATTTGTACCAGCTCGTCCCTGAGAGGAAACACAATAACATTCAAACACAACAAAACAATCATTTAGTAACTTTGGAAGACAACCTTACTGGACTTAAGGCTCGAAATCGTTGAAATATCTGCGGTGGCGTAGGTGCTGAAGCTTGACCAGTAGTTCCCTACCTATTCTTACCTGCAAAATGATTTGGTTTCCATAATAGCAGTATACGAAAATGTCCAAGGCCACTGCTGCCAAATACTCCACAGTCATCATGTCGAAGTTCTGTTGAACAAAAAAAAACTAATGTGGGCCGATAATAGAGCCTTGAAGAAACCCCAAGTGGTTTTAATTTGTATTATGCAGAGATTCATCAGAGGGGAGTGGATTATTTACTTATTTTTTAAAATGAATCTTCTCAAGTGAGATCACGGAAAATAAATATTCACCTTATTCTTCTGAGGGCTGATTTTTCAATCATCTGATAACTGTCGGGGGAATAATTTTGAATTTTTGAAAGTTCTTCCACACAAAAACTGTCAGACGTCAATGTTATTCCACGAATAAAAATTATCGGTCGATTGAAAAATCAGCCTTTAGCGTACCTATCGATGGCAAAAAGTTCAAACATCTTTGACCCTAAATTCAGCTGCGCGAACTCCGCTCGGAGTTCTAGCAGCTGAATTTATTGGCGCAGTCCTTATGACTGCGATCATCGGATGGAAGGATACATTTCATCGTATTGTAAACTCTATTATTTCGACAGTGAGCCCTTGATTGGAAAATTACAGCGAGGCTGCCCAGTAGATGGTAATCCTGCAGACTACCAAAAAGTGCATCAATCAGCAGGTTTGAGAGTATGGTAAGCCCTCAAGTTATTATTAAGAGGAATGCGCAAAACTTTTCTTACGCTTGCACGCACTGGGTGTACGCCTCACCCGGTTGTACTGATTATAATTCTGTAAATACATATTTGATACGGTCTCGAATCATATTTTGATCAACCAGATACACACTGAGCTTCAAATCGCAAAAAAATTGTATTTCGCGTGCTACGGGGTGTTTCCTTAACCTGTTAGTCTTACCAATGTAGCAGCATACAGCAGTGTGCACAGATAAAGAGTGACTTGTACCACTCTTAGCGCCAGAAGCGGTGACACGAACTTTTCAAACGTAACCTTGTATTGGTACACCACTTGGCAGAGAGAGGCGCAGTCGCGAAGTGCAGCCATGGTTGCATCGTCGTATTTGGAGCTGTATATGTCTGTGGGAATCAAAAATGCTGGGTATGGATAACAAGTTTTTTTTATATATGTAAATTAAAAATGTCTTAAAATAGCAATAGGTTCGCCCGGACGGTAATCCGACACGACCGCAGAGAAATCAGGCACAGGACCAACCGCTTTAACGTGTTTTCCGAGACAAGGGGATCACATCGCCAACTTAAAAACGACTACTACTCTATTACTTATTCCAATAAGTACGTACCAAACTGAGTCTTCACACCCACGAAATTGTTGTTCTAAAACAGATAGACGCGATATACTTTTTACTAAATTCATTTTTAATCTCTTGAGGACGCAATAATAAAATCCAAGCTAATAATAAATACCACTTTCTTATCATAATGATACTTCGACTCCTTCATTTCCGAAACACTGTAGATATAGTTGTGTTCCTCGTCATTCTGTATGTTCGCGTAAGTTGCTACCAACGCCGCGTGTTTCACGCCGTGTTGCAGCAACGCGGTGTAACGCGCGTTGCGCAGGCTGCAACATAACAGGTCCAGCTGCCCGCAGATCAAGATCGAGTTTGAAGCGAAGAATACTCCTGTAGATATTCAAAATCATTTATTTGTGACATATACCTAGGTATAATGCTGTGGTATATGAGGTTATTAAAAAAAAATGTATCACTATGCGCTGCAAGGCGTACTAATAAATGGTCTACACAGTAATAGTTGTACAATGTACATGTAATATAGTATAGTAAAGGATAGGTATCAAAGACACCTATTATCACAGCACTAATATTCCTGGGTCCTGTAGGGTAAGGTCCTGGGTCCCATTCTCAGGTCGAGCAATGTGTTATTGAGTTTATCCATTAGGAATATATATTTCCTGTAGCGGCCCGGTGTCTGAATGTGTGCCTGGTTGTTGGCTTCAATTATTATAGCATCAGAATCTTTAATGAGAATTTCTAGTTGTAAAACATAACTGGTGAAATCTGCCGAACCCTTAGGGAGGCCTTGGGGGGCAGCGTGATGTTATGTAATAAGCATTTTATCTTCATTTCTCAATAGCACAACAAGACCGACCATCACGTCATTTCTTCGTAACAACTCTCCAATGGCTACTTCAAACCGTGTACTATCGCCAAAACCTACGAGTATATCAGTCTGACCATTTTGAAAACAAAATCCCGTGCACATGATGACCACAGCTGCATCCTTAAGTAAAACAAAAGAGGGTCCTTTTTATGCGCTGCAAGCAGGAATAGTCCTTACGGTGGTCAGATATAGATTTTGGCGACACTACCACTGCTCTGGAGGAGTGTGAAGTAGCTATGGATCATTAACAGCATTAAAATATTAAATGATTGACTTACCAAACTGTCCCAAGGCAAGTCCAACGTACAACTGCGCTACACATGAAAGCATGAACACAAACTCGTAGAATGGAGATCGAGTCACGTCCATGTAGATCCAACCCTGGATTGGCTCTTTTGTCCACACTAAAAACATCCGGATTTATAAATAAGGGTTTATTTATAAACGTTGCACATTGTATGAGACGTTTAGACGTCAAAAATGTATGGTTAAACAGTCGCCTAACATTACTTTTTAACTTTAAGCAAAGTTTATAAATAATAAACTCCTCATTGATCTACTTTAAAACAATCATAATTAAACTTTCGTCATTTCAATCAACTCCACCTATCGTAGTCCATTACTGAATATAGGCCGCTCCCAGATAAGTGCCATAATACCCGGTGCTCCATCTTCCGGGTACTGCGGAGCGTCCCACAACACGTTTGCCGTTTCGCGGTCTCCAGTCGAGGGCTCGTCTGCCCCAACGGCCATTCGGTTGTTCGCCCATCGGCACTTTTCGACATTTACCCACATCCATTCGAAAGATATTAGAACGGAAGTCTTATCTATCACTTACAGTGAACAATAACAGGCATCGTTGTGTACATAGTGACGCTAAAGATAGTGCAAGCCGTATAGAACCTTGCAAAACTTCGGGCTTTCCTGTAGCTCTGATCCATCGTCATATTCGTAAGCCCCCTCGCCGAATGATGCTTGAAGTTCTTATCCATATACTCCAATAACTTGTACAAATCTTTGCGATATATGGCATAGTACGCGACAATTATTAAGGACACTATAAGAGGGAGAGAATCAGCAATAGTCGCTAAACTTGACATGATGTCCTGCCACTCTGTGTACAAATGCACCGTTAAAACCACGGGTAAATGAGTAAGAACAAAGAGCACAATGCTTAAATACAAATTGTTGATGATTATTCTGCATTCGTTGGTAGTATTGGGGAACAGATCCCAGCAGGCACAGATCTTCAATGGCCTTTCGATATATTGCATATAGCACTCAGATTTTTCTGAATTTAAATTGGTTTTGGGTTCTGTTGACGACATTATAGATGATAGATACCCTTCGGAAGGTAATGGGATCTGAGTATTCTAACCTTGTGAAGTGGGAGCTTATATGCGTTCGTAGGATTTAAAGAGCCTGATACATAAAGCTACCGGATAATTTTAAGCGAGACACCATATGGACACGCTTGATTGGATGTCGTAGTAAAAACACTGTAGGTACCTAATAAATGTCATTGTTGTGGTATTTATATGTATATATTAGATGCCTGACTCCTTTATACCTACGCGTTGAAGTCAGATGCATCACAACCAACGAATCATGTGGGAATCAAATCTACGGAAATATTCAAAGGACAGTTTTTAAAAACTTCTGTCTTAAATTGGTACCTATAATAAATTTAGGTCATTTTCCTGTTTGTTTTCTTATTACGTATAATTGTGTGTGTTAGATAACGTAGATAAACAACTTATCTAATCATCTTCTATCCATAACAACAATGAAAAATTACTCATCCAACACAAGCATGTCTCATCTTACTTACTTACTTACTACGTGTGTCTCGAACATCTAATAATTCAAACTCTACGCTCCTGCAAATATTATTGAACACTCGTAACATAATTGATTGCGCCTCTTTTTGTGACCCTCAATTAATTCTTATTTTGGGGTCCTAAAATATTAAGTAGCCAAGTAACTGCGGCCAACTTGGATGATGCGCGGTTGGTCACAGTTCTAACTTAACCTAAGTAATTTAATCGGGGTGTCCTAGGTTAGTTACTGCGACCAATTCGGCCTGACGCGTGGTTGGGCATGCTTCCAACCTAACCTAACCCGTTTGGTCGGGATACCCTAGCTTCCTTACTGCGACCAACTGAGAAAAGGCCAAAAACTTAAAAAGGGTCAATTATTTTAAAAAGTGAATTCATTAGAAGCACAACGTTTTTAGAGGTGTTTTTTTTAGCCCACTGCTGGGCAAAGGCCTCCCCTTTTTCCTTCCAAACCTCCGTCTTGTACGATCTCTGGCTATGTTGGCCCAGCAAATGTTACCACATCATCGCACCACCTTCGACGTGGTCTACCTCGACGGCGATGTCCTCTCTCAGGCGTCCAGTGAGTGACGATTTTTGCCCATCAAATTTTTTTTTTTTAAAGTGTCGATCATTAGAACATCAATAAGTTTTTAGACAATCAGTAAAATATATCCCTGCATTTATTTAACTCTTTCGTCACGTATGAAAGGGTCACAAAACAGTTTATAAAGATTAACAAGCAGTTTCAAACTTACGCTAATTTAAATTCTGTAAAGTACTTAATTGCTATCGGAAAGAGCTCCAATTACTTAGAACAGCTAATTGCCATTAAGTTTAACTAAGTTTGCAAGTTCTTAGTTTTTAATTGTACTGTAATGATAATAAATTATATTAATAACTGCCAGACCAGCACATCAAGCTACTACAATCTGTCTGTATGTATGTAACCATGTCCTTATATAAACATTTAAAGCTAGATATTGTGTATTTATTTTATTTCTTATTTTGTTAATTTGATTTTATCGTATGCTGCACCGGTTGACTTCATCACGTCGACGCCAGCTGTCGCTGAAAACCAGCGCTGTGGGCTGTCTCGCATAGGGTCGTAGCATTATGATGAGCACATTTTTCCCCAACTTGCTCTTTTTTTACCGCAAATAAACGTATTTATTTTCTCTTTTTTTTTAAATAGAGATATGGACTATTTTGAGTATGAATGTCGATGGCTATAAGAGTAGGGGAAGACCAAAGAAACGATGGATGGAATGTGTAAATGTTGATATGGTTAGAAAGGGGGTGACTACCGAGATGACGAGTAATAGAGAAGTATGGAAGAAAAAGACATGTTGCGCCGACCACGAATAAATTGGGATAAGGGCAGGAGAATGATGATGATGATATGGACTATTTTGTTGGTCTATTTTGCGCAAGCGCTACATCTGAGCATGTTAATAGGCCGCGTCGTGATGTTATGTTATTTAAAAAGATAAATACATAGGTATACTCTGTTTTCATCAAATTGTTAGGTTAGCTACCTATCTGATTGGTTGGTTTGTATTTCCGTTGAATATAGCGATTATAAAGTGGCTTAGCTATATAAATGCATATTAAGAGTGCTAAAGGGCTTAAAGGTAATACCTACTCATAAGAATCACGGAAAGATAGGAAAGCAAAAAACATTACCGGGTAGGTAATTTACGCGGCCTACCCAAATGTCCTTTTTTTGGTATTGTTTGTAGAATCGTTGAGCTCCTCAAGTGCTGAGTTGAGCTGCACGATTTTTGACAAATGCGTGCACTGACTGCACAGGTCCACTCAATCTGTGTGGTTCTTTCCACAAAATACCATGTCAGACACCGATCTACATGGTCTTTACATGATCTGACCAAGATCATGCCTGGATTTTAAGACTGTGTGTGACCTCTGAGTTTGTTTCACGGCCTTTCTTCTCAGAGTAATAAGATAGGAAACGCCGAACTCATTTAGTTTAAAACAAATATAAATAGCCTGCTTACAGTAAATAAAACATTTATCAATAATGTATTTTTTTCCTTTTGGAGTTAAAGGATAAAAAATAAGCGGAATCCATTAAAACATTTATTAATAGATAAACAAATTACAAACATATTTTCACAGTATGTAGTTATTTAACAATAAATGAATAAAATTTTGATAATAAAAGACAAAACATTGGCATCTCAGAGATCAGGCGTAGGTAAGTAAAATGCTTACCTACAGAGCTTCAGCAAAACTCAGATTTCCTTTCCTTCAGATTGTTTCGATTCTGCATCTCCTCTGAAAATTAAAACATAAATTCGGTCAATCTAAATGATTGCTGAGAGCAGTGGTGGCCCAGTGGTAACAGCCGCAACTTCCGAGTTGTAGGTCGTAGGTTCGAACCCAGACAGACGCTTTACTTTGTGTAAATAATTTCATCATCACTGCTCTCTAAACGGTGAAGGAAAACATCGTGAGGAAACCGGCATGTCCTAGAACCAAAAAAATCGAAGACATGTGACATCTACCAACCCGCAGTGGGCCCACGTGGTGGATTAAGGCCCACTGGCCTAGCACACAGGCCTCCTTTCTGTGAGAGGGACTGCCTTCTCACAGAAAGGAGGCTGTGTCCCAGTAGCGGGAACATTATAGACTGATTATAAAATGATTGCTTACCGATTTTGAAGCCTACTGATTTAGAAATGATTGCTTACCGATTTACGGTCTACTGAAGAGGTACAACATACACATCCAGGCATCCACAGCAAATAGCTATCCGAAGAATGGGGGTCGTCTACTTGGTTTAGTTTAAACTGACAAAATTTTCGCGTTTTGGATTTGTGAACCGTCTTAGGAGGACTTCTTGGTAACATTGATTGATGTTCAATTCGGCACGGAAGTGTATCGAACGATTGTGATTATCTATGCTGATGTGCCGTGCCCCCGATAACAAACAGCTGTCAACTCACAGCCGCCATCATTCAGTGAATAAAAGCTAAAACGATAAGAAATATCTGTTTGTCTCACTTTTCCTTGGACCTCCTCTGAGCGAGCCTGTAAATCCTGCGCAGTTCGAGCAACGCTCTCATGATGACCACCAGTTGCTGTTCGAAGTCGCCGACCGCCACGTCGATAACGAGACCTTTGTAAAATAACAAGTTTACCATCGGTAGGTTACACTGGATAAAAATCATCATAGCAGCATACCTCTACTAATAGTTGTGCAGGAATACAGTCCGATTCAAACTTGAGTGCGGTTCTGAAGTGCGCTACTTGTTGCGCAGTACCTACCCCACCCCTCAACCCCGCTGACAGGTGAATTATTTACTGCGCAGTGACTCGCCTCGTCTTCCGAGCTGCCATAAGTTTAAATCGGTCTGTACTACAAAAGTACAGCAGACTACAAGAATCTTTTGGCATGTAGCATAAATCAGAACTAACGCCGCCATTTTGTTTTTCGATGAACCATTTCACAAATATTTACCAACAACGCCCCTCTATCGATGTCATTGAAGCGCCAGAAGATCCTTGTAGTAATCTAATAATAATTTTACTAGCACCTTAAGGCTGTCCACGAGATCACAACAAAATTCTTGATTTGCCAGCCCCTTGGGTTAATCTAACCTTTTCCCAACTAACGTTGGCGTCGGCTTCCAGTCTCTAACTGGATGCAGCAGAATGCCAGTAGTTTGCATGGTGCAAGTGTCTCTGACCTCCACAATCTAGTTGCTAGGTAACACGATACCCCTTGCCAGTAAGACTGGCAAAAAGCTGGGTACGCCCATGCACACATAACCAATGAATGGATTCGTTATTTCGATAGTTTTACCTTTTTGCTTGCAGATCTTAGCGTAGAGGCTCCATATGGCGGAGCGGACGTGGCAGAGCTCGACGTGGCGCCGCGCTGCCGTCTCCTTCAGTCGGTTCAGAGCTAGCTCCCATTTAATCACTCTGTTCCTGATTTTGTCATAGCGCCACTGAGGAGATAAATAGGTATTATATTAGAATAGAATACCTTTATTATGTACGGACGCCAGCAGGTCAACCTACCCGAAACTGTCAGATTTTCCCAATCAACATTGAACCTAATGATTTAGCAATAAAGTCGAAAATCTATTAAAGAAATCTGACAGATTGTAGTAGCTTGATGTGCTGGCGTCTGTACACCCATGTACACCATATAAATAACAGACACAGAAATATAGAAATTTTACAAAGGGTGTCGCAATGGGCGGTCTTATCGCTAAGAGCGAACACAACATACAACACTCGGTGGATATTACAAGTTTTATTAATGAGCCTAGTGCATGTGTTACCTCTGACGTGCGTTTCACTGTACAGTGAACAAGTTGTTTTTTATTACATACCCTTAGATTAGCTAGGGTGTTGTTCAGCCCCATGATGAAGAGCTTCTTCTCCTCTGTCAGCGATGCGATCTCCTGGCGAGCGTTCTCCAACATTTCAAGATCATGCTCTTGACGATCCGCCAGCGTTGATTTGGCCGCCGCTGGGAATATGATCTTTCATCACCATCCTACATCGTCTTAAAGAGATAAGATAGATATTTGTTTTGTACGAAGTCCGTAAGGTACTACCTATTGAAACTTACATTTCATAAAATCTAAAAACTCGACTGCAACTAAAAAGTTCAGAACAAGCTCACTGTTCAAGCAGTCAGATACAATTAGTGGCAGTTATTGTACCTAGTCAATTTTCAGGTTGTATTTTTTTTCTACCTTTTTAGGTGTTATATATTTCGAATCGTCCCATAGGCACACATCATACTTATACAGGGCGTCCCACGGCTATGCCACATGGAGGGAAAGTACTTTGAATATTGTAGGTGGAACATTTTACTGAAAGGAGACATTATTTTAATTTAAAAAGCAATTTAAACTGCATTCTTAGATTTTTAAATAATTAAAAAAAAAAGAAAGACCAATTTTAATATTTGATGTGAAATTTTGTTCAAAAAAATGAAAAGCTGACATTGCCGTAAGGACATACAACTGATATTATCATAAGTACCTATTACTAATAAATGTACCCACTTCAGAAGTACGCATCATTGCCCTATTATAATTTAAGTGCATGATAAAATGATAAAGAGATAAAAAAATCGACAGGGAGTGAAATAATCAAAAGAGTGCGACTTTGTATTCAACAGTATGGGACTCATTTTAAGCATTTGATAAATTGATTAATTTTGTAAAATGTTAAAATTCATGGTCTTCCTTTTATTTCTGACACTATGTTATTTAGCAAAGAATAATCCTTATGATGAAGCCTTTCGATCGGTATGATAAAGCTACAGGGTATTTTTTTTCTCGTGTAGCGGGTTCGATTCCCGGTTCAACCATGTAATTATTTAAAAATCTATGAATGCAGTTTAAATTGTTTTTTAAATTAAAATTATGTCTTCTTTCAGTAAAATGTTCCATCTACAATATTCAAAGTACTTTCCCTCCATGTGGCATAGCCGTGGGACGCCCTGTATATAGGTACGCGTGAAACACTGTGTTTGTTACTCGACAACGAAGACGGGGGTTTTGAATAAGAAAGTTTAAAATTGGAAATACTGTAGAAGTTAGGTAAGAGAATGATTCCTTACCCAAAGCTTCATAACGGTTGAGTACGTCCAGAGGTTGTTTGAACTCGGGATAATTATGCACCACCGACATGAGGTAGTCCTAGATTTAAAGAACATTTTGTTACAAAAACTTCCAGAAGATATAAAAAAAAACTTGAGAGGTGTCAAGGGACACCCGGATGGAACGAAGTATAACTGGCTTGCTTTCTATAAGAGAGAGACAGACAGAGAAACACGCGCACGCCGCATGGCTTACAACTATAGCAAAAAGTGTCGTTCCAACTTTTGGTCTTAATTTTTTCCGTCGACGAAGAACGAAGTTCCTTATCGCGCGTTGCGAAAGGGGGCTACCTTTCGCAACGCGCGATAAGGAACTTCGTTCCAAAAAACTTCTCAAAGCAAGGCATACATCTCTCGTACAGCGAAGGAACGAGCAGCGCCTGCCCTTGCGTAAAGCCGATTTCAGGCTGTGCGGTGGCCAATTATTAGTTTTGACCCTGCAAGCACTTGCAGCAAAGCAAGTCCAAATTTTATAGCCACCTCGATAGGACCAGGGGTCGATTTCGAAACGATTGCTTACGCCATCATTGGTCCATTGCGGAAAAGACATGGTAATATCCTTCCGTATTATTGGAAAGAAGTTCCTTATCGCGCGTTGCGAAAGGAGGCTAGACGGAAAAAATTAAGACCAAAAGTTGAAACGACACTTTTTGCTATAGTTGTAAGCCGTGCGGCGTGCGCGTGTTTCTCTGACTGTCTCTCTCTCTCTCTCTCTTTAAACTTCGTTCCATCCGGGTGTCCCTTGACACCTCTCAAGTTTTATATTACGCTTTGGTAATATCCGTCATGAACGGCTCCATCTCTTTCGCACTGGAACAATGACGGCATTACTTCACACGTCAAAATACGGCTGTATATCGGTAGGTACGTATTAAATTTACCTCATAAATGGTGTAGTCCTTGACTTGCTTCTCCATCAACTTCTTGACTTCTTCCATTTCGATGACTCTCTGCCTCATAGCTTCGGTCTCCTTGGTCTTTCGCTCTAAGACCTCGGTGTCAGCTTGCATCTTACGTTCAGCTCGGTCTCGCTTCTCCTGGTTCTCTCTTATGAACTAGGTGGAAAAGTAATTTTGAGTACCTAGCTTTTGTGAGTTATATTACAGCTATATTGTCGCGTTATGGCGAACTACACATTGCGCGCTCTCTCTCGCACTCGGCTCGACGTCTCGCTGTAAACAGAGAGTGCGCAAAGTTTAGTTCGTTTTATCGCGACAATGTAGTCGTAGCAATTAGCATAATCGGTACCTATGTACCCTACTCTGACAAATGGGAAGGTAGATTATCATTCTATCGACCTTGCCATAATTTCAGATTCAGACATTTTAACATTAGCTAAACATTTTTTTTTATTTTTTTTTATTGACTCACTCGTGCCCTCAATCCTGCCCAGAGGCAGGGATGAGATCTACGGTGGAACGAGCTTGCCCAGAAGAAGCCTATTCACTCTCGCCTTGAAGAGATTCGGGTTGTATGAACTCGGGAATGCAGACGCAGGCAGATGATTCCACTCCTTAGCTGTGCGCATCAGCATGAGAGAATAGCATGTATTCTTGATAAATGATATTATGTACTGTTTTAGAGATAGTTCGTACCTACGGTGGTTTCCGGATATAACAAAGTTTAGAAGTTTTCTGACCCAAACTAATTTTTAGCAGGTAAACGGAAGCTAATGGAAAAGATAAGTCTACCTGTACCTATTCACCCACTATTGGTATTGTAGGTACCTTATTAAAGCTGATAAAAGACTCTTTAAGCAGGTTCTCTTTAGTCCTCAGTTCCGCCCACTTGGCGTCCATAGTAATTCTGTTTTGTGCCGCTTCCTCCCTCTTGATCGCCAGCTTCGTGTCTGCTTCCATTAGGTCGCGGCGAGCTTGCTCCATCAGGACTTGAGGTGTAGGCCGAGCGACATCCCATACTGGATATTTTCTAGAAGAACATTAACCGAATGAAAGGTAAGAGGCGGAGTAGTGACTAATGAATGCCGCCAGTCCGCTGTTAACGAGCTGCAAAAGAACGTTGTGTGACATTGCTCCTATGTGCATAAATATGCCAGTTTTGATCACGATTATGTGAACCATCACGACTCATAATGGGATGGTGGTATGACAGAGATGAGACGTGAGTCCTTCCTGAGACTTAGGGACGAGAGAGGAGGGAAATCAACAGAGTCTGAAAAAGGTTTAACCAATCCAAGGCGTTACTATTTAGGATTTATGACCACTCACTTGACCATTGTTTCACTTTCCATCAAGGATTTGAAATATTCCGCAGTGCACTCCACGGGAGGGCCATGAGGGATGGCAATGGGAGCCAAATCCTTGGTTTTACTTGGAGGCATGATTATAAAAGATTATTTGATATTTCAATCTCTAAAACAAATTAAAAAGTTTTGGATGTTGTTGTGATCACGCGTAAATCACGTCAATATTGTTCGTTGCCTAGCAATATGTCGACATTCTGATTTTGACTAAATCCTACCATTTTTTTATTTTTTTTATTTATGTGGCAATTACGGTTTCTCCCTAGATTAGTTGTGTAATTGTGTTCCGATTCAAAATATTCGTATTTAGGCATTATGTACTGGAAGTCTCTTTCTAGCTAAGTTTGTGACGTATGGTGATGTCTCTTTCTCACAATGCTACTGCATGTGTGTTCTGCTTTGGTACCGTACCTCTATCTATCTATGTCACTGTCAGATTGAGAAATCATCTGACTGAGGGGTTGACCGTTGACGTTCTTCATAAGGTTAATGTACTTGAGGCCCGGGATTTCACCACGATTATTTGTTCTCCTAGAGGTTGTAATCAGTTGTAATAATAAAACGTAGTGTTAAAGATCCAAGACAAAGATAAAAAAAAAAAGTAGAATATTAAAACACAAACATTTCACGTCAACGAAAAATGGAGCTTAACATTTCATTCATAACCGGCGTAGGTTGTGGGCTTTGTATCAGTTTGTCGTTACTCGCACTAAAGAAATATTTTACAACCTGTCCTAAAGCTGCGAAAGCTTTAAAGAATGCAAACAAGGTGAGCATACTGTACTCTTATTTCACATTATTTAATTATTAAATTTTTTATGATGATGATTACATTATTCATCATAAAAGTCGAGTTTAAGTGTTCCACACTTTTACCATCCCATAATTTTAGTGTCTACTAGCAAATGATATTATTGCATCAGCAATCAATTCCTAAAAACTTGCAATGAACCTTACATGTTGCAACCTATTGAGGTTAATTTATATTCTTAAAACATACTGTTACCGTTAGCCTGCATTATCCCACAGCTGAGCAAAGGCCTCTTCGCATGACTTCCAGCTCTTTCGATTCAGGGCTAAAGTAGACCAGTGGTTGTTTGTTTTGTCCAGCTCGTCCCGCCAGCGTCTATGGGGTTTATTTATAAACGTTGCTTATAGTTAAAGAGCCGTTTAAACATCAAAAATGTATGGTTCAAACAGTTTCTAATCATTACTTAACTTTAAGCAATGTTTATAATAAACCCCAAAACTGATAATTATTCTGACATCTTCTTCTCAATAGTAATTATTCCCATTTTCTTACAGTACAGCTCATCTGAAGAATTCAAACTAGTACTTGTAGTACGAACTGACCTCAACATGAGCAAAGGAAAGATTGCAGCCCAGTGTAGTCATGCAGCTGTTGGAGCATTCGAGAAAGCTCAACACAAAGACCCTGAAGCACTCAAATTATGGCAATACTCTGGTCAAGCCAAAGTAGCCCTTAAAACAGACTCATTAGACGAAGTGAAACAAATCTGTGACAACGCAAAGAAGATGGGGCTGATTACGTCATTAATTCGGGATGCTGGCAGGACACAGATTGCTCCTAATTCCATCACAGTGCTGGGTGTTGGTCCTGCACCTAAAGATGTTATTGACAAAGTCACTGGACATTTGAAACTATTGTAAATACTTATCATAAGGATACTTGCATTTACTTATAATTATGTATAAGTTATTAAAGTTCAATGTCTCATGAAGTCAAATTCTTTTGATTTTTTTTTGGCATGCTATAATAAATAAGTATATAAGTGACAGAGCAGTAGTGACCCAGTGGCAACGGCCCGGCACGAGTCGTAGGCAGTGGGTTCAAACCCAAACAAGCGCTTTAATTTGTGTAACTAGCTTCATTTTTCTGACTGACCGACCCCTTGACAATTCAAAAGTGCCTGTAATGGTTTAATTGAAATAAATAGTTTGAGTTTGTAAAAACTTTCACCGCCATTGTTCTCAAAACTGTGTAGGAAAACATCGTGAGGAAACCGGCATGTCCTAGAACCAAAAATTCGAAAACATGTGAAATCTACTACCAACCCGCACTGGGCCCGCGTGGTACTACTTATCGAAGAGAAGAGGCCTGTCTCAGCAGTGGAAACGTCATGTAAGTGACAAAATTGCATTCTCTTTGTTTCATATTAGGAATCTACTTCTCTAGTTCTAAAAATACGCATCAATATAACTGTTCGAATCTCTGGAAATACCAATCCCCAGGTAATAAGAAGGAAAGTCCAGTTCTCAAAATATCCCAAAACAAATTGAAAAACCTAGAATGAACGAGTGTTCATTCTGGGTTTTTCAATTTGTTTTACACCGAAAACGTTTTAGTGAGTACTAAAACGTTTTCGGTTCAAACTAAATCAACACCCACTGCCGACGAGGAAGTCTATCTATCAACGATATCCTAAAAAACACAAAAGATTGTAGCAGGACCAAACACTAAATCTTTTGTACATTCTATTAATCTGTTGATCCTCGACTGTTGACACCGGCGCCGGCTAGTATTCGTTTCTCATAGGTAAAAGAGAGTATTCGCTGAGTGTCGCCGTCGCGCAGTCTCTACTCGCTTCTCGTTAATCGCTGGCGGTGCGACAGATGCCTTAGTGACGTAACCAAATAAAATTATGAAGATGTAGATACCAAAAAAAAAGACATCTTATTTTACGTATTTATTTATTTATCTTTGTATTTCAACTATTGTAAGAAGGCGGTTAATTTGAAACATATTAGGTACAATGTCCATAATATATTTTAAATTACATATTTAAAAATGAAATTATAAAAATACTTATGAACAATCAAATCTTAAAATTATTCCTTAGATGACTAAACATAAAAAAATATTTCTTAATAATCTATCAATACAACTTGTATTGTACTAAGTATTTCCAAGATGTAACCTCGCGGTTTACAAATTGAATAAGTATTTAATCACTTTTAAAAATAATGTAACCACATTGAATCTTATAGTCTATAATATAGACGGTAGGTAAGCGCCGTCCAATGTCCTATGGACAACAACATTAGGACATAATATTTTGCACAGAAACTATAACAATCATTTTAACAGTTATATTATCACTACATAATTGCACAGAATCACTTTCATCTGTTTTAAAGATAATACATATAATTCAATAAGAGATAATACTTTTCTACATCAAATTCTTAACAATTATTGTCCGATTAGGGTATAAAAAGATACACATACATATTTTATAAGTAAAGATAAATATTTTACTGGGATATTTGATTCCATGTTTTAAGTAGATGACAAAATCCTTTCTGTTAATAAATCGAAAGTTTATTTCAAACACGAGGCTAATGTCTTAATTTTACAGCAGTAAAACAAGAATTTATACATACATACTAATATCATATCAACAATATATAAAAGACACAAATTGTTGCAAACAGCATGGTTACTTATTTTCTAGCTTCGACTAACATGATATTCTAAAAACAAAAAATGTAACTCCAAAATTAAGTATAAAGTTAACAATATGTGTTATTTTTTTATAATTTTTTTAACAGTTTTTATTCAACTTATCTTACCATAATTATTTTATAATGTACAGTCTGCAACATAAATAAGTATACACTTAGCGAAACTCGAAAGTTGAAATCTTATGGGCATTCATTTTTAAGAGTTCTTTAAAGAGCCTTTTATTTCGAAAAGTGTATACCCAACATAATTATTCATGTTACAGACGAATAACAATGATATAAAAATGATAAATTTTGTAGTAATTTTGTTGTTACCGAAGTCCACCACCAATTGAATTAAAATATTATATCAGTCTTTTTTAAAGCCAATGACGGTGCTATTTGATTGATAAAGTTGTGTATTAAAGCATTTTCGGACTAACGTACCAGCATAATTTTCTCATTGTAATTTCAGTATCATATCAGCGGGGTAATTGCGTAACACACAAACAGTAGCAATGGACTAGCAATATCCTTTAATATGATTCAGTTCGCGATTTATGGTGTGTTACGCAATTAGGGTACAGGTATTGGCAGTGAATACAAATTGTACATTACGATACGTGTAACTTAAATAGTCCATTATTGCACGGCGTGAAACATGCTACTTAAGTCACACGTATCGTATACTATTTTATAGCTCGTGTGACCTAAACCTCCTAAGTCACGCTTATCTATGTAAAAATGGACTAAGTACTTAAGTCACAGCATAACCGTGACTTAAATGCGGGGTTAGGTCACAGAGTATAAATGATATAAATCAGAAAATGAAACCGATAAAATAAAAAAATGCTTTAATTTATCAGATTCATAATTCTCGAAATTATTTGTGCTGCATTTTCGGTGGGCAGCAAAACGGTATACCTGTATATGAGCAAGGTTTGCATGGTAGGAACCCATCTAATTGATTTAGATGGATGGGTTACAATTGGAAAATTTAGCCTTAGGCCAGGAACTGATAAGATCCATTAACTTGTCTTAAACTCATCATCTCTGTTATCTCATAAGACAACTCATTATGGGATTCCTACTGTCTTAACATTTATGAATACGTCTAAGTTAGGGTGGGACCAGACTGTTAAAACCATTTTTGAGGTAACTAAAAGCGCAGTGCCTGTAATTTGGTTCACATTAAAGAGATGAGATCTGAGGGGCAATTTTCGTAACTTTAAGAACGTTTACAATCTGATTTCAGTCTCAATACGTCAAAAATGCCTCTAATTTCCCGACATTTTGTCAATTATTGTCGTTGAGATGAGATTGAGACCAGTCTAGTTCCGTTTACTGGTCCAGATATAACTGGTATATATAATTATTATTAGATATTGAACGTTTTTAATTACGGGAATTGACCTTCTGATCTTGCATGTCAATTGATATGACATAGCAACTAACATGAAAACAACGGATCAGAAACTTGGCTTTAATTAATTCTTGGCCTGAATATGAAAAAACATGAAAGAAAGTTGCAAGAGGCATAGTACAGACGCCAGCAGGTCAAGCTACCCGAAACTGTAAAATTTTCCCAATCAACCTTGAACCTTAACGCTCTAGCGATAAAGTTGAAAATCTATTAAAGAAATTTGACAGATTGTAGTAGCTTGATGTGCTGGCGTCTGTACCAATAAACACATTTTGCGGGTCACTGACAGACGCCGACGTTTTTCAATTGACAAAGAATGTAATTTATCTGACTCCTATAATAAAGGCACTGCTTCTACTTGTAAAGTTAAAAAGTCATGATTATATCAAAATACGAAATGTCAACTTAAAACTGAGCGTATCAAAAATCAAAACATAATAAAAATAGACTTCACACTTACATTCGGTAACTGCGAAACAATAACTATTCTAAAATAAGAACAACTTACTTGCTAGAAGGTACAATTACTACTGTGACTGTGTTTTGTCTTTCTCCAGCTTTTTGATGTTTTCTTTGAGGTCAGCGATGGGCTTTTCGTAAAGGCCTACTGCTTCTGGGTCGTTCTTCCGGCATTCCATTGCCAGCTCCATCATCTCTTGCATCATTTTGAGGCCGCATATCATCGCTCTTGAACCGACGATTTGTATCTGTGAGGAAGAAATGGATATTAAAACCAAACTTGGAAAAGGGTCCTAAATAATCAAGGCACCATTCATAAATTACGTCAGACGTTAAAAAGACAGCAAAAAAATGTGACATCATGTGACATGGGGTGACGAGTCATAAGCTTCGTGACGAAACGAAAACTCATAACTTCAATTCTTACGAAAGACTTGAAAAACTATTACTAAGTCTATCAATATCATAGGACAATATGTCCACCTGTGACAAGGACGATTTCAAAAATCATAGAATTCATGTGACGTAATGGACACCTATTTATAAAAAGTCGCAATTATATACAAAAACATTAAAACAGACTAAAAACGTACAACTCATGAAACTAGCACTAAATTTAAATTTGAAAGGTTATCATACAGTTGGGACTTACCGGAGGCAGCTTATGTACTGTGTCATCAAAATCCATCAGATTCTCCACCTTGATCTTCTTGGTCTTGGGCTGTTCAATCTGGTTGGAGGGGATCCTCTTCTTGCCGGTCTTATAGACGCCTTCAGCCATCTCATCCTTGACCATGTCGCGTCGCGGGCATGCACACACCCTGGCGCCTACCTTCTGACGACCGTAGATGTGGCCACTGATGGGAAATGTAAAGGAAGACAGTAACATAGGTGCTTTTTAGGCAAGTCTGGAAGCTGATATGATAAGGATGGAAGGTTGGTACACAGCAACAGTTTTAATGAGAGGACCACCAACCACAACTCTATTAAAACCGACTTAAGAAAAAGAGGAGGTTATGCATTCGAGTATAATTTTTCTCCGTGATTAATGGACCGGTTTACGTGATTTTATTTTCATTC
This sequence comes from Apamea sordens, assembly GCA_945859715.1. NCBI lineage: Eukaryota > Metazoa > Arthropoda > Insecta > Lepidoptera > Noctuidae > Apamea > Apamea sordens. Next base: position 15,927,491 of record OX244005.1, on the reverse strand, counting down.
AATGAGGGCCCATATCAATTTTTATTAATGTTGCTTGTGTAGTTTCTAATTTAGCTAAAATAATGTTTTTAATCCAGTTCGTCTTTTTTAAGTGTTTTATTAAATACATGATGGAGAGTAAAAAAAGTAGCCATAAAAAATAGATATACTCACCGATCATCCTCCAGTGTAAAAATGATGGCAATAGCCCGTCTGTTGATGCCGGTGGCGCATGAGTTCTTGCAAGAGAACTGGTATGCGTGAGAGCATGGTTCCGGGCTGGTCCTCTGGAATTCCACTAGGACTGAATACCAGGAGTCGGCCATGTCTACATTCCCGCAGTAATAAACGCCCTGGGTGCCGATCTCTCGGGAGGAATGGAGGACATTCTTCGCGATTTCTCTTTGGATGCCTGTAAAAGAGGGTAATATAAAAATACATAACATAACATTACGCCCGTAATCTGTGTGTGTGTATGGGACGAGCCTATTGCCATCAACATTCAACGGAAACTTTGGCTTTGTAAATGCACAAAGTTATCCAAAAGAACTGTTTCATCCTTGTGTAGACTGAAATCAGAATCATTTTGAAGCAAATTGCTAATCCATTGCTTCATAAGTTCGAATTTTTTTTCTGCTCTACACGTAAATAACGCAATGAATGTTGTTGAACTGTCAAAATGAAATCGATTCCGATTGATCGTGTGTTACGCAATTAGGGTGCTGATCGATCGAGACCGTCACTGCTGCAGTCCAGTCTTCCTGAATACGATTCACTACATGACGCTGGGAGAATAGTCGACATCGGCTTAGTTTCCAAAGGTGATATTGCCCCCTTTTTCATAGAGTAAGAGGCAAACCACACGGGCGGTGCGGCGCCGCACCGTAAGCCATTTCGCCGCGCTGGCGACCACACGGGTACGCAACGTTCTACGGAGCCGCGGCGGCGCCGCAGCGGCGGCAAAATGAGGGGTTGCCCATCGCTACGCAACAACTGCGAGCGGCGCCGCTCCGGCTCCGCTCTGCTTACACCCCTCCCCGCCTCGTCTCGATTCCGATGCGCGCGCGGCGCGGCGCCGGAGCACACCGCACGGCGCCATGTGGCTACAATGCATTTTTGTATGTAGAAAACCGCAGCGGCGCCGCTCAGGCGCCGCACCGCAGCCGCGCCGCCCGTGTGGTTACACCCTAACATAGAAACCAGTCGTATCTCTGCGGTATGACGTTGCGACGCTGGCTTTGTTGCGGTTTGCGGTTACAATCGCCTTCGAAATTGTACCCTAAACCACAAATTGATTGATTTGGGAAGGAGGGTGACAAAGATGTAGTCCTATTTATTTATAAACTACATTACAGCAGGGGCAGGAGAGCTCTCCGAGCCAAGTAGGCCAGAGTGTGGCGTGAGGCAGGGTGGCCTGACTTCGCCTTTGTTTAGTCTGTGCGTGAATGCACTGATCGAGCGGCTAAGCGGCACACGTGTCGGTTGCTTTATTGATGGAGTGTGTTTCAATAATTGAAGCTATGCAGACGACATGGTGCTGCTGATCTCTCGGTCGGTGCGCTCCGTAAGCTTCTCGATATATGCGAGTCGTACGCTGCTTCTCATGGCCTTGTATACAACGAAGGCAAGTCTAAATACATGGTCTTCAAGTCCGATACCAAGTGTCCCTCCACCGTCCCTCCTGTGTTACTGAATGGCGTTGAGTTGCACAGGGTGTACTCTTTTAAATACCTGGGCCACTTGGTGACGGACGATTTGAAAGACGACGCGGATATGGAGAGGAAGCGCTGAGCATTGTCGGTTCGGGCTAATATGCAGGCCCGCCGGTTCTTCCGCCGCCGTACATCAGTGGCGGTTAAAATAACGCTGTTTAAAGCATATTGCATGTCGCTGTACTCGGGGAGCCTGTGGTTCAGCTACACCCAAAGGACTACAATGCTCTGCGGATCCAGTATAACAACGCATTTAGAGTGCTGTTGCGTCTGCCTCAGTTCTGTAGCGCGTCATCTATGTTCGCTGAGGCACGTACCGACTGCTTCGATGCTGTACTACGTAAGAAAGAGGCCTCGCTGCTAAACAGACTCCGTGGCAGCCCCAACACCAATCTACGCGCTATAGCCGGGAGACAGCCCGTTTGTGAGGTCACTTGTCCCCTGTACATTGTCGGTCATTGTCACTTAAATCACGGTTTTCTGTGTAAAAATGAACTACTTAAATCACGGTTTTCTGTGTAAAAATGAACTACTTAAGTCACAGATAAGCGTGACTTAAGTGCGGGATTAGGTCATAAAGTACTATAAAATATGTATACTATTAAAGGTGTACACATCATTCACCATAAAAACAACAACGTAATTAACTAAGAAAACGGATGTAGGTACTAATTGTTGTGTCACTCACCAGCATTAGAACTCTCATGAAAGTGCTGCACACACCGGTCCACACGTTTTTCAGCCTGAGTCTCGTCAGAGAAGACCACAGTAGCCCTCACAAACATGTGGGGCGCCTTCATGTAAGCCCAGTTGAACTGTATGCTGAAGTTGCACTTCATGTTTACGTAGACGCGAGACAGCTGGTGTGAGTACTGGTGACAAAATGTGGAGGTTAAAATCGGGTGAAAATAGAATGGGTCTTTTCTGAATACAGGTGTTGTGAAAGGATTAAGAAATTATTGAGCAGCAGCCACAATCATGCTATTATCGATGAAAAATTGTATATTACGATACGTGTGACTTAAGTAGTCGCACGCATTGTGCACGGCGTGAAATTAGTGCACGAGCATAGAGAGGGTGCTAAACGCCGTCCATTAAGAATATTTAAGTCGCACGTATCGTATACTAAACCCGCACTTAAGTCACGCTTTTCTGTGTATTTAAATTTACTTAAGTCACAGAATAGCGTGACTTAAGAGCGGGTTTTAACAGTGCTATAATTTTTTTTTTTTAATAAAATGCAACAAATTCTCCTGTCTGCAAAAAAAAAGTATATTTGAAAGAAATACTTATAGCAAAGAAACCCCGCTTGATAAGGGTTTTCCTTTAATCTTGAATACCTAAACAACATAATGTGAGTCTTTGGGTTTCACAACTCCTCACTTCAGTAAACGCTGGGGTACAAACACAAACCAGGCCTACAACTTAGGTGTAGGCTAATATACAAACAATTAAAATAATAATATCCCTGGACATTTCACACAGCGCCATCTAGTCCCAAGCTAAGCAACCAAATACACACCTTATCTCTTGTTTACGGAGTAGAACGCGAGTTGTTCGTGAAGGATTTTAAAATAAATAAATTGGATGTAGGCATAATCCAATCCATCTAATCTGTACCATCTACGGAGATTATTAAAAAGTTGTGCCATTTAATTATGGCCCTCCACGAATAACTCTAAGTCATTAACCATTAAAAACACTATAAGCTAATACTATCTAAGTAAGCCAATCAATGTAAAAGGGTACGATGGGGGTGCCATATCTTTGATAAAAGCCCCTAAACAAAATCAGATTTAAAAAAAAAAAAACTCTTGTTTGTTTTCAATACATATTGTACAAGACCGCCATCATTGCACGGGAGCACTTACCAAGAAAGTTTTCTTGTGTACAGTCACGAGCAAAAGTATGTATACACTCAGCTTTATTCAAAAGCGATTTACTCCTTTATTTTTTAATGAAATTTTATGTTGTTACGAACATAGCATTTACGAACCCATACGTTTATGTAATGTGTCTTATTTCAACGTTGCATTCGTTATTTCACGAAAAAATCGCAATTTAAAGTTGTCAAGTGTTGACATATTGCTGCTTGTGACTGTACATCATTGCTGTTAACTTCAACACAGAAGTTGAAAAATCTCTTGTTTGTTTTCAATACATATTGTACAAGACCGCCATCATTGCACGGGAGCACTTACCAAGAAAGTTTTCTTGTGTACATCATTGCTGTTAACTTCAACACAGAAGTTGAACTCCCCAGGGAAGCTGTTCCTCTCCGGGGGGCCTCGGGGAGAGAACTGAACAAAAATAAACAAACATAAAATTACATCAGTTTTCGCTGAAGTGTTGTGCAGAGGACGCAGAGGTGTACCTATCGGAAACCCACATTTCGCCAGTTATGTTCAAGTCTCATGTGATAGGGGGCAAATTTAGACTCCAGACTGACAGACTCCGGACTGACAGACTCCAGACTGACAGACTCCTGACGGAAAATACCAACGCTTTTCATCAGGCAAGATTGAGATCACAATAAAAAATAAAACTAAAAAAAACTTGAGAGGTGTCAAGGGACACCCGGATGGAAAGAAGTTCCTTTCGATTAATTAGTGACGGAATTGTAATATTTTTTTTAAATTTTTTTAAAAAATTTAAAAAAAAATATTACAATTCCGTCACTAACAAAAAAAAAATATAACTTAAGTTATATTTAAAAAAAATATAACTTAAGTTATATTTTTTTTTATTATTAACAAATAAAAAAACTGAATGTGGAATTTAGGTTTCTAACCTATTAAAGTATTTGCATACCTAGTTTTAATAGTTTTTGTTATCATTGTTCCTGTCAACCATCTAATCTCTTCACCACCCATGGTTGACTGGTAGAGAATGCCTAAGGTATTAAGTCTACCTTTGTACCTTTTTGTGCGAAAAGTTAAAATAAATAAATATTATTTAGTTTACACACATTTAGGGATATTGTAATTAAACAGACAGCAGGCAGGGGGCAAGCGGAGGGAGGTTAGCAGGCTGTTAATCAGGGGGTCTACTCCGAAGTAGTATCGGCCGAATGTTCGGCCGTTTCCTGCTACGAAGTTACTATTTGGTTCGGTCGGTTCCGATCCTACACTCTTTCGAATATTGACTATGGTCCCGACCCAACTGAGCCGATCCGAACTTTTTTCGCATTTTTCAATAATATTCGGTTCGGCCATGTGTCGGTCCGATCCGAACATTCGCACTTTGCACTTCGGAGTAGGCCCCCAGGCTTTGGTAAGTATAACTAGGTGAATGGAGCTG